>JAQQAC010016209.1:100576553-100666221 GCA_029783875.1 Phataginus tricuspis | reverse complement strand
TGTGGGGTCTGTCGTTATTTTTCCTTTCTCATTTCTGATTCTGTTTATGTGTGTAGATTCTCTTTTTCTCTTAATGAGTCTGGCTAGGGGTTTATCTATTTTGTTTATTTTTTCAAAGAACCAGCTTTTGGTTTCATTGATTTTTTCTATTGTTTTATTCTTCTCAATTTTATTTATTTATTCTCTTATCTTTATTATGTCTCTCCTTCTGGTGACTTTGGGCCTCCTTTGTTCTTCTTTTTCCAATTTCAATAATTGTGTCTTTAGACTGTTCATTTGGGAATGTTCTTCCTCCTTTAAATAGTCCTGGATTGCAATATACTTTCCTCTTAGAACTGCCTTTGATGCATCCCACAGCAGTTGTGGCTTTGTGTTGTTGTTGTCATTAGTCTCCTTATATTCTCTGATTTCTGCTTTGATTTGCTCGTTAACCCACTGATTAATTAGGAGAATGTTGTTAAGTCTCCATGTATTTGTGAGCCTTTTTGATTTCTTTCTAAAATTTATTTCTAGTTTCATACCTTTGTGATCTGAGAAGTAGGTTGGTAGGATTTCAATATTTTTGAATTTACTGAGGTTCTATTTTTGGCCTAGTATGTGGTCTATTCTGTAAAATGTTCCATGTGCACTTGAGAAGAATGTGTATCCTGCTGCTTTTGGGTGCAGAGTTCTGTAGATGTCTGTTAGGTCCATCTGTTCTAGTGTGTTGTTCAGTGCCTCTGTGTCTTTACTTATTTTCTGTCTGGTTGATCTGTCCTTTGGAGTGAGTGGTGTGTTGAAGTAACCTAAAATGTATGCATTGCTGTCTATTTCCTCTTTTAATTCTGGTAGTATTTGTTTCACATATGCCGGCACTCCTGTGTTGGGGCCATATATATTTATAATGGTTGTATCCCCTTGTTGGAATGACCCCTTTATCATTATCTAATGTCCTTCTTTATCTCTTGCTAATTTCTTCGTTTTGATGTCTATTTTATCTGATACAAGTACTGCAACACCTGCTTTTTTCTCTTTGTTGTTTGCATGAAATATCTTTTCCCATCCCTTCACTTTTAGTCTGTGTATATCTTTGGGTTTGAGGTGAGTCTCTTGTAAGCAGCATATAGATGGGTCTTGCTTTTTTATCCACTCTGTTACTCTGTGTCTTTTGATTGGTGCATTCAGTCCATTTACATTTAGGGTGATTATCGATAGATATGTACTTATTGCCATTGCTGGCTTTAGATTCATGGTTACCAAAGGTTCAAGGGTTGCTTCTTTACTATCTAAGAATCTTGCTTAACTTTTTTGTTAAGTTACTGTGAATGCCATCTGATGTATGTCGTTGGGTTTAAAGTGAGTCTTTTGTAGGCAGCATATAGATGGGTCTTATTTTTTTATGCATTCAGTGACTCTATGTCTTTTGATTGGTGCATTCAGTGCATTTACATTTAGGGTGATTATCGATAGGTGTGTACTTATTGGCATTGCAGGCTTTAGATTCGTGGTTTCGAAAGGTTCAAGGGCAATTTCCTTACTATCTAACAGTCTAATTTAAGTTACTTCATATACTATTACAAACACAATATAAAGGGTCTTTTCTTTGCTTACTCCATTCTTTATATATTAGGTATCATATTCTGTACTCTTTGTCTATCCCTTGATTGGCTTTGAGGATAGTTAATTGAATTTTGCATTTGCTTGGTAATTAGCTGTTCTACTTTGTTTACTGTGGTTTTATTACCTCTGGTGACAGCTATTAAACCTTAGGAACACTTCCATCTATAGCAGTCCCTCCAAAATACACTGTAGAGATGGTTTGTGGGAGGCAAATTCTCTCAGCTTTTGCTTACCTGGAAGTTGTTTAACCCCTCCTTAAAATTAAAATGATAATCTTACCGGATACAGTATTCTTGGTTCAAGGCCCTTCTGATTCATTGCATTAAATACATCGTGCCACTCCCTTCTGGCCTGTAAGGTTTCTGTTGAGAAGTCTGATGATAGCCTGATGGACTTCCCTTTGTATGTGATCTTATTTCTCTCTCTGGCTGCTTTTAATAGTCTGTCCTTATCTTTGATCTTTGCCATTTTACTTACTATATGTCTTGGTGTTGTCTTCCTTGGGTCCCTTGTTTGGGAGATCTGTGCATCTCCATGGCCTGAGAGACTATCTCTTTCCCCAGATTGGGGAGGTTTTCAGCAACTACCACCTCAAAGACCCTTTCTATCCCTTTTTCTCTTTCTTCTTCTTCTGGTACCCCTATAATGTGAATATTGTTTCGTTTGGATTGGTCACACAGTTATCTCAATATTCTTTCATTCTTAGAGATCCTTTTTTCTCTCTGTACCTCAACTTCTTTGTATTCCTCTTCTCTAGTTTCTATTGAATTCATCATCCCCTTCACCATATCCAATCTGCTTTTAATAACCTCCGTTGTGCTCTTCAACAATTGTATCTCTGACCGGAATTCATTCCTGAGTTCTTGAATATCTTTCCATACCTCTATGAGCATTTTAATGATTTTTATTTTGAACTCCCTTTCAAGAGGAGTCATGAGGTCGATGTCATTTAAATCTTTCTCAGGAGTTGTATTAATAATTTTACTCTGAACCAAGTTCCTTTGGCATTTCATATTTGTATATGGCGCCCTCTAGTGCCCAGAAGCTCTACTCCCTGGAGCTGCTCAGCCCCTGAAGCAATGTCTTGGTCGCAGGGGAGTGGTATTGATGCCTGGGGGGAGGAAAGAGCTGTTTCCTGCTTCCCGGCTGCTATGCCTGTCTCCACTGCCTGAACCAGGGGGCCGAGCACACAGTATAAGCCTCTGTGCTTTGCGTTTGTAGTTGCTGTAGACATATGTTCCCTCTGGCTGGGCTAGTGCCAGGGTAGGGTTTGCTGGTTTGCGAGCCAGGTGGGGCTGGCTGGGAGAAAGGCACAGTAGGCTGCATATCATGGAGGGGGTCTTTGGAGCTGTGCAGACAGCCAGGGAGCTGGAGCACCTGAAGATCATCTAAGGAGGAAGATTTGTTTTTCCTCCTTAAATATGAGAGTCCATATGGCAAAGCTCCCAACCTGCTGGCCAGAGTGCACCCGGACAATTTTTTCTACCTGTCCTCTCTCCTGAGCAGTAAGCTCTGTGCAATCCTTGCCCCTTTAGCAGCCCTCTTGCTAAGGGCTTCTTTGTAAGGAAGTCTCTCAGACTGCCCACCTTTCTTTTGTCCCAGAGCAGCCAGATATGGATCCCTGCTTTCCACAAGCAGCTGGAATCTCAGTCTTTCCAGGAATTCTGCCTGTCTTAGCTTTCCAACCCCATAATCACGAGAGTATCATGCAAGCACCATGAAATGTAGGTTTGTGCTCCCAGAGCATATCTCTGGAGTTAGGTATTCAGCAGTCCCAGGCCTCCACTCCCTCCCTGCTCCATTTCTCTTCCTCCCACCAGTGAGCTGGGGTGGGGGAGGGCTTGGGTCTCACTGGGCCATGGCTTTGGTACATTACCCTGTTCTGTGAGGTCTGCTCTTTTCTCCAGGTATATGCAATCTGGTGCAGTCCTCTTTCCTGTTGCTCTTTCAGGATTAGTTGTATTAATTATATTTTTGTGAGGTAGCCTCTGTATCACCTCTCATGCCACCATCTTTAATCCCTGAATCTGATTTTGCTTCTTTTGTTTTTATTTTAATTTTGTACTTGCTTGGTAAATAATTGATCTACTAACTTTGCTGTGGATTTATTTTCACTAGTGAAAACTCTTTAGGCTTAGGAACATTGCCATGTAAAGAAGTCCCTTTAACATATTCTGTAAGACCAATTTAGTGGTGGTGAATTCTTTTAACTTTCATTTATCTTGGAAACTTTTAATCTCCCCTTCAATACTAAATGATAATCTTGCTGGGTAGAGGATTCTTGGTTGAAGGTCCTTCTGCTTCAATACATCATATATTTCATGCCACTCCCTTCTCTTCTGTAAAGTTTCTGCTGGGAAGTCTGCTGATAGCCTGATGGGGTTTTTCTTATAAGTAATCTTTTTTTCTCTCTCTGGACTTTTTCAGTACTTTCTCCTTATCCTTAGTCTTTGTAATTTTAATAATTATGTCTTGGTGTTGTCTTCCTGGGGTTCCTTTTGCTAGGGGCTTTGCATGCTTCCAAGACCTGAGTGTCTATTTCCTTCCCCAGATTGGGGAAGTTTTTGACAATTATTTCCTCAAAGAGACTTTCTATCCCTTTGTCTTTCTCTTCTCCTTGTGGTGTCCCTATTATGCAAATATTGTTTCACTTGGAGTTGTCACACAGATCTCTTAGCATTCTTTCATTCCTGGAGGAGATTGTTTTTTCTCTCTGTTCCTCAGCTTCGTTATGTTCCTGTTCTCTAATTTTCATCTCATTGGTTGTCTCCTCTACTTGCAGAAATCTGTCATTCATTCCCTCCATTGTCTATCTAATTTCAGTTACTGTATTTTTCAGCTCTGAGTGGCTCTTTTTCAGCTCTTGTATCTCTTTTTTAAAGTCCTCCCTGAGATCTGCAATACTTTTCCATAGTTCAGTGAACATATTTATGACTGTTACTTTGAAATATTTATCATGAAGATTGGTAATCTCCATTTCATTTAGCCCTCATTCTGGTGTCTTATCCTGTAGTTTTGTTTGGAACATATTCCACTGCCTCATCATTTTGTCAGGGTTTCTGTATTTCTTCCTTTGTTTAGATGGATCTGCTATGGTTCCTGGTCTAGAAAGTAATAACGTTATGAAGAAGGTTTCCTGTGGTGCCCAGAAGCTCAAAACCCTTTACTCTCCAGTGCCTGGTTCTCCTTTGCAGTGGAGCCCCAGTTGCTGTTGGTAGGCAGTAGGCAGAGCCGCCTTTCTGTCTGTCTGCTGACAAGTGGTCTATCTCAGTCCACTGCTGATAGCAGTTTACCTCAGCTGGCCCTTTGTGATCAGAGCAGTGAATTTTGCTGGGCTTGTTGTGGTTGGGGCCACCCTCTGTCTGTCCTTCTGTATAGCAGGGCTGCTGGGTTAATGGGGTGTCTGGGGCAGTTGCAGCTGCTTTGGAGCAGGCACACCCAAGTCACGTGGTTGCAGGGTGCCTGGGCATGTGGCAATGGCAAATCACGTGGTCTGAAATAACTGTTTTAATATCACTTGGCATCAAGTAATGGTCAGTGATCCCTTAGAAATGGGAAACAAGTGAGGTGAGCCCTGTATTTGCTCAGCATACTGTCTGGAGATAGTTTCCAGGCCATGGAGTAAGGAGAGAGAACCCAGGTGGAGCTTGAATAACTCCAGTAACTGGGGCAATGGAGTGGAGAATCTGGTGACACTAAGGCATCTAGGGTTTACAACACAGAGTACCAGATAGGAGAGATGTATATGTAGAAAGGACTTTAGAAACCTGTAGAGGGTCCCCTCGAATACTGATGTGTACACACATGAGGAAAACGACCCAAGGCTAAGGAACTAATCACACAAAAGTACTGGGACACAAATAGGGCCGGAAATAGTGCCCATTCCCTTTAGCCAGACTCATAATTCATAATAAAACCTCATAATTCATGGAACATTGGGTAGAGTACTGAGGTTCTTATCTTAGTAGTGGAGGATATTTAGACTCAGACTTAAAACTGCTTTTAATCCACCTAAAATATCATAAATTACATTTTTTAATTAAAGTATCATTGATATACATTCCTATTAAGGTTTCACAAGAAAAACAATGTGGTTGCTACATTCCCTCTTATTATTTAGTCCCCCCCATACTGCATTGCAGTCACTGTCCATCAGTGTAGTAAGATACCAGAGTCACTGCTTGTCTTCTCTGTGCTACACTGTCTTCCCCATGACCCCCCATACACCATGTGAACTAATCATAATACCCCTCAATCCCCTTCTCTCTCCTTCTCCCACCCCTCCCCTTTGATAATAGCTAGCCACTTCTTGGAGTCTGTGAGTCTGCTGCTATTTTGTTCCTTCAGTTTTTCTTCATTGTTATACTCCTCAAATGAGGGAAATCATTTGGTATTCATCTTTCTCTGCCTGTCTTATTTCAATGAGCATAATACCCTCTAGCTCCATCCATGTTGTTGAAAATTCCACCTAAAATATCATAAAAGCAAGCTCACAAATGATCCAACTCTTTCCATGTAATTTAACTGTACCTAAGAAACAAGCTCAATAATATTTGTAAAATTACAAAAACAACTAGTACCCAACTAGTTAAAATTAACAATGTTGGGCATCCAACCAAAAATTACTAGACATGGAAAGAAGCAGGAAAATGTAACTCATTATGAGATAAAAAACCAGCCAGTAAAAAGCAACCCCAAACTAACACAGAAGTTAGAATTAGCAGACAAAGATATAAAAACAGTTGTTATAACTATATTACGTATGTTCAAAAAGTTAAGACATGGAGAATATAAATAGACAAATCAAATATCTAGAAATGAGAACTGTGCAATTTGAAATGAAAATATACTGGATAGGAAAAATAGCAATATAGACATTGCAGAAGAAAAAAATAGTAAACTTGAAATGTAGCAATGTATTACTATCCAAAACAAGACACTCAGAAAAAAAAAGCATCTAAAGAAATTAACAAAGCACCAGTGAGCCATGGGAAAACTGTATTTGTGTAACTGGAGTTCCCAAAGGAGGGGAGTACAGAATAGAGTAGAAAATATCCGCAAACCTCATGAGAACTATAAATCTACAAATCCAAGAAGCTCAAAGAACCTAGAGCACAAAAAATTTAAGAACATTACACCAAGGCTTATCATGATTAGACTGCTCATGATAAGTGACAGAGAATCTTAAAATCAACCAGAAAAAAACATGTTACATAAAACAATGACAGTAAATTTCCTATCAGAAATAATGTGAAGTGACAGGGGAGCAAAATCTTTTAAGTATTGAAATTAAAAAATGATTGTCAGTCTGGAATTCTATACCCATTGAATATATCAAGAAAGAAGGTGAGATAAATACTTGTTCAAATATAGAAAAGCTGAAATAATGCATCATTAGCAGACCCATACTATAAGAAGTGTTATGGGAATTCCCTCAGGCAGAAGGAAAAATGATCAATGGGAATATAGATTTATACAAAGGAACAACACTGGAAATGATTGTGATAAGGATACATATATATGATTTTCTTATTTAATCGTCTTTAAAATATAATTGTTAAAATAATATTAACAAAGTAATGTAGGGGTTTGTAATATATGTAAAAGCAAAATGCATGGCAATAATAACAGAAAGGCTAGGAGAGGAGAAATAGAAATGTACTATTGTAAGCAACTCATACCATATGTGAAATGGTGTACTGTCACTTTAAAGTAGACTGATAACTTAAAAACTATATACTATAAACTCTAAGGCAACCCTAAAATAACAAAACAAAAATAATGCTAATAAACCAACAGAGCTGAAAAAGTGAAATTATAAATAATATGCCATTAATAAAAAATAAGGCAAAAAAAGGAGACAAAGAAACAGATGGGGCAAATACACCATTGATGTTGCCCCCCAATTAAGTCAGAGAATATCAGAGAGTAGATTTTTTAAAAGCAAGACCCCACTGTAAGTTTCCTATAAGAAACACACTTTAAATATAAAAACATTAATAGTTTAAAAGTAAAAGAATGGGATTGGTGATGATTTCTTGGATATAACACCTAAAGTGTAGGCAACAACAACAAAAAATATATTAATTGCACTGTATTAAAATTAAATACTTCTGTGCATAAGAAGACATAACCAATAGAGTGAAAAGGAATCCCAGGGAAAGGGAGAAAATATTTACAAATCATATAAGTGATAAGGGGTTACTATCCAGAATATACAATAAACTCAATGAAAAAAACCAATTGATTAAAAAATAAGCAAAGGGAACAAGATGTGGATTAGGAAGCTACAGGTCCTCCTTTCTCATCAGAGACATCGAGTTAACAACAATATATAGACAAGAATACATCTGTGAGAACTCTAAAGACCAGTTGAGAAGCTACAGCACCTAGGCCATTATAAAACCAAGAAGAGATTCCTATGAAAGGGGTAGGAAAATTAGTGGCATTTGATAAACCCATTCATGTCACTTCTCCTATGGAGCATAGTAGAGGTCAACCAGGAGGAAACCCTCCATAGTGGAGCTTTTCCCTCCAAAAAGAATAAAAAGAATGGGCCATGTGTCCAACATTCTGGTTTGTTTGGGGCTTCCAGATGGACTAGTTTCTGTCTTGCCTGATTCAGAGCTCTAAAGGGACCAGCACTAGAGTTTGGAAGCCTCTGAGAAATAAGAGAGCATGTAGAGCTGTAGCTGTCCAGGTAGACACCAGGGGGAGCAAGAGATCAAAAAAGGTTTGAGAGGTCCTAGAACCTCTCCTCAGGCAGGATGGGTGGTAAAGATCTTCCCCTATAAGAAGCCAGCACTCAAAGATTGGGATAGGTGGTTGTTTTTCAAATGCCCACATCCCAACAAAAAATTACATTGTATACAGAGAAACAGGGAAACTTGGCCCAATCAAAGGAACAAAATGAAACTCTAGACATTGACCCTAAAGAAGCACATATCTATGAGCTGCCTGACAAAAAATTTTAAATAACTGTTATAAAGATGCTCTCTATAACTGAAATGTGTACATTAAAAAAGAAAAAAGTTCTCAACTTAGAAACCTAACTTTACACCCCACGAAACTAGAAAAAGAACTAAATCTCAAGCTAGCAGAAATAAGGAAAGGTTTGAGCACAGATAAACAAAATGGAAAAACAATTTTTAAAAAAATCAGTGAAAATAAGACTTGGTTTTTAAAATTGATTAAAAAAATTTTAAAACCCTCAGCTAAATTAACTAAGGAAAAAAGAGGAAGACTCAAATAACTAAAATCAGAAGTGAAAGAGGGGATATTACAACCAATGCCATATAAGTAAACAGGATTATAAGAGAGTACTGTGAACAGTTGTTTACCAACAAATGTATAATCTAGAAGAAATGGAAAAGTTCCTAGAAACACACAACCTACCAATACTGAATCATGAAGAAATAGAAAATCTGAACAGACAAATAAGAAAGTAGATTGAATCAGTAATCAAAAACCTCCGAATAGTGAAAATTCCAGAACCAGATGGCTTCACTGGAGAATTCTACCAAACATTGAAAGAGGAATTAACACCAATCCTCCTGAAGCTTTTTTTAAAAATTGAAGAGGAGGGCAGGCTTCCAAGCTCATTCTATGAATCTAGTATCATCCTGATACCAAAGGAATAAGACAAGGATGCCCACTCTCACCACTTCTATTCAAAATAGTATTGAGCAATTAGGCAAGAAAAAGGAATAAAAGGCATCCAAATTGTAAAGGAAGAAGTAAAATAATCTGTCTTTGCAAGTGACATGATCTTACATATAAAAAATCCTGAACATTCCATACACACAAAAATGTTAGACTTAATAAATGAATTCAGCAAATTGCATGATACAAAATCAACACACAAAAAATCCATTGTATTTCTATACACTAACAATTAACAATCTAAAAAGAACTTAAGAAAACTAGTTGTGCCACTAAGGCCACTTTGTTCATATGTTCTACATGCCAGCATTGAAGTGGCTGGCTGATGTCCACTGGCCAAGTCATTTTGTTTATTTTTTTAGTACCTCTTCCATGGTAGACACTCTGTTAAGCATTAACAGGTGATACAAAAACCTTCACATTTTGTAAGCATTGCCTCATGTTCATCCACATCCCAAACTCTTTTGTCTGCAATTTTCTAATCTTTTTCCTTCCAGAACCCTGGTCAGTGGACCAGGCCATGTACTACTGCCCATAAATCTGTAATTGTCAAACCTTAAGAAAAGTCATTACGTATAAATGTATTTCATATGCTCAATAAACTAGAGAGAGATTGAACATAGTAAGTAGAGACATGAAAGATATAAAAAGGACCCAGATCAAATTTGTAGACATGAGAACTACAATAACTGAGATGATATAAGCACTGGTATTAGACTAACAATAGATTACCAATTGTAGAGGAAAATATTAGTGAACTTGAAGATGTAACTAGAAAATATTCAAAATGGAACACAGAAAAAGACTGAAAAAAGGATCAGAGTATCAGTGGGTTGTGGGAAAATTTCAAGTGATCCAATATATGTGTATATTTGGAGTCCCTGAAGGAGAGGATGGGGGTGGAAGTGATAGCTGAAAAACTGTTTGAAGAAATAATGGCTGACTTATTTTCAAATTTTATGAAAACTATAAGACCATAGATCCAAGAAGGTGAATGCACCCCCAACATGAAAACTATGCCAAGCACATAATATCAAGTTGCTTGGAAATAGTGATAAAGAGAAAATCTTTCAAATGACAACGGAAAAAAAGATATGCTATGTACAAAGATGATAACAGATTTCTTGAAGAAACAAGCCAGAGGACAGTGAAGGAACATCTTTAGAGAAGTGGAAGAAACCACTTTTAATCAAGAATTCTATACTCATCCGTTCAAGATATAGAAGCTGAAACAAACCATCATCAGCAATTCTGCCCTGTAAAACATGTTAAAGGACATCCTTCAAGAAGAATGAAAATGATACTAATTAGAAATCTGACCTACCCAAAGGAATAAAAAGCACTGGAAATAACCACATGGTGAAATATATAGAAATTTTCTTATTATTTAAATCTCTAGAAAGTAACTGAATATTTAAATAAAAATAATAACAATGGGCCATGTGGCTTATGACCTATGAATAAGTAAAACATATGATAACAATAGAAGAAAGGCCCAAACACGAGAAATGGAAGTATACTACAATAACATTCATATACAATACACGAAATTATATAATATAACTTAGAGGTAGATTGTGATGTTAAAGTTCTAAACTCTAAACTGGTGGTTCTCAGTCAGGAGTTCTTTTGACCCCTGGAGGACATTCAACAATATCCAGAGACATTCTTGGTTTACAAACCTGGAAGTGTTACTACTGATATATATTGAATAGAAGCCAGAGGATGCTGCCAAACATACCAAAATGCACAGGACAGTCCCCCAAACAAAGAATTATCTGGCCCAAAATGCCAACAATGCTGAGGTTGAGAAAACCTGCTGTAAACCTTAAATCAACAATTGAAATAGAACTTTTCTTGCAGAAATTGACAAACATCCAAAAATTTATACAGAAATTAAAAGGATGCAAGAAAGCCAATAAAAAGAACAAAATTGGAAGACTCACACTTTCCAATTTCACAACTTGCTGCAATGCTGTAGTAATTAAAATAGTGTGTTAACTCAAAATGGTCATAGGTCTAAATGTTATCTCTACAGCTATAAAACACTATATGAAGAATCATAGGGATTAAACATAAAGTTGCCATAAGACCCAGAAATTTCTCTCTCTCCCTCTATATATGGATAGATAGGATAGATACATAGATACATAGATAGATACATAAATTATCATCTTCATTAGCAGTCACTCTCCATTCCCCCTCCTTCTAGCTCCTGGCAACCACTGATCTATTTTATGTTTTTCTTTATGGATTTGCTTATTCTGGACATGTCATGTAAATGGATTCATACATGTGGACTTTGTGTCTGGCTCCTTTCACTTAGCATAATATTTTGAGGTTCACTTATCCATACTATAGTACGGATCAGTGTTTCATTCCTTTTATGGCTAAATAACATTGCATTGTATGGATATGCCACACTTTGTTTATCCATTCATCAGTTGACAGACATTTCGGTTGTTTCCAATTTTTGCTTATTATGAATAATGCTGCTATGAACATTCATACACGTGTTTTGAGTGGACATAGGTTTTCAGTTATCTTTGGTGTGTATCTAGGAGTGGAATTGCTGGTTCATATGGTAAACTCTATGTTTAACCTTTAGAACTGCCAAATTGTTTTTCAAAAGCGACTTCACCATTTTACATTCTCTCCAGTGGTATATGAAGGTTCTAATTTCTCCATATCCTTAACACTTGTTATTGTTCTTTTAAAAAAATTATTGTAGCCATCATAGTGGCTATGCACTGTTATCTCATTGTGGTTTTAATTTGCATGTCCCTAATGGCTAATGACTTAACATCTTCTCATATGCTTATTAGCCATTTGTATGTCTTCTTTGGAGAAACATCTCTTTAGATTCTTTGCACAATTAAATTGGGTTATTTGTCGTCTTATTGTTGAGTTGTAAGAGTTCTTTGTATATTAGTGATAGTAGTTCCTTGTCAGATATATAATTTACAAATATTTTCTCCCATTTTGTGGGTCATATTTTCACTTTCTTATAGTGTCCTTTGAAGCACAAGTTTTTAATTTTGATGAGGTAAAATTTATCTGTTTTTCTTTTGTCATTTGTGCTTTTGGTGTTATATTTAAGAAAGCATTGTCTAATTCAAGGTCACAAAGATTTATGTCTATGTATTCTTCTAAGAGTTTTATAAACTTAGCTATTACATTTAGATCTGTGATTCATATGGGGTTAATTTTTATATATAGTGTGAGGTATGGGTCCAATTTAATTCTTTGCATGTGGATTGTCCCAGCACCATTTGTTGAAGAGGCTATTCTTTGACTATTGAGTGGATGTAGCACTGTGTTAAAAAATCAATTGACCATAGATGTATGGGTTTATTTCTGGATTCTCAGTTCTATTCCATTGATCTATATGTCTCTCCTCATCACAGTACCACGTTTCTAGCTTTGTAATAAGTTTTGAAATTGGGATGTATGAGTCTTTCGGATTTATTCTTCTTTTTCAAGATTATTTTGGTTTCCTGGGTTCCGTACATTTCCATATGAATTTTAGGATCATTTTGTCCATTTCTAAAGAAAACAAAGTTGTGATTTTGAAAAGATTATATTGAATATGTAGATCAATTTGGGGAGTACTGCCATTTTAGCAATATTAATCTTCTAATCCATGAACGCAGGTGTCCTTTCATTTAATTCTTTATTTCAACAATACTCCAGCATACAAGTCTTGCATTTCTTTTGTTAATTTTTTCCTAAATGTTTTATTCTTTTTTCATGCTGTTGTAAATGGAATTATTTTGTTAATTTCATTTTTTAATTGTTCACTGCTAGTATATAGAAAGACAACTGATCTCTTGCAACCCTGGTAACTTGTTTATCAGCTATAACAGTGTTTCAGTGATTCCTTAGGATTTTCTGTAGACAAGATGATGTCATCAGCTGGCGTATTGGGGAGGAGGGAAAGGACATCATCCTCATCATGCCTCTCATTTATGAACATGTTTGTTCCTGATGGAAGTTAAATACTTTTCTGATTCAAGTTAACTGTCTTATGAAGGTTGTGTTCTGTTCTGGAAAGAAAATGTTCCATGCAGGACAGATTTCTAATTCAGATTTGAGTTACAGAATTTCCTTTGGTAAAGACAAAACAGAATAAATCAAGGGGCTTCTTTTCTCTCACCATCCCTCTTTTCTTCTGAGCAAAATGTGTCAACAAAATGCTAGAGTAGAGTGAACGTACTGCTTCTTGGAGATCTTAATGTTAAAAACTTGAAAAGATTTTAATCTTAAAGCTCAAATACAACCATAAATAATTGTAGGGTTTAACAGGAGATGGACAAAAGGTAGTAGACATTAATTCTATCTTCCATCTGACACCCATTTGCCTTTCTTTAGTAACATCACTTCAGTTTTCCCCAGCAGGATCCCTTCTTCTTGATTTTTATTCCAGGCAGGTAGAGTGGTATTGATATCACCCCAAGCTCCAGGAAATGGGCATGTAACTCAAGCCTGGCCAACTAGAGAGGTTTCTCCCTGTGGTCACAAAGATTGGTTCACGGGTGGGCACAGGATCCAATTCAAGCCAATGGGAGACTCAGAATTTTTAATTGAACTGTCAGGGAAGAGAAGCTATCTCATCAGGTGAACATTAGCCTTTAAGAAAGTAAACCTGGTAGTGCTGTCAGCCATTTTGCCTATCTCGGTTTGTGGAGCCCGAGGATGAAGTCAACATGCTGGGGAGCAGAAGAGAGAGGTGGAGAAAGACTGGTTCCTAATGAAATCTTTGAGTTCTTGGACCTGGATGTGCCTGAAGCCAAAGTATGTGATTTTCAATTATGTGATTTGGTAAACTCCTTTATATCCTTAAGTCAATTTGAGATGTTTTATTCATTTGTTTGTTTTGTCATTTGTAAGCAAAAAGTTATACCAAGCTAAATGATATACCAAAGGATACCAGATTAGGAAAGTACAAAGGAAGAAATTTGAAAAGGGAATGAATATTAAAGAATAGAGAAAAGAGTTCCTATAGGCATTAAGAAAGCCTAATGCCTCTGACCCCATAGCCAGGCAGCAGAGAATGCATGAAGATAAAATTACTCCCATCACTGGAGTTGGTTCTGTAGATGGTTCCAGCACTGCACTAGGCTCCAGTGAGTATGCCCACAGAACCTCCACTTGGTGGTTATGCTAAATATCTCCTGTTTGTCCCTCCAAATGCACTCTCTACCCGTCTCAATCCTACTTTATTCCTTACGAGGCTGACCTGTATGGACCACATCAATGCGCTTCCTTACCTCTGGCTTTTTTCAGTTGGGTTTGGCCAATGGGAATTACCAGCAGGCGTCAACGTGTTTATTTTCCTTTTTTCCTCCCTAGAAGGTTATTTTGGGCTAGCTTAGTCCTTCAACAACATTACTGCTCCTCCCAAAGCATTCAGCTGTACAAGATTTAGTCCTTCTGGGTTCTGGGAACCACTTCCTACTCCTGTCCCTTAGGGTCTAGGGAAAGCAAGAGTTTAGCTTGTACTAGCCTGGGTTATTGTGCTATTCTTTTTAGTTCCCTATATCTACATATTCATAAGTAATCTCTTTGAAAGCAACCCCCCCTTCCAATTATTCCATTTTGTCAAGTGTGCTATTTCTTGTTGGAACTCTGATGGATGCTGTGGCCATACAGGAGCCTGCACGTAAGTACATCCGGGAGACCAAGCTGCCAGACTGAGAGCCTATCACATCCTTCTTAAACCTTTTGGATTCCCCATCAGCTTTTCTTCCCTCCTAGCCTGCAACTAAAAACTTTGTGCAATAAGTGGCTTTTCAGCCTTTCAACTCTTTTTCCTTGCCCTTTGCCTCCATTCATCCTATCCCCCCACCCTAACCCCCACGCCTCAGTAAACACACACAAACATCCACACCCCTATTTTCTGCCTTGATAAAACACAGTGTAAATCATACTTCTGTATGATTTGGTTAAATTACTTTATCATTTTTGAATATTTTCAGAGGAAGTCAGGAAGGAAAATGACTCTAATGAAGAATCTAGATAGGGGAAATGTATTGGGATCATGGACCTCCCCTCAATCAAACCATATCAGTGTAGTTGACCTTAAGGGCAGCTTCCAAGGAAGCAAGGCATTCCTGCTGCAGCCTAGTCTCTGAGTCAAAAAGGGGAGTGGAAATATTTCTGTCTTTAATTGCAATTACCACTAGAGATTTGCTCTGGGAGACAGTTTGTGGCCAGAGTGTGCCATGAAGTCACTTAGCCAGGCTTTCATCAAGCAACTGCAGTTCCTCTTTGGATTGTGGTTCCTTTTCCTCACCTCAGAGTTTCTTTCCTATGTAAACAAACAGAACAATTTATACCAGAACTCATCTTTGATGAGGAAAGGAGTTTGCTCTGACAAAGTAGTTTTCCGAGAAACTGGAACATGGAGATGCAAAAGGAAAAATACTTGGAAATGAAACAACTTTTAGTTTCATCCTCCTATGGCTAAACCCCAAAAGTCAAAAGAAGGTGGCAGGGGGAGAAGAAGAAAAAAGTCTTAAGCTTATAGGCTGTCAATTGGCAAGTTTTCCACCCACATGGCTGCCCAATATATCTGTGGGAAAATCAGTGGTACAGTCTAGAAAGAGGAAATCATACACTTCTTTTGTATTTCAATTTATTGTTGTTGACGATAAATTCCCCAAGACAATATTAATGTTTTCTACATGAAGATTCCCAACAAATAGATGCCTAAGAAAGATTATTTTAGGATAATGATTTCAGAGGTGTGAGAGATAAAAAAAATCATAGATCTCGCATGGACAAAACTATGAAGGCATTTGGAAGTAGTATTTCTCTTTGACAATCAAGTCAAACCAAGCACGTTGCAACAGATGGTATACACGTCAAACCCTGGTACAGCACAGTATGGGGGACTACTTAAATTAATCCACCAGAAGTGTATTGAATTGTTAGAATTCAATTTTAATGAATATATTATAATACTCAGTTCTGTATAATAAAGCTATTTTTTTTCATGTCCCAGCTGACAACCCAAACTATCCTAGTACTATTCAATGCTGCTTTGAAACTGTGGACATGATAGATTCCATTGAGTGAGAAATACAGTATGACAAAAGATTCATAATTCCTTGTCTAGTTAATAGTCAATGTATTTAACAGGATAATATATTATGTATGAAATATAGCACCAGTAGTTGAATTCCTGTGAAATGTTAACTATTCTAACTCAATTTCACATATGTTTCAAAATGTTTGGGATGTCATTCATTGATTTTTAAAAAGATGGTATTTCCTGGTAAGCAGCAGCTTGGAGTAGAAAGAGCACTGGACCTGGAGTCAGATGCAATGCAGGTTGTTTTTGCTAAACACTCTCTAATATCCTTTCCAGCTGTAATGTTCTATTATCTTTTACTACTGAATCTTGAAGTTTGATTATTTGAAGTAAGTTTTAAATGGTTTTGAAGTTATTGTCTAACAGCATTTTGTTTATTTCTTTTTAAAGGTTAGTTTTGAAAAGCGAATTTGGTAAGGAAAGGGGTTGGGAGGAGACAGAGTCATTGTTTTTATATTTTCCACAGATCTGTAGCATATCTTTTATCACTTGTTGGTAGTGGTCCACCCCCCCTCTCCTGTGTTGATAAGAGTTGGAAGGTGTCTGGGAAGGAAACTCCAAAGAGCAGCAGTCCTTTTCACTACAAGCCAAGAGAAAATCACTATCTGAGAGACTAGATTGGTGTGATGTATTTACATCACTGGCTCAGATTCCCAAGATTAAGTAGCTTAGCATTTCCTAGAGTTCACTTAAGCAAATGTTACTTTTGTTCTCAGATTTCCTTCTCCCCAACCCAACTTGTATTTACATCTCCACATCACTGTCTGACCAACAGAAATCACAAGCCTAAAATGTCCAAAATTGATCTCAACATCTTCCTCTCCAATCCTGCTTCTCTCTTGTATTCCCAGTGTTGATCAACAATATCACCATCCCACTAGTTCTAGCCAAACTCAAAACCTTGGAGTCATTCCTGACTACTCCTTCTCCTCATTGCCCCTTCCCCAGTCTTGCCGCTTTCCAATCTACCCTTCACATTGTGACTGCGAAAGCGCTCTTTCTAAAATGCCAATATGACCACGGAGATTCCCTGCTTAAAATACTTTAATTACTTCCCTTCACCTCCTGAATAAAACTCCAAGTCCTCTTTCAGTACCTGTATGCTTCTCTAGCCCAGTTCCCTGCCACTCCCTGCCATTCCTTGGAGTCCTTTACTGTCCCGTTACGTGAACTACTCGCAGCTATCCAAACACACCACAGTCTTCTTCTGTGATTGTGACTTTGGCTGTGAAATTTCCTCTGCTACCTTTTCAACTCTAGTTAGTTACTTTTCCTTATGTTTCCATAGCATTTCCACATATTAGTTTTGTAATTCTTGTCACACTATATTGTCCATAGTTACTTCTTTACTTGTCTTCACTACCAGACTGCCAGTTCCCTATTTTGGCAGAAGGTAAATATTATAGAGGAGATTCAGAGTCTGGATGCTTCTAGGTGGCATTTAAGCTTGCTTTGGACCCTGAGCCATTGCTGTTCGCCAACGCTCGCCTTTCCTCCTTGTCACATCCCTCCCCCTGGTGGAGGTGTTATGAAGCAGTGGAGTGGTCACATGGCCAAATACAGGACAAAGCAGCACGGCTGATCCACAACCTGGATAAACATCTGCCTCATATTATTTTTTAAGCAAATGAAAAGCTGGCTAATGGGCCTTGGATTTAGGGTGGCTTGGCAGGAGCTCTCTGTATCAGAAATCTTACATTGTATGAGATCTTACATTGTATCAGTGGGCAGACCCTGATTTCAATCCCTAGAGCTGTAGCTGGGTGCCGACACACCCATCCCTGTTGGCCTCACAGAACATCACACTGCTATTAAACAAATAGCCCAGAAAGAATCGGCTGGTAGAATCTTCTTCCTTGTTTTCTCCTCTGCCTGAAGCTGCGACAAACCTATTTGCAGGAATGTTTGCCTTTGGATGATCACACCACAGAGCAAGGTATCAAATACCAATCACATCTACATGGTAGGTGTTCTCCCCAGTTTCAGTGGGCCCCACCTCCCAAAAAAAGTCATAGGGAAGGTCTTCATCTCTATCCTAGAACAATATCCAGTTAGCATTGCTTGCTATCCCAGCTGAAGATAACCTAGTCTTTGAATCAATATTTAGTTTCCCAGGAGAGGCAGGCAGTTTCTCAAGCATCCCTGGATATATAGAGTTCCCTAGATATGGCAGCCCTAGGTATATTCTGGGTTGGTCCAATTGGTGATTCCTAGGGAGGGACCTTGCCAGACAGCTTTAAAGAAAGGTTAGTTAGCCTGCTTGGGAGGAATCTCACCTCTAAAAACAACAAAATTTTAGAACACAATGAACTTAAAATCATCATGGAAATTCTCCTTTGTAGCTATTGTTAATTTTATCGGATACTATGTTGACACTACAGTCAGGCTTCTAGAAGCAAGAATGAGTTTTAGTTTTAGGTGGGGGGAAAGGAAATTAATAAAATCTATTTGTTATCAGAACAGACTATCTTTAAAAAATCAAACAGCTCCCACAATGTCATTTTATGCATATGTCAAAGGCAAGGAAAGATGATCTGCTGTCCTGACTGAAGAAAAAGAGTTCAGGTGCTACCAGGGGTAACATGAAATAAAACCAAAACAGAACTAGTAGGAGTGGCCCCCTGAAGTTCTTAGGTTTCTATGTTCAAAGTAAAGATGACCCTACCCACAAAATGATCACTGATGATGTCATTTAGGATGCCTTTGCCCCTCACTTGGCACTGCACGGGCACTGCCTGGTTCTTCACCACGTCTGTGAAGTGCATTGCCACCAGCGGGGAGGTGTAGTTAACCTGTAGGTGGAAGAACAGTGACTTCTAAGTGTGAGGAGGGGAGGGGATGTGAGGGAGTAATAGATGGGATAACCTCCACAGAGAGAACTGAGTAAATTCCAGGATGCCAAGTCACAAATGGTTAAAGCAACTGTCCCGCTCTCTCTGCCCTGGGACAGTAGGCAAACTACATTTCTCTCATAAGTCGCAGTCAGATGTCTGATTGTCCTCAGAGGAAAACCAATTTGAACTCAGCGTGATGTGATTTTCTGAATATCAGACCATGAATCAACCAGAACTAGTATCTATCAAATATCTATGCTAGAGATGAAGCCTTTACTGCCCTCAGGCTTCAAATGGGAGAAACAGGGCAGTGTGGTTATTTCGGCATAAATGACTGCAAGGACAGTGATCTGTCTGCTCCTAGCTCCACCACTAATCAGCTATATGATGTTGGGCAAGTCATTTCCTCTCTCTGAACCCTAACTGCTCCATCTGTAAACTGGAGGCATTAGACTAGACCATATCCGAGATTCCTTCAGATGTGCAAAGGAAGTGGTTGTGGTAGAAATGGGTAGAGGGAGCTCCTAGTCTCAGCCAGCAGCTACTCACTCTTGTTACTACTTGCTGCTCCCTAATTCGTATAGATCCCAGACAGCCCTTCCTTTGTCTCCGAGTGCTTTCTGACAGCAAAGACTAAAGCGAGGACAGGCTTACATGAGTCAGTTTGCCGTAGTAAGGGTAGTAGCGGAGGTCAAAAGAAGCCGACTCTGGGTAGTAATTGATGGATCGAATGTCGTTTTCATCACCTCTCTGTAAATAAAAGGAGGTATATGTTGGGTGCTGGGTCACTCAGGGGGGTTCAGGCTTGAGCTAAAGGGGCCTGTGCCCAGGTAAAATCACTGTGTGATCCACAACCAACTGTCCCAGGAAGACTACAAAAGCAGAATGAGGCATAGCTCAGCCCAGACCTATCTCCAGAGGAGCGTTTCCAGGGACAGACTGTGCCTTGGCTTTTCAGTTCAAAGAATACTGAATGGAAGGCATGGACTGAGGAGGCCAAAGGGACTCAGTATGGCTCTGTGCTGGCTCCTGGGGGACCCAGGCAGAAGGGCTCCAAAGGGCTTGCAGTACGTGGTGCTGCTCTGGCAAGAGGGCTACTATGCCAGCCCCTTTCCAAAGACCCATACTTGGCCTGGCATCCAGTCTTGGGCTTGGGAGCTGAGGGAGGTATAAGTTGCACATGCTTAGTAAATCTCATTCCACAACTCACACACTGTGGGTTCAGTCCTCTTGGAAGTCAGACCAGGTACACAGGGACCTCATGCAGAGGAACACAGCCAGCAGGTGGCTCACCTAAATTCATGTCTCTGATCACATTCTCTGTAGTGTTTAAGTACAGTAGGTAGAGTCAGGAGGATAGGCAAGAAGGGCCTAGTACTGGAACTGATTAAATAAACAAGTTTACACTCCTCATATCATGTCAGGGAGGGGACTATGCATTCTGCCTAGGCATTTGGCTTGCCCTGAGGAGCAGAAGTCTGGAGGCGAGCAAGGAACAAATACAGTGCATCACTGCTAGCAAATCACTCACGAGGGCCACGTGATTATATTTTTACCAATATAGTATAATCTTTCTGTGTAAACTGAGCTCTTCTCAATTTATTCTAGTAATTACCTTATCCTGCTTGATTTGCACAAGTGGGTGTGGGTTTGACCAGTATTGATTATTGTAGAATGTATAAAGATCTTAATAATTTTTTTTAATAGACAGTTCTCAGCAAGGTTTGGTGTAAGTTGAAATGTGAATGGCTTCTACTAGGGAACTATAAGCAGCACTCAGTCCACTTGATCTGTTAGTTTAAGACTGAGTTGGTCTTTATGATTTATTTACATATTCTTCTAAAAAGCAGTGAAATTAAATTTTCAGGAATGGTCTGTGGAACCATATGAACAGGATGAATGTTCTTCCTACCTTGTTTACCTGACAAACACGGCCTGATCTTTCAGAACTCATCTTCAGTGTCACCACCTCCTACGTGGAACTAACCTTTCCCTCTTCAGCATCACCACTGCCTCTTTCATAGCACCTGTAGTACTTGTTTGCCCTGATTTCAGAGATAGAGTCATATTTATATTGGCACTCAACTCCTAGCAGTCAGTGTACCTGGTATATAAGTGATCAATAAATGCTTGCTGAATGTGAACTCTTGGCTGAAAGAATGCGGCCTTTTGCTGCTTTCTGATCTGCCACCATCAAGACTGGCATTTTGAGCTGTGTTTCTGGTGCTGAGGATTGCCTGATTTCATCCATTTGCAAGACAATTGTCCAGGGCTGCAGGTGCAGTTGACATCAAACAGGAGAGAGCTACTGCCAGTTAAAGAAGCAAACCCAAGATCTAGGGCTTTTTCCTACAAAGGAGCTAATTGGTGCAGATGAGATAGGAGTTAATGGTCCCTTCAAGGACAGTTAATTAGCATATTAATGGAGTTTTGTTTATACTTCCCTTGTAGTTATTTGTTATTGCAACACCCAGTGCAACTGGTCATTGCTGCAAAAAGTGAAATTCAGTTTTTTAAAAGCAGGGACTAATGACTCTAGTGAAAGCTGTTTGTTTAGTTCAAAGAAACAAGTAATTAGAGCTAAAAGCAAAAGTGTAAACAGAATCCCAATTACTGACTTGGCACATTGTTGTTCCCTGCTGTGCCCCTTAGCTGAGGTTCAGTCTTTGGCTTTCACAGGTATAAATCAGCACACACACACACACACACACACACACACACTACACATGAAAGCACATATGAATGCTTTCCGGAAATTGGTAGACCTGAAAGTACTAAAGAAAGGTGTATAGTTATGAGAAGATTGATCCTTTCCCTAACCCATAGCTAACCATCCATGGTAATGCCCTTGCAGGGGATGAACCATCTTTTAGCATGAAACAGATGTGCTAACAATGCTCACGCAGAAAGGCACTTTACCTGAACTTTGCAAGAAACCTTCACAGGATCTCCAAGCTCAGGACGAAAGCCTACAATCTATCAAAAGAAAACCAGCACTTAAAAGCAAGCAAACAAACAAACAAACAGATTTGACAGTAAAAATGCAGCTTGTCTGAATCCCCTTTGGGTCATCCCTTCCTTAGGCATAAGCTTTATCTATTTTGCCCTCTCAGGTTATACAAAGCAGAAGATGCAAAGTATCTTCAGAGCTCCTGCAGTTCAACTTACTGCTTATTGTGTTTGTGCCTGATATTCATACAGTGGTAACCACAGCAGGATAACTTTGAATATGTAAAGACTTTCTGGTTTTAAGAAGGGTGTGCCTGGCAAGGCTCTGCCACACCTTAGGCATGGCAGGAGAGAAGGAAAATGCATTTCTAATGCATTTCTTGTGATTATAAGAATTGTCCCCCACCCCACCTCTCTGTGAGACCCGTTCCAAACAGTGCAGGATCTCATTCCTGACAGAGGGCATCAAAGGACAGGTTTAGGGGTGGGGGAGAATGGAAATAGGAAGTGTTCAGGGAGAAAAAGGAATTATTGCTTGATAGGTTTGTCCAGTTTTTGTATTACTGATGCAGTCAGTAAAAATGGCCAAACTTGCAGTGTGTTAGGAAAGAGCCCAAGAGAAATGGTGTGGCCAGAGCCCTCCTACCCAGCTCATCCACTTATCATCGCCGTAGTACCAAGGGCCAATATACCCGGTTCATCTTTAGAAGGATGCAGGGCTGTCCAGTAGAGTAGCCAAAAGTTGGGTCCTCCAGGCCAGAGCAGTTCTTCAGGAAGGAGCGTTTAAATTGGCAGGCCTTCTTATCCTCATCCTCATTACCCTCTTGGATGAAGTGCTGCCCCGGGGGACAATCGACATTCATTTCCTCTTGAAGACTGTCATCGTAACCTAAAGTGTGGCAAAGTGTTATGTTAGACAGGTGTTGTAGGGAAAGGCCAGGATTTCAGTAGTCCTCCTCTCTCGTTTCCTTTCTCCAGCTTGCTGTGGACCTCTGAAAGCCCACTCAGTCTGTCCTAGGCCCCATGTCTTGGCGTTAGGTGCCCCCGATCCTTCACCAGCCACATCTCTCCAGGAAGCCTTCCAGACTAGTCCCCTCAGCCCACTTTGATGGTCTGCCGCCTTGCTTCTCATTCCCTTGCAACTTCTGAATATCTATCTCTGGGTCCTATGTTGGTCATTTTATAACTTCTATTTGCCATTATTTCTTTTCATATATAGTAAATTGTAAACTTGGAGGGCTGCCTCTGCTACTTCTGGAAGAGGAATAGGCACATAGTAGAGAGATTTTGAAAGATGAACTGAATCATGTCAAGGCATGCTTTATATAAGGAGGTGAAGCTCCTGGCTTAAATCTCTTTAAGTCAGCCTAGGAAACAGCTCCCTTTGTGATCAATGAGAGGCCCCTGATGCACGACTGTGACAAGTGTGTGTTGTGGAACAGGAGGAAGGGGAGGAAGAAGAGGAGGAGGAGGAAGAGATAAATCAGCTTCTTATTCTTCACAGAGGGAAGTTAATACTGCAAAATCGAAGCTTAGGTTGAAAGACAGAAACCAGTGATAACCACAGGGTCTCCACCAAGAGGGTGTGGGGATGAGATCTTGTCTACTGAGACTTAAGGCACTCAGAGATAGTATCCTTTTACATTGGATGGAATGTAACATGTATCTAAGGTACACATGTCAGGGAGAGAGCTGAAAGGGGATATCTGTGAGCTGACTTTGGGGGCTACTAGATGCTGTAGAACTGGGCTTTGAGAATTACTGCTATATTTCCAGATTGGTTCTAAATGATGGCGTCCAGTTCATCCTGTTAGATCCAGCCCCCATGCATTCATGTTCCACGTAGCTCAGTTTTTCAGAGAAGATTGTGCACCTATGATCCACCAGCAAAACTCCAAATGTACTGCTGGGTCCTCATCTAGGCATGTTGTGATTTGGGTTTGATATTATTAAGAAGCAACTGGGAACTACAAATCTATTCTAGTTATGCCTGAGCCTTTATTTTTCCTTTGACAAAGCTACATTCAATTCAAGGCTTTGTTTTACTTTTTTTTTTTAGAACAAGAACTATGTTCAAATATTAACTTTCTACATAGAAGCTCTAATCATGTGCTCATTGTTTCTCTTGAGGTAGTTCCATTAAAAATAATGTGACATGGGCATGACCCTTACTGCAAAATCCTAGTCCTCATGGGAATGAAATTGATACTCTGGGATGTCTATTTCAGAGTTGTGTTCCTTTTAAGCAGGGCATATTATCTACCCTTAGGAACTAAAAGCCCAATGCTTTTCCTAATGTTCTCCACCTTTATCAACAGGTCAGAATTGGTATTTCTCCATCTACTAGCTTGTCAAAGGGATTTCCTCAGCAGAAATTCTGGCAATACATTTTTGCAATAGCTCACAAGCATTTTGAAAGAAAAGAAGATAGTGTTATGGCTATGATGTCCAAAACATTTTTAGAGGGTCAAAAATGGAACTACATGGACTCAGAAAGAACCCATTCCCCCTCATTTTAAAGATGAGGAATCTGAAGCTCAGACTTACCCAGAATAATGCTGAGCATTACTGATAGGAAGCTGAGCTTCTAAGTCCTTGTGAAATGGCAACAGCAAAGAATTATGAAAAGCAGCACTTCTCAAGCTTTAAAGTTCAACCATATCACCTGCGGATCTTGTTAAAATGCAGATCCTGATTCAACAGGCCTCCGGTCGGGCCTGAGAGTCTACATTTCTAACAAATTCTCAGGCGATGCTGATGCTGCTCGTCCCTGGATCACACTTTCAGTAACAAGGGGGTTAAGAACATTGGTTCTTAAACACTGGTTCTGCTGCTGGGAGACTTTGCTCATGTTACTTCTCCTTTCTGAGCCTCAGTTCCCCCATTTGTAAAATGGGGATGATAGACTCTGCTATGCAGAGTTAAAGTTAAATGACACAATTTGTGTATTTACACAATACTTCCCATTACCTAAGGGATTATTTTCCTCTTAATTCAGTGCACGGTCTACTGGCTAAATTTGCCCCAACTTCAGCCAGGCCAGGACAACCAAACCAGTCTAACTGGCTTTTTTCCACAAGTAATAGGTGCAGCAATGTAAACCCACTGGGGCTCCTCTTTGATAGCTGGGTAAACACAGCGCCCCTCTGTATTTAACCTTAACCAAGCTGCTACCTCAGTTTTCATCTTGTGGAAGAGTTTCTCAACTAGCCATTCATTTGTCCCTAAAAATGTATCTGATGACGCTACAGAGATAGATATCTTGAAAACACTTGTGATCAAAATGTTGGAATGAACTGCCACCCAGAGCTTCTTCCTCTAACTCCCTTCTGGAATGCTGTCAAATAAAGACCCTTGCTCTCTTCCTTCAAGATGACCCATCTCCAAGAAATTAATTCTCTTACCTTGAGAAAGCATAGGAGTCAGGGATCTTCCAGTTTTGGAGAACACTCCTCTTTCTCACTTCTACCTTCCCCCAGAATTATCTTTTTTTTTAATTGAAGTATCATTGATATACAATCTTCTACAGAATTATCTTTCATAATTGATCGTTATTGAGCCATCTGGATGTGTCAGGACACAATGGGGTGCTATAGGGTGTTCAAGAAGAGAAAACAGGTTCTCTGCCCCACTGAACTTGTCATCTCACCAGAGAGTTGGCTTATATACTTTCAAAGCAACATACAATCACAAAGTTTTTATTGTAACTACAGGTGCTGAGGGGTATGCAAGTTAAAGAAGAACGAGGATGGGCTGGGTTAGTAAGAGCAGGATTTCTGGGCCAGGTGAATTTTGAATTTTGAATTCTCACTCATTACCTTTCCAAAGTGATTTCCACCATTCAGAGGTACTTACTTACCCTGGAGAAAGCCATTTAGGCTAATCACATAATGCTGCCAAGTGTCAGGTTCAGAAACGTTGAAGTTGAAGTTAAGGCTATGGGCGAAGGGTCTGATCATAACTCCTGGCAATGAAAACAGGTCTTGGATATATTAACCCATTCCTGGGATAATTTTGTTTTTATCAATTCCCATGAAACCATTTCCCCCCAGGCAATCAAAATTAAAAGGATCATAATTTGCCAAGTACCATTTTACTTTTACTCTTAATAATTGAATCCGTAAGTCATTACCGGGAAGAGCCAAAGTTAATTGAGGCTGAACATGCAGTGCAAGCAGATTTCTGTCCAGCAAGTTCTGACAGCACAGGGCATTTGGGCACTCACCAGGAGGTTTCACCCTCTCAGTGAAGGTCGGCATGTAAGGACTGATGGTCAGAAATAGCGTGTACATGCACAGGGTGATCACAGCAGCCAGCGAGGCATAGAAGAAGAAGTAAATGACTAAGATCAGGCCTGCAGAACAATCAGAGATGGGAGTGGTCAGTGCTTGCCAACAAGCCCTGCCTCCTCGCTGGAACTCATGAGCCGGTACCAACTCAAACACATGAGATGGCTTTTTCTTTCCCCCCGGATTCAGTATGTCCTTGCTGATTCAGATTTCACCAATTTGGAATTGGTGAGGATTGTGTCGGAGGTCTGATTGCAGTTTGCCTTTACAGCATCTCCGATGGAAGGGCTTGCTGAGCAAATGATGACCATGAAGAAGATTACAGGGGAGTGGAGTTTAAAGTACTGCAGAGGGCAAATTTCTTGGGAGTCCTCTGGGCAATGGTTGATGTCCTAAGTACAAATCATTCTTCCCTATTCATTAAAGCAGGTTCCCTGAAGAGTCCTAGCAGCTTGGTTCCAGTGATTGTATGTATTTGCAAGTGATGAAAACAGCATTTCTTTTCACATAGCCTATAATTCAAACTTTTGATTAACCACTGGACTTGCCTCTAATCAAGGCAAAGTGAGGTTTCACTCTACTTGTTTCAAATCTTATTCATCTTTAGCAGAAGTTTAAGTGGCTCTGCTTTTCAAAAAAAACACTAACACAGGATGGGGAAGACAGGAGGAGGAAACTGTACTTAATTGACACTTGCTATCTGTGAGCTTGGGCAGGTTATAGAACTTCTCTGCACCCGTGATTGCTTGCAGGTAAAATAGGAATAAGTTTAGTGCTTACCTCATATCCTGATCTATATCCCTAACAGTGTCTGAAATGTAGCCTTTCCTTACGTCCTATGCTGACCTTGCCACTACCTAGCTGTTTAATCTTAGACATGTTGTTCACCTCTCTGGGCCTCAATTTCCTCATCTATAAAATGAGGACAATAATAGTTCTTACTTCTTAGTATTGAATAATGCATATAAATAGCATAGCACAGAGCTGGGCAGATACTAAGTGCTTTATAAATGGCAGTCACCATCATTGTTATTGTTAATATTATTATTGCTATGGGACCAGAAGCATAGTCATGTGAATCCCTCCTGTGGGCTGTATTAGGATTAGCTTTGCCCCAGGATTAGGCAGCACAGAGTGAGGTGAATAAGCATGAGGTTGCTGCCGAGAAGCTCTTCTCAAGTCCTCTTTGGGGCTCTCTCAGGCAGCAGTATCTGGCTTGGCTCACAGCAGTGACACGATGTCGGAACTACAGATCTCAACTGCATCATGAATCAGAAAGTGGAACAGACCACGTAACTTCACTGCACCCACAACCAAATCCAAATATTAGTTTTTAAAATGAACCATGAACCAAATAAAATTAACCAAAAAAAAAAAAAAGTAGAGGAAGGAAGAAAAAAAATCCTTAGTAATTCAACTGGAAATGGGACATTTATGTTTTATAAGATGAACTAAAGCAGAACTGGAACATGAATACATTGATTAAGCTGGAGTCCCTAGAGGAGAAACAGCTGCACCTGGGTGCCTGTGATACTTGGCTACTGCCCGCTGGCTGGCCTAATGGAATGCACCCTATGCCTCCTCCTCCATTCCTTTATCCCTGTCGTATCCTGGGAATGGATCAACAGCTGGGGCCATCCTGGGGGACCAGAAGACTCAGTTTCACGGATGAAAGGAAAACAATAACTACATGTACATTCCCTTGGAGATACCTTCCTTCTTGCTCAGGATGTCTGGCCAGGAAGCCCTAAATGAGAGAATGACACTGGGAGGGAGTCCCCTCAGCTTTTCCCAGGATTCTATGCCTTGTAATCCGTGACAGACTAACAGCTATCTCTCATCCCTAAGCAAAACAAGCACTATACCTGTCTGAACCCATTGATCCTTCCAACTCTTTCTGCTCTGGGTGTCCAGATTTTACTTGGGCCTCTCCTCTAGGTAATCCAGGGTTCTCTCCTGAATGCCCCATCCAAGCTTGGATAGACCTGGATATCTTGGATAGACTAGGTACCCATGATACCAACTCATTACTCCTCCCACCAAGACAGCCCATCAGGCCCTCAGGCCCTACCCATCAGGACCTTGCTCGTTGCTACAGTTGAGGAAGATGGCATGGTGTTCTGGCAAGAGAATGAACTCCAGTGTTTATCCAACCTGTGTTTGAATCCCAGTGCTGCCACTGAGAAATTGTGTGACTTTAAACAAGTTACTTACCCTCTCTAAGCCTCAGTTTCTGCATCTGTAAAATGGGGATAATAATATTACTACCTCATATGGTTCTTGTCAGTATTCAAAAAAATAACATATAGTTCCTAGGAATAAAGGTTGCCCAGCTACCAAAGAAAAAGCCCAGAATATAATAATAGGCTGAGTGAATATGTTGGTCATGTTGCTGTCCAGGCTGGGGCAGGGTTAGTAAGTGCTCAAGTAGGCACCCAGTTCTCAAGCCAGGGGGCAGGCAGCAAAGCATATGCTTGGTGGCCCAGGTATTAACATCACTGTCTGCCCTTTGCTCAGGGGTGGCCCAACAGCAGAAGCCTGAGTTCCCAGACTCGCCTTAGACCAGTTGCTTAGAAGTCTGGACATGGCCTACTATTCAGTGTCCTCACTGCCATATCTTCCCTGGGCACTTGAACCTTCCTCCCTCATCCCCACTTATTGGCCTATGGACTGTTCTCCACAGGAGCCATCTGGATCAACTCATCTGGTGAAGTTCCAATGGCTGGCTGTTTAGGGGTTAATGTATAGTTCCCTCTCCCGGATTCACACTTGCATTTCACAAGGCCTGTTTTTTCCTGTCCTCTTTAGGCAAAGGAGAAACAGCTGTGCCCCCTTTGGAGCCTCCAAAGAGTGTCCAGCATTTGTCTGCAGCTTGCAGAATGTCGGAATGTTCCTTGAATGGTACATTTGTTCCAGTTGAGAGTTCGAGGGACGGGCAGGGGTGTGGCTGGGAACTGAGGAGGGGTGAAGGGAGGTGGGCGTTGTTCAGAGCTCCCCACCTGCTATTCCTAATTCCAGGAAGCAGGACTGGCTCTTTCACCCTGACAGAGCTGAATTAGAACATAATCTACAAGGGAGAGAATTCTCAGCCAAAGTGGCCTTTATAAAGAAGGCATGAGCACCAACTTCAGCAACCTAGACCCTTGGCACTGGGGACTCCCCTTTCATCCAGAGAGCCATCTATTTTTTCCTTCCCCAGTGGGTTTGCTGAGTTCCAAACCAGCAGCGGCCCTTTTTCTGGACGGTGGAGAGTGTGGCAAGTGTAAATCTTACCACTGGGTAAAGCTCCTGACCTGAGGAGAAGGCTCAGCATTAATACTCCAGGAGGTGAGTAGGACCCTGGGAGAGAAGTGCTGGGGAAATTGTGAAGTACAAGCAGTGGCAGCCTGTGGTATAGAGGGGAAATCCTAAGGAATGCAGTCTGCCATGATCAAGCAATATTGGGGACTCAGCCTTAACTGCTGGAAGTAATCCCTTTAAACCTAATTTTTCTGTGTACACCACGGGAGCATAAAGCACCCACAAGCTGGGCCCAAGGGCAGGCCTCCCTACTCTCCCTTCTCTGACATTACTAAGTGAAACTATAAAGTTTTATAACCCCTTGGCCAGGTTAACAGGGACTTGGGTCTCATATCCTAGAAATAGTCTGCATAGTACTTTCAACTCTACAATGTTAACATATTGGAGCCTCAGGCTGATCCTGTGAGGAGCAAGGCAGGGATTGTTTCCTTCATTTGGCAGGTGAGGAAACTGAGGTTCAGAGAGAGTAAATGATGAGCACAAGATGATAGTGACAGGGCTGGGACATGTAAAAAATTCTGTGCTTTTTCAGCTCATTCTCACTGCCTCTCTGCATTGCAGATGATATTGAGCACAGTGGATTTCAGCTCTATAGTCAAGTTCATTCACCCATTTGAATTTATTCTGATGGGGTCTGCCCATTGTCCAGGCATTTCCCTGGGCATTGATCCCTTTGCATTAAACCTAAGAGAAGTTTGCAGACAAGCCCATCCAGCGTATGGTAAAGGAGTCCTGGACGCCAAGCCAAAAATGAAGGATACCCGACTGGGGCATTGGGACGACTGGGACTTACTCCAACTCTGACCTGTTCGGGCCAGAGACATCCTTCTCTCCGGATCCCACAGGTATTCAGTCACAATCTGTAATTTCTGCCACCAGGCATTGCCTGTTGGTTCGCCCTGACCCTCTTCTTCCTCCTTTTCTTCCTCTTCTCTCTCTTCCTCCTCTTCTTCCTCCTCCTCCAAATTGGGTACCATCATCACCCGAGCCTCTTCTGCTGCTGCTTCTTCATCTGCTAAGTAGTTCTGGTTCACTTCATCCTGATCATCCTGGAACAGTGAAAAAACACAATCCCTGTTTTGAAAAAAATTTCCAATGGCTCACCCCACCAGCCAAAAATAAATGGAAACGACTCAATATTTGGAGATGCTTCAAATTTCCACTTCCCCACGAGCATACTCATGGTTATAAGTGGCAGATTTTCTTTCGCTCTGTTCTTTTAGAGGAAATATCCTTTCTGTGACCCATTTGGACCCAATATTCTTTCCAGAGAGGTGCATGTCTTATTCTCAGCTTCCCCTAGGACTTCTCATGTCACTACTCTGCCCTGGGGCCTTTGCCTCCCGCCTAACTTTGTCCACTTTGTCACTGTGGAGCTGAGCTCAACTGGAGGATGGACTCATTTTAGACACTTGTGTCCATGAGGGCAAATCCTCAGTCCAAGCCATCTTCATCCTAACACCCTGTACACCTCAACCTCACCATCCTAAGCTGTGGCTGGAAATAGCCTGGACAAACATCAGGAGGAGAGGCCAGCTGCTGCACCCCCCGTCAAAACATAGACTGCCTTCCCAACAGAAACAAGCGAGGGTGGGTTATTTGCTGCTTCTCTGACTGTTGCTGGAAACTCTTCCTGCCTTAAGCTGGTTGACCAGACCACCTGAAGGCTAGGAACCCAACTGATACTTCTTTAATCTCCCCACTCCCAACTGGGTGAATCTGGGTGCATAGTAAGTGTTCAGCACATATTTGTTGATAGACTGATTGCAGCCATTACTTGAGATCTGAAACTATAATCTTCTCTGAGTGGTTCTAAGAAAATTAAAAAAAACAACAACAACCAGACTTCACCAAATAGTATTTCAAATACCTCCCAGCCTCAGACTGGAGAGCTGGATCTTTGCTCTTTGTGGATCTTCCAAGGCTCACTGCAGCAGCAGAAAATGAGGCCACCCTCCCTTCTCTCTGCTGTCTAAATCTGAAGAGTGGTGGGGCCTGTGCACCTGTTGGAGTTGGATGTGTCAAATGATAGAGGCCAAGGGCTCCATGCTGCCCCTCCCTGCCTGATTCCTCAAAGGCCATTTAGAGGACACTCAGCTAAAAATGCTGCCATTAGTAGGGGAAGGGGACCTCAGAAAATTGGATTGTTCAGAATCTGTAAAAGCGACACAGAATGACAAGACTGCGCTCAGCATTCAGTCTGCCCAGTGCTGTCTAGCTCTTGATTATAAGCACTCTTGAATGGCTCTCTAATTTGTTCAAATGTACAGCTTTATATCACACACTGTATCAGAACTGACAGGGACCCTGAAGATTCACTTGTCTACCTGAGGCCCAGAGAGGGGACAGGAGCTAGCCAAAGCCAAGCAGCCAGTTCATGATGAGTTGACAGTCTCAGAACCTATGTCTCTTGATACCCCAGACAATTAATGATGTTTCTCCTCTATCACATTGGGCACAAGTGCCTAGAGGTAGGTTGTTTAGCAGATTTATGGAACACAATAGCATGTTAGAGTCTGCATTCCCAAAAGATTGTATGTGCTTATAGTCAAGGATTTCTGACTCTGATGTGGACTTACAGTGTAAGGTTTAGGAGAATAAGCCCTGCCACTCAATGTTGAATGGACTAGAAAATGTTCTTAAATCCGTTTTACTTGTGTGTGAACATATGTACACATTTGACCTCCTGAAGTACACTCTGAGCACCCAGGGGGCAGAGTCCATGTTTTCTAACTCCTTAATGGCCCTCTACAGTGTGGAGCCCGCAGCTAGGTAACCAGTGGGTACTGAAATAATGTCAGTGACAACTGCCTGACTTGAAACTCCTGAACCAGGATGCTGGCGGAATACTCTCACAGAGCTTGTCAGTCTAACCTCAGCAGTCATGTGGACCAGAGTGGGTAGTGTCATGGTCCCCAGAGAATGTGAAGTATAACATTTCATCATGGAGGAAATTATATTCCCTTTATATTCTCTGAACAACTTGCTTTTCTCTCCTTGTTGCCTGTATGCCTGCCCTCCACCTCTGCTCCACAGAGGCAGCTGGCCTTGGCCTCAGCCTGATCTTATTTGTAGATCTGAGCTCTCCTGATAATCCCATTAAAGATGGCTTGTCATTAAAGCTTTACCCTCCTGGGAAGAATTAACCTTCTCAGAGCTAATTTCCCCACAGGACACTGCCTGAGCTTCAGGAGCCTCAAATATCTTTCTTCCTCTCCCCTGTTTCCAGGTGTAGGAGAACCTCACATTGTGCAGAGACGCCGTTTTGTGCAGCTGTTTAATGGAATCCACTAGGGAATCCTTTGGTAATGAGAGGGTCTGTTTTTGTCAGTTTTCTAAAGGGTCTGTTTTTGTCAGTTTTCTAAAGTGGCATGGCCCTAATGTGACGGTGTGTGTGAGTGTGCTGGGGTGCAGTACTGGCTGTGTCTGGGGCCCTCCCGTTGCCCTAAAAGGGAAGAGTCTGAAGGGCAGAGGGTGGCTCCATTTTGAGCACTCTAAATATATAAACATACAAACAAATATATAAACAAACAATATGACGCACAGGATAAATCTGTGCCCTGCACTGAGTAATACCCTGTAAACATTCGAATAGTTGGTTAATTTTAAAAGAGAAAATAGCATACGATTATTCACTGCATCAAATAATTTCTTCTTAAATTTGATCAAGTATTTTCTATAAAGAGCAGGATCCCCCAAAGCATTTAAAAGCCAAAGCAGTTGACAAATAATTGAAATTATACACAATATTTTGGCATCATTACATAGAAAAGAAGCCAAGTAAGGAATAGTTCTATATGCCCTACGGATTGTGACTGCTTTGAGAGCTGGAAGGGACTTCGGGGATGTCAAAAGAAAGATTCTACAAATTGTGGCTAGAACGTTAAGGGAAGCCCTTTGTACGTTGATTTGTGGTTAGAAGAATTCATGTTTTCCTCTGCTGCCTGTTGACCATCTTTGCTTAACTCCCTGGTTATGTAAGTGGCTGTTCCCAAAGTAAAATAGATTAAGCTTTGTTTACTCCTTGGGGCCAGAAATCAATCCTCTCTGGGAGAGATTTTAGAATACACCCCCGTCCCAAAACAGAACTGTGTATGGTATATTAATGATTTATAGCAAAGCAAATGCAAAGAAATTCGGGGTTCAAAGACAAAGAAATTTATAATACACTCTGGAGATAAATGCCAACATCAGAAATGTGTGTGTGTGTGTGTTCGGCAGGATGGGGTGGCAGGCAGGGTGGCAGTGGGTGGCACAGGATCAGAGGGTTAGGGAGTTGCCCACTGCAGATATAATGGAGAGAGCACCAGATGGGAAGTGAGGACCTCGCATTCTCACTTTGGCTCCTACACTAACTTGCAAGTCACTCCTGTGCCCTAAGCCCCAGCAGCCTCCTTTACATAATGAAGGTTCTGGAGAGGTGATGTCTAGGATTACTCCTAGCTTCCGTCTATGATTCTATGATTTAAGTCATGGCTTGGAATTCTGCTTTAGAAAGGGAGCAGCTGGGTGCTGAAGCAGCTACCACCCCGAGGGGCTGAGACAGCTGTGTAGGCAGTGCCTTGCCTTTCCTCTTCCCCTTCCCTTCTCTCTTGGCTAAATTTCCTACTGTTGGAATGAAACCTCTACTCCTAAACTCCAAAAGGTCTGTTCAAATTCTAGACTGCCAAGAAAAAATTTTAGAAGGCCTCTTATTCTCTGGCATCTTCTCCTTCCTTATCTTTGTTCTACAGGAAGAGGGGCTTCCTCTTTCTGTCCAGCAATTTAGGGTGTAGTGTTGTGCTGGGAGTCACTGCAGGCTCTGGATATTATGGACTTCCTTAAACCTCACTATTCCGGCCCATCCCAAGGAGAAGCAGCCATCAGCCAAGACCTATACAACCCCCAACCCACCCCACTAAAAAGGGACCACAAAATATTCTCTGCCCTGGGACTCACAAGTCTGTGGCGATAACCATAAGGAAAGGCCGGAGCCCTTCTGGACCGGAGCTGCCTTCTCATAGCTGTTCAGTGGGCAAAGACGCGGCAGAGGCAGACAAATGGGTGAGAGTTCTGGAGCTTCTGCTGTACAGGAGACGCTGGTTGCTGGGGACACTTGGCGCCTAGTAAAAGTGAACCCTCCTGGCATGAGCCCTTCCCCAAAATAATCTAACATGCCCCTCTCTCATTGGCTGGCCCCTTCCCTGAATCAAAGGAAAGCCCTTATGGAAAAGCAAGCTCATCATTGCAGGGAGGGGGATATATTCCGGGTCACGAGGATGAGCTACTTAAACCCCCTCCAACTTCGTGTCTCTTCCCACCCCCTGCCCTTTTTCCAGCTCCTGAGACACTATGGGCCCCATGGAAATCTTAAGTCGTGTTGTTTGCAATTGAGAGTTGGGTATCAGTGTGTTCAGGGGGTGGGGTGTGGGTGGGAGTTGAGGGTGAGGGGAGATGACCAAGAATAACTTTCTTTTTTCATAAGGCTGATCTCATGCAAAAGGCTCTAGGATGTCAGGAAAGATTCCCTTTGCTCTATCCCCCATCGCTACCAAGCCAGCTACAATATTCCTTATTTGTGTCAATACATGAGCCCCTTAAAATGTGGATTATGCATTCTGATTTTAGGGGCCAGACTCCTGCTTTATCCTTTCCACCCAAAGAGGGTCTTGGACATAATGAAGCCTTTATCTAACCCACATGTCAGAATGGCCCCCATCAGTCTCTGCCCCTCACACACAAACACCCCTTGGAATCCTGGCCAAATTTCTGTAGTGGTTGAGATCTATATTTATCCGTTAGCATCAGGGCAGGGAACAAGCCAGAATTTTGCAGTGTCAGTTTCTCGGTCATATATAACTCCTGAAGCCAGTATGGGGTCCAAAAAAAGAAATTAGTAGAAACAGCCAAAAACCTTGTGTAACATTTTTGGTCTGTTTGGTTTACCCCACTGAAGCCTGGGTGGCTGAAGACCCAGGTGGAGTATGTGATCCTTCTTTCACAAATCACCAACCACCTCCCCCATTATTCCCAGGTGGCTGAGAATTGCAGATAATGAGATCTGGGCATATTCATAACCAAGAAAGCCAGCGTGATAGCTTAGAGAGATTTATTCATAATTCCAAGTCTAGGCTATTCTGATGATGACAGCTTCAATAGTGTTTAATTTAAAATAAAGACCCCATTCATTAGAATATTTCTAATTGGGATCTTCCTTAACAGAGTCTCTCCCACCTCCCCATTCCCCTATTGAAAGAGAAAGAAGCCATTGACAAGAAAAACTCATTCCCCTTTTTGGATTTTAATAAAAACAAAATAAATTCCAGGGGAAAACATGGCTTCAGTAGATACTGAACTCTATCTCTTAGACTTTCTCCACTAGAGTCTTTTATGTGGTTCTGATGTTAAATATGAGACTCTTGAAGTCCTTGGAATCCTCAAAAACCAAACAAAGGATAGGTTAACTGGTCTTGGCTTACTAAGGCAGAAGAGAGAACAGTCATGTTAGCAAGACTTCAAAAACCAAGGGTAGGGGAGCAGCATTATCTACAATAGCCAAGATATGGAAACAATTTAAGTGTCTGTGAACAGATGAATGGATGAGGAAATGTGGTATGTATATACAATGGAATATTATTCAGCCATGAGAAAGAAGGAAATCCAGCCATTAGTGACAACATGGATGGACCTTGAGAGTATTATGCTAAGTGAAATAAGTCAGAGAATGACAAATACTGTATGATCTCATTTATACATGGAATCTAAAAAAGCCGAATGAATAGAACAGAAAGTAGAATGGTGGTTACCAGGGACTGAGAGGGTGGGAGAAACATGGAGATGTTGGTCAAAGGGTACAAACTTCTAGTTACAAGAGGAAAAAATTCTGGGGATCTAATGTACAGCATGGTGATTATAGTTAATAATACAGTATTATATACTTGAAAGTTGCTAAGAAGACAGATTTTAAGTGTTCTCACCATAAAAAAGAAATGATAAATGATAATTATGTGATGTGATTAAGGCATTAGCTTACACTATGGTAGTAATCATTTTGTAATATATAAGGGTATCAAATCACATTGTACACCTTAAACTTACAGAATTTTATGTCAAATCTATCTCAGAGAAAGATGGGAATAAATTCCCCAAAAGTGGGAGGATAAAAGAGGATCTGGAGTAATGTGACCTTAAGAAACAAAATATTCCATTGTCCAGAATCTCTCATTCCCTAGCATTCTGGGTAATTTGAGGTGTGCTATATACTTAATATATTTGCAGTGTATTTTGGCTATAGCCCAGGCTGCCTTCTGGAATGCCAGCTGTTGGGTGGGGTAAACTAACAAAATCCCATAGGATCTCAAAAGACAGAAATCTGTATGAGTTCACACTCAAACCACTCTAGCTAAAAGAGAAACCATTCCTGCCAATTTTGGGAAAAAAAACAATCTGTTTAGCAGCAGACTGGAGCCAGAAGTGGCCAGTGGAGCAGCAAATGAGGCAGTGGCTACAGAAGCAAAAGAGGGGGGAGAAAGGAAAGGCTTTGAATTTGACAGCAGATTCAAAGGCAAATGACTAAAGTCTCTAAAACGATATGCCCAGTCCTTGGGCACAGGTGTTAGCAGCTGCTTCTGTAAGCCCCTTTTCCTGGTTACTGCTCCAGTGGAACCATATGGTTGCTGATGGGGATCACAAACAATCTTATGGGCTGGATCCTCCTGTTCCCAAAGGAAAGAGGAGATGGTAGCACTCTTCAGACAATCTTTGCTTCTGCTATGAGATGGACTCGTTTATGGCATCTGTTCTTGAGGGCCATTTCCACAATTGTGTGTGTGTGTGCCAGGGGAGTGTGTCCCAGAGGCATCAAATAGCAGTTGTGTGCTTTCCCTGCCTAGGGATTGGCTCTGGGAGGTCATATGCAGTAGAGCTGAATAGTTGTTCACCATTGGAGTCACCCAGGCATTGTGGAGTGCTCTCTAGAACCCCAGTCCCTTCCAGCATTAGTGACCTGTGGACTCTGAAGTCACGGGTGAGGGAGCTCCAGGCTGGCCTAGGGCCTGATCATGAATACAGTCCAGCATAGGGTGTCATCTTCAAAGTGTGTGGAGGAAGGGGAAATTATTTGGGGCTGCAAAGATCAGGGAAGGCTTCCTGGAATAGGTGGGGTTTGGGCTGGACCTTGAAGGGCAGTCCTTCAAGCTGAAATTGCTACTGCCCAACTTTGACGATGCCAGTATGGCTCCCAGTGCCCAAGGTCCCCCTCCCAAACAGCTAGCGTCTGAGGAGTGGCCAGCAGGCTTACTGGCTAAGGCCACAGGGTTTCCTTGACCTGAATGGTCCAGATAATGGCCCCAGCTCCCTACTTCACTGGGTTCCAGGAAGAACCGTTAGCACATCACATTCCTGAGCAGCTTCCATCTGTCAAGTACAGTTGTACAGTGAGGGATGCTTTCATTTCGAGGGACTAAGGACCATCGGTTTGTGACTGTATAAGCCTAGACCCCTAGGGGAAAAAATGAAGGCTTGGGAAATTGTGAGGTCCTTGTGGAGTTTCAAGCCTATTTCCAGTGGCTAAAAGGCACTAATGAGTATAATGCAGGCAAGAGAGGTTGGTTCAAACAAACAACTAATTGGAATTAAGAGAAGAAGTGTGCAGAAGCCCCTAATGAAAGGATATGCTAATTGGTCTTCTTTGCTAGCCCCTTGGGCTTCAGCAGTGACATAGACTAGCCTATTAGATGCCTGCTCTGTAATAGCTGCTGAACGCTGGGGCCCTTTATTGCCATGGTAACATTGATGTCTAGAGTCTAGCTGAGTCCCGAATCTCTTAATTTACTACTCAGGCGGCTACAATTCTTTGGGTTTTATTATCCTTCATGCCTCGGGTGCCAGAGTGGCAGTGAATCATGCTTATTCATCCCCTGCACCGCCCACGGTGTCTTTGAATAAGTCAGAGTGTCTCTTACTGTGTGTGATGAGCAGATTATTAAGTTAGAGCCTATTTCTGCCTTTGCTAAACTGGTGCCTCTCAGAAACCCAATGCACCTCTCTAACTTCTTGCTTACCTGCTGCGTCAAATGGCTTTTAGCAAGCAGAGTGATGACACTGCAATGGGTCCATAGAGGCCCAGGCTCCCAGAAGCTTTGTGCTTGCTTGGTGGGCAGGGATGAGCAGAGCAATATAGAAGGGGCAGCACCTTGAGACATGCCATGGAAAGGGAGAAGTTGGAGGGGAAGGAGAGTCATTGCAGAGAGTTCTGGCTGGGAACTGTGGTGCTAGAAGTCTCAGTCCCTCTAGGGTCAAGGGTAGGGCCTGGGTGGAGAAGGAGATCCTTGTTCTGAGTAACTCCAGAGGAAAGAAGTAGCCACCAAAGGCTAGAAGGTATCAGAAGGACGGATTTCACCTTATTTTATAAAAGACCTTTGTTTAAAAAAAAAAAGCTGGTCACAGAGACCAGCTGCCTCTGAAAGTTAGTGATCAACTTGTCACTGGAGCTGCCCAAACTTTGATAGCTCATCATAGAGATGCTGTGCACATTCACAGTCAGGAGGTGAGGAGTAGGATGGAGGGCTTTGCTAGATGACCTCTTAGGACTGTTGCGACTTTGAAATCTTCTGTGTCTATATATGATGCTGTGTAATTTATCAGGGCATATGCTAAACTTGGATGATACTTCATAAGTATACATGTGCTTGCTTCAATAGCACATAATACTCAAATTGGGATGATATTCTATACGTGTCTGTCTGTGTCTGTCTCCAGCCATAGATGAAACTTTGCAACAGGTGTGAAGATGTTTTCCTGACACCTCTGTTGCTAAGGAATGAGCAACCTGAAACTAAGAAATTGTACAACAAACTGTCCCCGCCCCCAATTACAAATGACTCTTGCTAGCAGGAGACAGCTTTGTTTTGTTGCTTTATTTGGTTTGTTTTGTTCATTTCACTGCAGTGTTTGACTGGGCATTCTCAGGGGGTAAATGGTAGACTAGAGAAAATGAGGAGCTACCCAAATTTGGAGCACCTTTACAAGGCTTTTTTTGTGGGGTGAGTAGAGGGTGTAGGGTCTGCAGATGAGAGGTTTTCTTGAGCTAACTACAATCTAAGAGGTACATTTTACCCCATGACAGGCTGGAGAGAGCTTTAAACCTAAAGACAGTCAATCAAGTGTGCCACGCACAAAAGGGGCTATTAGGCAACATTGGTCTTTTCCACTAAACCCTGCAAACCTGTTTATTATCGAGGTGCAGCATTTCCCCCCACAAAAGACAGTGATATTAATCCAGCCTGAACCCATTCTGGATTCAGCAAGCACCAGTCAGAAATCACAGTGGCTCTCAGCTGCCTCTTAAATCAAAATCAAATTCATAAGCAAGAGCTTAAGGTGTCTCCATCAACAGCCCTGCTCAGTTACTTGCTGGGAGACCACAGGAATGCCAATTGATTTCTCTGTTGCACCATTTCTCCACCTTGAAAGAGAATAAGTCCAGTGTCCCTGCTTCCTCTCTCTCAGGAGTGCTGTTGGCCTAGAACTCTTCAGAAGAAAATGGTGAGAGAATTCTGAAGTCAGGTGAAATTAATGCTCATTAGGAAATATAGCATAGTGTTTAAAAGCCTGAGCTCTATAATTGGACTGGATCTGAATCCAGTTACTGCTCTTAATAGCTGTGTAGCCTTGGGAAAATTACTTCACCTCTCTGGGCCTCAATTTTCCCATCTGCAAAATCATTGAATTGCTATAAGGATCAAATGATGTAATTTATATAAAGTGCTTGGCTTAATTCACTCAATAATAATAATAATAATTGATAATAATCCAGACCAACCAAATCAAAATACCTTGTCCATTTTCAAGGGCATTTCCTCACAGGGAATGACCTGGGTAAAGTAGCACGCCCCTCAGGTTGGAGGCAATGCCTCCATCTGGCTTACTATTGTCTCTCATGCTAAGGATTTGGGGCCAGGCAAAACGGAGGGGATATATGGTGGTGGAGTGGAAGGCAAATGGTGAAGGCAGACAAGCTAAGCCTAGATTGAATCAGTATTTTTGAGGTAGATAAGGCCTTTGAGGACCCTTGTTCATAGTACAACATGTAAAACAGTGGTTCAGACTTCAGTGTACTAAAGAATCACAAGAGCTTGTTAAGTGAGCACATTCCCGATTTCATCCACAGATTGCTTACTAATTTCAAAGAAAAAAATACCTTTACAATGAAGAGTTCTAGAAGACACCACCTTAAATAAGTGATCAAACGTGGCACCACCAATAGCAGGGTGACGGCATGTGCACCTCCTGATGTGACACAATGGGAAGTAAACATCATTACTTGTACAGTGTTCTTTCCAGAAATGCTTAATATGAATCTAATCAGGAGTAAACAATCAAGACAAATCCAGATTGTAAACAAAACAAATGACCGAGACTCTTCAAAAATATCAGTATCATTAAGAAAAAAGCCAAAGGTACTGTTCTAGAGTCCAGATTAAAGGAAACTGAAAAGACAATAAAATGAAATACATGATTCTTGATTGAATCCTATATCAACACAACCATCTAGGATGTTTTGTTGAGAAATTTTGACATGGACTTGATACTGGATAATATTTTTCTATCAATGTCGCATTTCTTGGATGTGCTAATGGTGATTATGCAGGAGTATGAAAGAATGCGCTCTTAGGAGATTCATGCTGAAGTATTTAGGTGTGAAGTGTCATCATACCTGCAATGTAATTTCAAATGTTGCAGTGAAATACATATGTATTTGTATTACATATATGTTTATGGAGAGAGAGCATGTGTGCAAAGCTAATATATTAACACATTTCTAGGTGAAGGGTATGCTGGTATTCATCATAGTTTACTTTCAAGTTTTTCCAAATTTAAAGTTGGGGGTAAAATATCAATCCTTTCCTACAGCTCCATCCCAGGCGTGTCTTCTCATTTCCCCAACACTGCCTTGCAGTCCAGTTCTTCTATACCTGATACTCCCTATCCTATAGTAACAGGAGATAGTTGAAGTTAAGCAGACATGAAATCAGGGAAAGCTTCATGAAGGCAGCTACATCTGAGCTTGGCTTCCAAGGATGGAACAGGATTTTGCCAAGCAGAGATAGCAGGAAAAGAACTTTCCAGAAAGAGACAACAACTCAAGTGAAGCTTGAAGAATACAGAGCTGAGGTCCTCAACTTTAGTGTGCACAGTTGTGTGAGGAGCTTGTTAACTATGCAGACTGTCTGATCCCAGTTCCAAACTTCTGATTCTATAGGTCTGAAGCAGGGCCCAGAAATTTGAAGATTTAAAAAGTACTAAGATAAATCTGATGCAGGGGTTCAAGGACCATGAGTTGGGAAACACTGGCATGGACAGCTGCCTATTCCAGGTACACAGAAAACTGGCCCTGCCTCTCTCCTGTGCAGTTGAATCTCTCATAGGTGAATTGTCACCAAGGCTGCTCTGACCCTTCAGAGTGAAGTTCTCTGAACTAGACCTGTTAGTCATGCCGTATACAATACTCTGCTCACTGCCTTCTGCCCAGGAAGGCAAATCCAGCTAGTTGTGGCATAGAGGACACCACGACTGTACCAGGAATGTGATGGCAGATAAAGTAGCCAGGTGCAAAGAGCTCTGCCCAATAGGATTGATAGTAACAGGCTAAGGCAATCAAGCCAGCACCCTGTAGAACTGTTCCTATAGACTATGGGGAGAATTTTCCAGTCAATGGCAAGAGAAGAGTAGAGCAGACTTAGAGAGGGAAGCAGGCATATTATACAAGAGGAAGAGAACAAGATGCTGATGACTAGAGCTGCTTTGAAATCTAGTAGTTTTTCAGGCTGTGTATATCCTCACCATAATCTTTCTTTTCTTGAGGTATCCAAAGTGGACCTCTGCTATCTATGGTAAGAGGATTAAATTAATCCTTATATGAGCTTCCCAGTTCTTAGAGAACTCTTAATGCCCACACTAAAAAAGAAACTATCTCTAGGGCATGTTGCAGCTCACCTGAGGTGCTGCCAAGACTGAAATAAGCTGTTTCCTTGTCTCTTGATATTTTTTAAAAAATTGAAGTATAGTTGATATACAATCTTATATTGGTTTCAAGTACACAACACGGTGGTTCAATAGTTGTCCATATTATTAATTCCTCACCCCCACTAGTGCAGTTGCTATCTGTCAACATAGGAAGATGTTACAGAATCATTGGCTATATTCTCCATGCTTTACTACCATCCCCATGACTAACTTTTATTATGATTGAGAATTTTTCTGCCCCTTTGTCCCCCTCACTATCCCCATTCCACCCAAGCCAACCCCTCCCTCATGGTAACCACCAGTCACTTTCAGTGTCGGTGAGTCTACAGTTGTTTTTTTTTAATTAAGGTATCATTGATATACAATCTTATTAAGGCTTCACATGGGCAACATTGTGGTTTCAACATTCACCCATATTATCAAGTGCCCCCCCACATCATTGCAATCAGTCCATCAGCATAGTAAGATGCTATAGAGTCATTACTTATCTTCTCCATGCTATACTCCCTTCCCTGTGACCTACCTATATTGTGAGTGCTAATTATAATGCCCCTTAATCCCCTTCTCCCTCCCTCCCCACCCACTCTCCACCACCCCTCCCCTTTGGTAACCTCTAGTCCCTTCTTGGGGTCTGTGAGTCTGCTGCTGTTTTGTTCCTTCCATTTTGCTTCGTTGTTATACTCCTCAAATAAGTGAAATCACATGGCATTTGTCTTTCTCTGCCCAGCTTGATATTATTTCACTGAGCATAATACCCTTTGGTCCATCCATGTTGTCACAAATGGCAGTATTTCTTTCTTTTTTATGGCTAAATAATATTCCATTGTGTATATGTACAACATCTTTTTTATCCATTCATCTATTGATGGAAAATTGGTTGCTTCCATATCTTGGCTATTGTAAATAATGCAGTGATAAACGTAGGTATGCATATATCTTCTCAAATCGGGAATTTTGTTTTTGCTGGGTAAATTCCTAGAAGTAGAATTACTGGGTCAAATGGTATTTCTATTTTTAATGTTTTGAGAAGCATCCATACTGCTTTCCACAGTGGCTGCACCAATTGACATTCCCACCAACAGTGCAGGAAAGTTCCCTTTTCTCCACGTCCTTGCCAACACTTGTTATTTCTTGTCTTTTGGATAGTGGCCATTCTAAGTGATGTGAGGTAATATCTCATTGTGGTTTTGATTTGCATTTTCCTGATGATTAGCGACGCAGAGCATCTTTTCATGTGCCTGTCGGCAATCTGTATATCTTATTTGGAGAAACGTCTGTTCAGGTCTCCACCCATTTTTTAATCAGGTTATTTGTTTTGTTTTGGTGTTGGGGCATATGATTGCTTTTTATATTTTGGATGTTAACCCCTTATCTGATGAATTGTTTATGAATATATTCTCCTGTACTGTAGGTTTCCTTTTGTTCTGCTGATGGTGTCCTTTGCTGTACAGAAGCTTTTTACTTTGATGTGGTCCCAACTCTTGCCTTTTTAACCAGACACACAAGTCAATAAAAGAGACCATGAGCCCACTTTTTTCAATATACCCCCATCTTATAGATGCATGTGTCCCAAATGTCTTCTTTTCCTGTCTCCAGTACTCCTTTCTTAGTTCAGAATGGTGGAAACCCCAACTTTTGTAGTCCTTTTATGAACTGTTTTTGTCCTACCACCTATCCTCTAACCCAAGCATAGCCCAGCTTGGTAAATCTATGCCCAGAAGTCAAGAAATGAAACAATCGTCCTCTGTTCAGACAAGAGCAACAGCTGCTGGAGGAGGTCAGGGAGGGATAGCTGAAGGCTGTGATGAGGGTATTTCCACTGCTCAAAACTGCCAGTGGGCCATTCAGCCAGGGGGATCAGCCATCTGGCTGGACTCCAGGAGGGAAAGACTACCATCTCAGGCCCAAAGACACGTACACATTGCATATTTTTGTTGCAGAGAGGTGAAAGACAATATCATGGTGCTGGCAGACTCTGGGATGCCCACTCCCCAGCTCTTTGTGATACACCAGTCCTTATGCCTCCCTTCCACCATGCCTTTGTGGAGGGAAGCATGACATGGCTTGGTATTGACTTTGCCCTGCCCTTTGCCTCTTGAGGTTCTGTCTTCTGGGTAGGACAACTGAAAACTGTTAAAAGGAAGAATCCTTAACCTAATGTTCCTATTTCTCTACCTCCTTGAAACCAGGATATGGTCCTCTCAACTCAATAAGTATCCAGGATAGGGAGGGGAATTTTAGCCCCAGATCTGCTATAAATGCACTGTATGATGTTGGAGTAGTCAGTCACTTAAGACCTCAGTGTCCTCAAAGGGCTACTGTAATAGTATGTAATCACTTTGGTGGAAATGCTAGACAAATCATCAGGCCTTCTGGTAGAGCAGTCCTCTGGGGACATGATAAGTGGGAATGGACTCATTCCTCACTGCCTCCTATTTCTCCGTTTCCCAACCCTAGACTGGCAGCTGTTGCTGCAGCTCTAGTGAGCAGAGAGAATGATTGTCTAATCTCTCAACATTGTTGAAGCTAAAAAGAGATTGTAAATAATGAGAGCAAAAGACCTATATGACCAAAAGGGATATCTGGGACTCCTGAGACTAGAAATCTCTACTGAAACCACTTTATACAATTAATTTGGGGGTTTGAAATATATGCAAAATAAGATCTTGGGATCCTACCATTGTGCACTCCCTGACCTAGGTGCCTTTGATGTAGTTTGGCAAGTATCCCCCAAAGAGCTAAAATGAGCTGGTTATTTATGAAGTATCAAAGGTGCTTCAGTTGTTGTGTCTCCTGGGGATTCTTGTCCATCAAATATGAATCTGTCTGACAAAAGCCTGACTATTACAAGAACCGTAGCCCTGGTAAAATAGCATGACTAAGAAGATAGGATGATAGATTATGGACTTCTATTAACATAGGAAACAGAAGGAAAGACAATTATAATCAGATACTTCAAACCTCCTCCCTGCTTAATGGGACAGTCAAATCATCCAACTTGAAAAGTAAGGTCAGGGCCAGTGACGCACAGGTATGAGGGAAGGTTGGGGAGGAATGATATCATATCATTCAGCACCTACCCCTGAGTACAGCTCAGGAGGTAACACCATCCTGGGAGGACTGTGGGTTCAGGAATCAAACAGACATGGGTACAATTCCCTGTTCTGAGACTTCTCACCTGTGTGACTGTTGAGACTTGTGAAGGTTATGAGATTTTATCGTACTTGCAAGCTAACAAGTTAGCCTGCCACATTTTCATGGATGCTGGCAGACAACATGAGACTCCTGGGTCAGAGATAAGAGACTTTATTTCTCACAGCAATAGTAGCAGCCAGGATATACGGATTTTCTTGTCAGTTCCTCTTACCTTCAGGTCTCATAGGAGCTACTTGGAAAGGGCCAGGTGACCCCTGTACACACTGTGGGTTGTGTTATAAGAGCAACACTGAGTTTGATGAATCTGAATCTTTCGTGATGGACAGTAAGTATGCCTATCCTTTGCTCCACAGGGAGACACTATCTCTTCCAAAGCTGTTCACTATACACACATCCTTGAAAAAACACTTCTGAACAGCATCAGTCAGTGTCTCTGCTCAGAAGATGTGCAGAAACCTGAGAGACCCATGGGCAGTTGCCTCACACTAGTGATTGTGAGCAAGTTATCTAACCTCTTTGTGTTTTGTTTGCTTTCATCTGTAAAATGTGTATCAGAATAGTGCCTACTTCATGGAGTCGTGAAGATTAAATGAGTTCATACATGGTAAAGCACCAGACAGCTAGAAGGTGCTCGACAAATGTTAGTGTTATTTCTCTTGCCCTCACTTCTCACCACTCTTAGATGGCTCTGCTACTCCGCACTTCCGGTTCTTTTCCTGCCGTCATTCTTTGGCTCCCAAAGAAGACCTCAGTTTACCTCTCACCATCTTTTCTCACTTATTTGCTAGTTTTCGTCCACATCCTGTCAGGATTTTAAGAGTCCCACTTAATTAATTAATTCACTCATTCTTTGTTCATTTAACAAATATTTATACAACACTGTGTCTCAGATCTTGTGCTCAGTGGTGGGGATACAGCAGAGAATGGAAAGGACATGGTCACCTCCCTTATGTGGCTTACGCTGTAGTTGAGGAGATAAGACTTTAAACAAATAAATCAAAAAGGATTGGTCTCCAGGAAAGTGTAACATATGGAAGAGAGGATTATCCCCACTTTCCTCACTGGATCTGCACTGCTTCTGAGAGACACTGTCCACACAAGATCATATCTCTCACCACTTTTCTGTGACGGAGTCAAACTTCACTCCTGAGCCCTAACTAGGTAAAAGGTCAATCTAAAGTTGTGAACCAGCCAGTAGAACACTGTCCAATGAGTGGAGTCCTATTACTTTCCAAGACAGGCAGCAACACTGGTGGCAGAAAGGAGGGTCAAGGAAATAAAGCTTCTAGAATCTGCTGAGGACTTGAAAGAACAGATCCAGTTGACGTTGGAGAGCTATTCTTTAAGAGAAAATGCAACTGCCAAAGGAGTGTTTGAAAGCAAATCTGTTGGCCTTCACTCTTAAGGAACCTACACAGAGTGCCCTCATTTTTCACAATTAATTAGCTGCACAAACCTTCCTCTCCTTTTCACAAGTCAGCCTTGCCTCTAGCATATAAAGGAATGATTTTGCACTCCAAACCAGTGAAATTCCTCAGTACCACCCTTCCTCCTTCTGGCTGAATATTTGTTCTCTCCAATTGGACAGTAAGAACCCTGAAGGCAAGGCCTGCATCCTATACTTCTCTTCTAACCCACTTCTACTCCTCCCCTTCCCAGCAAAGCCTACATCTGTTCAGGGACACAAACAAGCTGTTCTAAAAAAAAAAAAACTAGTTGAAAAAGGAATGATACTGTGAAATGGCGTGGTGTTTACAAGCAGAATCATGGTTATTTTATTTATAAAAATTCTCAGACTTCTCCGGTCAGCCACTCTTTTTTTTTTTTTTTACAATTTATTTTATTTTAGTATCATTAACCTACAATTACATGAGCAATATTGTGATGATTAAACTACCCCCTTCATCAGGTCCCCCCCACCAACCCCACCACAGTCACTGTCCATCAGTGTAGTGAGATGAGAATCATTACTTGTCTTCTCTGAGCTGTACAGTCCCCCCCGTGCCCCCCCACCCTATGTCTGCCAATCATAATGCCCCTTTTACCCTCTTATCCCTCCTTCCCACCCATCTCCCCAGTCCCTTTCCCTTTGGTAACTGTTAGTCCATTCTTGGGTTCTGTGAGTCTGCTGCTGTTTTGTTCCTTCATTTTTTTTTTCTTCTTTGTTCTTATACTCCACATATGAGTGAGATCATTTGGTACTTGTCTTTTTCGGCCTGGCTTATTTCACTGAGCATAATACCCTCCAGCTCCATCCATGTTGTTGCAAATGGTAGGATTTGTTTTTTTCTTATGGCTGCGTAATATTCCATTGTGTATATGTACCACATCTTCTTAATCCATTCATCTACTGATGGGCACTTAGGTTGCTTCCATCTCCTGGCTATTGTAAATAGTCGGTCAGCCACTCTTAAATGGTATCAACAAAAACATTTTTTTCCTAAGTGTTTTGTGAGCCTAAACAGATTGGTTTCACACGTAAAAAGTCAGGTGTTAATTTGAACCAATCCTGTTCTACTACAGTAATACTGGGAACAGAAGCAAGGAAACATTATCCCTAACTCTCTCTTTAATCATTAGCTCAGCCTCTTTCTTAGTCTGAGCCCCTTTGATCATGAGTCAGAGACCTTGCCAAGAAGTATGTCAGGGCTTCTGTCACTGTTCCTCCCCAGGGCAGGGGCAAAAGGGTGGTTCACTTCAGGGGAAGGCGTGAGGGAGGAGATTGTTACCTCTCAGCTACTGTAACTTGGAGGTCAAGGGAACAAAACAGCTCTTCGGAGAGAATGAGATTGGAAGGAACTTTGAAATGTGGCCGCAAAGAGACCCTCACAAGTAGGGAAGAGGAAGAAACCATGACAACTGCACAAATTACTCAGGCATTGAATGTGGCTGTCCACTCATCAGGACTGGACCAGGAGACCTTGGGAAGTCAAAAATTTGTAACCTGATTCTAGAGAAGAAGGATGCTATAATGGGAAAAGCACAGAAATTGGACTTTGACAGCTCAGTATACTTAATTAAGTCTAAAGTTAATATATTGACATTCCTTCTAAGAAATGTGAGAAACTTAGAGCACTGTAACTGTAATCACTTTTCTCTAGACGTTTCCCAATTTTTTTAAATTGTGACATATAATATACTTATAGATTTTTAAATAGACTTTTTTTTTAAAGATCATTTTTAGGCTCACAGGAAAAGTGAACAGAAAGTAGAGTTCCCATATATTCCCTGCCCACCCCCCATACCACCTCTCCCACTGTCAACATGCTGTCCCAGAGTGGTACATTTGTTAACAACTGGTGAACTGACATGGACACTTCATAATCACCCAAAGTCCATAGTTACATTAGGGTTTGCTCTTGGTGCTGTACATTTTATGGCTTTGGACAAATGTATAATGACATGTATCCATCATTAGAATGTCATAGAGAATAATTTCACTGTCCTAAAAATCCTCTTTCTCCATTTATTCATCTCTTCCTCCCCACTAACCCTTGGCAACCACTGACCTTTTCACTTCTCCATAGTTTTGCCTCTTTCAAAATGTTATTTAGTTGGAATCAAATAGTATATAGCCTTTTCAGATTGGCTTCTCTCACTAAGTATATGTATTTAAACTTCCTCCATGTTTTTTCATGGCTTGATAGCTCATTTCTGTTTAGTACTGCTTACATACAAATTTGATGCATAGCATATCATTGTGCAGCCTGATGATAAATTTTAAAAAGCTAATACTATAGAGAAACCACTACCTAGGTCAAGAAATAAAAGGCTGACAGCACTCAAGAAACCCCTAATATGGAGTTCTAAAAGACAGCTAGTCTGGATTCTTCAAAATATACAATAACTTGAAAAGAAAAGTTGGATGGTCTGTTTTAAGTTAAAAAAATCTAAAGACACAAAGCACCAAAATGCAGTATATGAACCTTGTTTGGTTACTCGTTCCCCAACCCCCCAAAAAGACCCATAAAAGACATTCTTGGGGAAATTTGAATATGGAATGATTGTTAGATGGTACTATATAATTATGTTACTTTACTGAAGAATGATAATGTTATTGTCATTATGTAGGAGATGCCCTTGTTTTTTTTAAATTGATATACACTCTTATGAAGGTTTCACATGAAAAAACAATGTGGTTAGTACATTTACCCATATTATCAAGTCCCCACTCATACCCCAATTCAGTCACTGTCCATCAGTGCAGTAAGATGACACAGATTCACTGTTTGCCTTCTCTGTGCTACACTGTTTTCCCCGTGATTCCCCACACCATGTGTACTAAACATAATGCCCCACAATCCCCTTCTCCCTCCCTCCCCACCCACACTCCCACACCCCTCCCCTTTGGTAACCACTAGTTCCTTCTTGGAGTCTCTGAGTCTGCTACTATTTTGTTCCTTCAGTTTTGCTTCTTTGTTATACTCCACAAATGAGGGAAATCATTTGGCACTTGTCTTTCTCTGCCTGGCTTATTTCACTGAGCATAATATCCTCCAGCTCCATCCATGTTGTTGCAAATGGCAGGATTTGTTTCCTTGTTATGGCTGAATAGTATTCCATTGTGTATATGTACCACATCTTTTTTATCCATTCATCTACTGATGGACACTTAGGTTACTTCCATATCTTGGCTATTGTAAAAAGTGCAGCAATAAACATAGGGGTGGATATGTCTTTTTGAATCTGAGAAGTTGTATTCTTTGGGTAAATTCCAAGGAGTGGAATTCCCGGGTCAAATGGTATTTGTATTTTTAGTTTTTTGAGGAACCTCCATATTGCTTTCCACAATGGTTGAACTAGCTTACATTCCCACCATAGTGTAGGAGGGTTCCCCAAGATGCCCTTGTTTTGAGGAGATGCTTTCTGAAGTATTTAGGGATAAAGGTTCCTGATGTCTGCAACTTGTTTTGATATAGCTCAGCAAAAAAATGTATATATGGGAGTTTCACTTCCAGCATGACAATATGAGGGGCAATTTGGATGAGCTCTCCAGTGAAACTGGTGACAATTATGAAAAAATACATGTAGACATTGAAAGTCTCTGGAAATTATTCTAAAGACATATAGAAAATGAAGAAACATCTACTCAAGAAAGTGTACTAAAATTTGATGAGAACATGAAATTTCTATGGTATTTGAATGAATACCCATTCCCTCCTTCCTGCTTTCCTAGCTTGTGAGAAGGAAACTCCACTCTAGATTGGTGCTGGCAAGAGCACAGGGCTCCATCTTCCTACAGCTCCTGGATGGAGGGCTATCCTCTCAGGAGGTAAGCATTTCTCATCTTGTCCTTTGCTACCTGTTGCTGAAGCTAAGATCCACTGAGTGTGGTCAACAGGTTCAGGCTTCCTTCTTCCACCCAGCCCCCACTGGTTGGATGGAAGCCCTACCTTAGGCATGGCACACTGAGAATACTGGGGTCCTGATCACCCTTTTTCTGGCTTGTAAGGGTCTGTGCTTGGAGAAGCAAGCCTAGAAAAGTTGAGGCTACCCGTTCCACTGAACACTAAGCTCCTAGAGTGGGGGTGGAATTCAGAGAGACGTGTACCATTATCTCCACCTCCAGCTCCAGAGCCAGGTTCAGAGATATTGCCTGAGCGAAGAAGAAGGTATAAACAGAGAGCTCTGAATGTCTTCCCAAAGGAACTGATTTCATTTGCAACAGAGTGTGGAGAAGTTCCAGTTTAAGAGAGCTGTCAGAAACAGTGGAATCTGTGGGGAAAAGCAATTGGCAGGAGATTGGTAAATTCATTGGAGATACAGGGTAAATTGTAGGCCTGCCATTTTGCTGTTGAGAATCTGGGAAAGAGACAGCTCGGAGGAGCCCTTCTGGAGTCAGAACAAATATCAAACACTTACTTGGGGAACCCTCCTTTCTGAATTTTATGGGATCCGTCTGTGGACAGGTTTATGGCCCAGAGCATTGTTGAAAACAGTAGAGCAATCATCTGACAATTAGTGGAACTTAGCAGTTAGAGGTGGCTATGGAAAGACAAAAGGAGAACCCTCTGAAAACCACTGTCATCCCAAGGTGACTATTGGAATACCCAAAGCTGCACCACTTAACAAGCATCATCAGAGCCTCCTCATTCTGGTGGTGGTGGGTTGAGGGCAGACTTCTCTAAACTAATCCATATGCTAACTAAACAAAAAACCCCCCAAACAAATACAAATAACAAGCTCTAGAGGGGAGACCAGTACCCAGAGTTGCTACAATGTGTTATTTAAAGTATATAGTTTCCAACAAAAAATTATTAGACATCCAAAGTAATAGGAAAGTATGGCCAACACATTGGAGAAAAAAAATGGCAGGTAACAGAAACTCTTTATGACAATGTTGTGGGCTATTTGTGTCCATCCAAAATTCCTATGCTGAAGCCCTAATGCTCAGTGTGATGGTATTTGGAGACTGGAGCCTTTGGAAGGTAATAAGCTTTAGATGAGGTCACAAGGGTCTGGCCCTCATGATGGGATTAGCGCCCTTACAAGAAGAGACACCAGAGAGTACCCTCCCCCGTCTCCATTTTGATCTCTGTCTCTGTCTCTATCTCTATCTCTCCCTTGTGAGACTACAGCAAGAAGGCTGACATCTGTAAGCCAAGAAGAGAACACTCACCAGAACCCAACCAGCTGGCATACTGATCTCAGACTTCCAGTGTCCAGAACTATGAGAAATAAATTTCTATTGTTTAAGTTATCCAGTCAATGGTACTTTGTTTTAATAGCCTAAGACAGGTAATGACTAGATGATGGATTTATCAAAGACTTCAAAGTAACTGTTATAAACATGTTCAAAGAACTAAAGGAAATCATGATTAAAGAAGAAAAAGAAGGTATGATGACAATGCCACATCAAATAAAGAGCATCAATAAAGAGACAGAAATTATAAAAAGCATTAAATATAAATTCTGCAGTGGAAAATTACAATAACCAAAAGAGGAATTTCACTAGAGACATTCAGTGGTGGATTTGAACTAGCAGAAGAAAGAATTAATGAACCTAAAGATAAACCAATAGGGTGTGTCCAATTTAAAGAACAGAGAAAAAAAGAATAATAAAAAATGAAGAGATCTTCAGAGATTTTTTGGTATACCATTAAGTACACCAACATACATGCAGTTGAGTATTAGAAGCAGAAGAAAGAAAAGAGCAGAAAAATTATCTGAAGGAATTATGTCTGAGAAAACCCTAAAGACTCCACCAAAAAACTATTAGAACTAATAACTGGATTAGGCAAAGTTGCAGGATACAAAATTAACACACAGAAATCTGTTGCATTCCTATATATTAACAACAAACTAGAAGAAAGAGAAATCGGGAAAACAATTGCATTTACAATGGCATCAAAAAGAATAAAATACCTAGGAATAAACCTAACCAAGTTGGTAAAAGACCTATACTCTGAAAACTACAAGACACTCATGAGACAAATTAAAGAAGACACAAATAAATGGAAATCTATCCTTACTCATGGATAGGAAGAATTAATATTGTCAAAGTGGCCATCCACCCAAAACACTTTATAGTCAATGCAATCCGTATCAAAATATCAATGGCATTTTTCAGTGAACTAAGATAATTCTAAAACTCATATGGAACCACCAAAGACCCCAAATAGCCAAAGCAATCCTGAGAAAGAAGAATAAAGCTGGGGGTATCATGCTCCCTGACCTCAAGCTCTACTACAAAGCTACATTAATCAGAACACTGTAGTACTGGCACAAGAACAGACCCATAGATCAGTGGAAAAGAATAGAGAGCCCAAATATAAACCCCCACATATATGACCAGTTAATATATGATAAAGGAGCCATGAATATACAGTGGGGAAATGACAGCCTCTTCAATAACTGGAGTTGGCAAACAGCTACATTCAAGAGAAAGAAACTGGATTACTATCTAACTCCATACACAAAATTAAACTCAAAATGGATCAAAGACCTAAATTTAGGACATGAAACCATGAAAATCTTAGAAGAAAACAGGCAAAAATCTCTTGAATATAAACATGAGCAACTTTTTCCTGAATGCATCTCCTTGGACAAGGGAAACAAAAGCAAAAATGAACAAATGGGACTACATCAAGCTAAAAGGAAAGGACACCATCAGCAGAACAAAAGGAAATCTACAGTATGGGAAAATATATTCATAAACAATTCATTAGATAAGGGGTTAACATTCAAAATACATAAAGAACTCATATGCCTCAACACCAAAAAAGCAAACAATCCAGTTTAAAATGGGCAGAGGACCTGAACAGACATTTCTCCAAAGAAGACATACAGATGGCCAACAGGCACATGAAAAGATGCTCCACATCACTAATCATCAGGGAAACACAATTCAAAACCACAATGAGATATCACCTCACATCAGTTAGAATGGCCACTATCTAAAAGACAAATAACAAATGTTGGTGAGAATGTGGAGAAAAGGGAACCCTCCTGCACTGTTGGTGTGAATGTCAATTGGTGCGAATGTCAATTGGTGCAGCCACTGTGGAAAGCAGTATGGAGGTTCTGCATAAAACTAAAAATAGAAATACCATATGACCCAGTAATTCCACTTCCAAGAATTTACCCAGTGAAAACAAAATCCCTGATTCAAAAAGATATATGCACCCCTATGTGTATCACTGCATTATTTACAATAGCCAAGATATGGAAGCAACCAATGTTTCCATCAATAGATGAATGGATAAAGAAGATGTTCTACATATATACACAATGGAATATTATTCAGCCATAAAAAGAAAGAAATCTTTCCATTTGCAACAAGATGGATGGATCTAGAAGATAGTATTTTCAGTGAAATAAGCCAGACAGAGAAAGACAAATGCCATATGATTTCACTTATTTGTGGAATATAAAACAAAGCAAAAACAAAATGAACAAAAGAGCACTAGACTCACACTGAGAAGTGACTAGTGGTTACCATGGGGAAGGGGTTGGGGTGGGTGTGTGGGGAGGGTGAAGGGGATAAAAGGGGCAGGGAAATTCTCAATCATAATATAAAGGTCATGGGGATGGTAGTACAGCATGGAAAATATAGCAATGATTCTGTAATATCTTCTTATGGTGACAGATAGTAACTTCACTAGAGGCAGTGAATACTTAATAATATGAATAACTATTGAACCACTGTGTTGTATACTTGAATACAATATAAGATTGTATATCAATGATATTTCAATAAAAGGAAAGGAAAACCTTTAACAAAAAACCCAAGCATATAAAGAATCCACTATATGCCCAGAATTGTACAAAAATACTGTCCTTTAAATGTTTAAATAGAGTCTTATCAATTTATTTGTTGAAGGTAATAGGAATAAAATACTGCTGGCCACCAAAAAAAAAAAAGATAGTGGCTGAAAACTTTATAAATCTATTGAAAAACATTTATCTATGCTTTCAGGAGGTCCAGTGAACTCTGATGAAATCAAAACAAGACAAAAATAGGAAAATGCAAGAAAATATGAAACAAGGAATATGTATAGAGCTCTTACAATTCAGTAATACAAAGAGAAATAACCCAATTAAAAATTGGGCAAAGGTTTGAAAAAACGTTTCTCTAAAGAAGAAATGCAAATAGCCAATAAGCCCATAAAAAAGGTGCTTGAGGACTTGCAAGATGACAGTGTGAGAGGTGAGACGGAGAGCTCCTCACAAAACCACAAATTGTACAAAAATATAGTTAATACAACTAACCTTAAAACAGAAACAAGAAAGAAGGCTGAACCAGACTGCAAACAGACCTCACAATTAAAGCAGACCTCACGAAACAGGGTAACGTAGGAAAGCCTTAATCCGGCGGGACCCAAGCCCTTCCCCCACCCCAGCTCACCGGTGCGAGGAAGAGAAATGGAGCAGGGGAGGGGGTGGAAGCTTGGGACTGCTGAACACCTAGCCCTGGAGATCTGCTTTGTGAGCAGAATCCTATAGTGTGTGGTACTCTGAACGTTGGGGAGCTTGGACAGGCAGAGTGCTTGAGAAATTGACATTCTGGCCATTTGTGGAGGAGGGGATCCACACCCGGCTGCTCTGTGTCAGAGGAAAGGCAGGCAGTCTGAGAGGCTTCCTAGCAGCAAGAGGGCTGCTGAAGGGGCGGGGTTTGCACGGAGCTTGCTGTGTGGGAGAAGGGGGAGCTGAACAAGGTTGTCTGGGTGCGCTCTGCCCAGCTGGTTGGGAAAGTTGGGGAGCTTCAGGTGCTCCATCCCCCTGGCTGCCTACTCAGCTCTGAGGCCCCCCACAGTGACACACAGCCTGCCAAGCTTTCCTACTGGCCTGCAGGTGCCTGCTCGCAAACCCGCAGTCACTGCGCAGGTGTCAGGCCAGCCAGAGGGAGGCCCCACCTACAACAGTTAGAGATGCAAAGCACAGAGGTTTACACTTGTGAGCTTGGCCCACTGACTCTGACAGTGGAGACAGGCACCACAGACGGGAATCAGGAAACAGATCTTTCCTCCCCCAAGGCAGCATCTCTGCTCCCCTATGAGCCCTAACCTCACTCTAGGGGCTGAGCAGCTCCAGACACTGGAGTTTCTGCGCACTAGTGGGCACCACACAGAAATATGAAATGACAAAAGAACATGGTTCAGACCAAAATCTCACAAACCCAGAAAGAGGGCCAAATGAAACCAAACTCAACAATCTTCCAGAAAGAGAGTTCAAAATAAAAATTATAAACATTCTTATGGAGGTACATAAAAATATTCAAAAACTCAGGAATGAATTTAAGTTGGAGATTCAATCATTAAGAAATTCCATATCTGAAATAAAACATACAATGGGGGGATTTAAAACAAATTAGATATAGTAGAAGAGATGGTAAATGGAATAGAAATCAGAGAAAGAGGAATACAAAGAAGCTGAAACACAGAAAGAAAAAAGGATCTCTAAGAATGGAAGAATATTGAGAGAACTGTGTGACCAATCCAAATGAAACAATATTCGCATTATAAGGGTAGAAGAAGAAGAAAAGAGAGAAAAAGGGATAGAAAGTGTCATTGAGGAGGTAATTGCTGAAAATTTCCCCAATCTGGGGAAGGAGATAGTCTCTCAAGCCATGGAGGTGCACACATCTCCCAACACAAGGGAACCAAGGAAGACAACATCAAGACATATAGTAATTAAAATGGCAAAGATCAAAGATAAAGACAGACTTTTAAAAGCAACTAGAGAGAGAGAAAAGATCACATACAAAGGAAAACCTATCAGGCTATCATCAGACTTCTCAACAGAAACCTTACAGGCCAGAAAGGAGTGGCATGATATATTTAATGCAATAAAGTAGAAGGGCCTTGATCCAAGAATACTTTACCCAGCAAGGTTTTCATTTAAATTTGAAGGAGGGATTAAACAATTTTCAGATAAGCAAAAGCTGAGACAATTTACCTCCCACAAACCACCTCTACAGTGCATTTTGGAGGGACTGCTATAGATGGAAGTATTCCTAAGGCTAAAAATATGTCACCCAAGGGAAGATGAAGAGTACAGAATATGATTCATAACATACAAAGAATGGATTAGGAAGAAAAAGGAGGGGAAACTAAAAAAAAAGAACCTTTAGGTTGTGTTTGTAATAGTAGACAAAGTAAGTTAAATTAAACTGTTAGAGAGTAAGGGAATTGCACTTGAACCTTTGGTAACCATGAATCTAAAGCCTGCAATGGCAAAAAGTATATACCTATCGATAATCACCCTAAATGTAAATGGTATGAATGCACCAATCAAAAGACATAGAGTTACTGAATGGATAAAAAAACAGAACCCATCTATATGCTGCCAACAAGAGACTCACTTCAAACCCAAAGACATACACAGATTGAAAGTAAAGGGATGGAAAGAGATATTTCATGCAACTAATAGTGAGAAAAAAGCAGGAGTTGCAGTACTTGTATGAGACAAAATAGACCTCAAAACAAAGAAAGTCACAAGAGACAAAGAAGGACATTACATAATGATAAAAGGGTCAGTCCAACAAGAGGATGTAACTATTATAAATATCTATGCACCCAACACAGGATCACCTATATATGTGAAACAAATGCTAACAGAATTAAAGGGGGAAATAGAATGCGATGCATTCATTTTAGGAGACTTCAACACACCACTCACTCCAAAGGACAGGTCAACCAGACAGAAAAGAAGTAAAAAGACAGAGGCACTGAACAACATATTAGAACAGATGGACCTAACAGACATCTACAGAACACTCCATCCAAAAGCAACAGGATACACATTCTTCTCAAGTGCACCAGGAACATTTTCAAGAATTGATCATATATTAGGCCACAGAAAGAACCTCAGTAAATTCAAAAAGATTGAAATTGTACCAACCAGCTTCTCATATCACAAAGGTATGAAACTAGAAATAAATTACACAAAGAAAATGAAAAAGCCCACAAACACATGGAGGCTTAATAACATGCTCCTAAATAATCAATGGATCAATGACCAAATAAAGAGATCAAGCAATATTTGGAGACAAATGACAACAATAATTCAACACCACAAAATCTGTGGGATGCAGCAGAGGCCATGCTAAGATGGAAGTATATTGCAATACAGGCCTACCTCAGGAAAGAAGAACAATCCCAAATGAATAGTCTAAACTCACAATTAATGAAACTAGAAAAGGAAAGTACAAATGAGGCCCAAAGTCAGTAGAAGGAGGAACATAATAAAGATTAAAGCAGAAATAAATAAAATTGAGAAGAATAAAGCAATAGAAAGAATCAATGAAAGCGGGAGCTGATTCTTTGAGAAAATAAACAAAATAGATAAACCCCTAGCCAGACTTATCAAGAAAAAAAGAGAGTCTACACACATAAACAGAATCAGAAATGAGAAAGGAGAAATCACTACGGACACACCAAAAATACAAAGAATTATGAGAGAATACTATGAAAAATTATATGCTAACAAACTGGATAACCTACAAGAAATGGACAAATTTCTAGAAAAATGCAACCTTCCAAGGCTGACCCAGGAAGAAACAGAAAATCTGAATAGACCAATTACCAGCAAAGAAATTGAATTGGTAATCAAAAAGCTACTTAAGAACAAAACCACTGGACCAGATGGTTTCACTGCTGAATTTTATCAAACATTTAGTGAAGAGCTAATACCCATCCTCATTAAGGTTTTCCAAAAAGAAGAGGAGGGAAAACTCCCAAACTCATTCTATGAGGCCAACATCACTCTAATACCAAAACCAGGCAAAGGCACCACACACACAAAAGAAAACTACAGACCAATATCCCTGATGAACATAGATGCAAAAATACTCAACAAAATATTAGCAAACTGAATTGAAAAATACATCAAAAAGATCATCCATCATGATCAAGTGGGATTCATCCCAGGGATGCAAGGATGGTACAACATTTCAAAATCCATCAACATCATCCACCACATCAACAAAAAGAAGGACAAAAACCACATGGTCATCTCCATAGATGCTGAAAAAGCATTCAACAAAACTGAACATTCATTCATGATAAAAACTCTCAACAACATGGGATAGAGGGCAAGTACCTCAACATAATGAAGGCCATATATGACAAACACACAGCCAACATTATACTTAACAGTGAGAAGCTGAAAGCTTTTCCTTTAAGATCGGGAACAAGACAAGGATGCCCACTCTCCCCACTTTTATTCAACATAGTTCTGGAGGTCCTAGCCCTGGCAATCAGACAACACAAAGAAATAAAAGGCATCCAGATTGGCAAGGAAGAACTCAAACTGTTCCTGTTTGCAGAAGACATGATATTGTACATAAAAAACTCTAAAGAATCCACTCCAAAACTACTAGAACTAATAGTGATTCTATAACATCCTACTATGCTGAGGGACAGTGACTGCAATGGGGTATGTGTTGGGGACTCGATAATAGGGGGAGTCTAGTAACCATAACGTTGCACATGTAATTGTGCATTAATAATAGCAAAAAAAATAGGTGCTTGACATCATGAGTGATCAGAGACATAAAAATCAAAGCCACAGTGAGGTGCCACTCATATCCACTAAAATGACCATAACAAAAAGATAACAACAAGGGTTATCAAGAACTTCTTAAACTTGGAACCCTCATATACTGCTGGTGGGAATATAAGATGGTGCAGCCACTTCATAAAACTGTCTGGCAGTTCTTCTAATGGTTAAACATAGAGTTAACAATGACACAGGAGTTCAAGTTCTAGGCATAATCCAAGAGAAGTGAACACACATGTTCACACAAAAACGTGTACATTACTGTTCACAACAGCATTATTCATAACAGGTAAACAAAAGGTGGAAACAATGCAAACATCCATCAGCTGAAGAATGGATAAACAAAATGTGGTATATCTGTACAATGAAAATATTCGGCCATAAATAGGAATGCAGTACTATTATAGACTGATTTGCATGCCCTCAAAGTTTATATGTTGAAGCCCTAACCTCCAATGTGATAATTTGGATACAGGGCCTTTAAGGGATAATTAAGATTAAATGACATCATAATGATGGGGCCTTAGCCCAATAGGACTGGCATCCTTATAAGAAAAGGAAAAGATAATCAGATATATCTCTGTCTCTGGAGGCACACAGAGGAAGGGCTATGTGAGGCACAGCAAGAATGTAGCCACCGCAACCCGAGGAGATAGGTCTCACCAGAAATACCCTGCTCGCACCTTGATCTTGGACTTCAAGTCTCCAGAACTATGAAAAAATAAATTTCTGTTGTTTAAGCCACCCAGTCTGTGGTATTCTGTTATGGCAGACCAAACAGACTAATACAAGTACTGACACATGCTACAACATGTATGAATCTTGAAACTTACTCACAAAAATATCCACGTTATGTGATTCCATTTATATGAAATATCCACAAAAGGGAAATCTACAGAGGCAGCGGGTGCATATTAGTGCTTGGTTAGGGCTGGGAAGATGGGGGAATAGGATGTTGATAGCTAAAAGTATGGAGTTTATTTCTCAGGTCATAAAAATGTTCTAAAATTGAGTATGGTGATGGTTGCATATATCTGTGATCACACTAAAAACTGTTGAATTGTACATTAAAAATGGGTGAATTGTATGGGGTGTGAATTATATTTCAAAAAACTGTTAAAACATATAGATGTATGCATGGAGAGATACAAAGCAAAATGCCAAAATGTTAGGATTGTAAAATCTAACTAGAGGGCACATGAATGTTAATTTTATTATTTTCCCTATATTTAAAAAAATTTTAATTTCCCCTGTATCTATAAAATTCCATAAATAAAAAATTGGAAGAAACAGAAGCCATCCCATATGTCCTTTCTTGATCACTCCCACCTTTCCTCCACTAAGTAACCAATATCCTGACTTTTGTGTTAATCATGCCCTTGGTTTTTCTTCTTTATAGTTCTACCACCTATGTATGATTTCCTAAACAATGTAGCTTAGTTTTTCCTGTTTTTCAACTTTATATACATGGAGTTGTACAGTAATATTCATATACATGGAGTTGTAATGTAATATTTTTCCTGGCTTGTTCCATCAATATTGTGTTTATAAGGTTCATTCATGTTGTTGAATGTAACTGTAGTTCATTAATTTTCATTGCTGAATAGTATTCCATTGTATGGATCTATCACAATGTTTTATCCTTTCTACTATTGACCAGTATTTTGGGTTATTCAAGCATTGGGTTAAAACAATGCCACTAAGAACATTCTTGTACATGTATTTTGATGAGCACATATCCATATTTCTGTTGGGTGCATTCCTAGAAGTGGAATTGCTAGGTCACAGAAAATGCTTTAACTTCAAATCTACTAGATAATGCCAAACTTTTCAAAGTTATTAAATCAGATTACAGCTCCACTAGCAGTGTGTCAGAGTTCCTGTTGCTCTACATCACTGCCAACAGGGAGGGGAGCACCTTGGTCAGAGCAATGAGTCAGATTTTTGGAAAATGGGTTGAAGAGAGAAGAGGAAATCATACAATGGCAATAAAATTTGCCAGCTGTTACTTAGTTGTGTTAATACCCTATAGAAGGATAATGAAAACGTGAGGGCTGTTAAAGAGCAATTGAAAACTGTGAAATCCAGAGTGCCTCTTTGGCAGCCTACCCCAAAGCTCTTCTGCAGTGGAAGAGCAGAAAAAAATCCTAAGACTAAACTCAGGATTCTAAATAGTAGAGGCCCTTCAAAGATGATTGAATGCTCAGTAGAGGTCTGTTATGCTAAAGTCAGAGCCTTGGCTGGGAAAACCTGGGACACACGTGGGTGAATAACCTGAACATTTTGGCTCCTGTCTTAGTATGTTCATGCTACTATAACAAAATACCACAGATCAGGTGACTTATAAATAACACAAATTTACTGCTCACAGTACTGGACACTAGAAGTCTGAGATCAGGGTGCCAGCATGGTTGGGTGAGGGCCCGCTTCCTAGATTGCAAACTTCTAGCTGTGTCCTCACATAGTGGAAGGGGCTAGGGAGCTCTGTGGTGTCTTTTTATAAGACCACTAATCCCATTCGTGCGGTCTCCACCCTCATGACCTAATCATCCCCCAAAGGCCCCACCTTCTATTATGATCACATTGGGCATTAGGGTTTCAACATATGAATTTGGGGGGGACATAACACTCACAGCATTGCAGTTCCTCAGATTATCATTGGTAGATTTAGCAAAAATATAACAAACATTAAAATGTCATATGGGTCATATTTAAAGTAAAATTTTATTTATCTGAAATGCTAATTTAATTGGGCATCCAGTCAATTATCTGACACCCCTCCCCTGGCCCCTCTGCACACTCAGAACCTGCACAGGTGGCCCACTCCACTCCTTCCCTGACTCAGACAGTCAAGCAGATTGATAGGGTATGGTATCCTTAGGGGCAAATGGATGGACAGCCAACAAGTATATATATATATAAAATGAATGAACAAGAGTCTGAAGAAGCCATGACCCCTACTGAGTTCCTGGACCAGAGTCAGTTTTCAGACCCAGAACCCACTGACTGAAGAGGTGGTGAGTTCCTGGGAAGGAATGACCCTAAATTACCATAGCAATTATACACCACAATACTAGCCCCAGTTCTTCCCCAAAGGGACCTATGGCCATTTATTTGGGTGACTGTACACTTGGGAAAGGGGAGACATTTAGAATACCACTGAACATTAATACTCAGAGACCCAAAGTGTCATCATGACACCCTTATTAAAGAGAGGATTATGGGGGCACCATATAATAAACAGAGTCCTGGTACAAGGCCATCTTACAGCAGGTCCACTAGACCTGTAGACTTACTAGGTCATCAATTCTCTAGTCACTGAGTCTTCCCTGGGACTGACATACTTGGCAGCTGGAGTAACCTCCACATTGGGTCTTTTTCTTATGGCATAAGAGCTACAATAGTGGAAAGGCCAAATGAAAGGCTCTGAAACTGCAGCCCACAGCCAAGGTAATAAATCAAAATCAATACCCATGCCCTGACCCAGGATTGGGTATTGCAGAGCTTGGTACTGCCCTTAAGAATCTCAAGGGTGAAGGGACTGTTCCCCATTTGATTCACCAGTATAGACCATGCAGAAATTGAGTAGAACTTGAAAGATGACTGAAGATGACTGCAAGCTCAAGCAAGTAGTAACCAATCACAGCTTCTGGTGCTTATGTTATCTTTCCCAGAGCAGATTAATTTGGTTTCAGGTACATGATATATGGCCAGTGATTTGGCAAATGTATTCTTTGCTATCTCAATCAAGAGAGATCAGAAAGAGTTCACATTCATGTGGAATGTATAACAATACTCATTTACAGTTTTGTCCAAGGATATGTTCTTTCTCCTGACTTCTGTCATAACATATTTCAAAGAGATCTAGCCTCTCTGGACATCCACTGAACATCACATCAATACATTACATTGATTACCTCCTTGTGCTGATCGAGCAGGACAAACAAGAGATGGTTAGTACTCTGGAGGCCTTGGTAAGATACCTGTGTCTTGGTAAGACACCTGTGTAGGAGATAAAGTCTATAAAGATTTAATGAAGTTTGTAAGGATCCAGTGGTTAGCAGCATGCAGGGAGATCCCTGCCATAGTAAAAAGACAAATTGTAATTTGTAATCCCAACCAGAAAGAGGAAAAGCACAGTACCCGGAAGGACCATTTGGGTTTCAGAGAAAATCATTCCATACATGGGAATACTGATCCAGTCCATCTACCTGGTGACATGGAAGTCTACCACTTTTGAGCAGGAAATCTGGGCAGTGAACACAGCTCTGCTGCTTAAACCATATGATCCAGCAGGCCTTAGGGAGTAGGGAGAGTAACGGATGAGCAAACATGCATTGTCGAGCTATGGCAAGTCCCTGTGGGCTACTGTTATAAAATGGAGTCAGGGTGAAATATGAATGGAGCTTATGCATTTGGTGCTCCTTTGTCTTGTTCCCATTTTAACTCTGAAAGGACAAGTGTAGCAACCTCAGAATTAGGTGTGTGTGGTTACAGGAACTCAGGTTTCTCAGTAATGAGGGTTTTACTCACATCACCAATTAAGTCACCAGGTCTAGCAGAGGTGATAGCTGAGGGTGAGAGGAATTTAGCATGGCTAGTGAAGGAGGGACACAATGAATTCCGGTTGTAGTTCTGAGATGAACTGCAGCAATGGGGGCTGTAATTATTTTCCCACTCACCCCCGTCCTCCCAGTTTCACTCAGGAAGTGAGGCCCTCTAGAAAACTAGACGAACTTGTTCCCAAATGTGTATGAGAAATTGATCTGCTCAGCACAAGGGATGTATTGTGGCAGCCATGGAGGCATGTCACTTGGATCTCTCTTTGAGAAAGAACTTGCCATTCAACATGGAGGGAGGACTGCGTACTGGCAATTCCGCCCAATGTGGGACTCCTGTCACTGGTGTCTTTGCTCCAGAGCTCCCCATTGGATTGGTTGAAAGTTTATCAGGCATGTATCACAGGCTAAGGCTCCTGCTACTTAGTCCTGCTTCCTTCTCCTTCATCTTTCACAGGTGATACCCCACTCCCAATAAGCTTCCTGCATTTCTAATTCCATTTCAGCATCTGTTTACCAGAGGTCTTAAAATGACACATCATCCTCTCTCCATTTCTCTGCAGTGCCATCTCTGTTACAAAAGTCACCATATACATGGATCTGTTTTAGGGCTCACTTTTCTCTATCTGTGCCAATAGCATACCATATTATTTATGCACTTTATATATACATATATATAGCACATATTATACAACTTTATAATATCTGATATTTGTTAAGGCAAGTCCTATCACTTTGGCTTCTGCTTCTTTAAAAGTGTCCACAGTGTCCCTTATATTTTCATAAACATTGTAAAATTAGCTTTTAAGTTTCACACACACACACACACACACACACACACACACACACGTGCGCGCAACATGGGGGGTTGATTGTGATTGCATTGAATCTATATTTGAGGGAATTGACATCTTTACAATATGGATCTTTAATTTATAAATAATGTGTATCTCTTCTATATAGATCTCCGGTGTCTCTCAGTAAAGCATTATGGTTTTCCATATAGAGGTCTTGCACACATTTTATTAGATTTATTCCTAGGAATTTTTTTAACTTTTTACTTTGAAATAAAATCAGACTTAAAGAAAAGTTGCAAGAATAGACTCCTTTCACACACACAGATTGCCCAAATGTTAACAATTTACAACATTCACTTTCTCTGTCCCTCATATATTTTTCTGAAACACTTTAGATTAACTTGCAGACATGATGTTGCTTTACCTCTATATAGGTATTTCTTGCAAAGGCTTCTCATTTATAACTACAGAACAATTGTAAAAATCAGAAATTAACACTGATACCATGCTATCATCAAATGTACCAGTCTCAAATTTAAATTTCACCAATTGTCACACTAGTGGCCTTTATAACAAAAGGGAAAAAACCTGGTCCAGGGTGTGATCCAGGATTTGATTTCATTTAATTGTCATGTTTTTTTTTTAGATTCCTTTTAATCTTTTACAATTGCTCAGTCTTTGTCCGGATCTTGACTTTGTAGAATATACAGGCCAGTTATTTTTAGAATATCCCTCAGTTTGGATTTTTCTGATGATGCCTCATTATCAGATTTAGGTTATACATTTTTGGTAGGAACACCACAAAGCGATGCTGTGTCCTTTACAGTGCATCATATCAGAGACACATGGTACTGCTTTTTGCTTTTGCTCATAATGTTAACTTCAATGACTTGGTCCCTAATAGGCTTCTCCACTGTAAAGTTACATTTTACCCTTTGTATTAATACATATCTTGTAGATAGATACTTCAATACTATGTAGATATCCTTTTTCTCATATTTTCATGCACAGGTTTTAGCATCCATTAATGATTCTTGTCTGAAACAAGTATTACTATGGTGGTTGCCAAATGGTGATTTTCTAGTTCCATCATACCTCCTACATTTATTAGCTGAAATTCTACTGTAAGAAAGTGCTTTCCCTTTTAAAAATTTATATATATTAGTATGGGCTCATCAACATTTGTTCTAAGGGTTACAATCCATTACTGTCATTATTTTGTTCACCAAATTCTTCCATATTGGGACTGTGGAAGCCATTTCAAGCTGGCTTCTGCATCCTTTTGACATTTTTTGAATACCTCCTTACCTTCTGGCACAACAGGATAGTTCCCCTGTCCCAGCCCTGGAATCAGCCATTTCTGCAAGTAGCCTTGGTTTTCTGCTACTGAGGAAGAGTATTAAGATAACAGGATCTGGGCATTACATGTGCTCATTGCTATTAGGGCATTGTTACTACTAGACCTTACTAATTGACAGCCAGAAAATATGCAAGTAATATATATTAGGAATGATGAGGTTATACTAACAACTCTGATTCAAATCCAATACCACAGGGTTCATTCTAGCCTTCTTCCCTTCCATTTTGTAACTCCCTTCTCTGATACCAAGAAACCTGATTTTCATTATCCACAATATATTGATTTATTTGCTTTAGAATACACATAAAGCAGTTTCAGAATTTTTAACCTGTACCACTGCAAAAAACATACCTACTAACTGGAGTACACTATATGTTTACAATTAATTATTTTGTTTTTAACCTGAGGGTGTATAGTCAAAATATTGTGTTCAAAAGTTTCTTGGATTACTTCTCTCTTCTCCCCTACCCATAAACTGCTTAAATTATTTATTTGAAGTATTATCATAGTCATTTGTTTCTGTTTGTATTCCATTTTGGGTTTCTGCCCTGCCCAGAGATATGTAAAAAAAGGAGAGAAAGATTGGCTCATACACAGGGAAACAAAGCAGTTAATAGGAACTGTCCTTGAGAAAGTCTAGACATTGGATTACAAGACAAATACATTAAATGAGATGATTTAAATATACTCAAATAAAAGAGCCCAAGTATAATAACTAAAGAAAAATATGAAAATGATTGTCACCAAATAGTGACTATCAATAAAGAGATAGAAATTATAAAATTAATGAAATAGGAGGTATGGAGGTGAAAAGGATAATAATGAAATGAAAAATTCAATAGCAGGACTTAACATCAGAATCAAGCAGGCAGAACAAGGAATCAGTGTGCTTGAAGTAGGACAATTGAAATTTTTAAATCTGATGGGCAAAAAGAAACAGAGCCTGAGAGACCTGTTGGACACAACCAGTCATAGACACAATAGGATGCCCAGAAGGAGAAGAAAGAAAGAATAGGGCAAAACGCATATTTCGAGAAATAATATCAGAATGCTTCCCAAACTTCATAAAAAAAAAAGAAAAGATGAATCTACATAGCTGAGGAACTAAACAAATCCAAGTAGGATAAAGTAAGAAAGATCCATACCTAGATATATCATAATCAAACTGTCAAAAAACAAAGAACAAGAGATCATCTTGAAAGCAGCAAGAGAGAAGTGACTCATTAGATACAAAGGTTGCTTGACAAGACTAACAGCTAATTTCTCATCAGAAACCATGGAGGCTGGAGGCAGTAAGATGACTCATTGAAAGTGCTGAAAGAAAAAGACTATCAACTAAGAATTCTATATCCAGCAAAATTTCTCTTGAAAAATAAGGGAGAAACTAAGACATTCCCAGATAAACAAAAGAAGAGAATTTATTGCTTGCCATCCTGCCCTGTAAGAAATACAAAAGGTTGGTCACAGGCTTAAGTGAAAGAATGCTGTGTAGTAGTAACTTGAATCCACATGAAAAGATAAACTGATAAGCTTAATTACATAGGTAAATATAAAAGACAATATAAGTGTTTTTTTTCTTTATAACTCCCTGTTTTGCTCACCTTCTCTTTAACCCATTGATAAAGGATAGATTTCCCAATTTATTATTATGGAGATGGCTGAACACATGACATACAACACTGGAAAGATGATAATGACAGCAGTTTATTAGTAACATATACTCACAGTCCAGGGAAGGAGAGCACCACAGAGTGAATAGGGTCTGTGGAGGAAAACTTTCTAGTATCAAGAGGGTGAAGTGACCCTTGCTTCCCACAGAAGGACATGATTGGCTTATTTGACTAATTCCTCTGGTTGGCAGGGAACTGAGGCCCACTGCTCAAGGGGTAAGCAAAACTGTGCCTAGTCTCCATGTTAAGGAGAGTTTTTTGACTAGGAAAACTTTATCCATGGGAGCAAAGTTGGGAGGAGAACTTGTGGTTAGACTATTTGAGGCTCTTCTGATTTTACCAGCTGTCAAGGCAGCACTTAGTATTAATTTTAGGACTTATATCACACCTGACCCCTGGAATGTCTTATCAATTTCAATCTTGGTTGTGACTGAGACTTTTGGGGAGTAGGAGTAGTGTCTCCCTAGGAAACGAAGTAGGTACTTGCCCAGGAGGTAGAGGGCCATGTGATGAGGTGATCATCAAAAAACAAGAACTTTAGAGGTATCCTCCTTTATGGCCAATCTAGGCATTTGAGAGACCTGTGTGGCATTGCTGTAGGGAGTGCATATCCCCAGGGGGCAAAAATTTAGACTAATCAACGCCTATGACAGTAGTGTCACCCAGTGGGGTGGGGGTGGGGGTGTCCATTTCCCACTATATAACTTGAGAGTCCTCTTAGGAGCCCATTGTGCCTTTCAATTAAACTAATTTCCTGGAGGTGGGAGTCCTACTGAATGCCTTCATCAAGAGCCAGCTTTGTGTATTCTGAGAAATGAAATGAGTTTCTTTGTCACTATGTCTGTAATGTCTGTAACTCCAAAGGAGATGAGGAATATCCTGGTAAGGCCTTGTATTGTGGTCTTAATATATATAGAGATATGTGACCTTTATTTTTACTTTGGGTATCTGTGAGGCAAGAGATCCCCAGAGTTCTTTACCCCGAAGGGGGCAATGTTCCAAGAGTTTGTAAAAATGTACAGATGAAACAATTTATTGGCAAGTCATCTAATGTTAAAATCATTACCTAAAGTGTGGCCAATTGTGTTGACTCTTGGATGCCATCTTTTTCAGGGACATTCTGGTTAAGGGATGAAAACCAGCAACATTCTACTGAACTGCATCATGTATGATGGTGCAATGCCATCTATAAAATGAACAATCTCGAGAGAAATTAAAGAAGATACCAATAAATGGAAACACATCCCGTGCTCATGGATAGGAAGAATTAATATTGTCAAAATGGCCATCCTGCGTAAGGCAATCTACAGATTCAGTGGAATCCCTATCAAAATACCAACAGCATTCTTCAATGAACTAGAGCAAATAGTTCTAAAATTCATATGGAACCACAAAAGACCATGAATAGCCAAAGCAATCCTGAGAAGGAAGAATAAAGCTGGGGGAATTATGCTCCCAACTTCAAGCTCTACTGCAAAGCCACAGTAATCAAGACGATTTGGTACTGGCACAAGAACAGACCCATAGACCAATGGAACAGACTAGAGAGCCCTGATATAAACCCAACCATATATCATCAATTAATATATGATAAAGGAGCCATGGATATACAATGGGGAAATGATAGCCTCTTCAACAACTGGTGTTGGCAAAACTGGACAGCTACATGTAAGAGAATGAAACTGGGTTATTGTCTAACCCAATACACAAAAGTAAACTCAAAATGGATAAAAGACCTGAATGTAAGTTATGAAACCATAAAACTCTTAGAAAAAAACATAGGCAAAAATCTCTGAGACATAAACATGAGCAACTTCTTCATGAACTATCTCCCTGGGAAAGAGAAACAAAAACAAAAATGAACAAGTGGGACTATATCAAACTAAAAAGCTTCTGTACAGCAAAGGACACCATCAGTAGAACAAAAAGACATCCTACAGTATGGGAGAATATATTCATAAATGACATATCTGATAAGAGTTGACAACCAAAATATATAAAGAGCTCATGCACCTCAACAAACAAAAAACAAATAACCCAATTAAAAAATGGGCAGAGGATCTAGACACCTCTCCAAAGAAGAAATTCAGATGGCCAACAGGCACATGAAAAGATGCTCCACATCGCTAATCATCAGAGAAATGCAAATTAAAACTACAATGAGATATCACCTCACACCAGTGAGGATGGCCATCATCCAAAAGACAAACAACAATAAATGTTGGCGAGGATGTGGAGAAAGGGGAACCCTCCTACACTGCTGGTGGGAATGCAAATTAGTTCAACCATTGTGGAAAGCAGTATGGAGGTTCCTCAAAAAACTCAAAACAGAAATACCATTTCACCCAGGAATCCCACTCCTAGGAATTTACCCTAAGAATGCAGCAGCCCAGTTTCAAAAAGACATATGCACCCCTATGTTTATCGCAGCACTATTTACAATAGCCAAGAAATGGAAGCAACCTAAGTGTCCATCAGTAGATGAATGGATAAAGAAGATGTGGTACATATACACAATGGAATATTATTCAGCCATAAGAAGAAAACAAATCCTACCATTTGCAACAACGTGGATGGAGCTCGAGGGTATTATGCTCAGTGAAATAAGCCAGGCAGAGAAAGACAAGTATCAAATGATTTCCCTCATGTGTGGACTATAAGAACAAAGCAAAAACTGAAGGAACAAAAAAGCAGCAGACTCACAGAACCCAAGAATGGACTAACAGTTACCAAAGGGAAAGGGACTGGGGAAGATGGGTGGGAAGGGAGACATAAGGGAGAAAAAGGGGTATTACAATTAGCACACATAATGTAGCAGGGGGGATACGGGGAAGGCAGTATAACACAGAGAAGACAAGTAGTGATTCTATAGCATCTTACTATGCTGATGGACAGTGAGTGTAATGGGGTATGTGGTGGGGACTTGATAATAGGGGGAGTCTAGTAACCATAATGTTGCTCATGTAATTGTACATTAATAACAAAAAAAAGCGAAGAAAAATGTGCAAACTCCTACTACTGGTCACTCAGTTTATCCTATGGGGGTCCCTAGGTATCCAAGGGTCTGGGAGAGGGCTGACCTCCTCTAGCATGATGGCATCTGGCAAATGACTGGCAATAGAGGAGGCCACCCCTCATGTAGGTGGGAATCTACTAGAAGGCCCAGGTTTGGCTCCATCCTGTAGCAAGTAGGCCTCAGTAGCTGTAATGTGCTTGTCAGATTGTATTTCTATGACCCAAGGCATAATGGGCAATTGGGTAAAAAAGTCACAGGCTCAGGAACTGAAAGCCTCAATTTTCTGGAGATCTCAGTATGTGGTCAGAAATTGCTGCCCTAATGGTATACAGTGCAGAGCTATGAAGGGCAATTTCTTGTGTCAGAAGGCTGTGGACAACTTATGGTCATCATAGACAGTCTAGAGATTTCAGGAGGCATGAAAGGAGGTTACTAAAGCTACAGTGAAGGAGTCTCTGAGGGTACTAATGGGCATGCTTGTTGATTTCAATTTGGACAGATTCTAGAGATGCTTGTTGGAGAAGGCCCCATTCAAGGTGGGCCAATGTGCAAGTAACAAGATCAGTGAGATTAAATTTGTAAATGAAGAATATGGTTAATTCCTGGCCAAGAAAAAAATACTACAAGATGTTGGACTTGTATTAACATCACCAGTACTGAAAGGGTGGATAGCTGTTTCTTGGCAATCTCAGAGATGGAGCAGCCCCCAGTTTACCAAAGAATTTTCAGGAATGTAACACAGGTGGTAGGGCCTTGCACTGTGTGTGGCAATGGTCTATCCTCTTTTTTGTGAGTTCCTTTGTATTAATATGTCCGTAAATGTGTCAAACAAATCTCTTTGGAGGAGGACATCATCAATGTAATGTCGTATCTGTGTCCCTAGGGAAAGGTGGATGCAGTTAGTATCTGGCCTGTAAAGGTTGTGTGTGGTGGCAAGGCTGCTGTGGTACCCTGGGGGTAGCCTAGTAAAGGTACACTTATTGTGTCCTTTCAGAGGTGAAGCAAACATCAGTTGAAAAACTGTTGAAACAGACACTGGACAGCATATATGATCCAAATGTATAATGGCAAAATACTCACTAGTCGCTGAGTGGATGAAGTCAGTACCAAAAATACTGCATATTGAATATGGGGCCTTAATGAATAGGACCACAGCATTGAGATTGCAGTTATTTACTGTGAGATGCCATTCATTCTTTCCAGTTTGAAGAACAGGCCCAATTGGGATGTTAAATGAAGGAACAGTGGGTATCATCACTCCTTCCTAATTAGATCATAATCTTTAATCCTTGAGGGCACTGTTTTACGATACACTGGGCCATATTAACTTTTTTGAACTGGGGAATTCATGGCATCTCATTTAGTTAAGCCAACTTATAAGTGCCAAAGACTTTATATAATTTTAATTTATTATTCAGTTGGGGCAGAGTGTCCATGCTCACTAGAGGATTTTAGGGTAATGGGTGCTACGAACATGGGGAATTTAGACAAAATAGTAATACTGATGGCAAAGGTGAGGCATACTTATTTGTCCTCTATTTTATATTAGTAACTACCTTAAGATTTCAGAGGGTACTTTGTTTAAAATTAATGGGTCCCCAGGTATAACTGTAATTTGAGCCACAGTATTGATTAATTCCATGAAGGTTTGCCAATTGGTGCATTTTATCAAATGTTAATTCAGAACTGTTTTTATAGAGGTGCAAAAGCCAATCAGTGCCCTTTTGTCTTTTTGCTGTATAAATTCTTGTAATAAATTTTAGACTTCCAACTGTGGACCTTTGTTTCCACTTAATTTTTTTTCCTGCAACCCCAAGTATTGAGCTCTGTGTTGCAGTGGAGGCATAAGCAGCAGAACAGCATAGCAGAAGAGCATCTGGTCCATGATTTTACTACAGCCCCACTCTTTCACCCAAAGGGATTCCATTTTTCCCCATTTTCTCTCTGTAAAAGTTCCCTCATAATAATTTAGCTACGTAGCCACATAAAGCTGCTGCTTTCAGTTTCTGTCTCTTCCCAGTCACCTATGATGTGCACCTTCTTGGTGGTTATGGCGAAATATTCAGGGGTCCTGGCACATAGGGATCTGCTTCCTCTTCCAGGTAAGAGCAGTCTTCCCAGCACTGAGGTCCACATCCAGTAAGATCATTTTGTCTATGGTGTGGGTGGGATCCATCAAGTCCCAAGATTGCAAGATTAGCTCTTTGGTGTGCTGGGAAACAGTGCAAAGCCCAGGTGTATTGGCTAGGGGTTATTAATCGGGAGAGCAATTAAGTACAAAATATTCCTTCCCACTTTTAAAAACCATCAATACCTAGGCCATGGGCCACCATGGATGTGCACGTCAATGCCTTTAGGGGTCAGGAGAGCATACACGACAGCAGCAAGGGAAGTAGCAGCACAGGACAGAAGCAAGGATGCTACCCTTTTCTGAGCAACAGTGACTATTAGGGAACTGGGTTGCTATGCTTAATTCTCCTTCCTTTCTATAAACCTCGCACAGAGGCATCCCTGGGCCCATCCTGGCAGTCCAGATTCACAAACAAGCAGCCAAGACAGTAACCAGGCTAGACACAGAGACCAGAGAGCTATAGCCTCACCTTTGGTAATTGGGACTCAAGTACCAACTGGTTAGGATACCGTGTGTGCTGCCTTCACAGCAGGAGCCTCAGAGACTATCTGTCAAACACAGGCCAAGCCCAACAGCATATCATGATGTGCCACAGTCAATTTGCAACAGTTCTTGCCTTGAGGATTGGAGCATTTATTGTGAAAAGAGAGAAAAATACCTGGCAAAGACAACACAGTGCTAGGCAAGTCAGAGTGCAGGTCCACCGCCAATTGGGAGTTCTGTCTGACAGCATTTGCCATAGTATGGAACCAGTTAATTAGCCATGAGCAGTTAATAAAAGCTAACCAGGTATCTTTGGTCATGGATGGTCCACCCTGTTTTGGGCACCAGTTGTTTTGATCACCTCATCTTAACCTCACTGGTGAGGGAGGGATCCTGCCCTAGGGTTAGGTAGTGACCAAACGCACAACATGCCACACTGGACAGATGATATTGACAAGAGTTTACTAGTCACATATACTTACAGCCTGAAGTACACTGGGCCATATTAACTTTTTAAAACTGGGGAATCCATGGCATCTCATTTAGTTAAGCCAACTTATAAGTGCCAAAGACTTCATATAATTTTAACTTATTATTCAGTTGGCTCAGAATGTCCATGCTCACTAGAGGATTTTAGGGCAATGGGTGCTACAAACATGGGGAATTTAGACAAAATAGTAATACTGATGGCAAAGGTGAGGCACAAACCTTCATGGAATTAATCAATACTGTGGCTCAAATTACAGTTTTACCTGAGGACCCATTAATTTTAAACAAAGTACCCTCTGATACTTCAAACTGGAAAGAGTTTACTAGTCACATATACTTACAGCCTGAAAAGGAGGACACTGCATGTTACACAGAGCCACAAGGGATTTGCACTTGGGAACAGACTTAACAGCCAGGGATTGTGGGAGGCAGGCTTTGTAGTATCAAGAGGATGGGGTAACCCCGGGTTCCTATGGGAGGGTGTGATTGGCTTGTTTGAATGATTCTATGGGCTGGCAGGGAACTGAAACTCCCTACTAAAGGATAAGCAAAAAGTGTGCCTGGTATCCATGATAAGGAGGGTTGTTTGGCTAGGAGGACTTAATCTGGAGAAACAAAGTGGGGAGGGGATTTTGCAATTATGCCATTTGAGGCACTTCCAATTTTACTAGATATCAAGGCCGACACATAATATCTTTAGTCTGTATACCACATTCCTTTTTTTCCCCTTTCTGATTTAAAAAACAATTGCATAAAGCAATCATGACAAATCTGTGTTGATGGACATATAATGTATAAGGATGTCATTTGTATGACAATAAGAGCACAGTGGAGGGGTGAAGAAATGGAGCTATCTTAGAGCAAAGTTCTTGAATAATGAAATTAATTTGGTATTAACTTCAACTAGATTTTTATAAGTCAATGTGTTCATTGCAACCCTTAGGGAAACTACTGAGAAAATAACTGAAAATATAATAAAAGAAACAACAAAGTAATTAAAATGGCAGACTAGAAAATAATCCATTTAACACAAAAGAAAGTAATAATGGAAGAACTGATGAACAAAAAAGACATGAATTCAAAAAACAAATAACAAAATAACAGACATAAATCCCTACCTTTTGGTAAATTACATTAAATTCAAATAGATTAAATACTACAATCAAACAGAGATTGGAAGAATGGATAAAAAAGCATGATCCAATTATATGCTGTCTATAAGAGACATGCTTTAGATTCAAAGACACAATTAAGTTGAAAGTAGAAGGATGGAAAAAGATGTATCATGAAAATAGTAATTGAAAGAAAGTTGGAATGGATATACTAATATCAGACAAAACAGACTTTAAGACAAATCTTGTTACTAGAGTCAAGGAAGGACATTGTGTAATAATAATAGGGTCAATAATTTAGGGAGCTATAACACTTATAAATACATACACACCTAAAACCAGACACCTTTCCCCCATATACATGAAATAAAAGCTGACAGAATTGAATGGAGAAATAGACAACTCAGTAATAATAGTTGGGGATATTACTTCTGACTTTTCAGAAAATTTTTAAAAAATGAATACTATGAGCAACTGTATACAAACAAATTAGATATCCTGGATGAAATGGACAAGTTTCTAGAAAGACACAAATTACCAAAACTGACTCAAGGATCTATATGAGTAAGGGGATTGAACCCATAATAAAAAAATCCACCCCCAACAAATTTGAGAACCAGATAGTTTCACGGGTGAATTCTGCCAAGAATTTAAAGGAAGAATTAACACTGATCCTTCTGTTGAAGCCAAAAACCTAGAAATCTTCCATTCTTCTTCCTTTTCCGTCACTGCTCGTCCATGTATCCCAAGTGCTTAGCACAGTGCTTGGCACATAGTAGATAGGTATTCATTATTCAATTAATATTGAGCTTATAGCATATTTCAGATACTCTTCTGGTCATTAGACCTATAACAGTGGACAAAACAGGCCCCTGACTTCATGGGACTTACATCCTAGAGAATGAATGAATAAATGAATGAATGAATAAATGTTTCAGTACATAAATTAGGCACCACTTCCCCCTCTTCCTCCTACCCAGATTAGGAACCTCTTCTCAGTCCTTTCTCAGTATCCAGCATACACTCTTACCATTGCATTTAGTTTTCTGTGTGTAAAATTTTTTTTAACATATCTCTCTCCCTCACTTAACTGTGAGCTCCTTGAGGGCAGGATCTGAATCTTATTTATCTCTAGTGTCTGGCACAGAGCAAGCACACAATAATGGTTTATTCTATACTATTCAAGGTGTCTTCTAACTTTGAATACCATCTCTATCCTTCTGGTCCAACTCCACCTCTAGACACCCCCAAGCACATATGCAACAATGTGGCCAAGAACACTAGTCACTTCTTTCTTTTATCTGGATCCCAGATTCATTTCATACAAAGGGCCCTGGGGTGGTGCTTTAGGTAGTGCCCAGGAGTCCTGAAGTACTCTTAACGTCCCACAGAGAAGAGACTGTTCAGCCCTTTGAGTTTGGAGAGGGTTGTTGGAGCCTTATCCATTTTGTTTCTCTTGGTCCTGAAAGGCTACCCTTTCCGCTGTGCATTGGGGCCTGAATAATTCTAAGCACTGACCTCACTCTGAGTCAGATCCCCATGCTGATTATGGAGTGCACTCTGGAGGGGTTAGGTGGGAATTTTTCATCCTAGGGAAACAAAGATCAGCAAGAAATTGTGCCTAGCTCATTAAAACTGTCTCTACCACTAGGAAAATATCTTGCACCACAGACCCTGGTAAGAGAGGCCCAGCATAGTCAGCTTGGATGTAAGGCACACGTGTCATTTGAGTGGTGGGACATGGCAGTTACCTAGGTCCCTGCCACAATTCCTACCTGCTAGAAAGTATAATAATGACTAGAGAATTCCCACAAGTTAGTATAATAATCACTGTGCTTCTGATGGAAAAATGGACCAAAAAGGGTAATTAGACCAGGGGACTCCAGTCATTTTGTGAGATGGGGCCATTTTTCATTTCACTTTAGCCTTGAGAACACCTGTGGCGGGGAGGGGATGGATGGATGCTCCTGTGAATGTGTGAATGAATGTGTCGGTGGAAACTGTCAGTGGAGGCCTTGAGGCTGGGAGGAGACATTAAGTGTGATGGATCAGAGGGAATGCAGGCAATAGATAATAATGACAGGAGGGGGTTAAAGGAGTTGACAGGGAAGACGCTGGGAGCAGGAGGGAGGGTGACAGCAAAGGTCCTAGAAGTAGGGAGGAACTGACAATCTAACAGTGATGACCTCATACAGAACCATAGAGGGGCTGCTGCTGTTTGCTGCATTTCCTTATTAGTTGATCCAATGTCCTAGTTGGGGCCCCCTGGGCTGGACTAATAATGTACGTGTCCCACTACAATGCCAACACATCAAACAGGCCACCATTAGAACCGGATCATTTTCCTCCAGGCAGCTGCTTGCTGCAATCATTCTGCTGATTAAATTTCATTCTGGAAAGTACTGCACAGACATTAATCAGGTGTCACAGCCACTCCATCCTATAGAGCCAAAGCCTCTCTGACCTTTAAAAATACACCAAACAGTTGCTAGAACACATCTCCCTAGGGAAGACAGGTCCTCAAGCCAGCCCACAGAAATCCATGCTGGCCTCACGCCCTTCCAACCAATCTTCCTCTCCCCTGGAGAGAGAAAAGGGTAACAAAGACCTTTCTGGCATTTTTGCCTGGGGAACTCTGGTCATCTTTTGTCTTGGTAGTGCCAGCCACCCGCAACATATGTGGATTTGAAAGTGTGGAATTGTGTCTCCCCATCTGAAAATAGCTTCCCCAGTGCCTGACATTTTCACTGTAATAAGCACTCCCCAAGTGCTTAAAACATTATGTAGCTTCCAGAAATCTCCTGTTTAAACAAAACAAAGTAGAACTAGTTTATCTGGAAGAGAGAGTCCATAAATAATGCCACCTTACAATCACAAAGCACTTTTCCTTGCTTTCAATGTACTTTTCCATATGCTATCTCATTTCATCTTTATACCAACCCTGTGAAGACGATATTATTATTCCCATTTTGCAGATGTCAAAATGGAGGCTCAGAGAGATTAATTGATTTGGTCAAAGTCGCAGGGCTAGAAAATGGTCTCCTGATACCAAGCCTTAAACGCTCTCTGTCATGCTAACACAAATGAATATACTGGCAACTGAGAGTTCTAAAAAGAGATGTGTTTTGATGGAGGTGCAAAGGCTGAGGTCACCTCCAAGTAAGGTCAAAGAAAGGGCCTGCAAAGAGCCAGAAAGCATGGGGGAGACAATGAGCACCTGGGTGAGGGAAGAGGGGTGGAACACAGCCTGTCTCCCTCAATTTGGATGTTAGTATCAGTGCCCCCTGTTTCTTTCCCCTAAATGGTAGGTGGCAAATAAAGTGCCTTATCTCTAGTGGGGACTTCCTGCCAGAAATGGCAGAGAGGTGCTGGATGTAAGTGGAGGAGAGAAGGTCACATATTTCTGTTCCCCTGGGAAGGGCTGCCCTTGGTGATGTGTACTAGCAGCCTCTGCCCGCCCACTCTCTTCAGACGGTGACCGTTCAAGAACAGGGCATTAACGTTACTGGAGAACATTATAACACTGTATGAGTAACGTAAGACAGTGACCTGTCCTTAAAGCATAATGTCATTTAAAATGCAGTGTGTAGCAGACTGCAACTTAATTGGAAAGGATGCCTTGGACAGTTCGAGACGGTACAGAACATTTGGCATAGCCATTAAAAACTTCTCCAGAGCCCAAGAAACTAGTTGTAAATGGTTAGGTAATGCACAGCTGATGGAAAGAAGATTTCCCCTTAAATTGCTTCCATGGTATATGTACAGGGATGTTTACTGAAGTATTGCTTGGAACTATGAAAAACTGAAACTAGGTAAAGTGTGCAACTATGGGGGGACTTGGTTAAATAAGTCTGAAACAAACAAAAAATAATCCTCCTTCCAAAAAAAAAAGAAAGAAGTCTGAAACATTCATATGATGAAATGTTGTACAGCTGCTTAAATAAAAAGCAAACCTATACATACTGACATGGAAATGTGCCCATGAAATAGATTTGGTTTTTCAAAAGTAAGTTGCAGAATAATATTTATAGTTTGGTTCCATTTTTGTTTGCTTTATATGTATATAACTGTGTGTGTGTGTGTGGTGTGCATATACTTGTATATGCATAGCAAAAGTGGGAAACTCTGGGAAAATACACATCAGATTTTTACTAGAGGTTACCTCTGAAGAGTGAGATCCTTCAGAAAAAATCCAAGAGGGATCTTCAGAAAGACTCTCAAAGGGGAGGGAAATAGTTTGGCTTTTTAATTTCTACACCTCTGTATTGTTTGAAATTTAGGTGCATATTTCACTTTCGTAATTGTTGGCTGTTGATTAAAGGAAAAGCAGCCTTTGTGGTGCTCTGCCCTCTTCTTTATGGCAGGATTCGGGGTTCCTGGGAAGAGCTGAGAGGCAGGCCTGAGTTAGGTGCATTTCACTTTTAGTAGAACTTCTAACAAGTGCAGTTGGACTGCAATGCTGTATTGCTTCTGAACAGGAAGACATAAAAATACCACCTTAGCAAAGGAATCCTCTGTAATAAACAAAGGTGCTCATTTTATCCCTTTTTCTATGTTGTCTTTCCCTCAAATTCCTCCCACCCCACCCTAGGTAGAGCTCCTTTTATCTTCCCAGGCAGGTCAGTTTCCCAGAAAGTTGTTCCTTTCAGGCAGTCTGCAGAGTAGACAGCCCCCTACCGGTGTGATTTCAGGGGCATAGAAAGAGCTGGACCAGAAAAAGTACTTGTCCCCCTGTCAGCACCAACAAACTTAAATCACACAACAGAAGAAAGTACAAATTCCCTTGAAAGAGGTGACATACTGCCTGAAACTTGCACTTAGGCAAGTAAGACTGAAAGCAGAGCCGTGTATGTGTGTGTGCGTGTGTGTGTGTGTGTGTACCAAAGTAGGTGGGTCCTAAGGGCCCCAAGCAAAGACTGCAGGGAGGACAGAGTGCAACTTATGAAACTCTCACCTGTTCATTTCATTTGTTTATAGAGTACCATTTGGATAGGGTTTTTTCTAATTTGAATAATATTCAAGCTCACTGAAAATATTTGAAAGATTCAGAAAAGTATAAGGAAGGTAGTCACCATGTATTTCCACTACCCAGAGAAAACTGCAATGAATATTTTTATGACTTTCCTTCTAGCCATTTCCTCTGCATATATATCATTTTTAAACATCATTTGTATCAAAGTATACATGTAGGCCTTGCTACCTCTTCATCCATTATTATGGATATTTCTGTGTCCCTAATATGTGACAACATGATTTTAATAGCTATATAATATATACATTGTATGGCTGTGGTGTCATCTAGTTAATCATTCCCCTAATTTGGGACACTTCAGTTTTTTTCCATTTTTTTTTCCCTTATAAATAACATTGCCATGGATATCATTGCACATAAATCTTGTCCGGATTTCTCTTTCCTTAGTGCAGATTCCCAGAAGGGGAATTACTGGGTCATGGAGTGTAAACATTTTTAAAGGCTCTGTGGAGTAGTTTGAACTGGGAGCAAATATATTGATTCCCAGAAACTACTGAACGCAGTAATCTTCTCCAGTCCAAACCTGCACCAAGCAGTTGGACACAACTCCCCCTGCCCCCACCGCCACGCTTGCAACAATGCCACATCTAATTAGGTGTTTAATAAATGGTTTTTGATGGAAATAAAGGGAAAGGATGTACTTGGCTCTGTAATTAATTAGAGGAAGGAACCAGAGCAGTTACAGCTTAACTGAATCCTGTTTGACTATCCCCACCAACCACTGTGTCTGGCAGGTCAACCAGGCCATCCAAACTGTGAGGCCTACCAAATGATCCCCAACCCATTCCTGTGGGCTTAAGCCTGCTCACCCTCATCTCCTGCCCTTTATTCCTGATTAAAAAGTAATATGTTTGGTGAATTTTTCTATATGCGTTTTTTTCCTTCAGTAAATATACTGTATAAAATATGCTAATTATGCTTACTCATCGACTGATCTTGCTCTAACCTTACCATTTTGTTATTATTAACCTCTGCTACATTTATTCTAAAACTCAAAAAAGCATTATCTGGCCTTTTTGAATATCAAGATTTCCCTAGTGTGTGTGTTGCTGCATATGCATTATTGTTCTCTGTTGCTGTTTGATACCCTCAAATTAGGGAAATGTGAGATTCTGTGAAAAAAGAAGGACTTTGATCTTAAAAAGAAAACTACCTCCTTTCTGTAGTGAGAGACTGTTTGTTCTTCTGAACTTTACTATGAAGAATTTACTCTAAGTATGTATATCTGTAGCATTCTGATGTTTTTGTTAATCCAAATTTGTTTGTATCCAAACAATGTACTTTGAAATCAGAATTCTTTCTTTTACATTCACTTTCATATGATTCTTCTGATGTTCTTCATCACACAGTAGTGCTTGGAAACAAGATGTAATTTCCATTCACTTTGCATAAGAGCTAGTAGGTATGGCAATATAAATTGAAGGAAGTTTTATTGCACAAGAATCAACTACTTTTGGTGTCAATTGATGATGGACTTTGCTGCAGTGTATTTGGAAGCTATTAAATGCAACTTACAATGCTTAACAAAAAATTGTATTATTGAAAAAGTTTACTTTTTGAAGGAGTATTTAAGTCTCCAAACAAATAAACAAAAGTAAAAGTATGCATAGAAAAAAAATCAGGAAAAATGCCTTCCAACCTGTGAATTTTTATCTCTGGGAAGTAGGATTGTGGGGGAGAAGATAATTTGGTGCCACATACACCTCTGTAGTTTGGGGAATTTTTTGTGTCAATGTTTTATGTCAGTAAGCAGAAAAAACAATAGATAAAACACCATATATTCAACAAGTATCTAAGTCCCTACTATGTGCCAGGTGTAACTAAGTGATCATTATAGAAATTGTGAAAGCTCAGTAAAAAGAAGACTTTGGGTATGTGCAGTGGAGAACAATAATGAACACAATAATGAAAACTGAGCAGCTGGAGGTTTCTAAGGGACTTGTGGACTTGACACGGTGTTGCCTGCCTGCTGGGACTGCCCTCAGCTTCTGGCTCCTAGATCTGTACCTTCCATTGGATGCCTAGCGCCCAGCTGCACTCCAATCCCGCTTCTTGATTGGCCTTTTCTGTCAACTGACTGTAACCAGTGCTAAGATGTTTTAAGTGTTAAAACATCTCCTTTGCAAGATAAAATCAAGAGGGTGTGAGCATCCAGACGCTTTCACATGCTGATGGTGGGGCTGTACTTTGCTTCCAAATATTTTGGAGGACAATTTGGCAATATGCATTAAAAGCCTTAAAAATACTAGGACTTGATAAAAGTCAGAATAGTGGTTACTTCCAAGACGTTTATTTGTTGGAAAGGGGGCTCAAGGGAGCCATCTGGGATGTTAGAAAGGTTCAACATCTTGATCTTGGTGGTAGGTATAGAAATATATGTGTGTAAAAATTCATCAATATGCACACTTAAGACCTGTGCACTTTATGTGTATTGATAAAAAATGTTTTAATTGCAAAATAAATGTGAAACTTTTGAACCAATAGTCCCATTCTAATACTGTATCCTATGTTGATAAAGATACAAATATTTGGTTCATTGTCCTTTTATGTCGAAAAATTGGTAACCTCTAACATATCCCATAACAGGGAATGGTAAATAAATGGTGTTCCATCCATTTAAAATCCTGTTACCAAAATTTCTTATTGGTATTGGAAAACATTTAAAGGGTTTGGTAACTAAAGCAGGTCACCAGAATAGGAAGAAAACAATAAGAAAGTAAAGACAAGTACCAGCATTGTTCCCTGGTGCTGTGGGATTTTCCTGGTACCCAAAGAAAATGACTAACTGACAACGGGAATCAGTTAAGTTTTGTCAGTGAAACTGCACTGTCAACAGTGGTTCTCCTTAATGAACGTTCAGCTGTTTGGGGCTCATGCATTGGGTACGAGAGATTGACCTAAGGTAGTCTGGTGGCACAGCTCCAACCTCAATTAGGGACGTTTGGACTCATTAGTTTCTCTGTTATTCTAAGCTCCTTTTCTATCCTTAGTCAACTCAACTCTGGGAGCTGAGGTGTGCTAACCAGGATGGAGCGAGAATGCCTATGGGGGGTGTGTATGTGTGTGGTAACTAGGTAACTAAACACACACGCATTTGTGAATACTTGTGTGGCCACCATTCTAAATATGCACAAAGCATGTATGTGTGTGTATGCATGTGGACATAATCCCTCTAGCCCACATTCCCAAATTTGAAATCAGGAAGTTGCTATGGTAATATTACTAGTCAAATTGATCATCCAAATAAGGAGGTGATCGAGTGCGAAGGTTATTCCCTGGGTGAATGTGTTAGAGACAGAGCATCATCTGGCATTTTTCTAGTGGTCTGAGGCTTCTAGGGAGCTCCCTCATCAGGGGTTTGAAGAAGCTGGATAGAACCAGGCTGCAGCCCCATTGGCGAACATCTCCTCGTGCTATAAAACAGTAACCTAGGGCAACATTGAATGCTTGGTTAAGTTTGCAGTGAAAAGGATTTATTTTACGCCATTTTAATAATTTCTTTTTTATCAGAAGCTAACCAAACAGTTTTATAGTAGCCTTCCCTGGCATGAAAGACATGTTCCTCCATCTTGGTGGCTTGCCTATTGGTAAATTTTACTATGAACCTTTTAATGTATAACGTTCACATGTGTTTTGACATGAGGCAAGTCAGAAGGGACCCCATGAAAAACTGCTTCTGGCCTTTTAATTGTCCAGCTCATTCTGAGTTAAAATAAACTTTTGGGGACTTTGGGAAGATGGCGGTGTAAGCAGGGTGGCAGAAATCTCCTGCCAACACTATATTTATCTATGAAAATACAGCAAATACAACTATTCCTAAAAGAGAGACCAGAATACACAGGAAAGCGCACAGCGTGTAGCTACACCTGAGAGGACACAGCACCCCGCGAGGCGGGTAAGATACGGAGCCACGACCGGCAGGACCCAAGCACTCATCCACCCCAGTGCACCGGCAGGAGGAGAGGATTCAGAGCTGGGAGGGAGTGGAAGTACAGGCCCGCAAAATAACCAGCCCAAGTGATCTGCACGGGGAGCACTGACACACATCGTGCACTGTAGCGGAGATTGGAGAGACAGAGGGTGCAGGATCTGAGCGGGGAACACGCCAGGGTGCTTGCAGCCAGCTCCTGGGAAGGAAAAAAAAAGAAGAAAAGCGCGTGCTTTTTTCAGCGGTCTTAAAGAGACAGGAGCCCAGCGGAGGGGCCAGATCGCCCGGCACACTCAGCCCAGTAGGCTGGGAGTCCTGGGAGTTTCGGACCCCTTAGCTGGCGACTGGGAAAGGGTGGCCGCACTTAGATTTCCCACAGAGATCAACAGCCTCCCATTCGTTCGCATCCCGGCTAGAGCTATAAAGGGCACTGCGGAGTGGCGTGGTCATGGGTGTGGAATAGTGGAGCAACAGCACCACCTACAGCATCCCCACAGAATCCACTCATGGTGGGCATTTTTTTGTTTGTTTTTTGTTTTTTCTTTTCTTGCTTTTTTCTTTTCTTTTTTTCCTTCTTTCTCTCATTTTTTTCTCCTTTTTTTCTTTCTTTTTTTTTTAAAGTCTTAAAGAGCCCAGCTGACATACATGGCAACTACCAGCGACCACTTCTATAGCCATGAAAAGACAGAGGAATATGATCCAGACTGAGATCAACACCAGACAACCCCAGAGAAGGAGCCTGAAGGGATGGAAATTCACAGTCTTCCTGAAAAAGAATTGAGAATAAAAGTCATAAACATGCTGACGGATCTACAGAGAAATGTGCAAGAGCTGAGGGAGGAAGTGAGGGAAGTGTGGAAAGACTACGCAGAAATCAGACAAGTGATCGACGGGCTTAACAGCAGACTGGATGAGATGCAAGAGACTGTTAAAGGAATAGAAATCAGAGAACAGGAATACAGAGAAGCTGAGGCAGAGAGAGATAAAAGGATCTATAGAAATGAAAGAATATTAAGAGAACTGTGTGACCAATTCAAACGGAACAATATTCACATTATAGGAGTACCAAAGGAAGAAGAGAGAGAAAAAGGGATAGAAAGTGTCTTTGAAGAAATAATTGCTGAAAACTTTCCCACGCTGGGGAAGGAAATACTCTCACAGTCCACAGAAGCCCACAGGTCTCCCAACACAAGGGACCCAAGGAAGACAACACCAAGACACGTAATAATTAAGATGGCAAAGGTCAAAGATAAAGACAGAGTATTAAAGGCAGCTAGAGAGAGAAAAAAGATCACCTACAAAGGAAAACCCATCAGACCATCATCAGACTTCTCAACAGAAACCTTCCAGGCCAGAAGAGAATGGCATGATATATTTAGCGTAATGAAAGAGAAGGGCCTCGAACCAAGAATATTGTATCCAGCATGATTATCATTTAAATATGATGGAGGGATTAAATAATTTCCAAACAAATGAAAGTTGAAAGAGTTTGCCTATCATAAACCACCTCTACAGGATATCTTAAACGGACTGCTCTAGAGGGAAGCACCCCTAAGGCTAAAAAGATGTCACCAGAGAAAATAAAATCATAGCAAAGAAAGCAGACTAACCAAATACTAACTAAAGGCAAAGAATAAAACACCCAATATATAAAAAATGGAGGAGGAAGAATAGGAAGGGAGAAATAAAGAAACATCAGACAGGCGTTCACAATAACTTAACAAGAAAGTTAAGTTAGATTCTTAGATAGTAAAGACGCAACCCTTGAACCTAGGTAACCATGAACTAAAGGCAGCAATGGCAATAAATACATATCTATCGATAATCACCCTAAATGTAAATGGACTGAATGCACCAATCAAAAGACACAGAGTAACACAATGGATAAAAAAGCAAGACCCATCCATATGCTGCTTACAAGAGACTCACCTCAAACCCAAAGACATTCACGGACTAAAAGTGAAGGGATGGAAAAATATATTTCATGCAAACAACAAAGAGAAAAAAGCAGGTGTTACAGTACTTGTATCAGACAAAATACATTTCGAAACGAAGATAGTAGCAAGAGATAAAGAAGGACATTACATAATGATAAAGGGGTCAGTCCAACAAGAAGATATAACTATTATAAATATATATGGACCCAACACAGGAGCGCCAGCATATGTGAAACAAATACTAACAGAATTAAAGGAGGACGTAGACAGCAATGCATTCATTTTAGGACACTTCAACACACCATTCACTCCAAAGGACAGATCAACCAGACAGAGAATAAGTAAAGACACAGAGGCACTGAACAACACACTAGAACAGATGGACCTAACAGACATCTACAGAACTCTGCACCCAAAAGCAGCAGGATACATATTCTTCTCAAGTGCACATGGAACATTTTCCAGATTAGACCACGTACTAGGCCACAAAAAGAACCTCAGTAAATTCAAAAATTTTGAAATCCTACCAACCAACTTCTCAGATCACAAAGGTATGAAACTAGAAATAAATTTTAGAAAGAAATAAAAAAGGCTCACAAATACATGGAGACTTAACAACATTCTCCTAATTAATCAATGGGTTAATGACCAAGTCAAAATAGAAATAAAATAATATATGGAGACTAATAACAACAACAACACAAAGCCACAACTTCTGTGGGATGCAGCAAAGGCAGTTCTAAGAGGAAATTATATTGAAATCCAGGCCTATTAAAGGAAGGAAAAACATTCCCAAATGAAGAGTCTAAAGACACAATTACTGAAATTGGAAAAAGAAGAACAAATGAGGCCCAAAGTCACCAGAAGGAGAGACATAATAAAGATCACAGAAGAAATAAATTAAACTGAGAAGAATAAAACAATAGAAAAATTCAATGAAACCAAGAGCTGTGTCTTTGAAAAAATAAACAAAATAGATAAACCCCTAGCCAGACTCATTAAGAGAAAAAGAGAATCTACACACATAAACAGAATCAGAAATGAGAAAGGAAAAATAATGGTGGACCCCGCAGAAATACAAAGAATTATAAGAGAATATTATGAGAATCTGTATGCTAACAAGCTGGAAACCTAGAGGAAATGGACAACTTCTTAGAAAAATACAACATTCCAAGACTGACCAAGCAAGAAACAGGAAAACTAAACAGACCAATCACCAGCAACGAAATTGAAGCGTAATCAAAAAACCACCGAAGAACCAAACCCCTGGACCTGATGGATTCACCTCTGAATTCTACCAGACATATAGAGAAGAAATAACACCCATTCTCCTTAAAGTTTTCCAAAAAATAGAAGAGGAGGGAATACTTCCAAACGCATTCTATGAAGCCAGCATCACTCTAATACCAAAACTGGGCAAAGACCTCACTAAAAAAAGAAAATTACAGACCAATATCACTGATGAACATAGATGCAAAAATATTCAACAAAATATTAGCAAACCGAGTTCAAAAATACATCAAGAGGATCATACACCATGATCAAGTGGGATTCATCCCAGGGATGCAAGAATGGTACAAGATTTGAAAATCCATCAACATCATCCACCACATAAACAAAAAGAAGAACCAAAACCACATGATCATCTCCATAGATGCTGAAAAAGCATTTGACAAAATTCAGCATCCATTCATGATTAAAACTCTCAACAAAATGGGTATAGACGGCAAGTACCTCAACATCATAAAGGCCATATATGACAAACCCACAGCTAACATCATACTTAACAGCGAGAAGCTGAAAGCTTTTCATCTAAGATCGGGAACAAGACAGGGATGCCCACTCTCTCCGCTGTTACTCAACATAGTACTGGAGATCCTAGCCACAGCAATCAGACAAAACAAAGACATACAAGGCATCCAGATTGGTAAAGAAGAAGTCAAATTGTCACTATTTGCAGATGACATGATATTGTACCTAAAAAACCCTAAAGACTCCACTCCAAAACGACTAGAACTAATATCTGAATTCAGCAAAGTTGCAGGATACAAAATTAACACACAGAAATCTGTTGCTTTCCTATACACTAACGATGAGCTAACAGAAAGAGAAATCAGAAAAACAATTCCATTCACAATTGCATCAAAAAGAATAAAATACCTAGGAATAAACCTAACGAAGGAAGTGAAAGACCTGTACTCTGAAAACTACAAGACACTCCTAAGAGAAATTAAAGTGGACACTAACAAATGGAATTGCATCCCATGCTCTTGGCTAGGAAGAATAAATATTGTCAAAATGGCTATACTACCTAAAGCAATCTACAGATTCAACGCAATCCCTATCAAAGTACCAACAGCTTTCTTCAATGAACTGGAACAAATAATTCTAAAAATTCATATGTAACCACAAAAGACCCTGAATAGCCAAAGCAATCCTGAGAAGGAGGAATAAAACAGAGGGAATTACGCTCCCTGTCTTCAAGCTCTACTACAAAGACACAGTAATCAAGACAATTTGGTACTGGCACAAAAACAGACCCAAAGACCAGTGGAACAGAATTGAAAATCCAAACATTACCCCAAACATATACAGTCAATTAATATTTGATAAAGGATCCTTGGATATACAATGGGGAGATGACAGCCTCTTCAGCAGCTGGTGTTGGAAAAACTGGACAGCTACATGTAAGAGAATGAAACTGGACTACTGTCTAGCCCCATACACAAAGGTAAACTCAAGGTGGATCAAAGACCTGAATGTAAGTTATGAAACCATAGAACTCTTAGAAAAAAACATAGGCAAAAATCTCTTGGAGATAAACATGAGTGACTTCTTCCTGAACATATCTCCCCAGGCAAGGGAAACAAAAGAAAAAATGAACAAGTGGGACTATATCAAGGTGAAAAGCTTCTGTACAGCAAAGGACACCATCAGTAGAACAAAAAGACATCCTACAGTATGGGAGAATATATTCATAAATGACGTATCTGATAAGGGGTTGAGATCCAAAATATATAAAGAACTCACACACCTCAACAAACAAAAAGCAAATAATCCAATTAAGAAATGGGAGAGGACATGAATAGACACTGCTCTAAAGAAGAAATTCAGATGGCCAACAGGCACATGGAAAGATGCTCCACGTCACTAAACATCAGAGAAATGCAGATTAAAACCACAATGAAATATCACCTCACACCAGTGAGGATGGCCAACATCCAAAACACAAACAACAACAAATGTTGGCGAGGATGTGGAGA
>JAQQAC010016209.1:100440422-100569077 GCA_029783875.1 Phataginus tricuspis | reverse complement strand
TGTGTGTGTGTGTGTGTGTGTGTGTGTGTGTGTGTGTGTGTGTGTGTGTGTGTGCGTCTGGTCTGTGTGTGTGTGTGTTCCTTAGCTTAAACTCTGACTCTGCCCCCTCCTCAATTATAGATCCTAAATCAGGATGCTTGCCCAAGACCCTCTCTCCAAACTACAGAGGAGGCCTGTTGGCCCCGAGCTGTAGTCTCCCCCTTCTTTCTCTGCGCAGCCCTGGCCCCAAGGGGCTAAAACGGCTCCCTGTCTGGCTTGGGAGGCTGGTAGGTGGATAACTAGGATGGGGGGGTAGAGAAGGAGGGAAGGGGGGGTCTTGCGCAAGCGCACGCCGCTGCTCGGACCGCCAATGCTGCTGCCTCCCTGAGCAGAGGAAGGCAGGAGAGGAAGGAGGGAGAAGAGGGGAAGGGAGGGGGAGGCGGCACTTGGGCTGCAGCTCGCAACCAGAAGCAGTCTCGCTCAGCTCCCGGAGGGACGGGAGCGGCAGCCGCGGAGTAGGATGCTCTGCGGGGCGCCCTGAGCCGGGGACCCGTGGAGCAGTTTCGGGGGCCGGGACCACAGGGCAGCTTTCAGCATGCATCAGTCCCTGACTCAGCAGCGGTCCAGCGACATGTCCCTGCCCGATTCCATGGGTAAGTCTAGCCGCCCTTCCTAGGGGCGGCGACAGCAAGGGGTGAGTGCACTGCTCTCTGGGCTGCGAGCGCCCCGGCCGCCCTGGGAGCCAGGGAGCGGAAAGCGGGGCTCTGGAGGGGGTCCGCGCGCCCCAGCGTCCAGGTCGCAGCCCCAGCCCCAGGGGAGCGGCCTGGCGGGGGCGGGGACAACGCGCGGAGATTGGAGCTCCAAGCTTGCGTCGTAGTATCCCTGCCCAGGAGTGCGGGTGTGTGTGTGTTTGTGTGCGTGTGTCGACTGACTTGCAGCCGGTGGTAAATCCCAGCTGTCTGGGGATCAAAACACTTCCTTGCAACCTGCGCCTTCGCTTTCCATTTGACTCTCTCTTTGCAAAGTCCCAGTCACTTCTGAGAGCTCAGGACTAACAAAAGAAGCGGGATATTCGCCCCCTCCCAACTCTGTCGTAGCTGCCCTGAAATTCTGCAGGGTCGGCAGGGGCAGAGGGGCTGACTTGCACCTGGTTGCCTGGGGGGAGGTTTGCGCAACCCTGGGGGATGGGCGTGGAGGGGGGAAGAGGGGCTCTGGCGAGAGGGGAATTCCTGAGGAATCACTCAAGACAGCTTAGCCCTGCCGTCTGCAGCGGCAGAATCAACATTCCTTGAATTTGATTCCTATTCTGCTCCAAATGCACGGAATGTGCGTGAGTGTGAAAAAAGGGGCGGGGGCCGAGTGAGAGCGCGAGAAAGAGCGAGCGCGAGCCCGCGCATCTTCTGAAGTCGCGGTTTTCTTGCCTGGGTGGAATGGAGGGGGAGGTGGAACCCACAGCCCGACTTGGACCTTCCTCCTCAAAACTGGGGGACAGCTACCTCCAGGCACCAACTTGGCTGCCCCTCGAAGCTGCTTTTTGGTAGCAACAAAAACAAACAAACCCAGTCCCCCTCAGCTGCTAGGCACCTTCCCAAGCCCTATGATTTCACTGGGCGGAGAAATTAATTTGGAGCCCAGGAGAGCGGGAGGGGATTGTCAAATCATGATCCCATCTAATCTTAAAATTCGCTTCGGATACACTTTAAATCGAATTCTCTCTTAAAAACGTACTTTGCATTTTCCAAATCCGTCCGTCCCGAATTACTGCCAATTACTGTCTGCTCAGGTGTGCTCCAAAGAATTTGCGCGAACATCTCGAGGGGAGGGGACTGGGAGAGAGTTGAACCCCCCCCCATGTGAGCTCCCTTCTGCTTGCAAAAGACTCAGTCTCGACAATTCGTTCCCCGGAGGGGCCCCAGAAAGTACATGGTGGAAAGATCCGTATTTTCAATGATGTTTGCATATTCAGTATAAGAATTTGCTCTTTTTTTATTTTTAAGGGTGTAGTTATTTGCAACATGGTACAAATGAGGCCAAGGACTCGGGTCCGAATTCAGAATCCAGCAGTACCAGACTCCCCCCAGCTCTCTAACACACAGATACGGACACACACGCACACAGACACGCACACGCAAACACAGAGACACGCACACATACGCACGCACACAAAGCACTCCTCACCTTGGCCAGCTGTGGCGCCACGACGCCAGGCTGGGGAGTGAGGGCGGGCAGGGGCAGAGTGGGCGGGTTCCGCAGCGCCCCTGCCCGCCGCGGGCCACAGCCGCCAACCAGCCCGGCCTCCTGCGCCCTCCCCGCTTCCTGGGGGGAGCCGGCGGGTTAGTAGCCCAGGCTTAAAACACTGCTACCTGTGGGTTGGGGAACAAAATGAAGAGAGTTCTTGGGTTCCCAGGGGCCCTCAGCCAAGCTTGCGACTGCGCAACAAGAAGGTGAGTGGGCTTCGCCTAGCCCAGACTCAACACCGCGGGAAAAGAATTATAGATCCTGTACAGACTCCGAGCCCGCTCCACGCATCCCACTTTGTAAAGTCCGCGGCCCGAGGGCACTAGCGAATTTCTGAGTCAAGTGGTAACCCTGGGCTTCCAGTTTGGACAGGGAAGTCCCCCCGGAGTTCCCTGGCGCTGGTCCCGCACAGCCCAGGCCTGAATCAGCGTCTAGGCTACTCCGGAGCTACTCCCACTTAACTCAGCTCTGGCACAGCCACCTTCCCTTCACGGAGGGAGGGGAAGCAGGGTGGGTGGGTTCGTGTTTCCGCCTCCAAAGGCAGCATTTATGAGGGGAAGACACAACAGCAGCCAAAACAATAAAATGTAAAACACACAAACACACTCACCAGGTGCCCGCAATCCAGGCTTGCTGGCTGCCTGGGGATGAGCGGTTCCAACAAGTCTTGGAGAAGGCGGGCACTTGGCCTTTTGAAGATGGAGATTTGACTCCAGCGCCCCTCCATCCCCTCCCAGCAACCCCCCTTCTCCCTTTTGGCAATACCGCCCCCAGGCGCTAAGGCACATCTACTGCAGCGGGGCGCTGCTTTCCTCCCAGATAACACATTATAATTCACCGGTGACCGGGGATTGCTCTGGTCAAAGAATTGCCAAGGCGGGAGTGGTGGTGGTGGCGGTGGGGGGGTGGGGGGTGGGGTTCAGCACCTTTAAGGAAGTGTTTGGGAGATTGGCAGAGCCTTGAGGCTCTCGTGTGGGCAGCCACCTGTTTCCACGGATGCTCAAGGCTGGGACTTCTGGGACCCTCCCTGTGTGGCAAAGCGGACTCAGGTAAGCAAATCCTAATCGGTTCAAGAGAGCAGCCCTGAGCATTAGCCAGTCGTCAGCAACGTAGTGTACAGGACAGGATACTGGTCCCCTATCCTCACTGCACTCTGACAGAGATTACACACCCTGTGATCCAGGAGGTAATCAAGAACATGCCCAGGTAAAACAAGTGAGCAGCTGCAACCATCCCACCTCCTGGCAACCCACACCTTGGTTCCTGTCTCATACATAATCCTGGAACTGGTGGACATCACATGGGTTGTGGATCCACCATTACAATTGTAATAGTTAAAATGAATGCATGTATTGAGTAAGACATACAGGACCTCAGGGACATGAAATAATGAGTGATTAGAGTGTGCTTCATCAGAAAAACTTTCTGGAGGAAGTGAGTTTTGAGCAGATTTCAGAGGAAGGGAGGGAATATGTTCAAAGACCGCAGTGCAGGTGGGGGCTCTGACCAGGGGAAGAAACCCAGAGGAGGGAGAAACTGGCTGTATTTGGAAGGGTGGAGACAGAAAATAATTGGGTGCTTCTAGAGCTGAGCATCGTGGCCATCAGGAACCTGGTGTGGAGTCAGGGCGCTGCAGAGAGGGAGGGCTGCAGTAGCTCTGCAGGAGGCTGCTGGGGTGGAGGGGCAGCAGGCAGTGCCAATGACTGGGTTTCAGACTCTCCCACTGCTGTGGGTTGCAGGGGTGGTTACTGTTGTCTAAACAGAAATATACTGGGTGCCAAGTAGACAGACTAGTGAGAGACATGGGGATTGTGACACAATTTGGCAAGAAGTCTTTTAATTCTGGGGAGCCCTCAGGTGTACCTTATTTTAAATCTATTCTATGACTGTAGCCCATATTTATTCACACGATTCCCCCCACAGCCTTTTTGATTAGAAAGGAAGCAATTCTGAGACATTGCCTCTTGTTTATTCAACAAGTATTGGCTGCTCACTAGGTGTCAAACACTGTGATAGGCACTTTTTTCAAGTATCTGCTGCTTTTAAGTACCTCATGGTGTCTGAGGTGTTTGATATGTCAATTTACTAAACGAAATGGCAATAAGACGTTCCTGTCTTCATGGGGGCATCTAAGGCAGGCCCAAACTGTATCCCAATAAGAGTGGGGCTGTACTTCTTCCTTATAAAATAAAGCACTCACCAGGAAAATGTCCTAAGCAGACGCAATGAACTGCCTTCTAGGAGCCTGAGCCCCACCGTTAGAGAACAGGTGTGTCTTGCTCTAAATAGACATGACTTTTAAGTCAGACCGACACTAAAGATAAATGGAGGCATGATTCTTCACCTTGCCAAAGGATTCACCCTGGGGTTCCTTAAAATCGTCAACTCCTCAAGTGCAACTAGAAATAATTGCATTTTACTCAATCATAGTCCTTATTGTGTAAAATAAGGGGTGACTTGGGGGAGGGCATGAGGGGACAGAGAATAGATATTCAAGCCAATGACGCAAGAGTTTTCTTAGGAATTTTATCTAAAGCAAATCCTATCCGGAGGCAAGGCCCCTGTGGATCTGTAAGATCTTGGCCTGGGTTTCTCAGATGACTGAGTTTCAATTCAGGTTCTAAAGCACGGAAAAAAAAATTTCAAATGACACCATGTGGTTTGCTGAGTCACTTTTCTGACCTGGCTCCTGTGCTTTTAAGAGTTAGAGTGATATTTGCAAAAGAGACCTAAGAGCTGTGAATAGGATCAAAAGCCAGTTGGCAGGGAAGGAAAGGCGAGTGATACACACACACACAACTAGAAAGACTACACACGCACTCCCCCAATTTAGTCTCTAAAGTTACATGTTTTCCATGTGAGGTGTTGCGACACTTTCGTGTGTCACAGAGATACCCTTGGTGGATCCAAATGTTTCCTCCCTCTGGCCAGTTTGAAGCAGGGAAGAAGGTGTGAATGACAAAGGAGAAAAGCAGATAGGACTGGGAGGCGACATAGTAAGTTTATGTTAGAGCTCCTCTGTGGTGCCAACTCGCAGACCCCCTGGGAAGTATCTATCATCAGATAGACTCAGGGACCCTGATTTAGAGACTCACTCAGGGCCGCTAGAAATCAAGAGGAAGAAGAGTGAACCTTCAGATAAACAGAGGGCATAAATCCTGCTCCCCGACCCCCACCCCTGGCAGCCGCAGCTCTGGCTTGGCTCCAGGGTTTGCCACCAGTCAGCTCACCATTTGCATCCTAAATAGCCCTTTCACACAAAAGGACCACAGGTGTCTTTAGTGGTTCCTTCTGTTTGTCCCCATGGAGGCCGAGCTCAGGCCCCAGGGGGGAGGATCCCCCAACCCTCCCTACCTCTCCTCCCCGGGTGAGATACGCTTTATTCTGTGGGTGCCTATAAACGTTCAAGCCACTAATAACATTTCAATGCAAATAGTCTCAGAATAGTATCGTCTGAGAAATGACCCTGATGAGTCACGTCCCTCACTTTCGAGGCTGACGTCAGGGGAGACCGCCAGCCCCTCCCACCTCCCTAGGAGCCTCGGCAGGGACTGCTCTGGGGACAACAAGATGGATGGTGGGAGTAACCCAGGGTGGCTCTCGGGATGCTCTTCTTCCATCCAGGAGGGGATATCTGTCGGGGGCTGCTTGGCCAACCCCGGCCCCTCCCTCTCACCACCAGCAGCCCCCCTGGGTCTTGCTGGTTTTCTCGCCTCCCCCCCCCAGCCTTCGTCCCTTCTCCCCTCTCTCCCAGTGGTGCAGTCTGGGCGGCTTCAACAGCAGCTGCTTCCTGAGGCTGCAATGAGGCCTCTCAGAATGACGGGGTCCTGTGAACAGACCCTAGTGGCATCTTTAGGCCCATAAATGACAGTCAAGCCACCTGGGTGGGCGACCCCATCCTCACGCTCCCCACTGCGTCATCCTCCCCACAAAAGAAGTGGACCCTCCTAGCATGCGACCATTTGCATATTTTTACAGAAGTCCTAGGTGGGACTCACCCCTGGCATTTCCTGTTGAGAGCCCCCTCCCTATGCCAGAGAAACACATTCAGAGATCAGAGTGGAGCAGTGCTCAATTCCTTGAAGAAGAAAAAAAAAAGCGAGTCACCATTTTTCTATCTGACTTAATAAGCCTGTTTTCGAAAAAAATATTAGTTTGTGCTATCATGTCTGATAAGCACTGAGTAGGAGAACGGGTTTCCTGTCATTTATGTTTATGTCACCTTCACATAAGCGTAAATGTGTATACATTATAATCCTTCCCATCTGCTGTCCCTGATATATATCTTTGCGGACTAATGGCCTCCCAACACTTACTTTATTACACACATTTGTTATGTGACAAATCTTGCCAACACACCATTTTAAAGTTTATACATGAGGTGGCGAATGTCAGAAATAAATGAAAAAAAAATCCCAGTACCTGGCTTGGTTCTGATATTTACACTGAAAATGAAATTTCATATCTCCAGCTTATGAAAAAACCCTTCTGAGTTGCATATTGCCTTTAAAATGTTTTCATTTAATACCTCCTCATGCACACTTTCCATTTATCATATGCCTTATAATTTGGCCTAAAAAAACACGCTACTAAGCGGGTATGACACATCTTTTATAAAATGCCCAAAACACAAACATTTGTTTGGTTTTGCTTTTACATAACTGGCAACATTTCTCCTATTGTTTGTTTTCAAACTGGGAATATATTTTTTATCGTAAATGTGGCACCTGATGACTGCATAAAACTAAAGCTCCATTCCTTCCCCATAATCCCACTCCCCAGAGGTAACCCCAGTTACCAGTTGGAGTAGGAAAGGAAAACCTTTCTAATGAGTTTTTTTCTTTAAGTCCATCCCTTCTCCAGCCAAAATGAGCAAGTTCAGTTTCTCTGTGTGCTTTCAGGAGCCTTCAATCGGAGGAAACGAAACTCCATTTATGTCACCGTGACTTTGCTTATTGTATCCGTGTTAATTCTCACGGTCGGCCTTGCTGCAACCACCAGGACCCAGAATGTGACAGTTGGAGGTTATTACCCTGGAGTGATTGTAAGTATAAAAGGCACAGGTAGGTCTCCGTAATTTGCTGGCTACAGACCTTAGGGTTCTGGTGGTTTTCAATTCTGTTTGAGTTTCTGGGATTTGCTCAGTGTTCTTCCTTTATATAGTTCTATATTTATATAGGGAGACAACTCTGCGCCCATTAGGAAGAGCACTGGACTAAGGATTAGAAGAATCCCAGTTCTACCCCTGATCGGCAATGTGACCCTGAGCAAGTCATCTCACTCTTTAGGGCCTCAGTTTTCTGGTCTAGGAGATTGTTACTAACTAGCAATGTTCACCTTAGACTAAGATCCTTTTCTCTCTGGGCATCTGCTTTCCTACAGATAATAGAGGTCACCTGATCTTACCCGAAATCTGAGGACGCTTGCAGCTTGACACTCTATTACCAACAGCCCTGATTTCCAAAGTGATCCTACATTCCTATCAGGCAAAATATGTGGAATGTTTACTCCTAAAATATGCATATTTATTCATTTATAAATTACAAACATGCTCATAAAACTTACAAAAAGGGAAAATTGATAATTAGATAAAAATTAAATCAATAATTTTTGCTTGATAAACAATAATTTTCAATATTGTCCTACTAACGCTAAAATTTCAAAGAATGATATATACTTCAAATGAGGTCTGTTGTTAAAGATAATGGCTATAAATCCTTATTTCAAATAGCCCACTAAATAATTTTGAATATTTTTTGGCTGACTTCTTATCAGATATGATTAGATTGTCATTGGCGTGATAGTGTTTTAATGTCAGTCTCACAATGTGGCTGACAAAAAGCTCACCCTGAGAATCAGAAGTGTCAACTCAGCCATTTCCTCGTTGCTCACTTGTGCTCATTATTAAAGTCATTTTCAATTTGTGGTTTCTCATGAGTCTTCCCAAATGGCTTGTCCATTTTGCTGGGACTAGTTTAGTTAAAATTAGATAATACAGTCCTCTCTCAGGATAGCTCACCTTGTCATCTAAATTCACATTGAGGGAAGGCACCAGGGACAGTCTGTTTATTGAATATTTGTACAGCTTAATTTTTTTCTTATTATTTTAGATAAACAATAAATAGGAAATGAGAGTTGGAATAATTTCTTTCCATACTTAAGTGGATTGTTTTACCCAACCCCAGGGTGCGTGCAGTCCACCTTGGAAACCACTGAACTCTTTATATACAAAACCTCATTTTACATCAAATCATCATATTGTATACTTTAAATATATACAGTTTTATTTGTCAACTGTATCTCTGTAAATCTGGGAGAAAAAGAAAAGAAAAACAAAAACCTCATTTGGATCTACACACATTGAGGTTGAGCCCAAAAACCTAACTAGAGGCTGGAACCTATTTTTAACATCAATTATATGACTTCCCAATTGTAGTTTTTAGAGAACAGGAAGTAAGTTTAGGATGATTCATTTTCTATATATTTTAGGACATCAAAGAGGTCAGATGTATTTGTTGTTGTTTTGTTTCTTCTCTCTTTTCCTCTTTTTTTTGGAGAGGTGGGGGTTGAAGGGAGAGGAAAGGATTAAAGATGGATGCCTTTGACAAGACTGCGCTGTGAGTGACCAAGCCTGACGCCTGTTGCCTAGGTCACCAATTCCACAATCAGCCTCCTCAGCAGCCCTAGCAGGCTGGGCCCAACGCGGGCCAGGTGGCGCCTCCTGTGAGCTGAAGGCTGCCTGGGGAAGTTCCTTCACTGCTCTTGGGCAGCAGGCAGGGCTCCCCCCTGCCAAGGACAGGTATCCACAGATACCTTTGGTGCCCTCTGTTAAATATGTGACGTGAGAACTCACCCAGTCCACTTCCTGTGGTGAGGCAAGAACACCAATCGTCAGCAGAATTGGGTTTTATTTTTAAACACAAGCAAGGCAGGGTGGGGGGTTGGGGGGGTTGCATTTTGGTGGCTGGGAAAAGCAAATTATAGGATTTGTGACTTGGTGTGCTTCAGATAGCATTTAGTGAAATATTTCTGACTGATGAGCAAATGGTCCAGCCAAAATTCAGACTCTGCAGTGGGTGAGGGGAAGGTATTTACCATGTCATTTACAAGTAGGTACTCATATTCATGAACATGGCTATGAACTTTCCCGGTAGAATATCTGACTGTGGGTGGCTAGGTTGGAATACATTAACAAAGGAAGAGGGGTGCATGATCATTATTCAGGTACCTGGTGCTGGGCTAGCACTGCAAGTTGAAGCAGTGGGGGAGTCTGTGTGTGTGTGTGTTTCACTAAAAGGTAGTAAGGAAATGTTAATAGGAAAGCCATCCCTCACAGACAGTGTGCCCCACGGTTTAACCTTTACAAATTTGCTTTTTTAGTTCCTGTAGGTTTCTTTAAAATGGGTTTTAATTATAGAAAGCGAAGGGGGAGGACTGCAGATTGAAAAGCAGAAAAATCCATCTGAGTTTAGACGTGAGATGTAACAAAGTCAGTTTTGACTCATACCTCTGAAACAGTAAATGCCTGAGAATCCAGATTTATATGGGAATGGGGTGCTTTCACTAATTGAATAGTTTGGTTATTAGAGAGGTATTGTTTAAACTCTAAGCCAGTCAGTTTCCCAACCTTGGTGTGCATAGGAATGACCTGGCCAGCCTGTGGAAAATGCAGAGCTCCACTGCCTTCTCCCAGAGATTCTGATTCAGTAGTTCTAGGTGGGACCCAGGAACCTGAATGTTCTTTTCATGAGCTAAACTTCGATTGAAAAAGTAACACACAGTGAATCTACCTTTTAATAAACACCCCAGGGGAGTCTAAATCAGGTGGACCAGCAACCACCTGGAGAACTGAAACACAATAAATAAAGTATGCTTCACGATAAATAATGTGGCATGCTAAGTTTCTGCACTGTCAAATTGGTCACTTTGAATATGAATTACCATTATATAGAATTATGACAAATTTTCAGGCTATGTGGAACTCTGCTGTTTTGGAACTCCTGTTAAATGTGTTAACAATACATGGAAAGTTAAAATTTCAAAACAGACAAATTAGGGAGTGGCTATTAGATTCAAAGACTTGCTGTACAATTCATTTAAATACTGAGATCTTGGGCATTTCTGGGGGACCTTTATTTTGCCAAATGAGATGCTCTTGTGCAGTGAGGTGCACTGTAATGGGATGTTAGCTGCTCTACCGGAGCTGGAATGTGGCAGCATCATCCTAAGACACACATGCACATCTTTAAAGACATGCTACTCTGTACAGGCTGAACTGTACAGTTGCTCAAAAATCAAAACAGGTGAAGAAAGACAAACTGGCTTAGAATTTTTACTGACCTCAAATATACAAGACATATTCCATTCCAGGACTCTATAATCTGGAGTCCTGAAAAAAACAAGAGCTTTGTTTGTTGTACAAAGCTGAAAAAAGGCCCTGGAGTGAACCTACTCCTTCTCTGTAACTCTCTAACCTTAGCTCCCGGAGACTGAGACCTCTAATGTGTTTCCCAAGCAACCCACAAGATGGAGTTGGCACCCTCTCCCCAGCTCTTGTATAGCTAAGGCCCATTCCAGCCTGAGTTTTCTTTCAGGAAAAACCCAGAAGATTCTGCCCCATTTCCAGGGGGGGTTGGGGGGGGCAGGGGGACAGTGGTGTTAGTTAAAAATTATATCAGTGTTGCTATGGTAGCATAGAGAGAGGGACAACAGGGTTCATTCGAGACAGTCAACAGCCCAGAAACATCCTCTAGGCCAATGTGGCTTCAGCCTCACAGATACAGACTCCTCTTGACAAATACAACAAAGTTTTGACTAACTTGAATGCTCAGGAAATACAGAGAGCTCTAGATAGTGGGATTTGGTGGCTTATTGTGAATTAGGCAGATAGTTTGTCCACCTTTTGTGTAAAATGTTTCTAAAATATAAGATCACTCTAAAATAAAGTTCCTACCTTAGTGAGTACATTTCAAAGATGAGAGTTGGATTTTGATTTGCTGGTAAGACTTATAATGCTATAAGGTTCTAACCTCCATTGGCTCCCTATTGCCTCCTTAGCATGGTCATTCAAAGCTCTCTGAAGATGTCCTTAGTCTTTTGCCAAAACTGTCAATTCACAGTACCCTGAACACAACTTGAGCTTTTCTGCCTTGGTGCTGTCACTATCATTGTTCTCCTTGGCCTGAAATGTCCTTCCTGTGCTCTCTGTTTATCCAAATGCTCTCTCCTATCCCAACTTAAAGACACAGCTGGGAGATTTCTCAACTAGTAGTGTCTACCATCTCTGAACCCCCAACCATAGAGCCCTCTTACTCATGGTCCTGGAGAACACTCCCATTCTGCTTTGTGGCATCTGTTGGGCCATATTCTCATTTAGCTTTGTTTATATGGGTCCACAATCCCTTACCTGAACCCTTGAGCCAGATGTATTTGAGAATTTAGATTTTTTTTTTTAATTTTGGAAAGATAATATGGTGCATGTGTCATTTATTATCTAATATCCCAGTGGGGTCTTGAAAAACACCTCATAATCAAGCACTTCATATTTCCATAATAAACTGAGTTTTTACACTATGTGACTAAAGACTTTAAGAAAACTTCATGACAATTCGAGGTCAGGTTTTGCCACCTAGTTAGTTACAAAAACCTGTCTCACTGTTAAGAGCTTTGTGGATTTCAGGATTGTGGAAAAGGATAGTGGTGGACCCGTTTATGTAATGATAGCTCTTTGAGGCTAAGTCTCACTGGTCTTGATATCATACTACACCCTACCTTCTGGCCTCCAAATCACAGATCTAGCACAGTGCCTACCACAGAGTAGATGTCCAATTAATATTTATTGAATGACTAATCCTTCTAAGCCTCAGCTCTGGGTGTCTGGGGGCAGTGGATGGGAATAGACAAAGGAGATAGGGCCCAAAAAGAGCCCTTGAATCTGACTTTGATTTCTAATGATTTTTCTTTTTTTTCTACAAGTGGAGGGCAGCCAAAACAAAGCAAACTGGTTATTTATTCAGGTAATGGGGAATCAAGATGGAGGTCCAAAGGTCAGAACATTCAGTGATTTTATGCAATTCTCAAGGGATGACCACAGGGCTTACCTTTCTGAGGCCTCAGGAGAGCAAACGGTTGATTAGAAGCAGCTGCCCTTTTCAGAAGATTCTGCTGATTTTTCCTTCTTTATTTCCAACCCCTCAGTTCTTCCTCAAATAGGACTTTTCACTCTATCCCCATAGAGAACTTCCTTCCTGGGGCCAGGGGGTAGGATGAAGGTCACTATTCTACTAACACTGGCCACAGGTGCAGCAAAGTGTGGCTGAAAGAACCCCAGCTGTTTGTTAGGGGACCTGAAGACTAGTCCTGGCCCTGCCACTAACTCGCTGCCAGAGAAGATGAGCCATACAATCCTCTAGGCCTCCATTTTCCTATCAAATGGGAATGATAACAGCTCCACCAAACTCCATAGCATTGCTACTGTGACCAAAATGGAAGGCATGTGCTTTTTTAAATTAAGATGCTTTTCTAGTGTAAGGCAGTTTTAGCAATACCGACTGATGAGTTCATCAACATGCTGTCCAGATGAGTGAATCTTCCAGCCATGATTCTATAGCTACAATTCCCTGCCTGGTGAACTCTGCCTGTCTTTGACCCCATCTTAAAATGTCTCCTTTTCTGTGAAATCTGAGAACTATTATTTATTTAGCAGTCTACCTTAAGCAAGTAACATTACATACTTCATCTTATTTAATCGTCACAGCAGCCCTGTGTGGTGGGTACCATTTTGATTCCCATTTTATAGTTAAGGAAACCAAAGCACAGAATGGTTAAGGGACTAGCCCAAGGTCACACAGTTTATAAGTAGTAGACCCATGGATATAATACGGAATGAATTTTTTCTCTGTTCCCATAGCACTTTGTTTATACCTCGGTCCTTAACCAACAGTCTGTCTCTCCCTCACTAGACTATGAGCTCCTGAAGGGCAGGTGCCATGTCTTCCCTTTAACCTAATAAAAGTACTTAGTGAATGTCAGAAAACTGAATGAATTTGAGTGGAATAGGATAGAATGGAAGGAAAGGGAGGGACTGGATGAAGTAACTGGCTGACCTGGGACTTCCAGTTCCGGAGGGTGTCTTCCCAGTTGATTCCACGAGGCTTCCAGCCCTGCTCTTCTGGTTGCTGCCATCACAGAGTTATTTGAGGGTGGCAGGAACAGTATGTGTCTGTGTTTCTCGTCTGAAGGTGAAGATTGCTCTTAGGGTTCTGGAGACATTCAGTGAACGTCTGTGGCAACTGAGGAACTACTCAGTAGAAAGACTTACCTTCCATGTAAGAAGCTGCTTCCAACTTTCTCTCACTCTCCGCAAGTGGCCCAGATTGCCATCAGCCCAGGCTGTTCATAGAGCTCTTCCTTAAAAATATAAGCTGAGAAATATATTGCAGGGGGAGAGAAGACAGAACATGAAACTGTCTTATGAAATTGAGTAAATAGTGATAGGATTTTCCAGCTCAAATCAGGTTAGAGCTGCTCAAAAGTTAAATGTCTTTAAAAATAGTACAAATGATCATTAGGGCAATAACTAATATTTACTGAGTACTTACTGTGTACCAGGAACTGTGCACAGTTCTTTGGGTATATCATTCTGCTCAATTCTTTAAAAAGCCTTGTGAGGTAGCCATGACTGTAGTCCCCATTTTCCAGATAAAGAAACTGAAGTTTAGAGAGATCCATCAGTTTGTTCAAGATCACACAAACATAAGCAGAAGAGCTGTGGATAGAAGCCAGGCTAGTCTGATAACCAGGTTTTAATCCGTAGACTTTATGACAACACATTTTCATTACATTTAAAATAAGACCAGGTGGGAGACAGGCAGAGTGTGTGGGGTGTGGGTGTTCTTGGTAGAGTCTCGGATGGTACACTCTCAGGCACTTCAGCTTCTATTTCCACAGACGGGTTGCCGGCTGAGTGACCCTGTGGAATGAGTCCTTGAACATCTGTACTCATTCCTTCCTTTCATTCTCTTTCATTCTTGGGTTTCCGAGACAACCACCCAGTCCCCCTGTGCCACCCCACCAAGCTCCTGCCCAGCCTGTGGGTCCATTCGATTTCCAAGCCTAGGAGTAAGGTTTGGGGGCCTGGGACTGAAACACACGCCTCTGTGAGCCAAGGTAAGGCTGCAGCTGGAAACCCAGACCATTAGTGAGGCTAAAGAGAAATGTAACTACATCACTGAACTTGTGTTAAGATTTATTGCTCCATTCTCACCACTTTTTACTTCTTCCATTTTCATCCCCATCATCAGCCATCAGTTAATGATCGTTTTCAGCTGAGACTGGCAGACTCAGTCCACTAATGGCAGAACCGAGAGGAAAGTAAGATCGGCTACACCGAGCTATCACCCCAGCCACTTAGACAGGGAAATTGTTTTTCAGGGTTTTACACTGCCATTTCTGTTCACCCTTTAATGAATGCTTTCTGTCCATAAATGAAGCAGAGATGGAAGAAGAGGTGAATAAGCGCTAGCATAAATTGCACAGGGTCAGCCACAAATACAGTCTTTCAAAAAAATAGTTCTATTTTTTAAAGCCTAGGTTAAGGTGCTTGCTGATTTCTAAAGTACTTCCTGGGTTTGATTAGTCAGTGTGCCAGATGCATCAAAAATTTCTATTTCAAACCTTTATTTTGTAATCCACTTATCAGAGTGGAAGGTCTCTTTTTGAAAAAAAAAATGATATCAGAGTATAGCTTGTGCTTTTCATCACTATATGTCCCTTACTGACTCACCAGTGCCATGCTAGGGAATGGATATTGAAAATGAAACAAGCAGATTCTGAAAAGGTTGACCTTTACTTCTAGTTTTGGGGCACATTGAGTTTCTTTTTAGGTGTGATTCATATCTACAAGGAAAAACTGACAATTGGTGGGAGAAATGCTTTTGTTGTACATACTACATTTGTGTAAGTAACAACTGCATGTGGCTCTGGCATGTCTACCCCAGTATTTTCCGTTGTCCTGAGTCGTACCCAGGAGCTGGAATGGTTGAGGGGGCAGGCTGACCATTTGCCCACCTGCTATGTATGCCGTGTTGCCTTGCAGCTCGGCTTTGGATCATTTCTTGGAATCATCGGATCAAACCTTGTTGAGAACAAACGGCAGATGGTAAGTTTTCATCACTACAGAATTAAGTTCTTTGTCTGAAAAAGCTCAGCATTTGTAAGGATAACTAACACGTTTCTAAGGTTGCCCAGATTGGGCCACAAAAGAAACTGCTACTTAGTCTTTTCTCCTAAGCTCCTAGGGAACTTGTTTTAAAGTGACCCTGTGGTATGGGACTTGTTCTTATTGTGCCTCATGCTCCCTTAGCGGCCTAGCTAGTCTCTTTAAGTCACAGGGATAGAATATTCTGGATCTTGTCCTTTGCTTTCCTCCTCACTCCCAACGGAGTGGTCCAGCCTACCCAGTCAGGCTATTGTTCTTACCTCAAATGCCTTTGGTTCTGTGATTTCCATGGCTGCAGCCCTGGATTATTTGTGACCCTCACATTGTCCTCTGTGATACATAATTTTTGGGGGAAGTTTTCATAGGGTTTCTACCTTCAGGAGATTACAACCTAGGGGACTTGGACTAAAAGAACAAATACACTTGGGGCACACAGGAGATAAAATTACGAAGCCAACCTGAATTATTTCCATTACCCATAGTTCAAAGCTAAGCATGTTGTAAGGTTGAAAAGACAGATGAACGTATAACAGGAGATAAAACTTAGAAAATTCTGTCTTGATAGCAGCTCACAAGGGCAAGCTGTTGTATTTTCCTGGTTTAGTCTGAGAAGTCTTCGTAGAGGGCAAGAGAAGAAGGTACAGGCTGAATTGCAAACATATTGCAGTTTTATAGGCTTGTAAATCAAGATGCCTGGTGAGTGGTCAGATGGAGGACTGATTATGCTCCCCCAGCACAAGTCTCTGTGGCATCTTGACTTTGATAATGGGTGTATTTAGCAGCAAGTAATAGCTCCAGGGACAGAGAACTCTAACCATATGTCCTCCCCCAGCAAATGTGGGGAGTTGCCCTCAGGGGAGGTCTAATAGTTCTCTTCTTCCATTTCACCTGGACTTCCCCCCTTCCAGTTGTGTTTGCACTTTGAGGTTAAATTATTCAAAATAATGGGGAAGTTTTCATTGGAGAACTGATCATAGCATAGCTAGTAATGCCAATTTCATGACATCCTTCATCCGTTATTTATCAATTCTCCGTAGTGCTGTGGGGTAAGATTTATGGGAAGAGGTTTCTGAACAACTCCCGAAGGAGATAAATATTTCCTCCTAGCCTGTTGAGGTGGGAGAACCTTAGGTGGCCTTGACTTTAATTTCTTCCTTCTCTCTGGAAGCAGCTTAATGCCATGCTATTTCCTGCTCCTGTCCCTCAAACACTTCAAGGAAGAGAAACACTGATTCTATCTAGTTTTGAGGGTCAACATGGACAGATGATGGGTGTGCAGGCAGCACCTCTCCCTGTCCCTGGAGACACCTTGAAACACCTGCCCCCACATTGGGTGGTAGTATCACCCTTGTAATGAAAGACAAATTATGAGGAAAATTTCTGTTACCTAACATGATCAGAGAATTGGGTGGTCTGGTTCAAGCAGGCATTCTTCTTGAAATTTTACATACATACCACACAGAGTTGATGGGTTTCCGAGGCTTCAACCCCTGTAAAAGATCTTTGACATTTAAGTCCTAGTCAGTCGAAAGTTCTCTTTCTTCAATGATGCAGAAGGCCGAGTAGGTGCCTCAGAATCCCCCCCGTCTGCATCAGTGTCCGCTGTGGGAATGCGGGAAGAACACTGGACCAGGACTTGGTGGCACCAGGCTCTTCTGTAGACTAGATGGTGACTCTGGGCATACCACTTCCCTTGTCTGAGCCTCCAATACCACATTAAATTAAGGGCTTGGGCTACATGATGCCAAAAGCCCAACACTTCTGAGTCTGAGAAGAGAAGAGCCACAGAATCAAATTCCTTCATGGACAGCATGCTGGACACCAGCAGCTTCCTCCTCATTTGGTGCTCACAGACTCACAGACAGAATTTCTTAGCTTGTCCTGAAAACATAAAAAGTGCTTCAGTGGCCCCTTCTCTGCCTCCCCTCCCCCTTCCCCAGCTCCCACTCCTCCTGCATGACTGAAAAGAGCGTCCTCACGGGGTGGCAGCCAGAGTTCTGCTTCAGCTGGCAGGCTCTCGGGGATCACCTAGTTTCCAGAAGCAGCAAGAGTGGAAGGCTTACAGACACTTTTGTTTTGTCCCTCCCCTCAACCCCAGTTGGTGGCTTCTATCGTCTTTATCAGCTTTGGAGTGATTGCGGCCTTTTGTTGTGCCATAGTCGACGGGGTCTTTGCTGCCAGACACATAGTGAGTATTTTCAGTCCTGCGTTAAAGTAAGTGTGCAGTACAGCAAGGCTTCATGGAGTGTGTGCTGGATGTGTGCTCCGTGCTGTGGGAGTGCAAGGAGGCAGAGACAGGATCCTGCCTAAGGAGATGACAGTCAAGATGAGGAACCCGTGGGACACACAGGCATCTGGACAAGTGGGTCTGGGCTGGGACTATAAACTCCAAGTGCCAGAGTGGTTTATCTTGGACTTCAGGGGTCAGGGACTGCTTCCCACTGGTGGTGGTGGTGGGGGTTGGCTAGAGCTCTGCCTCTGACATTTGGGTGAGACTTGGAAAGGCAAAGCCAAGGGCACTGGAGCCAGGCAGATAGATGGCTTTGAATTGATGTTGAGAATGAGGAGGTAGGGAGAGAGGAGTGGAAGCCACATGCCTTCCTGAGAGCCTTAAGGGTTTCAATACCTGGCTTTGCTCCCCTTCAATGGCAACAAAAGCAGACCATGAAGACAGAGTCACCTTTTCTCAGATTCCTGAACTTTGCTCTCCTTATAACAGTGGTTGGACAGTATGATGTGACTGGTGTCTGAAGAAAGCCCCGGAGCTAGAAGTCTCCATTCAAAGTCCAGTCCTGAAGTTAAGATGCTGAATGCTTCTTACCCTGGAGAGGCTGTCTCAAGCAAGACCATTTTACTACTGAAACCCAGACCTGCACTCTCTTCTGGGGAAGCCTGGGGATCAGGGCATTCCCGTGCGGCTCTCTACAGGAGCTGTTGCCCAGCACCTCCCATTTCATACACTTCCAGGCACCTGGCCAAAGGCTGGCTTCTACTTAGGCAAAATAGGCACAGAGCCTGTGACCCAGAGTACTTTTGGGGTGCCATAAAAATATATATTTTTCAAATCAGAAGAAAAACGATCAACATTTAGGTCCCCCAAAAGTTTCCCAGGTAATATAAGAATATTTGTTTTTATACCAACACAGTCATAAGATACAATTAAAATAAATAAAATATAATTTTCAATGTTTTTTAATGGAGGGTTGGGCCCACAGACGCTAAAGTGCCTAAGTCCCAGAGAAGTCATAACATAGCCCTGACCTGGCCCACAAAGCAAAATCAAGAGCGAGCCACAGCAACTTACTGAGCCCCTGCAACAAACACAAATACTCATTTTATTCCAACTGAATCAACATTGAAAATGAAAGCAGCTCATGAACTAGTTGGAATTTTTTGGCTCTCTAAAACAATTGAATTAGAACAAAATTGTATTCCAGATTCTTCTGTGGATCAATAATATTTCATTACATTTCAGTCATTGGCTAATAGTGCAGGTCATTCCAAAGGAGTGTCATGGGCACAGTTGGATCTGGGAAGGATGACTTATGATTTCAATTCCAGCTTGTTCTCAGACCCTCCTGCCAGACATGCAAGTCAGTCCCTCGTTTGCTAAGACTAGAGGAGCTCATATGGTCTGTGTGGCTACCCAAATAATGTCTGAAATGGCATCTGAGGGATAATTTCTGAGTAAGGGAGGGAAGTAAAGGGCTGGGAATGTAAATGTATGCCCCTATATCAGACCCATCCCTTCTGCTTTTAGCTGAGAGTAGCCATCTTTTTCTTCATGTTTTTATTCTTAAAAAGGCAAATGACCCCTAGGAACTTGCAACATCCACAATCTTACTGCCCTAACATAGAAATTCTTACCATTTTTGTATATTGCTCTCTGAGTACATACCTGTTTTTGTAGCATGGTTGCTGTCAGTCATAGCGTGCGTGCTATTTTGTGTTCAACAGGAGCCATCTTAGTAATAATAATGCCTTTGTTTTCCTGTAGTGCATTTAGTTTTTCAATGTGCCTTCATATCTATTATCTAATTTGAGACCCATAGCAGTCCCATGAGATATGTAGGGCAGGCATTGTTATCCTCACTTGACAAGCAGACAAGCACTTGACAAGACTCTGAGGGAGTCTCCATGGCAACAGAGGCCTAGTGGCCAAGAAGCCTACAGTAGATTTTGATGGCATCATGAGTTAAAATGGCTACCTCCTTTTACCTCCTTCTACCACGCCGTTTTTTTTTTTTATAGTTTATTTTGGTATCATTAATCTACAATTACATGTGCAATATTATGGTGATTAAACTACCCCCTTCATCAGGTCCCCCCACCAAACCCATTACAGTCACAGTCCATCAGCGTAGTGAGATGCTATAGAGTCACTACTTGTCTTCTCTGAGTTGTACAGCCCTCCCCGTGCCCCCCCTACCTTACCTCTGCGAATCGTAATGCCCCTTTTTCCCCCTTATCTCCCTCCCTTCCCACCCTTCTTCCCCAGTCCCTTTCCCTTTGGTTACTATTACTCTGTTCTTGGGTTCTGTGAGTCTTCTGCTGTTTTCTTCCTTCAGTTTTTTTCTTTGTTCTTATACTCCACATATGAGTGAAATCATTTGATACTTTTTCGGCTTGGCTTATTTCACTGAGCATAATACCCTCTAACTCCATCCATGTTGTTACAAATGGTAAGATTTGTTTTCTTCTTATGGCTGAATAATATTCCATTGTGTATATGTACCACATCTTCTTAATCCATTCATCTACTGATGGGCACTTAGGTTGCTTCCATTTCTTGGCTATTGTAAATAGTGCTGCGATAAACATAGGGGTGCATCTGTCTTTTGGAAACTGGGCTGCTGCATTCTTAGGGTAAATTCCTAGGAGTGGGATTTCTGGGTCAAATGGTATTTCTATTTTGAGTTTTTTGCGGAACCTCCATACTGCTTTCCACAATGGCTGAACTAATTTGCATTCCCACCAGCAGTATAGAAGGGTTCCCTTTTCTCCACATCCTCGCCAACATTTGTTGTTGTTTGTGTTTTGGATGTTGGCCATCCTCACTGGTGTGAGGTGATATCTCATTGTGGTTTTAATCTGCATTTCTCTGATGTTTGCCGATGTGGAGCATCTTTTCATGTGCCTGTTGGCCATCTGAATTTCTTCTTTAGAGAAGTGTCTATTCATGTCCTCTGCCCATTTCTTAATTGGATTATTTGCTTTTTGTTTGTTGAGGTGCGTGAGTTCTTTATATAATTTGGATGTCAACCCCTTATCAGATACGTCATTTATGAATATATTCTCCCATACTGTAGGATGTCTTTTTGTTCTACTGATGGTGTCCTTTGCTGTACAGAAGCTTTTCAGCTTGATATAGTCCCACTTATTCATTTTTCCTTTGTTTCTCTTGCCCGGGGAGATATGTTCATGAAGAAGTCACTCATGTTTATGTCCAAGAGATTTTTGCCTATGATTTTTTCTAAGAGTTTTATGGTTTCATGACTTACATTCAGGTCTCTGATCCATTTTGAGTTGACTTTTGTGTATGGGGTTAGACGGTAGTCCAGTTTCATTCTCTTACATGTAGCTGTCCAGTTTTGCCAACACCAGCTGCTGAAGAGGCTGTCATTTCCCCATTGTATATCCATGGCTCCTTTATCATATATTAATTGACCATATATGTTTGGGTTAATGTCTGGATTTTCTATTGTGTTCCACTGGTCTGTGGGTCTGTTTTTGTGCCAGTACCAAATTGTCTTGATTACTGTAGCTTTGTAGTCGAGCTTGAAGTCTGGGAGCATAATTCCCCCTGTTTTATTCTTCCTTCTCAGGATTGCTTTGGCTATTTGGGGTCTTTTGCTGTTCCATATGAATTTTAGAATTATTTGTTCCAGTTCATTGAAGAATGCTGTTGGTCTTTTGATAGGGATTGCATTGAATCTGTAGATTGCTTTAGGCAGGATGGCCATTTTGACAATATTTATTCTTCCTTGCGAAGAGCATGGGATGAATTTCCATTTGTTAGTGTCCTCTTTAATTTCTCTTAGGAGTGTCTTGTAGTTTTCAGGTTATAGGTCTTTCCCTTCCTTTGTTAGGTTTATTCCTACGTATTTTATTCTTTTTGATGCAATTGTGAATGGAATTATTTTCCTGATTTCTCTTTATGTTAGCTCATCGTTAGTGTATAGGAAAGCAACAGATTTCTGTGTGTTAATTTTGTATCCTGCAACTTTGCTGAATTCAGATATTAGTTCTAGTAGTTTTTGAGTGGAGTCTTTAGGATTTTTTATGTACAATATCATGTCATCTACAAATAGTGACAATTGGACTTCTTCTTTACCGGTCTGGATGCCTTGTATTTCTTTGTTTTGTCTGATTACCATGGCTAGGACCGCCAGTACTATACTGAATAACAGTGGGGAGAGTGGGCATCCCTGTCTTGTTCCTGATATTAGATGAAAAGCTTTCAGCTTCTCGCTGTTAGGTATGATGTTAGCTGTGGGGTTGTCATATATGGCCTTTATTATGTTGAGGTACTTGCGCTTTGTACCCATTTTGTTGAGAGTTTTTATCATGAATGAATGTTGAAATTTATTGAATGTTTTTCAGCATCTATGGAAATGATGGTGTGCTTTTTGTCCTTTTTGTTGATGTGGTGGATGATGTTGATGGATTTTAGAATGTTGTACCATCCTTGCATCCCTGGGATGAATCCCACTTGATCATGGTGTATGGTCCTCTTGATGTATTTTTGAATTTGGTTTGCTAATATTTTGTTGAATTATTTTGCATCTATGTTCATCAGGGATATTGGTCTGTTGTTTTTTTTTGTGGTGTCTTTGTCTGGTTTTGTTATTAGAGTGATGCTGGCTTCATAGAATGTGTTCGGAAGTATTCCTTCCTCTTCTATTTTTTGGAAAACTTTAAGGTGAATGGGTATTACGTCTTTTCTAAATGTCTGATAAATTCAGCAGTGAATCCATCTTGTCCAGGACTTTTCTTCTTAGATAGTTTTTTGATTACCAATTCAATTTCATTTCTGGTAATTGGTCTGTTTAGATTTTCTGTTTCTTCCTGGGTCAGTCTTGGAAGGTTGTGTTTTTCTAGAAAGTTGTCCATTTCTTCTAGGTTATCCAGTTTGTTAGCATATAGATTTTCATAGTATTCTCTAATAATTCTTTGTATTTCTGTGGTGTCTGTCATGATTTTTCCTTGCTCATTTCTGATTCTGTTTATGTGTGTAGAGTCTCTTTTTTTCTTAGTAAGTCTGGCTAAGGGTTTATCTGTTGCGTTTATTTTACCAAAGGACCAGCTCTGGTTTTCATTAAATTTTTCTATTGTTTTATTCCTCTCAATTTTATTTATTTCTTCTCTGATCTTTATTATATCCCTCCTTCTGCTGACTTTGGGACTCATTTTTTCTTCTTTTTCCAGTTTCAATAATTGTGACTTTAGACTATTCATTTGGGATTGTTCTTCCTTCTTAAAATAGGCCTGGATTGCTATATACTTCCCCCTTAGAACTGCCTTCGCTGCATCCCACAGATGTTGGGGTGTTGTGCTGTTGTTTTCATTTATTTCCATATATTGCTTGATCTCTGTTCTAGTTTGGTCATTGGTCCTTTGATTATTCAGGAGCATGTTGTTAAGCCTCCATGTGTTTGTGAGCCTTTTTGATTTCTTTGTACAATTTATTTGTAGTTTTATACCTTTGTGATCTGAGAAGTTGGTTGGTACAGTTTCAATCTTTTTAAATTTACTGAGGCTCTTTTTGTGGCCTAGTATGTGGTCTATTCTGGAAAATGTTCCATATGCCCTTGAGAAGAATGTGTACCCTGCTGCTTTTGGGTGTAGAGTTCTGTAGATATCTGTTAGGTCCATCTGTTCTAGTGTGTTGTTCAGTGCCTTGTGTCCTTACTTATTTTCTGTCTGGTTGATCTGTCCTTTGGAATGAGTGGTATGTTGAAGTCTACTATAATGAATGCATTGCATTCTATTTCGTCCTTTAATTCTGTTAGTATTTGTTTTACATATGTAGGTGCTCTCGTGTTGGGTGCATATATATCTATAATGGTTATTTCCTCTTGTTGGACTGCCCCCTTATCATTATGTAATGTCCTTCTTTGTCTCTTATGACTTTCTTTGTTTTGAAGTGTATTTTGTCTGATGCATGTACTGGAACACCTGCTTTTTTCTCCCTATAGTTTGCATGAAATATCTTTATCCATCCTTTCACTTTTAGTCTGTGTGTGTCTTTGGTTTTGAAGTGAGTATCTTGTAGGCAGCATATAGATGGGTCTTCCCTTTTTATCCATTCTATTACTCAGTGTCTTTTGATTGGTACATTCAGTCCATTTACCTTTAGGGCAATTATCGATAGATATATACTTATTGTCATTGCAGGCTCTGGATTCGTGGTTACCAAAGGTTCAAGGGTAGCTTCTTTACTATCTAACCATCTAACTTAACTCACTCATTACACTATTATAAACACAGCCTGATGATTCTTTATTTCTTTCCCTTCTTTTTCTTCCTCCTCCACTCTTTATATGTTAGGTATTTTCTTCTGTACTCTTTGTGTTTCCCTTGACTGATTTGTGGATAGCAGATTTTATTTTTGCATTTAGTTAGTATTTGGGTGGTCTCCTTTCTTTGTTATGGTTTTACTTTCTCTGGTGACATCTATTTAGCTTTAGGAGCACTTCTATCTAGAGCAGTCCCTTTAAAATACACTGTAGAAATGGTTTGTGGGAGGTAAATTCCCTCCGCTTTGGCTTATCTGGGAATTGTTTAATCCCTACTTCAAATTTAAATGATAATCTTGCTGGATACAGTATTCTTGGTTTGAGTCCCTCCTGTTTCATTGCATTAAATATATCATGCCATTCCCTTCTGGCCTGTAAAGTTTCTGTTGGGAAGTTTGATGATAGCCTGATGGGTTTCCTTTGTAGATGATCTTTTTGCTCTCTCTGGCTTCTTTTAATAGTTTGTCCTTATCCTTGATATTTGCTGTTTTAATTATTATATGTCTTGGTGTTGTCCTCCTTGGGTCCCTTGTGTTGGGAGATCCTGGGACTTTCATGGTCTGAGAGACTATTTCATTCCCCAGATTGGGGAAGTTTTCAGCAATTATTTCTTCAAAGACATTTTCTATACCTTTTTCTCTTTCTTCTTCTTCTGGTATCCCTATAATGCAAATATTGTTCCATTTGGATTGGTCACACAGTTCTCTTAATATTCCTTCATTCCTAGAGATCCTTATATCTCTCTCTGCCTTAGCTTCTCTGTATTCCTTTTCTCTGATTTCTGTTCCATTAACAGTCTCTTGCACCTCATCCAGTCTGCTTTTAAATCCTTCCATTGTTTGTTTCATTTCTGTTATCTGCCTCTGGAATTGATCCCTTAGCTCTTGCATATTTGTCTGTAGCTCCATCAGCATGCTTATGCCTTTTTGTTTGAATTCTTCTTCAGGAAGATTGGTGATTTTGTTCTCACCAGGCCCTCTCTCTGGTGTTTGAGGGATTTTGGACTGAACAAGGTTCTTCTGCCTTTTCATGGTGAGGGAAGTGATTTCTGGTGAGTTGCACATGTGTCAGCTGGGAGGACAAAGTCCCTTCCTGCTTCATGATTGCCTTGCACATATCCGCTACCTGTGCCAGTCACCTGCACACAGGGAGCAATCTGTTGGTTAATCCCCTGAGTTGCCATGGGTGTGGCATCCCTCGGGATGGCCTAGAGCACTGGTGGGGGTCGCAGGTGAGCGGCGTGTGTTCTCCCGCCAGAATGGCACCTATTCATGCTCTCCAGACTCTGCACTGGTCTCCAATGTTTGTGATGGGCAACTGTAAACAGTGAGCATCCTCTGGGTTGATCCCCTGAGCTGCCATGGGCAGGGCGACCCTCTGGATGACCTAGGGCACTGGCAGTGGTTGCAGGGGATCAGTGCATGTTCGCAGTGAGAACAGAACCCCTACGTGCTTCCCAGACTGTGCCCTGGTTTCTTCTGCCTGTGCCAGTCAGCTACAAGCAGGGGTCAGCCTCTGGGTTAATCCCCTGAGCTGCTGTGGGCGAGGCGGCCCTCGGGATGGCCCAGGGCACTGGCGGGGATTGCAGGCGAGCAGCATGTGTTCACGGTGAGAATAAAGCCCCTTTGTGCCTTCTGGACTCCGCGCCAGTCTCCACTGTCTGTGCCGGTCAACTCTGTGAAGGGGGCAGCCTCTGGGTCTGGACCGGTTAGCCGCGCTCTGGGGGAAGCCTCTGTGTCATAGCTGTGGGCTGGGCTGAGATGTTATTTCAATTTCCTTTGATTTCTTTTTTGCTCTGTTATGTGTTCAGGAGTGCATTGCTTAATTTCCACATATTTGTGAATTTTCCAGTTTTCCTTCTGTTACTGATTTCTAGTTTTATACCAGTATGGTCAGAAAGAGTACTTGCTATAATTTCACTCTTCTTGAATTTTGTAAGATTTGTTCTATTTGGAATCCCATTGATAGTGTTGTTTTTTTAATCCTGTATGTCTTTCCTGTCTACACATGACCTTCACATCTTCCTTTTATTTGAATCCTAATGATGGTCTATGAGGTTTCTGCTCTCAGAAAAGGGTCATGATGCTGGTCTCATTGTTGTAGACTTTCTTACAAAATGTGTATCTTTGGACAATGTGCTTTAGAAGAGAGGAAGAAAAAATGTTTTCTTGGAGTAACTAAGAGGTTGTCATTTTCTTGATGAAACAAAGTATTTTAAATGGAAAAGTCCAGATGACTTGGCCCAAGGATTGTCTTTTAGGCTTAGTAGCTTAGGTAAGTGTTTCACTTTTTCGTTGCTACTCCAAGCTTTCAAAGACTAGTCCCACAGTTAGCCCACTACCTCTTTAAACACCTTCCCTGTATCCTTGGGGTCCCCCAATGCCTGTAACTTCGGTAATAGTAACACACAGAGCACTTATACAGAGCTCTCTCTTTGCACATGCCCCATGTCAACCTGTGCCGGTTCTGGCTAAAGTGAGCATCTTCCTGTAAGGCAGAATATTTTTTGGGGGGTTCATCATACTCCTCTGGATGGTTTGTCCATTAGTGTTTGCCTTCTTGCCCTAGTGCCACCGTGACCTTCTCCAGTTGTCCAGAAATGTACTCTGTGATACATATCCTACTGTTGAAGCACTTAAGACCCTGTTGAAATTCAATGCTTTAAAGATGGCAAAAGCTGTACTTTCAGTTAGGCAGACAACAAGCTCACCACCGAGAAGGAAGTCTGGGGCCACTGGAGAGTTATCTTACCTCTGGCTTCCCCCCTAAGGTGGAGATCTCCATGTAGCCAAGCTTCTAGTCCCTTCCCCTCAGCAGCCTCTGTTTCACAAAATTTTAGCCCAGAGCAAGGCCGCAGTCCCAAAGCTGTAGAACAATTAGCTGTTTGCTAACTGGAAGCCTTAGGTGAGTAAATCAACCTATCCCTCCTCTCATTCCTAGAGGCCCACACCTCAGAAAGTACTAGGCTGGACGGCCCCCAGCCACAGGGAAGAGGGAAGGCCAAAAAGGGGAGTGGGACAGGAGGAATCAGGAGAAGGATGACCAGCTGTGAGGGGAGGGGGCATGTAGCCCAGCAATTTCTGACTCTTCCCTTCCCATCCCGCCACACGGTCTTTTTGTTTTGTAGGATCACCTCCATTAGGAACTGCCAGGCAGAGGAGTAAAGATGGAGGCACCTTTGCCATATGAGTCAATTAGTTGATAGGCTGGCTCTCCAAGGCACAAACCACCTTAGGTTTTCATCTAGGTTCACTGGAAGTTAGTTCAATTTTCCTATCAAAGTCCTTCCCACTTATACCGTGCCCCAACACCCCAATCAGAGAGCTCCCTTTGGATGCCTGGACAGCATCTGGCTCATTTTCTTGGGAGGCCCAGAAGTGTCTTCCCAATATAACTTGCACTGTGTCTGCCTCTGCCACCTCAGGTCTACTTTGCTTAAACAGAACTGGAGGCCTAGACATAACCATGCCAAGTTCTGAGTGGAATAGCTGAGAAAAACTAATGGCTGCTTGGTTTTCCTGCTAATATTATAATACAACACTATACAACCATATGCTGGATTTTGCATTTTCTCTACAAAACATCTATTGTTCCTAATGTATCTTTACCTTTTTGATAATGCCAGGTTTTTGATTGATTGGGTTTTATTTCCTTTTTGTTCCCATAGTGAACAGTTCAGTTAGGTAGATGCCCTTTGCCCAGGTAATTTTGGTAGATTAGCTGTCACAACTCCCTTCTCTCTTTTCTCAATGTGGGCCTCCATTAGGTTATTCTTACTCTGAGAACTCTCCATTAATATTTTTTTCCTAATAGTTAACAACACTGTTTTTAAATGATAAGGTTATTTTGTAATGCCAGAGGCATTTTTCTTACGAGTATTCAATTTCTTTCATCTTTACTGTATGAAAAACAAATACACCATAACCTGTAGTGTGTCGCAGTTCTGTCTGTCACACAGGGAGGGAAGTCAAAGAGGATACTGGTGATTCAGACCAGAAGGTTGTCCGAGAAGCACAGTGTTCTTAAGAGGTTGTGCAGGGCATACAGGACCTCCATGCAGGTGAGCCTGACCAAGCTGATGGCCTCTACATGGGTATCTGTACCCGGGAAAAGTGGTGTTGAAGAAAAGTTTTATGTATGAATACCTGGGCAGCAAAAAGAGAGACCAGTGAGAGGGTAGAGCAGTTGGTGGTGAGTAGAGGGGACAAAGTGGTTGGTGGTTGTACTCCAGCCTGGACTAGGGACTTGATCCAAGTTTTATAGTAAGATTGGCTATTAGAGCAAGCCATTTTTCAGAAGCGAGGGGCCCCACTACACCGAGGTAGCAAACTTTAACATGGAGTGAAGAAGGGAAAGAGATGACAGACCAGATATTTAATCGGGCCTGTCTGTAATATTTGTAGCATTTGGATTCATTCAGAAAGAGAGTTCAGTTGGGCATCCACATATGTCTAAATATTTGAAAGGTTTAGATCACTTAGTAGAACATGTTTTATTTAATGGTTTATTTCCTTTCATGACAAATGTACCTTCATCATGACCTGAAAGGCCCGACTGGGATTTAGAATTCCCAGATTCCTCTAACTCCTGCTCCAGTGATATGAGAAGAGCTGCCCTTCCCACCCTCTGTCCCTGCCCCAGCTCCTAGACCAGGCCCCATCCCCTGTTCTGGGCATACAACCACCCCTTAAGCCTGGGAGCCCCTACTAGGCAATGCAATCAGCCCTTTACAGGACAGCTTCCAAGAGGGACATGCAGGCCTGGGCAGCAGGCCTGCTGTTTGGGAGTGCCAGGTACCTTGAGCATGGGCTAGTCGGGATACAGCCCTTGTTCCCAAGGCCGGGGCTCCTGGCCCTGTAGGGAGTGGGGCAGTTGGAAGCGGGTAGAGTAGAGGCCTCTAAAGCCTGGAGCTCAGGACAGAGGTCCCTCTTGCCTAGCTCTAAAAGCAATAGTATATTAGCAACTAGCACAGCATAAAGACTAACAAATCAGGGCCACTTTGAAGGTCCTCAGATCACACTACTCGGCCCGAACTTTCAGTTAAAGAATAGTGACAAGGAGCCCTTTGCCTTCTGTCTCACCATGTGGTTCTAGCCATACAGAATACTACGTGATAATACATTTTAAAATGTTAACACTGGTGACCAAAAAAAAAAAAGTGGTGGGAATGTGAAGTTTATTTCACTTTAACAGACATTAATTAAGCACCTGCTAAGAGGAAAACTTGTTGCCTAGGGCTTTGGGAAAGAAAGATAAATAAACCCTTTAAGTTCCCAGCCATTCAGAGGCTCAGTCTAGGGTTTGGTGTTGGTGGAATAGGGGGAAAATCAATACATATATTAAATATATATGCATATATGTATATAATATATATATGCACATACATATATAACTTAGAATATGAGATGTGATAACACAGGATATGAGAGAAGGTATCAGTGCTACTGAGGGGCACCTAGGCAGCCTTAACCAAATACGAAAATGAGGCTGTCTCGTATCAAGCCCCGGGGCCCTTCCCCTTCTCTCATCAACTAGGTCAACTAGGACCTTTTTTTCCCCCTTAAAAGGGAGTCTAGAGATTAAGTCCATTCTCTCACTTTCCTCTTTTCAGTATTTATTATTATAGACAGTATTGCTATAAACATCCATTTATCCACAGCCCAGCTTAAGAAATGTCACATTACAGATACAGCTGAAGCCTACTGTGGAGCCCTCCCCAGAAGGATCCCCCCACTTTCTTTGCCCAAGAAGTAGCCACCATCCTAGATGTGGTGTTTATTTTTCCAACTCATGCCTTTTGTATGTGACATTTGTATGATTCTTTCACATTTTACTCTCTCTATATATATCCACAGTCAGTATATGGTGGTTGTATGTTTCTTAGACTTCATATACGTGGTATCAAAATGTTTGTATCCTTCTGGAACTAGCTTTTCCCCTTACACATTTTTCTGCTGACCTTACTCCACTTTTGTCCCTCCATGTCTCAGCCCCCTGTGAGTTCTAGTCTTTGTCAGCCCAGCACTTGCCGTCCTGTTCAGTTTACCTGCAAACCCAAGCCAGTGAATTAAAGCTAGTCCTGATATAGTTGAGTCTCAGTTTCTTCCCCTGTGGCTCTAAACCAGGGCTTCTCAAACCTCAGCTGCATCAGAATCCCCTGGAGAGCTTGTTAAAACACAGATTGCTGGGCCTACTCTCGGAGTTTCTGATGCAGTAGGTCTTGGATTGAGCCTAAGAATTCCTGGGAGATGCTGATAATACTGTGCTAGGGACCAAACTTTGAGAACCTCTGCCACAAGGCAGTATCTGGCCTCCAAGCAAGCTGGGCCATCCATGAGGCTGCCTTCAAAATCATGCTGTAGAGAAGTACTGTCTGATAGACATATAATGCAAGTCATATATGTTACTTTGAGTTTTCTAGTAGCCACATTAAAAAAAGTAAAACGAAACTGGCAAAGTTAATTTTAATAGTATATTTTAACTCAATATTATCATTTCTACATGTAATCAGTATAAAAGTTATTAGATAGTAACACTGCATTTCACAGAGCACATCTCATGTAAGACTAGCCATACTTCAAGTACTCAGTAGCCATATATGGCTAGTGACTAACAGTGGACAATACAGCTCTGAAGACTTGACCTTCATCTCTTTACAAAAAGTGCTTTAAAACTGACATTTTCATTTATTTGGGGCTACAATAAAATAAAATAGGCTGAACAAGTGGTGGAAAGTGATACCTTTCAATTAAGGTACAATGGGCCAATGAAAGAGGTAAAAGAAGAGATTTAAGTCAAGATTATTTATCTAAATAAAACCTGCCTACATTTCAGTTTATTAATTTAAAGCAAACTTATTTTTAACTAGAATAAATGCTGTCAAATACATATGTAAAATGTAAGAGAGAACTGAGATGTCATTGGATATCACATTTTGGGTGATGAACTCTGGAATGAAATTCCAGTGGGCTTCTGAACAATGACAAACCTAAGAATAGTGAACAACAGATTCTTCTTTCTCCATCTTCTCTTTATTCTTCCCAACTGCAGGATGAAATGAGAGAAAATTAATAATTATATAGCATTAACCAGCACCAGTGACTTTCTAAATCTAAGAAAACACCCCTATGTTTATCTGCTGCATTTGTATTCTATATATCAACAAGTAGAGACGAACAATGTGTTTTCCTCTTGTAACCTGTTCCCGTGGACACAGGATGCTTGTGCAACTGACAACTCAACACTTGATTAAACCAGTCTTGTCCCTGTTGCCTAACACCATGAATGCTTTTTTTTCCTGGAGAGGCCATTCTGGGATTTAAATAAGTCTCTCCACCTTAAAAGCCTGTGCTTGTTCCACAGACACTCCCTTACTCTCCTAGACCCTCAGTTTCCACATCTACCATATGAGAAAGAGGCTGCTATTATGAAATACACAGCTGTGAAAATGCAAAAAAAGAAAGAAAAGAAAAATACAAAGAAAAATGTTAGCTTATCTTTTAAATAAACTGAAAGATGTGATATATCTTAAGACTTAATTACCAGTGCACTGATAAACAATAACCACAGTATGACTAAGTTTCTTCTGTCTGTCACATAAGATACAAAAATCTACAACTGAATGAATATTTAGATGTTCATAATTAAATGTGGTCCTGCTGAAATTCTTAACTTTTGTCACCTGTATGTAGTCATAGTCTAAGAGGCATTGTCTCCTAGTTACTACAAGGGACTGTGTTTCCATGGCCCAGTAATTATGTCCAAGTGGTGCTCAGCCCAGCTACTTTAGCTGCTCAGCTCCTGCTGACTTTTTCTAGACAAATATCGGTCTCAGGCAGCCACACATTTACCTCTTGTTAGTAATGTTACACGTATAGGACAAAGGACCCCACAAGAACAAATGAGTAGCCATGAGGGATATTTCAGAAAACACTCTATTTTATATTACTAGGTATATGCGTACTTTCTTAACATTCTAAGTAGGTAAAACTGAATTTTTAAACTAAGATTTTCTTAATTTAGTGGGAGATGTTTTTTGAAAAATAATAAAGTTGTCAGGAACAGGTGAAAGCCAGGAATTGCTGGGTGATATTCAAAGCATACCTGGGTTTCCTGCTCTCTGTGGGGTCCATATGCGTTTAGGGGCCTTCTTGTTTTTTGTTAGACTTTTCTTTTTCGTCCTTATTTTCATTGTCTTCGGCCTCATCATCAGAGTTTTCATGCCGAGATTTAGTTGTTTCTTTAGTGAAGAAAAATACAGACTTTGAGACCAGACATTCACAGGAAAGGAATATCCCAATTCGTAATGAAGAGGGACACCCCCTACTCTACCCTCAGGACAAGCAGGAGGGTAGGAGTAACTCAGAAAAGCAGAGCTGGACCCCTTCCCACTGGCTGACACAGCACTCCCAGGGCCCTCGCATTTCTGCTGCTCGCTCCATTCACACTGACATTACTTCTGCCGTTCCACTGAAGCAGCCACCACCGGGTGCTACTGATGATTTCTGGACAAGAAGGGATCAGAACGACTGGGGTGGGCTGCATTCTGTAGCCCTGGTTAGAACTTTCTTGAGAAAATGTTTTGCCTCGTTGACAAATGCTGTGGTGGAGCTCATCCGTGCCTCAACCCCCTGAATCCTTAATGGGCACCAAGTGCTCCGTATCAGCGCATAATAGTCTGGGATCCGCCTCCCGCGGACCTCGTCACTTCCAAAGGCTTGACCCAGAAACGAGGTTCACCGCGCGCTGGCTCTTTCCCTTGCATTTCCTCCCAGGCCGCCTCCCCCACCCCTCGGGGGCCGAGGAAGCGCGCGGAGACCGCACAGCTCCCCTCACAGGTGGGTGGAGGGCAGCACTTTTCTTCTCAAAGCTGCCAGGGCCTGAGCGGCTCTGGGCGTCTCCGTGGGCATGGCCAGCCTTTGCTTCTTCAGGGCCCCGACCCGGGCTTCACCCCCAAGCCGGCGCCGCCCCCCCAGGCCTGCCGAGAGGCCGCCTCCCCCGGAAGCCGCCCGGGGCGCACGGTCCGCCCACGCCCAGCGCCTTCCTTACCCTCTGGGCCTGTGGCCCCAGCCAAGGACTCCCGAGCTGCGGGCCCCTCGGGCTCCTCCGCCGACTCCACGGCCATCTCCAAGGTGGCCACCTCCTCATCCTCAGACTCCTCCGCAGGCGGCCAGGCCGCAATGTGCTGTTGTGGCACCTGAGGCCCCAGGGGCGCCGGGAGCTCACCAGAGCCTTCCAGATTGTGAGGCTGCTGCCTCTGCAGCACAGGGCCACCGGGGTTCCCCCCGAGGGTGTGGTCGTTGTAGTTCAAGCTTCGCAGGAGCGACTGGACCATTTCCAGGAACATGAAGGCGAAGTTCGCCGTGGGGAGACGGGGGCCATTCCCATCAATCTGCTGGCCATCCTGCATGTTGCACACGCCCTCCTTGGCCTGCCGGATGCCTGAGCCCTCCTCTCCCCTGCCACCCACCACCGGCTCCACCGCCTCCAACCCAAGGCCTCCCAAGGCCCCTGCCAGTCCGGGGGCCTCTGCCGCATCACTCCGTGCCACTCTGGCATCCCCCGCTGCATCAACCCATGCCACTCTGATGACCCCCGCTGCATCAACCCATGCCACTCTGACGGCCCCCGCTGCATCAACCCATGCCACTCTGGTGGCCCCCGCTGCATCAACCCATGCCACGTTGACGTTCCCCGCTGCATAAACCCATGCCACTCTGAAGGTCCCCGCTGTATCAACCCATGCCACTGCGGTGATCCCCTCCCCATCACCCCCTGCCACTCCATCAGCCTCTGCCACTCCGGCGGCCCCTGCCGCATTGCCCCCTGCCACTCCGGGGGCCTCCGCTGCATCACCCCCCACCACATCACCCCCAGCCACATCAGCGGCCCCCACTGCGTCACCCTCGTGGGGCTCGGAGTCACCAACACCTGGGATGCCAACTCGAACTACCTCAGCCGCCACTCCCGCCACATGCATGGGGCCCTCCTGGCGTCCCAGGGCCTGGTCTGCATCACCGGCGGCAGACATGGCCCCAGGCAGTATCTTGACCACTGTCGACTGGGCTGTGGTGATGACCGCAAAGATGGTGGGTCGTCCTTGAGGTGGCTGCTGCTGAGGAGAGGCCCTGGGCACTGGGGCCTGACTTGAGGCAGGCGGGGTGTCAGAGGAGCTGGCGGCTGAGGGGAGAAGAGACTGTATATGGTGGTGCCTGAGGAGGCCCCACCACACCAAAGGCAGAGGGCCGACGTCAGGACTGGCCTACCAAGGGGCCTCTGACGACGACTGTGCAGGAGGCGCGGAAGATGCCTCTAGAAAGGGGACGGGAGGCGGGGCCGGAAGTGTTGTCAGAGGGCCAGGCCCCCTACCACTGAGCTCAATTGCTGAGAAGAAATGACTGACAGGCCCTGCATCCAATGAATGACCTTTAGGTTCTAGGCTTCCTCACGATTGCCTCACCCCATGCCACTTCTGCGGCCCCTGCCACGTCACCCCCCACCCCCCCCCGTCACATAGGCGGTCCCCAGCTGCGTCACTCCCTGCCACCCCTGAGGTGGCTGCTGCTGAGGGGACGCCCTGGGCACTGGGGCCTGACTTGAGGCACGCGGGGTGTCAGAGGAGCCGGCGGATGAGAGACTATCTGTGGTGGTGCCTGAGGAGGCCCCAGCACGCGAAAGGCAGAGGGCTGACGTCAGAACACACCTACCAAGGTGCGCCTCTGATGATGACTGTGCAGGAGGCGCGAAAGATGCCTCTAGAAAGGTGGTGGGAGGCGGGGCCAGAAGTGTCACCCGAGGGCCATGCCCCTCTTCATGAAGCAATGACCGACATGCCCTGCATCCAATGAAAGACCTTTAGGTTCTAGGATTCCTCACAATCGCCTCCCTGTTCTTTGAGACTTCAGGGTTTTGGGCTCCATTTAGGTCCACACAGCTCCTGTCCTTTTATTTTTATTTATTTATTTATAATTTATTTTGGTATCATTAATCTACAATTACATTTGCAATATTATGGTTATTGAACTACCCCCGTCATCAGGTCCCCCCACCTACCCCATTGAACTCACTGTCCATCACCGTGGTGAGATGCTATAGATTCACTACTTGTCTTCTCTGAGTTGTACAGCCCTCCCTGCGCCACCCCAACATTACATCTGCTAATCTTAATGCCCCTTTTCCCCCCTTGTCCCTCCCTTCCCACCCATCCTCCCCAGTCCCTTTCCCTTTGGTAACTATTAGTCCGTGTTTGGGTTCTGTGAGCCTGCTGCTGTTTTGTTCCTTCAGTTTTTTTCTTTGTTCTTATACTCCACATATGCGTGAAATCATTTGATACTTGTCTTTTTCGGCTTGACTTATTTCACTGAGCATAATACTCTCTAGCTCCATCCATGTTTTTGCAAACGGTAGGATGTGTTTTCTTCTTATGGCTGAATAATATTCCAGTGCGTATATGTACCACCTCTTCTTTACCCATTCATCTACTGATGGACACTTAGGTTCCTTCCATTTCTTGGCTGTTGTAAATAGTGTTGCGATAAACATAGGGGTGCATATGTGTTTTTCAACCTGCGTGGCTGCATTCTTAGGGAAAATTCCTAGGAGTGGGATTCCTGGGTCAAATGGTATTTCTATTTTGAGTTTTTTGAGGAACCTCCATACAGCTTTCCACAATGGTTGAACTAATTTGCATTCCCACCAGCAGTGTAGGAGGGTTCCCTTTTCTCCACATCTTCACCAACATTTGTTGTTGTTTGCGTTTTGGATGTCGGCCATCCTCACTGGTGTGAGGTGATATCTCCTTGTGGTTATAATCTGCATTTCTCTGATGATTAGTGATGTGGAGCATCTTTTCATGTACCTGTTGGCCACCTGAGTTTCTTCTTTGGAGAAGTGTCTATTCATGTCCTCTGCCCATTTCTTAATTGGATTATTTACTTTATGTTTGTTCAGGTGCGTGAGTTCTTTATATATTTTGGATGTCAACCCCTTATCGGATACGTCATTTATGAATATATTCTCCCATACTGTAGGATGTCTTTTTGTTCTACTGATGGTGTCCTTTGCTGTACAGAAGCTTTTCAGCTTGATATAGTCGCACTTGTTCATTTTTGCTTTTGTTTCCCTTGCTCGGGGAGATATGTTCATAAAGAAGTCGCTCATGTTTTTGTCCAAGAAATTTTTGCCGATGTTTTTTTCTAAGAGTTTTATGGTTTCATGACTTACATTCAGGTCTTTGATCCACCTTGAGTTTACCTTTGTGTATGGGGTTAGACAGTAGTCCAGTTTCATTCTTTTACATGTAGCTGTCCAGTTTTTCCAACACCAGCTGCTGAAGAGGCTGTCATTTCCCCATTGTATATCCAAGGCTCCTTTATCAAATATTAATTGGCTGTAAATGTTTGGGTTAATGTTTGTATTTTCTATTCTGTTCCATTGGTCTGTGGGTCTTCTTTTGTGCCAGTAATATACTGTCTTGATTAATGTGGCTTTGTAGTAGAGCTTGAAGTCAGGGAGCGTAAGTCTCCCTGTTTTATTCGTCCTTCCTTTGGCTATTCGGGGTCTTTTGTGGTTCCATAGGAATTTTAGAATTATTTGTTCCAGTCCATTGAAGAAAGCTGTTGGTAGTTTGATAGGGATTGCATTGAATCTGTAGATTGCTTTAGGTAGTATAGCCATTTTGACAATATTTATTCTATCTAGCGAAGAGTATGGGATGCATTTCCATTTGTTAGTGTCCTCTTTAATTCCTCTTAGGAGTGTTTTGTAGTTTTCAGAGTACAGGTCTTTCCCTTCCTTCTTTAGGTTTATTCCTTGGTATTTTATTCTTTTTGATGCAATTATAAATGGAATTGTTTTTCTGATTTCTCTTTCTGTTAGTTCATCGTTAGTGTATAGGAAAGCAACAGATTTCTGTGTGTTAATGTTTATCCGGCAAATTTGCTGAATTCAGATATTAGTTCTAGTAGTTTTGGAGTGGAGTCTTTAGGGTGTTTTATGTACAGTATCATGTCATCTGCAAATAGTGACAATTTGAGTTCTTTTTTACCAATCTGGATGCCTTGTATGTCTTTGTTTTGTCTGACTGCTGTGGTTAGGACCTCCAGTACTATGTTGAATAACAGTGGAGAGAGTGGGCATCCCTGTCTTATTCCCGATGTTAGATGAAAAGCTTTCAGCTTCTCGCTGTTAAGTATGATGTTAGCTGTGGGTATGTCATATATAGCCTTTATGATGTTGAGGTACTTGCCGTCTATACCCATTTTGTTGAGAGTTTTAATCATGAATGGATGCTGAATTTTGTCAAATGCTTTTTCAGCATCTATGGAGATGATCATGTGGTTTTTGCTCTTCTTTTTGTTGATGTGGTAGATGATGTTGATGGATTTTTGAATGTTGTACCATCCTTGCATCCCTGGGATGAATCCCACTTGATCATGGTATATGATCCTCTTGATGTATTTTTGAATTCAGTTTGCTAATATTTTGTTGAGTATTTTTGCACCTACGTTCATCAGGGATATTGGTCTGTAATTTTCATTTTTGGTGTGGTCTTTTCCAGGTTTTGGTATTAGAGTGGTGCTGGCTTCATAGAATGAGTTTCAAAGTATACCCTTATCTTCTATTTTTTGGAAAACTGTAAGGAGAATGGGTGTTATTTCTTCTCTACATGTCTTGTATATTTCAGAGGTGAATCCATCTGGTCCGGGGGATTTGTTCTTGGGTAGTTTTTTGATTACCACTTCAATTTCATTGCTGGTGATTGGTCTGTTTAGTTTTTCTGTTTCTTCCTTGATCAGTCTTGGAAGGTTGTATTTTTCTAAGAAATTTTCGATTTTTTCTAGGTTTTCTAGCTTGTTAGCATGTAGATTCTCGTAATATTCTCTTATAATTCTTTGTATTTCTGTGGAGTCCATCATTATGTTTCCTTTCTCATTTGTGATTCTGTTTATGTGTGTAGATTCTCTTTTTCTCTTAATGAGTCTGGTTAGGAGTTTATCTATTTTGTTTATTTTTTCAAAGAACCAGCTCTTGGTTTCATTGATTTTTTCTATTGTTTTATTCTTCTCAATTTAATTTATTTCTTCTCTGATCTTTATTATGTACCTCCTTCTGGTGACTTTGGGCCTCATTTGTTCTTCTTTTCCCAATTTCATTAATTGTGTCTTTATACTGTTCATTTGGGAATGCTCTTCCTTCTTTAAATAGGCCTGGATTGCAATATACTTTCCTCTTAGAACTGTCTTTGCTGCATACCACAGAAGTTGTGGCTTTGTGTTGTTGTTGTCATTAGTCTCCATATATTCTTTGATTTCTGTTTTGATTTGGTCATTAACCCATTGATTAATTAGGAGAATGTTGTTACGTCTCCATGTATTTGTGAGCCTTTTTGATTTCTTTCTAAAATTTATTTCTAGTTTTATACTTTTGTGATCTGAGAAGTTGGTTGGTAGATTTCAATATTTTTTAATTTACTGAGGTTCTTTTTGTGGCCTTATATGTGGTCTATTCTGGAAAATGTTCCATGTGCACTTGAGAAGAATGTATATCCTGCTGCTTTTGGGTGCAGAGTTCTGTAGATGTGTGTTAGGTCCATCTGTTCTAGTGTGTTGTTCAGTGCCTCTGTGTCTTTACTTATTCTCTGTCTGGTTGATCTGTCCTTTGGAGTGAGTGGTGTGTTGAAGTGTCCTAAAATGAATGCATTGCTGTCTATTTCCTCCTTTAATTCTGTTAGTATTTGTTTCACATATGCTGGCTCTCCTGTGTTGTGTGCATATATATTTATAACGGTTATATCTTCTTGTTGGACTGACCCCTTTATCATTATGTAATGTCCTTCTTTAACTCTTGCTAATTTCTTCGTATTGAAGTCTATTTTGTCTGATACAAGTCCTGCAACACCTGCTTTTTTCTCTTTGTTGTTTGCATGAAATATCTTTTTCCATCCCTTCACTTTTAGTCTGTGTATATCTTTGGGTTTGAGGTGAGTCTCTTGTAAGCAGCATATAGATGGGTCTTGCTTTTTTATCCATTGTGTTACTCTGTGTCTTTTGATTGGTGCATTCAGTCCATTTACATTTAGGGTGATTATGGATAGATATGTACTTATTGCCATTGCTGGCTTTAGATTCGTGGTTACCAAAGGTTCAAGGGATGCTTCTTTACTATCTAAAAATCTAACTTAACTTTCTTGGTAAGTTATTGTGAACACAGTCTGATGTTTCTTTATCTCTCCCTTCTTATTCTTCCTCCTCCATTCTTTATATACTAGGTGTTTTATTCTTTGCCTTTAGTTAGTATTGGGATGGTCTGCTTTCTTTGCTATGGTTTTATTTTCTCTGGTGACATCTTTTTAGCCTTAGGGGTGCTTCCCTCTAGAGCAGTCCGTTTAAGATATCCTGTAGTGGTGGTTTATGAGAGGCACACTCTCTCAACTTTCATTTGTCTGGAAATTGTTTAATCCTTCCGTCATATTTAAATGATAATCGTGCTGGATACAATATTCTTGGTTCAAGGTCCTTCTGTTTCATTACATTAAATATGTCATGCCATTCTCTTCTGGCCTGTATGGTTTCTGTTGAGAAGTCTGGTGATGGTCTGATGGGTTTTCCTTTGTAGGTGATCTTTTTTCTCTCTCTAGCTGCCTTTAAAACTCTGTCCTTATCTTTGATTTTTGCCATTTTAATTATTTTGTGTCTTGGTGTTGTCTTCCTTGGGTCCCTTGTGTTGGGAGATCTGTGGGCTTCCATGGACTGCGAGACTATTTCCTTCCCCAGCGTGGGAAAGTTTTCAGCAATTATTTCTTCAAAGACACTTTCTATCCCTTTTTCTGTCTCTTATTCCTCTGGTACTCGTATAATGCGAATATTGTTCCATTTGGATTGGTCACACAGTTCTCTTAATGTTCTTTCATTCCTAGAGATCCTTTTATCTCTCTCTGCCTCAGCTTCTCTGTATTCCTGTTCTCTGATTTCTATTCCATTAAGAGTCTCTTGCATCTCATCCAGTCTGCTGTTAAGCCCATCGATCGCTTGTGTGATTTCTGCTTTTTCTTTCCTCACTTCCCTCACTTCCTCCCTCTGCTCTTGCACATTTCTCTGTAGATCCGTCAGCATGGTTATGACTTTTATTCTGAATTCTTTTTCAGGAATACTGTGCATTTCCATGCCTTCAGGCTCCTTCTCTGGGGTTGTCTTGTTGATCTTAGTCTGAATCATATTCCTCTGTCTTTTCATGGCTATAGAAGTGGTCGCTGGTAGTTGCCACGTATGTCATCTGGGCCCTTTAAGATTGTAAAAAGAAAAAAAAAGAAAAAAAAGGAGAAAAAAAAGAAAAGAAAAAAGAAGAAAAAACAAAAAGAAAAAAAAAAACAAACAAAAAAACGCCCACCGGGAGCGGATTCTGTGGGGATACTGTAGGTGGCGCTGTTGCTCCACTATTCCGCAGATGTGTCTGCGCCTCTCGGCAGGGCTATTTATAGCTCTGGCCATTGTGGGAATGAATGGGAGGCTGTTGATCTCTGTGGGAAGTCTAAGTGCAGCCACCCTTTCCCAGTCGCCAGCTAAGGGGTCCGAAACTCCCCAGGACTCCCACCCTGCTGGGCTGAGTGTGCCTGGGCAATCCGGCCCCTTCACTGGGCTCCTGTCTCTTTGAGACCACTGAAAAAGGCGTGCGATTTTCTTGTTTTCCTTTTTTCCTTCCCAGGAGCCGGCTGCAAGCACCCTGGCGCGTTCCCCACTCAGATCCTGCACCCTCTGTGTCTCCAATCTCTGCTACACCGCGTGATGTGAGTCAGTGCTCCCCACGCAGATTACTGGGGCTGGTTATTTCACGGGCCTGTACTTGCACTCCCTCCCGTCTCTGAATCCTCTCCTCACACTGGTGCGCTGGGGTGGGGGAGTGCTCGGGTCCCATCTGGTCGCGGCTGCTTATCTTACCCGCCTCGTGGGCTGCCGAGTCCTTTCAGGTGTAGCTGCATGCTGTGCGCTTTCCTGCGCATTCTGGTCTCTCTTTTAGGAATAGTTGTATTTGCTGTATTTTCATATATATATATATAGTGTTGGGAGGAGATTTCTGCTGCCCTGCTTATGCCGCCATCTTTGTGTCTTTACTTCTTTTCTGTCTGGTTGATCTGTCCTTTGGAGTGAGTGGTGTGTTGAAGTCACCTAAAATGAATGCATTGCTGTCTATTTCCTCCTTTAATTCTGTTAGTATTTGTTTCACATATGCCAGCACTCCCATATTGAGGGCATATATATTTATAATGGTTATATCCTCTTTATGGATCTACCCCTTTATCATTATGTGATGTCCTTCTTTACCTCTTGCTAATTTCTTCGTTTTGAAATCTATTTTGTCTGATACATGTACTGCAACAACTGCTTTTTTCTCCCTGTTGTTTGCATGAAATATCTTTTTCCATCCCTTCACTTTTAGTCTGTGTATATCTTTGGGTTTGAGGTGAGTCTCTTGTAAGCAGCATATAGATGGGTCTTACTTTTTTATCCATTCTGTTACTCTGTGTCTTTTGATTGGTGCATTCAGTCCATTTACGTTTAGGGTGATTATCGATAGATATGTACTTATTGCCATTGCTGGCTTTAGATTCGTGGTTACCAAAGGTTCAAGGGTTGCTTCTTTACTATCTAAGAATCTAACTTAACTTTCTTGTTAAGTTATTGTAAACACAGTCTGATGTTCCTTTATTTCTCTCCTTTCTTATTCTTCCTCCTCCATTCTTTATATACTAGGTGTTTTATTCTTTGCCTTTAGTTAGTATTGGGACGGTATGCTTTCTTTGCTATGATTTTATTTTCTCTGGTACATCTTTTTAGCCTTAGGGGTGCTTCCCTCTACAGCAGTTCCTTTAAGATATCCTGTAGAGGTGATTTATGGGGGGCAAATTCTATCAGCTTTCGCTTGTCTGAAAATTGTTTAATCCCTCCATCATATTTAAATGATAATTGTGCTGGATACAATATTCTTGGTTCAAGGCCCTTCTGTTTCATTATGTTAAATATATCATGCCATTCTCTTCTGGCCTGTAAGGTTTCTGTTGAGAAGTCCGGTGATAGTCTGATGGGTTTTCCTTTGTAGGTGATCTTTTTTCTCTCTCTAGCTGCCTTTAAAACTCTGTCTTTATCTTTGATTTTTGCCATTTTAATTATTATGTGTCTTGGTGTTGTCTTCCTTGGGTTCCTTGTGTTGGGAGATCTGTGGGCTTCTGTGGACTGCAAGACTATTTCCTTCCCCAGAGTGGGAAAGTTTTCAGCAATTATTTCTTCAATGACACTTTCTATCCCTTTTTCTGTCTCTTCTTCCTCTGGTACTCCTATAATGCGAATATTGTTCCATTTGGATTGGTCACACAGTTCTCTTAATATTCTTTCATTCCTAGAGATCCTTTTATCTCTCTCTGCCTCAGCTTCTCTGTATTCCTGTTCTCTGATTTCTATTCCATTAAGAGTCTCTGGCATCTCATCCAGTCTGCTGCTAAGGCCGTCAGTGGCTTGTCTCATTTCTGCATTGCCTTTGCTCACTTCCCTCACTTCCTCCCTTAGCTCTTGCATATTTCTCTGTGGATCCATCAGCATGGTTATGACTTTTATTCTGAATTCTTTTTCAGGAAGATTGTGCATTTCCATCCCTTCAGGCTCCCTCTCTGGTGTTGTCTGGGTCTGGGTGAGCTTTGTCTGTACTATATTCCTCTGTCTTTTCATGGTGATAGAAGTGGTCACTGCTAGGTGCCACATCTGTCAGCTGGGCTCTTTAAGACTTAAAAAAAAAACAGAAACAAAATAAAAAAATAAGGAAGAGAAAGAAAAGAGAAAAAGGAGAAAGAAAGAAAAGAAAGAAACGAAAGGAAAAGAAAGGAAAAAAAAAACGCCCCTCGGGAGTAGATTCTGTAAGGATGCTGTAGGTGGCGCTGTTGCTCCACTATTCCGCAGCCGGGGCCATGCAGCTCCACATGGCCATTTGTAGCTCTGGCCAGGGCGGGAACGAATGGGAGGCTGTTGTTCTCTGTGTGAAGTTTCAGTGCAGCTACTTTTTCCCAGTCTCTAGCCAAAGGGTCCAAAATTCCTCAGGACTCCCAGCCTGCTGTGCCAAGTGTGCTGGGACGATCCTGGGCCCTTTCCTTTTTAAGGCCGCCAAAGAAAGTGTGCGCACTTTTCTTTTTTCCTGGGGAGCCTGCTGCAAGGACCCGGGCGCGTTCCCACCTCAAAACCTGCACCTTCTGCTGGTCCAATATCCAATACACCGCGCAATGTGTGTCAGTGCTCCCGGCTCAGATCACCAGGGCTGGTTATTTCGTGGGCCTGTACTTCCACTCCCTCCCGACTCTGAATCCTCTCCTCCCGCTGGTGCGCTGTGGTGGGGGAGTGCTCAGGTCTTGCCGGGGCGCGTCTCCGTATATTACCCGCCTCACTGGGTGCCGAGTCTTCTCAGGTGCGTGATGCAGGCTGTGTGATGTCCTGTATATTCTGGTCTCTCTTTTAGGAATAGTTGTATTTGCTGTATTTTCATAGATATATATGGTTTTGGAAGGAGATTTCCGCGGCCCTGCTCATGCCACCATCTTCCCGGAACCCCCTAATGTTTTTTTTAACAGCTTTATTGAGATGTCATTTACATCCTGTATTATTTACCCATTTGAAGTATATACAGTTTGGTGGTTTTTAGTATTACCACAATTATGTGGAAACTATTCCCCATATCAATTTTAGAAGATTGTCATTATCCCCAAAAGAAATCTCGTATCACCTCCCTATCCCCCTAGCGCCCCACAGGCCTAGGCAACCACAAACCCATTTTTTTCTTTATAGATTTGTCTATATTAATTAACATATATTAATGGAATCATATAATATGTGGTCTTCTGTGACCTGATTTCTTTCACTCAGTATAATATTTTCAAGGATTCATCCATGTTGTAGTATGTATCAGGGCTTCATTTCTTTTTATGGCATAATAATATTCCGGTGTATGGATATACTACCTTTTGTCTGTCCATTCACCCACTGATGGACATTTGAGTTGTTTCCACCTTTTGGCTACTATGAATAATGCTTCTATAAACATTCCTGTACAAGTTTCCGTACAGTCTTATGTTTTCCTTTTCCTTGGGTTTATACCTGGAATTGGAATTGCTGGGTCACATGGTAACTATGTCTAACCTTTTGAGGAACTGCCAGACAATTTTTCCAAATTCACATGCCCACTGGAAGTGTGTGAGCATTACAATTTCTCCACATCCTTGCCTTATTATCTGACTTTTTAATTCCAGCCATCCTAGTGGGTGTGAGGTGATCATCTCCTTGTGGTTTCGATTTGCACTTCCCTGACACTCTTAATGTTTTTGATCACTGGCCCCTGTCAAAGGCAATGGGGAAAATTCAAATTACATTTATTGGAGGCTTCCTCTAATAGCCACCTACCTGCCTCTGACTCTAGGCCCTATGTACCTTTTGCAGTAGAGCATATGACTCAGGGGTTTGTGGTAAGGTTGGAGGAATCTTTGAGAAAACCTCTCTGCTTACACTGTACCTGTCCTAAGACATCTGCCAGTCCTTCCTGATACCCAGAGAGTTTTGAGGAAGGAGGCTTTATTAACCTATGGTGGTATCTGTTGGCCACTTTAAATGAAAGGCACATTTGGACCCTAACATTGCTTGGGTGGGTTAGAGCCAGCCTTTCCTGTTGCTGAGGCCCACGAACATCATCTTGCCCTGTCCTTTGGCTCAGGAATGTATAAGCTTACTCTCAAGAGCTTCCTTTTTACACCACCCTGTAAACGTGTCTTGTTCCTTCTCTCTCTTGTCTCCTGCCCCTAGTATAGCCATTAACTAGCTGGGAAAGTCACTTTACTTTCTTGTGCCACAGTTTCCTCCTCTTCCAAGTGGATATAACAGTAACCACCCTCTCAGGGTGAGTGTGAGGGCGATATGAAATAATGGGTGTGAAATGCCCTAAGAGGGCCTGGCACAGAGTTCACACTCAAAGCAATTTGTTTCCATCCCTTCACTCCAGATTGGTCACCCATCAGATTAAGAAAGTTGCTCAGCCCTGGCTGAGTGACTTTTGCTACCCCTCAGTTTCATAGGCTTGTTTCTCCTCTGGGGTCTCATTGCAGAATAGCAGCCAGAGGCAGCAAATGGGCAACCATCACACATGTCTGTCTTCATTTAGTGCACTTTGTGGCTGAATGCTTTTTGCTTTACCGGGAGGTCAGGAGGGCTGTGATCAGCACTTCAAGTCTCCCCCTATGCAGGATAATAATGACTTCTGCCATTACCCAAACGTGGAAAATAAACCCTGCTGGCTGTGAGCATGAGAACCTTCATTCCCCTGCAGCCTGACTCCAGGCTAAGCAATAGTCAGAACAGTGAGCAGCCAGGAGGTTCATGAGGAAGCACCTGATGGAAAGGCCTAGGTCCTTGATGGGGTGGCAGGCTGGGAGGCAGGAAGCACTTAGGTGCCAGGTACAGGAGCTGCTAAATCACATGGGTAAAAGCAGCCACCAGGATGGGTTAGAGAACTAGGGGCAGGAGGGAGGGGGCAAAAGATAGACTTCCCCTGCCAGGGTGCTTTGGTCAAACCCCTAAGGTCAGTTTGCATAAACTGCTGGTCCCGTCCTACCCTGCTTTGGGCGGGACACCCTACCCCTCGGGGGACAGTGCTGCAAGCTGTTCACTCTACCCCAGCCCCCTGCCTGAGAGCTCAGTCACCGGGAAGCTGGCCAGGACTGCAGGCTCAATCAACTGTCCTTGAGCCCCGTGTCCATTTCCTGGGCTTTAGCAGCGTATTTGCAGTTCACTGTCATTATCTCTGTGCAGTTGAGTGAAAATGACTCGTGGTTCAGTTGAGTTAAAACCTACAACAGTCTCAGTAGCTGTCCATCCCCCTGGAGCCTGCTTCCTGAGCTCTTCCTTCTAGAAAAGCTGTGACAATGACAGCAGGGAGTGCATGTCAGCCAGCCCTGGTCCTGTCCCCAGGTGATAATGAGACATCATTGTTGGAGCTGGACTCACTCTGTTGGGGAGTGTGAGGTTGCAATAACCTGGAGTTTTGGATCTTGTTCCCTGGGGACTCTTTTCAAGAAAACAAAGACCAGAAATAAAAGAAAACCAGAGAGGAAATTTCAAGAAAGCCATTTCTCAATCAATTTCCTAATTTCTCATTAACCAGTGGCTCAGTAGAAAGCAGTTTTTAGAGCCTTTTTATCTGATCCTCACATTCTCAGCTCCCTGATGGGCAGCTTTCAGAAACAAACCCAATCCACTGCCTCTGTGTGTGTACACGTGTGTGTGTGTGTCTGTCTGTGTGTTCAAGTCTTTTATTGCCAAGCAGAGCACTTGCTGCTTTATTTTCCAAAGCCAAAACCCCTTTGCTTTGGGTTTCCCTTTCCAGGATCTGAAACCACTCTACGCTAACCGGTGCCACTATGTCCCCAAGACATCCCAGAAGGAAGCCGAGGAGGTGAGCCAGAGTGAGGCTGCATGCCTTACCTTTCGGGAACGTCTCCTGTTCTGCCTGAAGTCCCCCTCCTCCCACTTTTTTTAAACTCCTTTTCACAGGCCTAAGGCTTGGAGCTAGGTCTGTAGTTGATTTGTTCAGTGGGTCAGAGCACAGTGCTCATGAGGCCATGGTCATAAGTTGGAGCCTCATGAGCCCTAATCAGATTCACTTTGTTCTGTGGCCTCAGGCTGCCCCTCTGACCCCAGCAGGCAGCCTCTCCCTGTGTGGCTTTGATCCCAAGAGGGCAAGATGAGGGTACAAAGGCCACAGGGCAGGCCCCTGCCCCCTCCCTGGGGACGATGGTCCAAGTACCTGGACTTGAGTCCCCGCCAAGGCACTGGGCCTAGACTCAGGAGGTAGAGCCTGAGTCCCACACTCAGGAGGGCTCATGAAGCCACATGAGGATGACTGAGAAGCCTGGTCCACTTGGAGGCTCTGGGAAGCCTGGACTGTCAGCCTGGCTCCCTCATGACACTTCCAAGAGGCCAGTGTGATAATGCCTGAGTGGGCACAGAAGAGCATCTCTTTCCCGCTCCTCACAGCCTTTCTTGTATTTCATGTTGCCTCACACTGAACTAGAGGCAGGGACAGTGAGTGAAGCATGACTCCAGGTCATTTTTGGAGAGCTTTCGTTTCAAGACACAATAATCCCTTCCCAACGCAGAGATCCCTTCAATGTGAAACGCCACCACATGCTTCTAGAAACCTTGACAATCTAGTATGCTGTTAACCTCACATTGAAAGTCAGCCCTCCCACCCACTCCAGCATATTAGAAAGATAATCGTTTGTGATTGGGAGAAAAGGGAGGCAAGTGGCTATAAAATGGCCACGGCATTACCCAGCTGCAGGAGAAGCCACCGTACAATGTGAATGTGCCCTTGGAGTTAGACAAAGTGATGGCCTTGTTCCCAAGGTGCCAGGGCAAATGTTTCTATTAAGGCTCTGCCATCCACTTGCCCTTTTCCTTTCTCCAATCACAAATTCACCATTTCTCTAACTATCCTCGGGGTAGAAGGGAGTAGAAATCTATATGTGCTAACAGTTTATCAGGTAGCAAGCATTTGGATGAAGGACCAATATAGAAAAAAATGCCCATTCACCATGAATATCCTCTGTAACACAGCAAAAACAAATTTACAAGCGTTTCATTGCATCTGCATGGGGAAAAGAGTCTGAAAAATTTCTTACAAACAAAAGATGGTAAATGGAAATACATTAAAATTTTCTTTTGCAAACTCACGATGTGTAAAATGTCATTGCTGTTCTTTTTATTTCGTCATGATTGCTTTCTTGTGCTAACTTGGTGACTATAAAGGCATTAATGATGACTTCCATAGATTCACTTGTAACCCTGGTCCCCCTAACCCTATTTTTCCTATATAAGGTCATAAGTTCCTCAACCAAAAATACTCCTTCCACGAGGGTTATGAGGAACATTACCCAGGCAGCTAGAGAGGTACTACTGTACTTCAGAGTGCATGTGACAGCCCCTCTGTCTCCCTTCACATCTGGTCCCCTTTCCTCCTGTACCCTGATTCCCCTTCCTCTTGGATCCTCATTTCCTGCTGCCCATTTGTTCTTCTGTCTGTTCGTCCATCTGTCCTTCCTCCTCTCCATCTCCACCCTTCAGGGATGGGGCAATGAGGGCTGTGGCTGAGGCTGGACGCAACCCCAGCTACACAGTGACTTGCCTAACACACAGGTTCAGCTGGGCCCCTGCTCAGCCCCATCCCTCTCGTGCGTTGGTGTGTTCATTTCACAGCCATCCTTACGGTCTCCATCAGTCACTGACTCACGTCTCAATCCCAGAGGGTCCTACCTCCCAGGATGCCAGCTCACCTCCTCACTGTTGTGTACCCTCAGGTGAACTGCCCCCACCTCAGCCGTGGTTTCTGCACACCTCGCATCCGGGGCAACACCTGCTTCTGCTGTGACCTCTACAACTGTGGCAAGTAAGTGTGGGGCTCCCAGGCACAGGAAGAATGGTTTGAGACCACAGTGGGTGCCAGAAGGGCTGCGCACAGGGGAAGCATGCACAGTGGGGATCAGAGTAGAAAACATCAGTCTGTCAGCAACTGTAGCCAGCTACCCACCTTCTCTGTGCCAGGCATCATGCTAAATGCGTTCAAATATTTTATCTCATTTCATTCTTACCTATGAAGCATCATGATCCCCAATTACAGATGATGAGAGGGAGGCTCAGGGAGCAGACAGCTAGCTCAAAGTCGCACACAACTTGAAAATGGTAGAGGTGGGGCTCAAACCCAGTTATAAGTCCAAGTTCAACAACATTCAACAAATCGTTATTGAGCCCTTTCTCTGTGCCTGGGCCTGTTCTAGACATTGCAGATTCAGCAGCAGACAAAATAAACATTCTTGGCCTCATGGAACTTATATTTTATTAGGGGAGACAGTCAATAACACATGAATATATACCATGCCAGGGGTTGATCAGAGCTCGAAAAACAATGAAGCAGGAGAGGTAGATGGTGACAAGGTAGGGAGTATGTCTGCTGTGTTGGAGTAGCCAGGAGGTGACATTTGTGCAGAGATCTGAATGAAGTGAGATGGCAACCCAAGCAGATAGCTGGGGAAAGACAGAACAGCAAGTGCTAAGGCCCTGAGACAGGAGCAAGCTTGGTGCTAGTTCTGCTACAGCCATGCTGGCCTCCAGTTGTTAAAACATCATTTATTCTTTCTTTCAAAACATACTTAGGTACTAGGAATACAGAGACTACGACTGCGGAGCTCACAGACAAGGAAGGCACACAAACCTGTGAACAGTTGATTACAATATAGCATGATAAATGCGGTGGGAATCAGTGGATTGCTGGGAATCCTGTGGACCTAAATGACTGAAAGGCAGAGTTTCTGGGGAGCAGTGTCAAGGAGGAAGTGATGTGGGAGCTGCAGTTGAAGGATAAATAAGGAGTTAGGAAACGCACAGAAAGGGAGTGGAGAGAGGGAGGATATTCCCAGCAGTGGGCAGGGGTTGGGCTAGTTAGACAAGGGGTGGGAGGTTAGGGTGGAGCAGTAGTCGGAGGCCAGATCATGGAAGTCTCATTGGCCATAGTAACAACTTTGGACTTGACCTTGTAAGTAACTGGGAGCCACTGAAGAGTATCACAGGAAAGATGGGTTTGAGTGGCTGGAGACTGGAGGTAGCTAGGAAGCCACGGCAAGAGCCCAAACCAAAGAGAATGGAGCCTAGATTAAGTTGGTTTGGGGACAGCAGGATCCAGGCGATACTTTTGAGAGCAATTTAGAAGGTGGATGGACAGGAGTGCGTGTGTGGGTGGTGCAGAGTGCAAGTGAACATCCCTGCACGTGGGTGTGTAGGAAATGCCTGTCCATGCACATATTTTCTTCAGCCTCTCAGCGCAGGAGCTCTGAGGCCAGGAGAGGGAGGGAGAGGGGAGGAGCTGGCCTGGGTGCAGCTCATCCAGAGGGCCGGCATGAATGCAGCCCCCTCCTCAATCCTTACTCTTGGTATTGGAGCGCCAGTTTCTCTGGTTTGATGGTTAAGCCAAGACAGACTGGAGGCAGGGAGGTGATGGCAGGGAGTGGGAGAGAGGTTGCAGGGGGTGACTCCCACCAGCCCTGACCTTCCCAGCACTAGTCTCATGTTGGCAAAAGGTTTTCCAGCAGAGGAAGAGGAACTTAAAGACTCAAAAGAGGTTGGGGGGACTTCCGGGAAGATGGCAACGTGAGCAGGGCGGCAGAAATGTCCTCCCAACATTAAATTTATCCACAAAAACACAGCAAATACAACTATTCCTAAAAGAGAGACCAGAATACACAGGAAAGCACACAGCGTGCAGCTACACCTGAGAGGACTCGGCACCCGGCGAGGCGGGTAAGATATGGAGTCGCGACCCAGCGGGACCCGAGCGCTCACCCACCCCAGTGCACCGGCGGGAGGAGAGGATTCAGAGCCGGGTGGGCATGGAAGTACATGCCCGTGAAATAACCAGCCCCGGTGATCTGCGCGGGGAGCACGGACACACATCATGTGGTGTAGCAGAGATTGGAGAGACAGACAGTGCAGGGTCTGAGTGGGGAACGCACCAGGTTGCTTGCAGCTGGCTCCGGGAAGGAAAAAAAAAAAAAGAAAAGCGTGTGCTTTTTTCAGTGGTCTTAAAGAGACAGGAGCCCAGCGGAGGACCGGATCGCTCCGGCACACGCAGCCCAGCAGGCTGGCAGTCCTGGGGAGTTTCGGACCCCTTTGCTGGCGACTGGGAAAGGGTGGCTGCACTTAGTCTTCCCACAGAGATCAACAGCCTCCCATTTGTTCCCACCCTGGCCAGAGCTATAAAGGGCCCTGCAGAGCGGCGCGGCCACGGATCTGGAATAGTGGAGCAACAGCGCCACCTACAGCATCCCCACAGAATCCCGGTGGGCGTGTTTTTTTTTCTTTTGTTGTTGTTTTTTCTTCTCTTTCTTCTTTCTTTTCCTTTTTTCTTTCTTTCTTTCTTTTTTTATTTCTATTTATTTATTTACTTTATTTCATTATTTTTTTTTTATCCTTTTCCTTTTTAAAGTCATAAAGAGCCCAGCTGACATACGTGGCAACTATCAGCAACCATATCTATAGCCATGAAAAGACAGAGGAATATGGTACAGACAAAGCTTCAGACCCAGACAACCCCAGAGAGGGAACCTGAAGGGATGGACATGCACAGTCTTCCTGAAAAAGAATTCAGAATAAAAGTCATAACCATGCTGATGGATCTACAGAGAAATGTGCAAGAGCTGAGGGAGGAAATGAGGGAAGTGAGGAAAGACAATGCAGAAATCAGACAAGCCATCAGCAGGCTTAACAGCAGACTGGATAAGATGCAAGAGACTGTTAATGGAATAGAAAACAGAGAACAGGAATACAGAGCAGCTAAGGCAGAGAGAGATAAAAGGATCTCTAGGAATGAAAGAATATTCAGAGAACTGTGTGACCAATTCAAATGGAACAATATTTACATTATATGAGTACCAGAGGAAGAAGAGACAGAAAAAGGGATAGAAAGTGTCATTGAAGAAATAATTGCTGAAAATTTCCCACGCTGGGGAAGGAAATAGTCTCACAGTCCACGGAAGCCCACCGATCTCCCAACACAAGGGACCCAAGGAAGACAACACCAAGACACAAAACAATTAAAATGGCAAAAATCAAAGATAAGGACAGAGTATTAAAGGCAGCTAGAGAGAGAAAAAAGATCACCTACAAAGGAAAACCCATCAGACCATCACCAGACTTCTCAACAGAAACCATACAGGCCAGAAGAGAATGGCATGACATATTTAACGTAATGAAACAGAAGGACCTTGAACCAAGAATATTGTATCCAGCATGATTATCATTTAAATATGATGGAGGGATTAAACAATTTCCAGACAAACGAAAGTTGAGAGAGTTTGCCTCTCATAAACCACCACTACAGGATATCTTAAACGGACTGCTCTAGAGGGAAGCACCCCTAAGGCTAAAAAGATGTCACCAGAGAAAATAAAATCATAGCAAAGAAAGCAGACCATCCAAATACTAACTAAAGGCAAAGAATAAAACACCTAATATATAAAGAATGGAGGAGGAAGAATGAGAAGGGAAAGATAAAGAAACATCAGACGGTGTTCACAATAACTTAACAAGAAAGTTAAGTTGGATTGTTAGATAGTAAAGAAGCAACCCTTGAACCTTTGGTAACCACGAATCTAAAGCCAGCAATGGCAATAAGTACATATCTATCCATAATCACCCTAAATGTAAATGGACTGAATGCACCAATCAAAAGACAGAGAGTAACAGAGTGGATAAAAAAGCAAGACCCATCTATATGCTGCTTACAAGAGACTCACCTCAAACCCAAAGATATACACAGACTAAAAGTGAAGGGATGGAAAAAGATATTTCATGCAAACAACAAAGAGAAAAAAGCAGGTGTTGCAGTACTTGTATCAGACAAAATAGACTTCAAAATGAAGAAAGTAGGAAAAGATAAAGAAGGACATTTCATAATGATAACGGGGTCAGTCCAACAAGAAGATATAACCGTTATAAATATATATGCACCCAACACAGGAGAGCCAGCATATGTGAAACAAATACTAACAGAAGTGAAGGAGGAAATAGACAGCAATGCATTCATTTTAGGACACTTCAACACACCACTCACTCCAAAGGACAGATCAACCAGACAGAGAATAAGTAAAGACACAGAGGCACTGAACAACACACTAGAACAGATGGACCTAACAGATATCTACAGAACTCTGCACCCAAAAGCAGCAGGATACACATTCTTCTCAAGTGCACATGGAACATTTTCCAGAATAGACCACATAATAGGCCACAAAAAGAACCTCAGTAAATTTAAAAATACTGAAATCCTACCAACCAACTTCTCAGGTCACAAAGGTATAAAACTGGAAATAAATTTTAGAAAGAAATCAAAAAGGCTCACAAATACATGGAGACTTAACAACATTCTCCTAATTAATCAATGGGTTAACGACCAAATCAAAACAGAAATCAAAGAATATATGGAGACTACTGACAACAACAACACAAAGCCACAACTTCTGTGGGACGAAGCAAAGGCAGTTCTAAGAGGAAAGTATATTGCAATCCAGGACTATTTAAAGAAGGAAGAACATCCCCAAATGAACAGACTAAAGACACAATTACTGAAATTGGAAAAAGAACAAATGAGGCCCAAAGTGACCAGAAGGAGAGACATAATAAAGATCAGAGAAGAAATAAATTAAACTGGAAGAATAAAACAATAGAAAAAATCAATGAAACCAAGAGCTGGTTTTTTGAAAAAATAAACAAAATAGATAAACCCCTAGCCAGACTCATTAAGAGAAAAAGAGAATCTACACACATAAACAGAATCAGAAATGAGAAAGGAAACATAACGACGGACCCCACAGAAATACAAAGAATTATAAGAGAATATTATGAGCATCTATATGCTAACAAGTTGGAAAACCTAGAAGAAATGGACAACTTCTTAGAAAAATACAACCTTCCAAGACTGATCAAGGAAGAAACAGAAAAACTAAACAGACCAATCACCAGCAATGAAATTGAAGCAGTAATCAAAAAACTACCCAAGAACAAAACCGCCGGACCTGATGGATTCACCTATGAATTCTACCAGACATATAGAGAAGAAATAGCACCCATTCTCCTTAAAGTTTTCCAAAAATAGAAGAGGAGGGTATACTTCCATACTCTTTCTGTGAAGCCAGCATCACTCTAATACCAAAACCTGGAAAAGACCTCACCAAAAAAGGAAATTACAGACCAATGTCCCTGATGAACGTAGATGCAAAAATACTCAACAAAATATTAGCAAACTGAATTCAAAAATACATCAGGAGGATCATACACCATGATCAAGTGGGATTCATCCCAGGGATGCAAGGATGGTACAACATTCGAAAATCCATCAACATCATCCACTACATCAACAAAAAGAAGAACAAAAACCACATGATCATCTCCATAGATGCTGAAAAAGCATTTGACAAAATTCAGCATCCATTCATGATTAAAACTCTCAAAAAAATGGGTATAGACGGCAAGTACCTCAACATCATAAAGGCTATATATAACAAACCCACAGCTAACATCATACTTATCAGCAAGAAGCTGAAAGCTTTTCATCTAAGATCGGGAACAAGACAGGGATGCCCACTCTCTCCACTGTTACTCAACATAGTACTGGAGGTCCTAGCCACAGCAGTCAGACAAAACAAAGACATACAAGGCATCCAGATTGGTAAAAAAGAAATCAAATTGTCACTATCTGCAGATGACATGATACTGTACATAAAAAACCCTAAAGACTCCACTCCAAAACTACTAGAACTAATATCTGAATTCAGCAAAGTTGCAGGATACAAAATTAACACACAGAAATCTGTTGCTTTCCTATACACTAACGATGAACTAACAGAAAGAGAAATCAGAAAAACAATTCCATTCACAATTGCATCAAAAAGAATAAAATACCTAGGAATAAACCTAACGAAGGAAGTGAAAGACCTGTCCTCTGAAAACAACAAGACACTCCTAAGAGGAATTAAAGAGGACACTAACAAATGGAAATGCATCCCATGCTGTTGGCTAGGAAGAATAAATATTGTCAAAATGGCTATACTACCTAAAGCAATCTACAGGTTCAACACAATCCCTATCAAAATACCAACAGCTTTCTTCAATGTACTGGAACAAATGATTCTAAAATTCATATGGAACCACAAAAGACCCCGAATAGCCAAAGCAATCCTGAGAAGGAGGAATCAAACAGGGGGAATTATGCTCCCTGACTTCAAGCTCTAGTACAAAGCCACAGTAATCAAGACAATTTGGTACTGGCACAAAAACAGACCCACAGACCAGTGGTACAGAATAGAAAATGCAAACATTAACCCAAACATATACAGTCAATTAATATTTGATAAAGGAGCCTTGGATATACAATGGGGAGATGACAGCCTCTTCAGCAGCTGGCGTTGGAAAAACCAGACAGCTACATGTAAGAGAATGAAACTGGACTACTGTCTAGCACCATACAGAAAGGTAAACTCAAGGTGGATCAAAGAACTGAATGTAAGTCATGAAACCATAAAACTCTTAGAAAAAAACATAGGCAAAAATCTCTTGGACATAAACATGATTGACTTCTTCCTGAACATATCCCCCGGGCAAGGGAAACAAAAGCAAAAATGAACAAGTGGCACTATATCAAACTGAAAAGCTTCTGTACAGCAAAGGACACCATCTGTAGAACAAAAAGACATCTACAGTATGGGAGAATATATTCATAAATGACGTATCTGATAAGGGGTTGACATCCAAAATATATAAAGAACTCACGCACCTTAACAAACAAAAAGCAAATAATCCAATTAAGAAATGGGCACAGGACATGAATAGACACTTCTCTAAAGAAGAAATTCAGATGGCCAACAGGCACATGAAAAGATGCTCCACATCGCTAATCATCAGAGAAATGCAGATTAAAACCACAATGAGATATCACCTCACGCCAGTGAGGATGGCCAACATCCAAAACACAAACAACAACAAATGTTGGCGAGGATGTGGAGAAAAGGGAACCCTCCTACACTGCTGGTGGGAATGCAAATTAGTTCAACCATTGTGGAAAGCTATTTGGAGGTTGGTCAAAAAACTCAAAATAGAAATACCATTTGACCCAGGAATCCCACTCCTAGAAATTTACCCTAAGAATGCAGCAGCCTAGTTTCCAAAAGACATATGCACCCCTATGTTTATCGCAGCACTATTTACAATAGCCAAGAAATGGAAGCAACCTAAGTGTCCATCAGTAGCTGAATGGATAAAGAAGAAGTGGTACATATACACAATGGAATATTATTCAGCCATAAGAAGAAAACAAATCCTACCATTTGCAACAACATGGATGGAGCTAGAGGGTATTATCCTCGGTGAAATAAGCCAAGCCAAAAAAGACAAGTATGAAATGATTTCACTCATATGTGGAGTATAAGAAAATAGAAAAAAAACTTGAAGGAACAAAACAGCAGCAGACTCACAGAACCCAAGAATGGACTAATAGTTACCAAAGGGAAAGGGAGTGGGGAAGATGGGTGGGAAGGGAGGGATAAGTGGGTAAAAGGGGCATTACGATTCGCAGAGGTAAGGTAGGGGGGTCACGGGGAGGGCTGTACAACTCAGAGAAGACAAGTAGTGACTCTATAGCATCTCACTATGCTGATGGACAGTGACTGTAATGGGGTTGGTGGGGGGGACCTGATGAAGGGGGTAGTTTAATCACCATAATATTGCACATGTAATTGTAGATTAATGATACCAAAATAAATTTAAAAAAAACAAACAAACAAAAAAGAGGTTGGGGGATTATCTGAGGGGTTTAATTATTCATGTTGTAATAACAACTAACACTTGTAAGGGACTTCCATCCTTAGCAGTGATGGAGAGCTGGTATAATTGTAATTCTTGAGCTCATCCTTCCAAAACTGATCCAAGGAATGTAAAATGGGTCCGAGGGGGACTTGGGTCCTTTGCTCTCTTTCCCCTTGCCTCTCCTCACCCTCCCTCCCCTGCTCTGTGCTTCCCTCTCTTTTTAACTCATTCCTCCTCTGAACACCCTCCTCCCTCTCCTTCTTGCTGTTCCCCTCTCCTTTCCCATTTCATGGCCATCTGGGGCTGCAGCTGAGAGCTGGCCGGAGGTGGGCCTGAGATGGTAGAGGAGAGAGGAGGCTCTCTGGGAGGGCTGAGAAGTGATTCTCTACAGACATACCTTTTTCTCTGCAATTACATGCTTTTCTCAAATAGGTTTGAACAAACTAAATCCTACTTTAAATTCCATTTAGCTGAGCCCTTAGGTGAATTTTTTTTGGAAAGTGGAGACACAAACCCAATTTATCTTCCTGTCAGTCTGAACTTCATAATACCCGACTATCTTCCTTTCTTAAAACAAATTATGCCAGGATTGTCTTCAAGGGTTTGAAGGAATTTTCTGAGGAGCTGTGTTAAACTCTGGGCTCCCTAAAGGCAGGGAACAGTCTTAATCCTATATGTAGCCCCAGGCCCCAGCACAGGACTGGGCATGAGGAAAGACCTGATGAAAAGGGAATGATGTTTGTTGAAAAGGAATGAAAAGAAGAACACCCTTTTCACCAGGAAAATAAAATCTTGACTAGGCAATGAAGAGGGTCACGGGGAGACTGTCCCTGAAGATGTTCAAGCCTGGAAATGGTTTTCACCTACCTGATGCCAAGAGACCAGCCCAGCATCAGTCAAGGCCCTTTTCCAAGTCTGTAGTGCTAAGATTTCAAGGGCCAAGACACTTGGAAAGGGCCACTGAATTTTCATCAGGAAGCAGTCCCACTGGGTCATAAACCCAGGCCGAGACTTAGAGGCGATGATCCTTGACCAGAGGCTTTCTCAGTGAACACTGAGGGGACCTAAACCCCAGGACTAAATATAGCAACAACAACAACAAACAAGCCTTCTGAGACTCAGAGACTTTAATTTTGCCGAGTGTGTATTTGTTTTCTTCACAGAAAACCTATTTTTAATCAATTGCCAGCTCCTCCAGTCCATTTCCTGGAAAGGAGGCCAAGAAAAAAAAAAAGAGGGAACAAAAACACCAGCCAGTCATTTGTATAGTGCTATGGAAACAGAGTTTCTACTGTGCCCTCAAAGCCACAGGCCTTCTTTGACGTCAGGGGCAGTGAGGTTTTAATACCAAGCATTGATGATGCCAATTTGCCTTGGGCAGGAAGGTGGCTTTCTCTAGGGCACTGCTCTGCAGCAGTTGCCTTTCAGAGAACTTCTCAGTTTTGGAGAGGTCAGATCAATACCCCTGGCTTTCAGTGCATAACCTAAAGGAAATGAAAGGAAACGGGTGGTTTTTGAACTCTTTCAACTGGTAAAGTGAAAGAAGATAGCTTACTTTAATCCATTCCTCTTTTTGGAAAACTGTTATTGAGTTCCTACCCTGTGCCAGGGACTGTTCTAGAAGAATAAGTATCAATAAAACATAAATTTACCCTTATGGAACTCAGTGTACCAGGGGGATTGTGGGGAGGGGAGTGCAGACAGATACACAGAACCCATGCAGTGGGAGAGACGTGCCGAAGATGCCCATTGCCACTGCCTGTCTACCAGGAGTTGGTGCGTGGTCCCAGGCCCCTATCAAAAGCAGAAGGGTGCCCTTTTGCCTTACCCAAGGTGTGTTGCCTCCTACTTTGTTAAATGGGGACCAAAACACAAATAGGCTATCTATTTCTCCAGGCACACCCAGCAAGTTGAGAGCAAGGAGGCAAAAGCCCCTATCGGGTGATCAGTTTCACGATCAATGCAATAATCAGTCTTTGAACTCAGTTCCTCATTCACCAAGGATATACTGATGGCCTATAATGTGTGTCCTCCTGTGCTAAGCAGTGAGGGAGACACAAAAGAAGTATAAGAGGTGACCCTTGCCCTCAAGAGGGTACAGTGTCGATGGACACATCATGTCTGCCTTGGCCCTGGTTGTAGCCTCAGCACCCAGCACAATACCCAGGACCGAGGAGGCTCTCAGTGAACACTGGATTAAGTGACAAACTGAATAATTGACACGTGCAAAGTGCCAGACCAAGAGGAACAGACTGTGAAGCTGTGGGAGTCCTGGGGAAAAGCTAATGAATGCACACTGGAGTCCTTGAAGAAGGCACTAGAGAGGCAGGTATTGAAGCTTTGAGCCATGGCAGAGATTAGGTCAGACAGAGAACAGAAGCAATAAGTACCTTCCATGCAAGGGGAGAAATCTGAGCAAACGTTTGGAATAAGTACACAGCATGGACAGTTTGGGACTTCTGGGGACTCCAGCCTAGTTGGCGAGTGGACTCCATTTTGGAGTCAGATTATGGCAGACTGAGGGATTGGGACCTTTTTTCCTGAAGCTAATAGGGAGCCATGGAAGGGTTTTGATTAAGTGAGTGACTTCATTTAAAAAAATGTTTCGGAAGCTTAATCAAGCAGTGGTAGGATCTGGCTGGGGGGCCTCACAGGTGGGGAGGCTTGTGGGTGGGAGCAGTGGGGATGCAAACGACTGAATTTCAGAGGAAGCTCTGTCCAGGGACTGTGCCATGTCGTGTCGTGAATCTCAAGCAGAAACAAACCACATTAATTTGCTAAACTCTGAACCAGATCTAAGTATTCAGTTTCTTTGGCTTCAGGTTCAGTAAGAAAACTTTTCAGTAGCTGTTGAACCTGCTCAAACTGAAACCAGTGATATATTCTTTAAAATTATTGCATCTTTTTTAATGAACTGCTAATCTACCCCCTGATGTGGTCTGTGCCTTTAACCTGTTAATATCTTTAAGAACAAGACTTAGAGGTTTGAATTGTGTCGCCAGAGGCTGGCTCTTAGAGGAGAACAAATATCACTGCGTGTTTGGTGGGGGTTCTCACTCTGTGCTGGTCCGGCTTTCGTGCATTCTCATTAAATCCCCCAGGCTCAGAGATGTTAGGAAAGTTGCTTAGGGGCAGGCAGCAAATAAGTGACAGAGCCACGTGGAAGCTTCCTGTTTAAAATGGTGGGTCTCAAACATTAGTAAGCTAGTTAACACAGAACCCTGAGCCTCACCCCAAGAGATTCTGCCACGTTCAGTAGGACTGGGGCTGGGCCTAGGAATCTGCATGTGTAACCATCTCTTTCCCACAGACACCGGTGTACAAGGAGAGACACACAGAGACATCCACAGGCACACAAACAGCGCAGTGACACAGACAGGCAGACACACACACACAATCCTGCCGCCGTCTGTCCTGTAACCACGCTGCCTGCAATTCCTTAGAAAAACGCTGATTTTGAAGAACGCTAAGATAAATTCATCTGTAAAGTTTAAAAGTCTTTTCATGTGTGAATAATCCCTCCCTGATTCTTTTTGGAGCTTAACCTTTAATTTTTTTTTTTTTGGTGTTCTTATAGGGGGAGAGCTACATGTAATGACCATACTGATGCCAGAGCCTTTGGTTGTGACTCTTATTTGAAGAATCACAGTGTTTGAGATTCATTATTGATTCCAGTGGCCAAGTTGTAAACTACTTTGCAACATCCAGAAAGACAGGAACTTTCACTTAATTAATTCAACAGATGTTTATGTAGCACCAATTCTGTGTCAGGGACATCAGTCAACAAAAGGAACCAAGGCCTGCCATCATTCACGTTGGGGAGACAGACAGTAATGAGGCAGACACGGTAGTAAGCAGTTAGGGCTACAGAAAGAGTCAACAAGGATAATGGCTTAGTCAGCTTGAGCTGCCATAGCACAAGACCATAGACTGGGCGGTTTAAAGAACCGAAATGTATTTTCTCACAGTCATGGAGGCGGGAAGTCTGAGGTAGGGTGCCAGCAGGGTCAGGTGAGGACTTTCTCCCTGGCTTGCAGACGACCACCTTCTCACACATGTCCCCACATGGCCTTTTCTCAGTGCGTGCTATGGGGACAGAGATCTCCGTCTCTTCTTCTTTTTATAAGGCTACCAGTCCTGTTGGAGTAGGGCCCCACCTTTATGGCTCATTTAACTTTAACGTCCTCCTGTAAGACCTGTCTCCAAACACAGGCTTCAACATACTGAATCAGCACTTGAAATGTGGCTGGTGCAACCAAAGAAACTGGATTTTTAATTTTACTTAGTTTTAATTAATTTACATTTAAATAGCCACATGTGACAGATAGCTACCATATTAGCACAGATTTCACGAATTCACATGCGTAAAATGCTGAGCACCATGCCTGGTACATAGCAAAGTGTCAATATATGTGATCTAGGATTAGTGTTAGTGAGGGTAACAGGTATTTCTCTGGCTGGTGGAGGGTTTTATGGGACACCCAGCAATCACACACTTTGTTTTATTATAGTGCCTTGCTCCCCAAGCGCATCCATGGCTTTGATGTCCCCTACCATAGCTCCCCACCTGTCTTTTCACTCGGGTGCATGACAGCCAGAGCCCTGGGACACAGCCTGCTCCCTGGGTCTGACTGGAGTGCACTTCTCCCTGTTCAGCCGCGTGGAGATCACCGGGGGCTACTACGAATACATCGATGTGAGCAGCTGCCAGGACATCATCCACCTCTACCACCTGCTCTGGTCTGCCACCATCCTCAACATCGTCGGCTTGTTCCTGGGCATCATCACTGCCGCCGTCCTCGGAGGCTTTAAGGACATGGTAAGGGAGGAAGGGACTGCCCATGCCACAGAGGCCCCTGTTGGGGGCTGGGGTCAAGGCTAGGAGGCTGAGGGCAGTGGGGACCCATGCTTTGAAGGGACGGATCAAAAGTAATTGCTTCAATGATGCAGCTCCCTTCAAACATCTCAGGATGAAGGAGCCAGGCAATGTCATCAGTCTGCAAATATTGCTTGTTAGCAGGAGTTGTCTGTGTTGGTGAGGCACATTCTGGGGCAGGCAGGGGGAGAGAGGGGTGTTCTTAATTCTCCCCTTCAAGCTGGGTACATAAACATAGTCTTTCATATGCCCCCCACACAAGCCCCTCACACACTTTGAGCGGAAACCTTTTGGGTAGTTTTTCCCCTAACAGACTTTGACATGGAAGGATAGAGGTGTTTTAGCCACAGGTAAAAGTAAGGCTACTGTTCCCCTCCCCAGGAATTTCATCCTGTGGTTTCTCCAGAAAGAGCATCTGGGCTCTTCTGCATTTGAAGGGCTAAGCTGCTTGTCACGTCTGACCCTCAACCTCAGCCTCCCCTCCCTTTCAACTCTCCCCCTCATCTGTGAGTGTGTGCGAAGGCACTGCATGAACTCCGCACCCCTAATGGTGGCCTTCTTCCTTCCTTTGCTCTTAAAGCATTCCTAAGCACTTCTTTTTGCTTATTTAATAAACCTTGATCCCTAACTATGGATAACAGAGCTTGGTCATCAACCTGGCTTCACAGTAGAATAGAATTGCCTGAGGTGCTTAAAAACCCAGATGCCTGGCCCCTTCTCCAGAGATTCTGATTTCATTGGTCTAAATCCAAACCCAGGCATCAGGTTTTTCTTTTTTGTTTTTAAAGTTCCTCAGGTCATGCTAATCTGCAGCCAGGACTGAGCACCACTGCTTTAAAGGAATGTCTCACATATGCTTAGGGAATTATTTTGTGCCTGAAAGTTTTCCTTTGACCTCAGAGATGAGGCAGATAGCCCCTAGGCCCTTGGCTGTTTCTGTCCCATTTGGGGGTCCCTGAGGAACAGGAACTTGAAAGACAGTTTGTAATTTGACCCTGGACTGTCAAAAGGATGAGTAATGGAAAGTGAAAGGTTGGGTAGGACAAGGGAAAAGAAAAATCTCTGCAGTTTTGGGGCAGCAAGTCCCCAGCAGGTCCAGGCTGACCAAAGCATTGAGTGTTCCTGCTGGTGACCCTACGTCAGGAGAATTCCCTTCCTGCTCATGCCCAGTCGGTCTGTCTGTCTCTCTTTTCTCTCCCTGTCTCATATATCCATTTCTCATTCCCCCACCCCTCCTCCCACTTGGTAAAGCCCAAGTACTAGGGAGTGGGGGTTAGCATCCGCATGGTAGGGCCCACAGAGGGAGAAGCATTTCCTGTGAGTTTGGGCCTGAGGGAGACTTTTGGGTGACAGAGCTTTAGAAAATCTGTTTCTGGGCTGAGGCTTCTTCGGAGAAAAGACCAACCTTTGTTCTTGGAGACATTCCTCAGGGGCAGGTGAAAGCAGAGGTATTGTGTAGAATCTGAGTAGCTCTGGCTGGAAAAGAAGCTCCCAGGTTGGCAACTTGAGGAGATGGGACATCAGAACAGATGTTAAGAATTCTCTGAAATGCTGCTAGAGCTTTCAGACTTGGGTGGCCAGGCTACCCTGACATACACTTGGAGTGGGTGGTGGCTACTTGGTAGTCTCCATGGGGTTCCTGCAAAGACCCTTGTCAAGAATCAGTTGACCATTGATGTATAGGTTTATTTCTGGATTCTTAATATCACTGTGACCTTTGATCCCAAGAGGAAAAAGGGGCTTGTTGATGGTCTGTCCTGAGAGGTAGCAGTAATGGCCCTTTACTCTCTGCAAAGGGCTTTGGCACAATTACTTTCTTTGCTCCTCCCACTACTACTACCTTGTGAGGTAAGTATTACTGCCCCCCCTTAATAGGTGAGGAAACAGGCCAACAGAGGTCAAGTGACTTGCCTAGAGCTAAATAGCAGAGCTGGGCCTGGAGCCCAGGTCTGTCAGATGCCTTAGCCTTTGCACTTTCCACTCATCACAGCTGCCCCTAATTAACTTTTGGATGGCTCTTTCTGGTTCTGTGAGTGTCAACAGACATTACCTCCTTTGTTTAGTTGCTTTTAAAAGCAAGTTTTTCCAACTGTTGGGAGCTTCCTAAAGAGGAAACAAGGTGAGCAAGGGAAATACCAAGCATCATCAAATGCCAAGCCTCGGAACTCAGTCAAGGACCAGTGGGGACAATGAAAGATGAATGAAAGATCAGGGAGCAAGATACTTGATTCCAGAGTTTAGAGAACAAGTGGGAATATAAGATGGGGACACCAAGGAGAAATCATTACTTAGATCATTTTATTAAAATGAGACATGGTGTAGAAAATCTTTGTGCATCAAGCAGGTGAGCCTAAATAAACTCCTTGGCCTTGCCAAGTGCAGTTGGTGACTTGCGGTGTGCCTCCTTCCTGAGTAGAGTGCCCTGGGGACTGTAGGGAGGCCCAGGGGTGCTGGCTGATGAAAGCCATTCCTAGGCAGTGTGGACAGGAGCCAAGGGCTATGAGCAGGCAGCCTTCAATAGAATCAGCTAGGAACCACCATTTCCAGAGTGTGCATCCTGAAAGGAAGAAGGATGTCTTCATTCCCTAACCAGACGTGCTTGGTGAAAGGGATCTTTAAGAAAGGTTTGATGAAGTGTTTATTGACCAAAGACATAAGGATTTCAGATGAATCTTTAAAAAGTGATTATATCTTGCTATTTTTCTTAGTTGGTGTCTCTCGTTTAGAGTAAAGTGGAGACAAATGTGGCACTCTTCTCGCAGTCCACAATCACTGTCTTAGAGTAGACTCAGATTTGTCCAGGCAAGATTGCTTTCACCATTTCCTGGGCTACCTAGCAATCTTTTGTTTCACTGAAGCAAAGAATGCTATTGATCAATCATGGGGATCTTCTGATTTAAGCCCAGAAATTTAACAGAAATACACCCCTTCCTATATGCACACACAAATAGAGACGGAGCCCAAATTTATTGTAAAACCAGAATTACTGACTTAAAACATAACCAGGCCATCATTGGAGGTCATCTCTTTAGCTCCTTCCATTCCCAACTCTTGACTTCACCTCCCTTTGCTCCCTTGACCTCTCTTGTTGCCCTTCCCATTTTCTCTACACCTTCTACCCTTGACTTTCTTCTCTTTTGTGGTTTTCCTGTGCTTATTCAATCTTCCTCTTGTGTTTCTTTCTCTGTAATAGTCAACTTCCTTTCAAAGATTATTCTGGACCCCCGGCCTTACTAAGCCCACAGAACCTTTCATAGATATCATTTACACTGAGTGATTGTTTCTCTATGGTTGGTCTTAGTTTATTTGCATAGAAGAACTGTTTTCATTTTGCAAGAGCTGGAGGGTGTGTTTTTAATTGAGAGAAGGCCAAAGGAACATGATTTCTGGGACTTCCTCAGGGATGAAATTTCTTCTTAGAATTCTGGTGGAGTGGTAAGGGCATTTCTGAGCACCATTCCTCTGTAAAGTGAGCCAGCCCTTAGAATGGTCAAGATCTCGGCCTTCTCCCATGCATGAGAGAGGCTGACAAACATTTCTCTGCCTGTCTGTGAGCTGCATCATAGTGACAGAGGTTTATAGCTCTTCAGACTTCCTAGAGATGTAAGCAGTAACCCACTCCAAGGAAGAGAGCAACAGAACTGTGCTGAAGCTTGCTGTAAGGGAGTTTCCTCTGACAACTCTCCAACCTGGTTGCCTGTGCCTCTGCCAAAACCTGCCCACACACACACTGTCATCACCTGAGAGGAGGGCTTCTGCTCTCTATTAATGTGGAATAGATATGTACCAAAAACAAGACACATTGATTGTGCAGAGAGCTCTCGATTGTCTACATGAATGGAGACAGAGTCAATGATACGGAAAATAGAGAAACATTTACCTTGCATGTTGACCCACGTGGCACTTATCAGGTACAAAGCACAGTCGTGCTTGGGAACTAATGAGTAGTGGTGACTTCCTTTACAAGTGCTTAGGTGCTGTTGAGAGCAGGACTCCCATCCCGGACAACATTAGCTATAACCAAACTTTGAAGGGCTACACACCCCACCATATTATAAAAATGGTATTAAATTCTCTCAGCATTGTTTTCTTTGCAAAGAAAAAGAAAAGGATCAATATACTCTGCTTGGTCTTTCATGGTTTCTGTGCACTGCTAGAGTTTGGCCTCCAACCTGCAGGGCTGATAAGTAAATGCCCTCCGTGTCTGCATGAGGCTTCCTTAGCAAGGTTGAAATCTGTAAGCAGCCTCACAACCTTTACAAACCCTTTTGTGATTCATCACATTGTCTGTCACAGCAAGAGCAGTAGCCTGTTCAGCCTTGTCTAGTCGACATTTAGTAGCTTGGGTCTTATTTTTTTCTTTTCCTTTTTTGTTTTTAAAAATCACATAAATAAATGACTTCAACCTTTCTATAGGTTTGAATTTTTCAAAATAATATGTTTGGGAGAAATGACACAAGTAATACATATTGTAAAAACTCTGGCTATATAATAGAAAGTGAAGAATCCCCACTGACCTTCCCAGTAATACTACTCCCCTCCCCAGAGAAAACCACAGTTAACAGTTTGTTGTGAATCTTTTCAGATTAATTTCATTTACAAATGTGCAAACATGCAGTTGGCCTCCTGCATGCTCAAAAATCCTTGAAAAATTTTTGACGCCCCCAAAACTTAACCACAAATAGCCTACTGTTGACTGGAAGCCTCACCAATAATATAAACCGTCAATTAACACATATTTTGTATGTTGTATGTATTATATACTGTATTCTTACAATAAAGTAAGTTAGGGAAAATAAAATGTTTTCTCAAATTGTCTCAAATCTCCCCCAAATTTTCCAATATATTGATGGAAAAAAATCTGCATATAAGTGGACCCACGCAGTTCAAACACATGTTGTTCAAGGGCCAATTTTATATAATTGTCTGGGTCTTTATTTTTACATAAATTGAAACCATGTTATATTAATGTAAAATGGTGGCTTTTTTCTTTTTCTTTTTTTTATTAAGGTATCATTGATATACACTCTTATGAAGGTTTCACATGAAAAACATTGTGGTTACTACATTTACCCATGTTATTAAGTCCCCGCCATACCTCATTGAAATCACTGTCCATCAGTGTAGTAAGATGCCACAGTCACTTCTTGTCTTCTCTGTGCTACACTGTCTTCCCCGTGACCCCCATACACACCATGTGTACCAATCATAATACCCCTCAATCCCCTTGTCCCTCCATCCCCACCCACGCTTCCTTTTGGTAACTACTAGTCCCTTCTTGAGGTCTGTGAGTCTGCTGCTGTTTTGTTCCTTCAGTTTTGCTTCGTTGTTATATACCACAAATGAGAGAAATCATTTGGTATTTGTCTTTCTCTGCCTCACTTATTTCACTGAGCATAATACCCTCTAGCTCCATCCATGTTGTTGCAAATGGTAGGATTTGTTTCTTTCTTATGGCTGAATAGTATTCCATTGTGTATATGTATCACCTTTTCTTTATCTGTTCATCTACTGATGGACACTTAGGTTGCTTCCATATCTTGGCCATTGGAAATAGTGCTGCAGTAAACACAGGGTGCATATGTTTTTTTGAATTTGAGATCTTGTTTTCTTTGGGTCAATTCCTAGGAGTGGAATTTCTGGGTCAAATGGTATTTCTATTTTTAGTTTTTTGAGGAACCTCCATACTGCTTTCCACAATGGCTGAATTCATTTATATTCCCACCAACAGTGTAGGAAGGTTCCCCTTTCTCCACATCCTCACCAGCATTTGTCGTTCCTTGTCTTTTCGATGTTGGCCATCCTTACTGATGTGAGGTGATATCTCATTGTGGTTTTAATTTGCATTTCCCTGGTGATTAGTGATGTGGAGCATCTTTTCATGTGTCTGTTGGCCATCTGAATTTCTTCTTTGGAGAAGTGTCTGTTCAGATCCTCTGCCCATTTTTTAATAGGGTTATTTGCTTTTTGGGTGTTGAGGCGTGTGAGTTCTTTATATATTTTGGATGTTAACCGCTTGTCAGATATGTAATTTACAAATATATTCTCCCATACTGTAGGATGCCTTTTTGTTCTACTGATGGTGTCCTTTGCCGTACAGAAGATTTTTAGTTTGATGTCGTCCCATTTGTTCATTTTTGCTTTTGTTTCCCTTGCCCAAGGAGATGCGTTCAGGAAAAAGTTGCTAATGTTTATATTCAAGAGAGCTTTGCCGATGTTTTCTTCTAAGAGTTTTATGGTTTCAGGACTTACATTCAGGTCTTTGATCCATTTCAAGTTTACTTTTGTGTACAGAGTTAGACAATAATCCAGTTTCATTCCCTTACCTGTAGCTATCCGTTTTTGCCAACACCAGCTATTGAAGAGGCTGTCATTTCCCCGTTGTATACCCATGGCTCCTTTATCATATATTAATTGACCATATATGCTTGGGTTTGTATCTGGGCTCTCTGTTCTGTTCCATTGATCTATCAGTCTGTTCTTGTGCCAGTAAAATGGTGGCTTTTTTCAAAGACATTTTTTAGAGCAGTTTTAGATTCACAAGAAAATTGAGAGAAGGGTACACAGATTTCCCATGTACCCCCAGCCCACTCACATGCACAGCCTCCCCCACTGTCAACATCCCCCACCAGAGTGGGACATTTGTTACCAAAGATGACTGACATTGACACATCTTAATCACCCAAAGTCCATAATTTATCTTAGGGTCACTCTTGATGTTGTACATTCTTTGGGTTTGGACAAATGTAAGATATGTACCCATTGTTATGGTATCATACATAATAGTTCACTGCCCTAGAAATCTTCTGTGCTCTGCCTATTCATCCTTCCCCCAACCCCTAGCAACCAGTAACGTTTTTATTGTCTCCACAGTTTTTTGCTGTTTTTTTTTTTTAGTTCAACAATATACCCTGGACAACTTTCTCTGTCACTAAATTTAAGTCCACAGCATTGTTTATCAATAGCTGGATGGTATTCCATAGTATGGATGTACCAGTTTGTTTAACCATTCTCCTAGTGGTGAACTTTTATGTTGTTCCTAATTTGTGTTTTTCTGCAGAACCCAACTCTCCCAGCACTGAACTGTTCTGTTGAAAATGCCCATCCGACTGTTTCTTACTTTGCTCGTCCCCAAGTGGCATCATACAATACCTACTACCATAGCTCTCCTCACCTGCCACCATATTCTGCTTATGACTTTCAGGTATGTTTTGAGGAGAAAAGAACTCTTCATTAACCTTCCTCTCCTGCTCTCTTGCTGTCACCCTAATTATGGAACCTTTCTGATATGTATGAGGCAGTCAGCCTGTCTATCCCAGATGGCCTTTAGAAGCCTGTGGGTACCAGAGACGAGTTTAAGGACTACATAGGCAGGAAATGATGGGAGAGATGGAGAGGATGGGGAAGACATAGGAGAAGAAACAGAAAGATGGAGGAAAAGGGGAGAGAATGAAATAGGATCAAGGTGTTCTAAACTGCCTTGACCTACACCAAGGAGAAGATGGTATTCATTAGTACATCACCATAGACCCCTGTCCAACAGTGGCTTTTTCCCTTCCTCTGCCTAGGCCTGCTTCTCAGCATAAGGGCATTCTGAGCCACACAAGGGTTTGAGTCAAATCTGTAATGAGGAAGAAGTCCCTTCTTTTTCTCCAGACTTCCTAACTAGGACTATACAGAGAAAAAACTTTTTAAAACAGCATTTTTTGCATTGTTATCACATGGGTTCGAAATAGGGTTACCAAATTTGCACCTTCCCCTTTTCCTTTTGAGCTGAGATTAAGCACAGAAAAACAGAACCCAGAAAGGCACTTAAGAGGGATTTGCTGTGTGCAGAGCATTGACCTAGGCACTTCAGGAAAACAGTGGAAATAGTCTTTTAGGATTTACAATGATCATAAACCCTTGACCACTAAAGAGTGGGATTACACTAAAATCTGGTTAATTCAAAATTCAGGGACCAAAGGAAATCCTTTGAAGTGAGGGAAATACGTAATGAATTTGCTTCTCTTGACTAAGAGCCTAGTAATGCTCCAAGGTAACATAAAAGCATGACTGTTTGGGGGTGCTTCCAGTTAACCAGCCAGTTTAGAAATACAAAGCCCTTGGGCAACCTAATTTCAGCTTCAGATTAACAAAATAATTGAGACTGTAAAACCCCATTTAGTTGAATAAAATGCACTTTTGTTTGGTTTAGATACTGTTGGGGAAGGTCTAGGGCTCTGTATTGTAATAGAAATACATACAGTGTGAACATGGACTTGTTCACTGTTATAAAATACAGTACCAGAACAAGGAAGTGTCCAAGAAAGCTTAGAAAAAAATATTAGGATTTTTTTTAGTGCCTACTGTATTCACAGGAAGACAACTTAGGGGAATTGCTATCCAAATAGGTGATGTAGACTGGAAAACAGAAATATGATCAAGAGGGGCAAAGGTCATTTTAGTTGTGACAGAGGCAAAAAAGGAATCCTTTAAGAGAATGCAGGGATGTTGAACATAAGACAGGAGGGTCACCATTCTCTTGGGGTCCTATAGGAAAATGTCATCCTGAGACAGAGGGGCCATCCCAAGAGGTTGCCTCCAAGTTTTTAATATCGAAGTACATTATATTGATAATATTAATTTTAGAAATGTTCACTTTATAATGAACTCCTGAAGTAGGAACAGTCATCTTCTTGGTGATGGTTGCTGCCAACTCTAAGATAGGAAGCCCTTCTCTGGGTATGGAGCCATCTGTCTGTTCATCATTCCTCATTCAAACCCTATCCCAGGGATGAACACAAGATTGACAATGGTAGTGGTGACCCAGGCTGTTGGCTTCAATTCAATGTTTCCTCTGTGTTCCCATGTGCCAGGCACTGTGCTAGAAGCTGTGGACCTAGAGATTGAAGAAGCCTTAGGCCCTGCATTAAGAGATCAGTCTAGGGACTTGAGCAGGGGGTAGTCAGGGGACAGCAGTGGGGACAGAAAAGTAAATAGACTTACCCAGAATGCTATGGAAACTCAGAAACAGGATACCTAGCCCAGCAATGGGCTGCAGTCTAGCCACATAAGCTAAACCTACATGAGGTGCTGATGGCAGGGACTTCAGGAGTGTGTGGAAGCCTCTACTTTGTAATAACAGCTCCTACTCATTGGGCACTTGCTATATACCAAACATTGTGGTAAGTGCTTTACTTATATCTCATTTAGTCCTTTGAGGGAAATATTCCTGTCGTTGCCATTTTTAAGATGAGATGATGGAGTCATAAAGTAAGTGACTTCCCAAAATTCCAGAGATGGTAAGGAGAGGAGCAAGGATTTGTGTCCAGGTCTGTTTGAGTCCAGAGATGGGCTTGAGGGATTCTTTGGGGCAGCTGTAAATCTGAGCACAGCAGAGATGTTTTCCCCAATTAATTTTAGGATATTTATATTTTCTACTGACTTCAATTAGGTACCTCCTAATCATAACTCTGAAATGTCTCTTTACTTTCTCTTATGACATTGTGAATTGCTCCCACTCCAGAGGCTGCTGGGATGCTTCTTGTTCCTCTCCAGGTCATTTCCCTAGGCTCAAGCTGTCTTTGGTGTTTCCTTTTTGGAGACTTAATAGTTGTGTGCTGTGGGTTTTGAGGGTTATGTTTTTAAGTGATTTGTTTCCCTCTAGAAGTTAAATGGTGTTTTGTTTTAGTGTTTGCATTGAGCTTTCTTCTGTTTACCAATTTCCATTCCCTTAGAGTTTCATAGGAAGAAATACCAGTCTTAATGCAAGAAGCCAAGAGGACAGGGGAATATCTGCTTATGTTCCCAGATAAGTAGAAAGCAGTCAGCAAAACATAAATCAACTCTGGCAATAAAATTGCCAGCAGCACAGACTTGGCTCCCCCACCCCACAGAAAAGCAAGAGTTCCCTTCTGCTTTTCTCAGGTTGTAAAAGGGCCCAAATTATAGTGGGAACGCTGACCTTTGTAGACTCTCTTCTGAATAACTTTCCCATTCTAATCATTTCCTAATTGGACTGTTTGTGTGAGTTTGTGTTTGAAGACTTGTTTCCTTTTTGCCCTGAGGCTGATAGAAGAAATAGGAAAGAGATTTATAGGGTTTTGTTTTAACTCTTCAACATCATGCCCTTGTCAGGAAACATTTCTTGTAGTAACCCATGAGCAAGGCCTTGGGGCTGCTCAGCTGGCCCTGAGGATGCTGGTGAATGCTGAGCTTGCAGAAACAGGGCTCTTTCAGACACTGAACTCCAAGTGTCCTTGCTTCTAAGGAGGAAGGATATAAGCTGAGACCTCCTCAGCCTCCTTGCTAATCTCCCAACACTCACTTCTCTAGCTCCTCACAGTCATTTCCCCAGTGCCTATACTTCAGCTTCAGCCAAGTAGTCCAAATTCTGTAGCATATAAAGCATCAGTTTCTATTCTTCTGGAAAATTCAACCCAGTGTAGCTGAACCCCTTAAGAGTTCCTGCCATACTTTGCAGTCTGGCCTACTGGAACAGTCTCCCTACTTCCCCCTAACCATGCTCTGGTCCCTTTTCTGTCCATTTGGTGAAATGCCAGGTTTGGCTTAAAACAAATGTCTCAGCCTATGCAAAATGCAAGCACTTCTGTTAATGCTCTCTATTAAATCACATGAGGGTACACTAGGTTTCACCTTAGCCACTAAAAATGACCCATTATAAATTTGGCCTATTTAGTGAATGGATTGAGTTAGTCCTGGGGGGAGGCAGTGTATGGCACAGGTTTGTTGAGAGCTGTAAAAGGCTGTTGCTGCTGCCACTCAACTTTTTCTCTTTATTTCCCCTCTCCTGCAAAAATTTCCCTTTCTTCTCCTCCTTTCTCTTGTTTCTGATCCCTCCACCACTGCCACTTTTCTTTCTTTTCCTTTTATTCGCTCTTCTCTCCATCTCCCCTGCCTTTGCTTTCTGGAGCACAAACAGAGGGAGAATGCAAACAACCCAGAGATCTTGGATTTTAAAAACCTTGGGACACAGTATCTTTTGCTGGTAACCTCTATCACCTGGCCAGTTACAGGCCTCCTTTGAGAGTCATTCCCTCTCAGTGCTCCTGAGGAGAGATGCAGGCAGCTGTGACAGCAGTGCACATGGGTCGTGGAGAGTGTGGGTCAGCCACTGGGCAGAGACGGGGCAGTGGTGGGAGAGGAGAGCTGCGTGCATCCCAAAAGGTGGTGCACCTTTTGAAGCACCATTGCCTGCAGGCCACCTCAGCCTCTCAGGACCAACTCCAGAAGCCAGCAGTAGGAAGTTTGGATGCTTTTCATGCTTTGTGATGTGCAAGGATTCAAAGAAGGATTCTCTTCTTCTGAGCTGCCTTTCCCATTAGTAAAGTTGACTCTGAGGCAGCAAACAAAATGCACCGGGGCAGTTCCCCAGCTGCAACAAAGCCAAGGTCTTTCCCAAGGTCCCTGCCTGTTGCTAGGAAACTAGGCACTGCTACTGTGGGCCTTTTGCCCCCAAACTCCAAGGCTGTGTGGACTGCAGCCAGTTAGCTCCCTAGCTCTGCAGGAGCCCTTCGATTTTATCCTTACGACACCCAGCATCTTCAAAGGGAAGTGAGAATCAGCCTATCCCTGGCCCCTTAATACTTCCCAAACATGAAACTGAGAAGTGAAAACCAAAGGCCGTTGTACCACCCCCTTATTATCAAAGTGTACAACTGCCATCCATGGCAGCTGCTGCCTGTGGAAGTCAGCCCTTTAATGCCTCTCCAGACAGAACTGCCTCTAGCCTCCCTTCTGTGGCTGGAACACTTAAAACTGGCCTTCCAACTCTCACCATCCTGTAGCGGGATGTAGAGGGGAAGAGTCCCACATTCCTGGGCACAGAGATTCTTGTCCCTGTGGGGTTCTGCTCTCCGTTCTGGTTGAGAGGACAGTACCCTTAGCTGAAGAAAGCAACAGAAGACGAGGAAGGGTAAGGAGGACAAAAGAGTTCTACCATGCAGAGTGGAAAACTAGGAAATCACACAACAGATGTCCTTAAGAAAGTGTGTCTTCCTGGAGGGAGGAGAAAAATTGAGATTTTAGGAAGGAATATGGCTTGTCTTGAACCCAGTGCCTCAAGTTGTTTTGCCTTTAAAGGCTCTGCAGGTTCTAGGACCCTGTCATTCCTTCACTCCAGGTGAAATAATGGATGGGATGGGGGCAGGTAGGGGAATGGTGGCTGCTACAGTCACTTCAGTCCCAACATTATGTGGTAAGGGACAGGTATTTCAGGGTCTGTGGCAAGACCTAGAAGCCTGAACCTCCCTTTCTAAGGAGTGCAGAGGTTAGGACTGGGGATAAAGAGAACCAGCCAACTGGTCTCAGCCTCCAGAAACCTCTTACCAAGGCTGACTCTAGATTGCTCTAGGCTTGGCAAAATGATGTGATCTACTCAGACTCCAGTGAGCATGACAAACTAAAGGCATGGCCTCCCCAAATACCACTCAAACTCTTGAAAATTTTTGGTGTAATTGAGTCTTTTTAAAAATATACTAGTTCCTCCTAGAGCTGAGATACAACAGAAAACTGCAGGTCTCTAGCCCCCTTCATTGGCTTGTTTGTGCTTCTTGAGAGCCTAAAACTGGCCTCCTGCCTCTTGCCATCCCTGTAGTTCGCTCCAGCCTTCAGGCCTCAGCCATGCTCCATGCTAGAGCAAGGCAACTGTACCCACAAGGTATGACCATAGTCTTTGAAAATAGATTTTAATTTTAAAAGGCATGCCAAGTTCATCCTATATACCCCTGAAGTTATAGTCACTCAACATTTCTTGAGTACCTACTACTCACCAAGCATGGTTCTGAGCTCTGGGGGATATAGCAGTGAACAAAATAGGCCAGCCCACCTGGAGAAGGACAGTCATTAGAGTCAAGGCTATCCTTGGCCAGGGAAAGAGCAGTGGCAAATGACCCAAACATGCCAATTCACTAGGTATTTTTTAAATCCGTATCTGCTCCCTTCCCAACAATGGCCAAAGTCAAACTGAATTTGCAGTGTCTCTGTAACTGGACAAATTGCTTCTCATTCCTATCATTGGTATTCTCACTACTAACCTACCCTGCCCAAGCAGGGGGTGCAGTTAAGATGAAATAGAAATTGTTGGACTTTTAAGTTGGAAGACCCAGATACCAGAAGGCGATTGAACCTCTCCAGCCTTGGTTTTTGTGTTTTGCTTTGGTTTTGTCTATGAGATGGGCTCTGTGATATATTATTGTAGCAGACTCCCCCAAATAGTAAGGGCCTAACCTCAAATGTTCTTAAGGTCCAAACTACCTTTCTGAAGATTAACTGCGATGCTGTTGCCACAGCTCAAGGGAGAGGTATTGAAAACTTGAGTTAGAAACATGGAAAGGAGTGATGGATTCAAGAGACACACAGAAGTAGGAGCAACAGGATCTGGTAACTGACTGGACGTCTGCTTCAAAGGTAAGGGGAGGAGTAATCCAAGATTCCAAGATACCTCTCCATGATCTTTGCAGCCCAGGTGACTGAAAGTGGGGCCACCTCAGTTTTATGCCCCTCATTAATTTCGTGAGGTTTAGGAGCTCTTTGTTTTTCCAAACAGAAACAAACTTGGTCCATATGGATTTTTAATGACTGGCTTTGGGAGAATTGCAACCTCAATACAAAAACTGACACTTTATTTTCATTTCACAGCATTCCAGTGTCTTTCCATCCTCCCCACCCTCTGGACTTTCTGACGAGCCCCAGTCTACCTCTCCTTCGCCCAGCTACATGTGGTCCTCGAGTGCACCACCCCGCTATTCTCCACCCTACTACCCGCCTTTTGAAAAGCCACCACCCTACAGCCCCTAAAGAGGAGTGCCTGCTGGCTATAGAGATTATTGTAGCTTTTGTATTTCTGCTTTAGTGGAAGTGTGTAGGGTACAAAATTTAAAGTGAGATTCTTATGCGTCAAGTTTTATAACGGCCTGCCAGCCTAGGGAAAGAGAGGGATGAAGCTTCTTCATTATCAGTGCAGAGCAGGGTGGCTAGGCTGAACGCAGGACTTCTGAGAAGGGCAGCACACTCTCTAAATGAGCCTGGAGAGCCAGCCCCGCAAGCAGCTTGTGTTGGGACCTGCACTACCCTAGGGCTCCAACCTCCATGTTGAGCATGACTGTGGTTGCCATCTGTTTCATTTTGTGTAAACGGAGTGCTGTCCTCAGGCCCTTGGCAGGTTGCCACCCTAGCACCTTGGCAAAAAGAACCTGGCTTGTACGCCCTGTCTTCCCTACCACTACTGTCAGTCCCTACGGAAAATTTCCCAGATGATGGAGCTACATAGTAGTTCCAATACAGAGAGTTCTGGCGAAGATTTAGTTTGCTTGTGTCTGGTGTTGAAAAACACTGCCCACATCTTACTCCTTTATTCTCTCTATTGTAAAAATGGCTGTTGTGATCATTCAGTTCAGCTTTTGTTACTGGAACCTCCCAAAGGGAAAAGTGCAATATTCCCTCAAGTAGTGAGGAACACGATTAATTGTTCAGGAAGCACTGAAATACACAGAGCAACATGTGAAGTTTTAAATTCATCTCAGTTATACAGATTAACTTAGGGGGCAGTGGTTCTACTACATGTTGCAGTATTACAAAATACATTTACTACAGGAGATACAAATTTTTCGGTTAAAATTCAGAGGTTAAAAAAATGCTATATTAGGTTCTTGGGTCATGATACGAATTGTTACTAATCTTTCTAACTATTTACTCTTCAAGTATTGTGCTTCAACCCCAGCAAACCGCATGGATCCTGCACCCTACCCCAAAAGAATCATCTGTATTTTAATGCCACTGCTCTTACTGGTCATTTTTTCAGTTGAGACCAATCATGACAGTGTTCAAGATTATGAAAGTGTTAAAATGCCGCTTTAAGTCTGCCAAACCTCAAATGTAGCCAACTTGAAAAATTCTTAAGTGTTATCGTAGATTTAAAATCCACTTGGCACATTGTGGTATTTTTATACAGTTCTTTTAATTATATGTAGCTTTAAACCATCCACCTGATGAATTTAACACTTTGGCACCCATGCCTTCACTTTAGAATGAACACTTTCATTGCGATCTTAGGTTAACCTGAGAATTGACTGATTTCAAGGAAGACTGATAATCCTACACTTGTATGATGTAAAAATACAGGGCGACAGGAGGGTACCTAATTAGATAGTTCTGCAAACACAGAACACATACTGGAAAATTTTCCAGCCAATTTTGCTACCTCCCAACTTGATGGATTAGAGGTAGCAGGCAAATGCTGGTGCTCCCATCTACCTTGAAGACACCCAGCCATCAAGAATTATCAAGGCACAACAAGTGCCCTCATTGTTCACAGTAAACGACTGCAAAATGTTGAACTTCCAGCATCATGAATGATGTCTCATCCAGATTTCAAATCTGAAAAACCATAACCCTTTTGCGTTATATAAAATTACTATTATTTTCTACAGTTCTGAACATATCAAAATTCTACTGGATTTCAAAGGGACTAACAAATTGATGTACTACACAAAAACAACTTGTAAAACTCAAATATTTTGCCATTTACACTTTACCTTTTGCTTCAGTGAATGAGTATTTAATTTTTTTAAAGGCACCATTACATAGTATATCCTACATTTACATTTCTTAAAGTGTTAAGATTCTATGACTCATTTCTATGTATTTTTCTTACTTTACGAAATAACTTGAAACAATAGATTTTTGTAACACTTAATTTGAGCAGCTTCATTTTTTTATTACATTGAATTATATAAAATGCATGTTACCTTAGAAAAATTAATACTTGCTGCTTTACTCTTTTGCAAAACATTTGCTGTAATGATGGAATTTGTACTTCCAATATGCACCTTGACTGCATTTTGTAATATTTACTGCTTTATTCCTAATTCTGCTTTAAAGTATTGAACTGGGCATGAAACATTAAAATATTAATCCAGAACCTGTATAAACTGGATGTTGCTTAAAATCCATTATCACTGCCATGTTGGAAACTCAGATTGCTTCTGTGATGTTTCAAATAAAACTATCCTCATCCTTATCCACTTACATGTGTCTTCATGGAATCTACAAAAGTATTAAAAATCACTTTTGACTATTATGGTTCATGATACAATGAGGATGTGATTAACCAACATGTAAAACCTAATGGGAAATTCTGCCTTGCTGTCATCAGAAATACAGCTTGTCTCCTATGACAAAAACTGAAAACAGAATATAAAAGTCTAAATAATTTTTGAAATATAACCTTACAAAAATGCACTCAAAAATCAGAATTAAACCTTTTATTTTTGCCATAAGAAGCTCTATGAACTAGTTATCAGGTAACAGTTAATGAAAAGTAGAACTTAAAGTTATGATAAGGAAGATTGTACAAGTATGGACATTACAGTATTGGGTGGAAATGAACAAGGTTCCATATGACTGACAGAGGTGAGGAAGCCAGTGCTGTGGAATGAGCAAATAATCCCTTAGACTATGCATGCCTTGACAACACAAAATACCTTGATCATCTTTACCATTTGTTTTTTTGGTGCAATGGAAAAAAATGTAGCATCAATTCCACATTCAGTAGTTGTATGTGGGGGATCATTACCACCAAAAGGATAATGATCATTTAAAATATATTTTAACATGAATCTTACAAGATTGCTATGATATCTTAAAATCTTTGCTTAGTTTGAGCATTTTCACCTTCTTTCACCTCGTTTAACAAATTCCTATTTCAAACGTTCCTATCCAGAATATTCACACATAATTTAACACAGAGCAAATTTGAAGCCAACTTGAAAGAAAAAAAGGAAGTTCAATAGCCAGAAAGCGAAGTATAAAATAGGAAAACCCTGTAAGTTTTAAACAGGGTCTTACTACAGATTTCCAAGTACAGGGTTTTAGCCCCAAAGGAGTATTCCACATGAATTCCAAAGTTTAGGTATAGAAATTTCTAGGAAAACTGAAGACCCTGACATACATGCAAGTAAGAGTCTTCTGGCAAAAATACAATTTTAGGTACCCAGTTTCCCTCCTCCCAGAGGACTCAAGATACCTTCAGTAGGCATAGAGTTTAAATTTCACACTCAGATTAACATAGAGCACAGCAGCAGCAAATAATTATATCAGTATTATTCAGAATGGATAGTTTTCCATTATAGAATTAAGTTCTGGTTTGTCGTAACAGCCTTGTAGAAACTACCAGGTTTTATTATGACAGATTAATTTACCTACAAGTTAAGTCTGAAAGGTCTGGCAGCTCTGCTGGTATCAGTGTCGCTCACACTTGTAGAATTTTGTGTCTGGTGAAATAGCATTAATGAAACTCAAACAAATTTCCATTGAAAATTTCATAGTGCATCATACAAAGAGTAATATTATCAATATCTACACAGAAAGGAAACAGATACTGTGATTCCAGAGATCAGAGCCTTAAGTTATAAGGTAATTTAAAATCTTCCAAGGATTACTTTACAAAATGGTTTGAAGGTCTAGATTCACAGAAAACAGCTGTGCATCATTCTAGTCCTCAGTAAGCAAAGGATTACAGTATTTTTCTTTCCCCTGGTATTATTGTAAATACTGATGCCTGATACCCTCAGCTACCAAGTTAAGAAACACTGAAATCTTTATCTTCAAATCTAGCTTATCTTCAGAAGAATGATGTATACATGAGAAATTTTGATTAAAGCTTTAAGTTCAACATCAAGAAATAGACTATTTTCAAAAATACATGGTTAAGGAGAAAGGAAATATCTATGCTGAATTAAGAAATACTTAAGCAAGGTTACAAATGACTAATAACTATGCACAACAATCCTTTTCAGTTATCTATTAATTTTTTTCCTTTGCAAAAATGTCATTTACAGAAGTTCAAGTTAATCCTGTTATAAATGCTAGTCTATATATTTGTTCCAACCTGCTTCCTTTTAGTACTAGCACTTCAGTAAGTTGACTTTATTCTAAGTGTTTAAATGTGTAATTTTAAAAGGAAGAAAGGTGGTATTTATTGTTCTCAAGATAAATGGGAATCAACAAGCCTATAAAACAAACATTCCATATATAGCTTCTGACTGCTATTGATATTGCAGCAATTTGCAGATGAAATGGAACTTATTTTAGAAGGGGGTAAAAACCTAAAAGGTCTTGCTGAAAGGAAAATACTAGATCACTGATTCAACTATTTCAAATGAAAACTTCCTATCAGAGATTTTAAGTAATATGAACATTTAAAAATATATGCCAGCAGCCCCCCCCCAAATATGTAGCAATTTCATTTATGAAAACTATCATTTATAAAGATTTACATATAGTTAAAGATTTGGTGGCCTTCAGATTCAAAATTTGAAAAATTTCATGGGAATATTTTTAACCATAATGAGCAAAAAAATCCCCATTCACTTGCAGTGTCTCTTTTATGGAAGAGCACAGAATTCCAAACAAATGTGACAGAACTTTTCATCTCCTCCTGTCTGCATTATGGAAATTTGTTTCCCACTAGTATTTCTGCCCACAGAGACCACACTGCAAAGGTATGTGTGTATTTGTGTGTATATACATATATATGTGTGTGCCCCCCCCCCCACACACACAGTAGTCCAGCCACCAGTCTTTTCCAGACTATGGTTATAAAACCAAGATTTAATTCTAATTAGCTAAAACTAATTTATTCTTCAGATGAGACACTTGTCTTCATGGTCACTTTTGTGGTGGGAGGGAGGCAGGAGGCTGATATCCATTTGGACTAGCAGAATACACAATCAAGCGGAGACTTATTCTGAAATTTTCTGTAACAACTTTAGAAGCTCTTGTTTACTTTTTATGCCATATACAAGACACAACACACATTTATAGTCTCAATATTAAGAAAATTGAAAATTCAGCAGTAAAGTGCTAACATGGAAGGGGAGAGTTGTAAGATATACTAGGGATATGCTAACTCCAGTTATTTTCAAAGAAAACTCAGACTGCTTCAAACCCTATTCAGGAAACTATCTCTCCAAGCTTTTTTTCCCCCACCTCTTTTAAATGAGCGGAAAGCTAACTATATAAACAGATACTTGCCGGGGGGGAGGGAAGAGAAACTTCTCAATCTCTACTCAAACTTTCAGAATTTGCTTCTAAAATTCATCAACTAGTCCAAGTAGACTACCTTCAGATGATGTGGCAGATCAAATTAACTTGTTTTCACCTTAATTTGCTTTACAGGTCTTCTGAAACCTCTGCCCCTTAACCCAACCCAAAACTTTCTGATATTCCAACAAAGTTCAATAAGATTCTGGTATTATAAATTCAAACTCAGTACTGCCATCTGTTACATTCTGTTTAAAAATCGAATCATTTTCCTGCTGAATGAAAATATCTTCCCAGGTCATTGGCTTGTTCTGAGGAGTAGATGTGGCCCCTACTGGAGGTTCTTTCCCAGCATCAACCTTATACCCAATACCATCATCCTTCGTTACAGGCATAGTACCTGACCTATCAGAAGGGTATGTATATTGTCTGATCTGTAAAGACCTGCATGGATGTAAACGATAAAGCTTTGAGTCTCCAGAAGGATCTTGACTATGAACTGACTTTATATGTGATGACATAAACTGATAGTTGATGAAAGATTTACCACAGGCCAAACACTGATACCTTCGCTCCCCTGTGTGATGAATTTCATGCTTTGTGCGATATTCTGCAAGAGGAAATACCTTTTCACAGTAACGGCAAGGATACTTCTTTTCCCAAGAATGAATGTTAAAGTGTCTCCGCAAGCTTGTCAGGCAGACATACGACCTTTTGCATACAATACAGATATAATAGACCCTTCCATCTACTATTAATTCATAGTGATCATCATGTTTTACTTTCATACGTTTGTTTGCCGTCTCACTGCTAGATGTTTTGGGCATCTCATTCTCAAGTCTGGCCTCCCCTTCATCAGGATCATCTTTGACAGGGATCACTATGTCATACGTATCTTCACCGATATTTGCATAAACCTTGCAACCTGTTGACAAGCCTTCAATTTCAGTAGCTGTATCTAAAGTAATGATCTTCTGACCCTCTGTTAGATGTTTTGATCCTAAACCTGGATCATTAGTGTTCCTAGTAATTACATCTGAAATTTTTAAAGAATTGGAAAGTGGCTCTTGCAGAAGTGTAGGAATCTGCATCTTCTGTGTCAATGATCCATCAAAAGTGGTATTTGGGGGGATATCAGCCTGTGGGACCAAAGATGTGTTACTGACCGCCGAATCTGGACTCGAGCTAATAGTGTCATCATCATCATCTATAATTTCCTCCTCCTCCTCTTCATTGGCCTTGTTTCCTGGTACAACAGCACTGTTTGGTGATTGCTGAGTCTGCACAAGTAAATTGATTGAAGGAGGCATGTGATTTGGAAGTGAAGAACTGACATTTGGTGGTGTAGTAAGTGGTGTCTGATTTAACAAAATAATGTTGGGAGTCAGATGTGTTGGGGCTGAAGATACAAGCAACTTTTCACTTCCTTGTGTTTGGCTCAGAGTTGACTGATTCACAGAAGTAGGAAGTTTCTGAGTAGGTGTTATATTTGTTAAAGGGGGAGAGTTATTACTAGCACAAGGTGCAACATCTGAAATAGCAACAGAGCCTGGATTAGGCTGGACCTGGGCCACTGCATTGGTACTTGGCAAAGTCTCCTTTGCAGGCAGAATCTCAGAGCAGAAAATGACGTCATCGTCATCATCATCTGAATCGGTAACTATGATCTTTTTTGTTTCATAATCTTCAGCAGATAAGGAAAAAGACTCTGTTATAATAGGCATTATAGTGGCCCCATTATCTTGGGCTTCATCTTTTGATTTTTGTATTTCAAGGTTCTTGTCATTAGAACTGGGAGGTAAGGTTTCTGCATGACCATCCTGAGCTGTACCTGAGATGCTTTTAACCTGTGACAATGGGACACCAAGCTCTGCTATAAATTTAACTCCTAATAACTGTCCCGATTTAATTAACTCGTCAAGTAAATCTGATCTAACACGAACGATTTTAGAACTGTATATATAATTGAGAATTTCTGCAAAGATCTCTGCTCTTATAAAGCTCAGTTCAACAACTTGCCCGGCAACTGAGAAGAGCTGATGGAAGTAAGTACTGGAAGCTGAAAGAATATTCCTGTGGGCCCGGAATTTTCGGTCTTCTACAATAACGGTAACATCACAGAAGAGTCCATGGCCACGTTGCTCATTCAAGGAGTTCAGCAGACTGCCAGAGTATTGAATGTCTGTAGCAGAAATCAGTTTTCTACTCTCCATGCCTATTAGAGAAAGGGAGGAGAAGGGAATGGGAGAAGATTAGGAAAGAAAAACAAAAGTACTTTATCATTCAGAATTTAAACTATCACACCATTAAATAAATAGTTTATTCAAGTTTAACCAAAGTTTAGCATAACTTTTTGGCTTTTATATAAATTGTTCACACAGGCTGTTTTTTGGACCATGTGTCAAATCTCATGACTTCCCCCTAAGAGACAAGCAAGGTGTAAACTGACCTATAGATTTGAACAGTAATCTTTTCCTATGAATCTCAGATACATGCATCACTACTAAGCAATTTTGAAATATTAGAATTAATTTTCTTTGTTCCAATTTTGGGTTTTCTCCTCAAAAAGAGTTAAGAGTTAATTTTTAACTGCCTTAAAACTTTAAGAAAAGTCTTCATCATGAACACATATAAGTTATTCACCTGTAAAAGAATGATTTAAAACAAAATAAAACGAACAAAAAAGGATTTAAATCAGAAAAGCTTGGTGTGTGCAATACTCAGTCCAAAATATATACTCTAAATTTTTACTTATCTTTAAGAACATATTCAAAAGGTACTCCCTGCAGCCAGTAACTGAATCAATATTTATAAATACTGACAATTATTACCTCTAAATTTCCCGTTACTTTTGTTTTTATTTAAATTGGGGTGCCTCACCTAGATAAACTATGAAACACCTTTCTTACCTTCTCCTTTCTTTATTCCCTTGCTCCTTCCCCTCACCTCTCTACCCTTGCAATCTCCAGAGGTGGAACATTAAACAGAGTGCCAACTGAAGTCAACAGATGCTATTGTGAAAAAATAAGACAAATGAAAAGGAAAGCTTATCATTTCTTAATGCTTATTTGCACAAAAACATAAAACATTTCATCGTGTTGGTAAAGAATTATGTGCATTGGTATGAGAACTTTTTTACACCAAATGTGCTAGTGAAATGAAAACAAACTTATTGGAACAGAGCAGACATCACTCTAGAAAAAGGAAGGGAGAAGTCAGTTAATAGTATAGCTGCATACCACCCTAAAACACATTTTTTTTTGCACTTTGCAGAAGATAATCCCAGTTTTTTGTTATTAAAAAACAATGTGTGTGTGTGTAATAACAATCAGTTGATAAGGAATTTTAGTAAAGAAACATTGTTCTAGCTAATATTCTTTCCCTTTAAAGTTACCAATATAGTACCACTGTCATTACAGTGCTTAAGTTATATACATGTGGAAGGCAGGGCATCTCAAATATTTCCTAAATTTTTCAAAATTATACCTTAAAAATAGAAAGGCTTAAAGTCTAGAAATCAAGGCTTTAAAACATCATGTGTTACACGGCATTGCTCCTTAACAGTACCAAGGAATTCCAGGTTACCATAAAGGTATTCATCAGAAAGGGTGACCTTTGGACAGCAAGCCAGCAACCAGGGCTTCTGGAATATGGGGATTTCGACAGAAGTCACTTATAAGTGGACAAACGGGTTTTCTGAATACAGTCCCATAATTTTTGTCGTTTGCAAATGGCTTTTTCCAATAGGGAATGCATTAAATGTATGTGTCCAGGTGATACCAGGACTTGGTTTTATGTTGTTTGGGTTTCCTTCTCCTCTCTGTTAGGATGGGCCCAGAACAGCACAAATCAGTCGGAATCATCCACCGCACGATCTGGGACCTGACCGTGGAAAAGCCATTCCGCGATATTGTGAGACAAAACCTTGACTGAGGGCAGGTGAAGGTAGAAAAGAGAGAAACGCCATTCGCGAGGGAGCGACACAAACCAACACGCGGCTCCCTGCGGCAGCTGAACCCCATCTTCCTGCCTCCACCCCTTCTTTCCTATTTGCACCCAGTCGGCCGTAGCCGAGGTTTTTAACCCCAATCCATGCGAAAAGGCCGCTTCTTGCAAATACTGATGGAGGTACGAACAGCACGGTGAGCCACGGAAAGTAGAAGGTCGCGAAGAGGAGGGTGGGGTGCTGGGAGGGGATGAGGCCAAGCAGGCGGCATTGTTATGCCCTGGGAAGGGGACGCAAGGGGCGAGTGGGCCCGGCAGAAAAGCTCTAAATCAAAGTAGGGGTTAGAAGAAAAAGAGGCGCAAAAATAAAGGCGGAGGGACGTGGGAAAAGCCAAGTGGGTCTCTGCAGTGGGCTCCCCACGCTCCGGGCCTACCCAGGGCAGCGGCAGCCGCTCGGCCCCTGACGGCGAAGGGGACCGCGCCGCGGCCCTCCCGGTCCGTCCCTCCTTCGCTCCCGGGCCCACACAAAGAAAGGGCCGGAGGAGCGGAGCCGCCGACTCCGCCGCTTCCTGGTTCAAGTGAGGAGAATGCAAACGCAGGCGCGGCCCAGGGACGGAGGAAGCAGGCGCGCTCCCTTGCCCCCTCCCGGCTCCCGCCCGGGTCCTCACCTGCTTCCCGGCGCCGCCGCCGCTCGTCGTCGGGCCGCGCAGAAGGGTGGACGTCCTCCAACAACAAGCAGCCGGACTCCACGGCGACTCGGCTCCTTCTTTAAACGTCGCTCCAGTCTTGGTCGACGTCGACGCGGCTGCCGCCACCGCTGCTACCGCTGCCCCACGCTGCCGACAGAGAGCACAGCACGGGGCCGAAGCTCTGAAGTCCAAGGCGCCCTCCTCTTCCGAGCGCCGTTCGGGTCTTTCCGGAAGCGCGCGAGCGCTAGGCGGCCCCGCTTGGGCGCCCCACTCAGCTTCGGCTGCTTCCGCAGGGGGCGGAGGAAGACTGAGAAGCTCTGGGGTGCTCCGCCCTTTCCGGAGGGCGAAAGGGTGGGAAAAAAGAAAGGGAGAGGTGGGGTAATATAGCCACGAACTGCGGGGTTCGAAGGGAAGCTAGTGGCCTCGTCTAAATTCAGAGCAAGCCTCTAAGGCGTAAAAACTGGTAGGGCCCCTATGGGTTTCCATTTCTTCTGCAAGTTTGAAACTGCGCCATTCGCCTGCCACCTGGAAATATAATCTGAGTAAATGTAATAGAAACTTATCAACACGGGATAATTCAAGTTCTAGGAAAACAAGGTAACAGCTACACTACAGTAACTATTTTTCAGAGATAAATCTAGTGTTTGAACAAGTACTATCTTCTCAGCTGAATACTAAATATTATATAGTATATATATATATATATACATAATATAAATACTATGTTATTTCCTTCATTTCAGCTATCGTTTGCTGACCACCTGTTTGATCTTTACCAAATCTGTGTTAGGTTCTGTGGAATACAAAAATGAGTAAGCCTAGGTCTCTACCTTTTCAGAGCTCAGTAGGTAGGTACACACCCATAGACAAAAATATTTGTACAAGGTGTAGGGCACAGAGAAGGGAATAGCAAACCAAATGTTTCTATTTGAGCTCTATCTTGAAAGATGGATACTAAGACTTGCACTGTTAGTCTATGACTTTTATTTACATAGCATTTCCTCCTCAAAGGGCTTTCGTGTCTGACACACAGAAGGTGTTCAATAATTGTTTAATGAATGAATAAATGAATGAGTTGTGGTAATTTTTTGAAATCTTCTGGTAATACACTTATGACTGAGTACCATGAATGAAGCAACAAAATGGGTATTTGGAAAGCAAAATATTTATTTCCCTGTAAGCTGGTTATTGATCATATTCAACTAAGCAGCCAAAACAGTAGCTTTTATCTTCAACAATTAAGGCCATTCACTACCTTCATTTTCTTTTTAAAAATTATGTATAGGATACTATTGCTTCAGTTTCCAAAGACTTGAATTTACCTGTGCCTCCTACCTACAAAAATCTTGGGGAAAATGTCCATCAGGCTATTCCAGAATGAAAACAGATCTAATTAATTTTCCTCAACATGAACAGACAAGGAAGTCATCATCTATCCATCCCTAATTATTGTACATTCTCCTCAGTAAAGTAAAACCACATAATAAAACACTAAAGTGGTGTAATACAGTTGTATTTTCACACAGAAACAAATTCACATGAAATTCCTGAGGCTCTTCTCCAAGATTTTTTATTGTGGGAAAACAAACTATGTGGGCATTACTGCATTATTGGTTTTTGATTAAGACTTAAATTTATGACAGTCTCATTGTTTAATAGAAAGCATTTCATGGGAAGTAGGAGTGCATGGTTATAAAAGAAACTAAAGCAGATCAAATGGTAGTATTTTCCTGGCAACTGAACACTTAACAAAACTACTTAGCCAATTAGTGACCATTTTTCTGAGTCATCCTTCTCTAAAATTTAGTAGCAAAAAAAAGTTTAAGGAAATATGACAAAGTGCATCTTGAAAGTTTAGGGTCTCTTTATCTTTCAGTGGCTTAGTTGACTAAAACTAACATGAGACATATCTTCGAAATGCAGATCACTGTGTAGCTGCCACTCATCATATCACTCTCAAGCTGGAAGACACAATACAATTTCTTTTGCACCAGCATTAACAGCACCAAGGCCGCCAGCAGAGTTCCTTCTTCAAAGGGCTTAAAAAGTGGAGCCTCAACTGAGGTTTGATGAAAACCTGTTAATTCAAAGCACAGGAAACCTCTTCCCTTCTGGTCATGTCCCTCACCCCTTAGCCCAGCAAAAACGAAAATGTAAAAGCTACCTATAATTAAAGGGGATCCAGTGATCAGGAAGGGAATTTTTTTTTTAAGTTAAGTTCTCAGTAGGAAAGAAAAGCAGACCAAGAAACTTGAATGGCCTTAACAATTGCCTTTGGGACAAGATCATTGGAAAGTTTCATTAATTTTCTGTTTCTCAACAAGTGTTTCCACCTTTCACTTTCCTTTATCTGCAGGTTTAACCCTCCTTCAAACAGCCCAGGAGATTTTAAGGAGAAGAACCTATATCAAAAGGAGTTGATACACATCTGCTGAATGAATGGAGCCAAAGGAAGTGAGTGGTTCAAGGAATGGTGTCAAACGCTGATAAGGGGGTCAAGGAAAATAAAGTAGCGAAGTATGCAATAGATTTAAAAAAAAGGATTTGGAGCTATCAATTGGAGCTTTCACATTCTAGAAAGGTTTTTGATTGGTTTATAATGGAATCATTTGGGTGTTAGTGTTTGCTTGCCTTGTTTCAACTTGATTATGAATTCCATTAGGGCAGCAAAGTCTTCTCCTGTGTTAAAATGCCAAGAATTTTGTGGGTGCTTATACATATTAATTGATGATGATAAAAGATTTTAAAATAGCATTCATTCAGTCCTAGAGCCCTTCCCCTGAGTTACATTTAGCTTCACAGACTTAGTAAGGTCACTACACAATGTAAGAAGTACAAGTATACAAATAAGGTATAGTGGAAAAAAAGACTTGAAGAGCAGATGTGAGTGGATTACGATTCTAGTACTGCCACTTAATAGCTGTGTGACCTTGAGTCTGAGTCTTCATCTGTAAAACAGGGATAATAACACTTTCCCATGGAGTTGTTTTGAGGATTAAGTGAATTAACTATGTGTAGTGTCAAACTACTTTCAATTTCCAAAATATGGCATGTCATTTATTGCTTCCATATCTGTGCCTGGAATCCTGAGCCTGGCATAACCCTTCCTTTTGTATCCACACTTTGCCTCTCCTGTTGTTTGGCAAGTGCCCGGTCTTCCAGAAAAACAACCCAAGAGCTAACCTACTTGTGCAGCCTGCCTTGACCCAATAATTGGTAGATAGATATGGTTACTTAATGTTGAATGAATGAGTGTCTGGTACCCAACAGGTGCTAAGCATGTTTGCTTTTTCATCACTATCCCCTTTTCTCCTTAATCTCAATTCTCTCTTTAAGTGCTTGTTTCTTAGTGCTGATTCTCCTTTTCTTCTTAACACCTTCTAAGTCAATTGGATAGGGATATATAACCCTCCTACTGGGAAAGAGGGAGAGGATAATTGCTAACAATAATACAATCTACCAAAAAACCCCAACAGGTAGCTTATTTCAAATATGAAAAAATTGAGGGAATATACTATTCATGGGTCCTTTATGAAAAATAACTTGACAGCATGAAATCAAATCAAATAAGAAAATGAGTCAAAATAAAGAATTAAGAATGGATATTTTGCAGTGAGCTAATCTATTTAAGTGGAGGACTAAGACGAAACACAAGGTTGAGTACATGAATATGTGACAGAATGGAACTATTATAAACCCTGACACAATAAAAATCCATTCATTCATTTGTTCATTAAATACTTATCATGTACCTATTCTGTGCCAGGCAATGTCTAGGCACTGTGGATGCAGTGATCATCAAGATGAAGTCCCAGTCTTCAGGAAACTTAGATTCTAATGGGAAAAACATACAATAAACATGTGTATATATTATCTAAATATATAATGTAGTATCACACAGTAATGAGTCCTATGAAGAAAAGTAAACAGCATAAAGAGGATGATGAGGGTGCTATTTTAAATAATGTGGTCAGGGATGACCTCTCTGAAAAGATGATGTATGAGCAAAGAATGGAATGAACTAAGGAAAAGAGCCGTGCAGATATCTGGGGAACAGCATTCTAGGCAATGGAACATGTCAATGCCCTTCAACCAAAGACCACCAGGAACATACCCATAGTTTACAAGTTGGGTTTGTTATCATTTGCAGAGAGGAAGAAGGCACACCATTGGGAACTGTTGGGTGTTTCAGTAAGGGGATGTTAGAATGAACCTGTAACAGTATTTGTCAACTTAGGGTAGGGCCTAAGGAAGCAGGAGTTCACTCTAAATCAGATGCTGTCAGAAAGCAAGAGCAATAGTATGACTGAACAACCCAGTAAATCTTATCTATAGGGCTGGCAGACTAGCAAAAATAAAGCTGCAGTTGGTTAAGTAGTAGTCACCCATTTTGGCCAAGAGAGGGGGTAATTGGTGTTTTCTGGATGGTATAATAACTTTTTTTTGGTCTCTGTTTAGACAAAATTATGAATTAGTCTTGTTTTGCCTCATTTCATTAGCCTCCTAGTGACCTTATCTTAGGCTGATGTTTTGTGAGTTTATGTCCAACAGAAGAACGTGGCCTACCCGAGTACGGTGCCAGCTTCAGGGTATCAGGGGCGGCCTGCCCCCTTCTCAAACACCAAGTAAAAAGCTTTACAATATAAGGAATACATTTTAGAGGTGATGAAGAGGAGGGAGGCCTTCTCCTCATCTTCAATAGAAAATAGGCACTTAATACTGCATTATTATTGTATGGGACATATGTATACTAAAACATTATTCATTGTTTATCTGAAATTCAAATGTAAGTAATTTTTTCTACTTAATTTTTTGTTTTTGCTAAATCTGACAACACTAAAATAAATACACTGTCCCTTCGTAGAAAATACTTTGAATACTTTGTGCCTTTCCTTTCTATCACATTTAAATCTTTCTTTAATTCAGGATAGACTAAAAAAAACATGTAATTCAATCTGTGCCATTCCTATATATTATATATGAACACAGATACACACAGATCTGGGAATATATTATGTATACATACATATATATATATATATATATATACACACACACACACACACACACACACACACATATGAGACACAGTAAGCTCCAAATAGTATAGAATATGTGTAGCACACACTCATGCAAGCATTGAAAACACCTGGAACACAAGTAGAATTGACTTTGTTGCTACGACCACTCTATGAAATGAATACTGTGGTCCCTTCAGTTATTTGAAGTATGAGGCTGAGAAAGACTTGGTCTCCGGTGCTACTTAGATCCTTTAAGCCTCTTGCGGAACCGGAAGGATGCGCGGAGCCAACTGCAGTGACGGCTTATTTACACGGATACACACACGCCATTCACAGCTGCTGGAGACCACGTAGGCCTGGGGAAGGGATTTGCCGACGTACCCAGGATGGTTTCCACGCTATACTCAGCTTTGGGAGGTTGTGCAGCGGCGGGATCTGGGAGCCAAGGAGTTTGCCTGGTTCGTGAGAATGTTTCCTATTTTCGCCACAACATGAATTCAGCCTTCCGCTCTGTAATCTGGAGCGGGAGGTCTCGGGCTGCAGAGGGAAGCATCGCAATTGGTCCAAGAGCTTTGAGCCCAGTAAAGCCGCCCGCCCCCCGCGGGGCCGCGGCTCTCGCTCCCGCTCTTGCTGTTGGGGGACCAGAGTGGCCTCAGCCATCAGCTGTGTGGCCTCAGCCAAGGCTCCCGAAACCAGTCCTATCGCTCCCGCTCGCGGTCACGCTCTCGAGAGCGGCCCTCTGCGCCACGGGGCACCCCCATCGCTTCTGCCTCCTCGTCCGCCTATTACGGCGGCTACTCGCGCCCCTACGGGGGCGACAAACCGTGGCCTAGCCTTCTGGACAAGGAAAGGGAGGAGAGCCTGCGGCAGAAGTGAGTGACACGGGCGCACCTTCGCTGTGGGGAGCCCACCTGCCTTCGGAGTTCGATTTTTCCTTCATTCTGCTTCTAAGCGTTCTCGTTTCGTTCCCTTCTACCTTCCTAGCGCCCTTTTTCATGTTTTTCTTCAGTCTATCCACAGCAGCCCTTTATTTGCCTTTTTTCGGTCACTTCTCACTCATCCTGGGGCCCCTTCATACAGTGCCTCCCCCACCACCTCTGGTTTTGTACCGGACATATCACTGACCTGTCTATATAGCATTTATTTGCTTTGTGTTATTCGTGAGCTTTTTTTTTTTTCCCTCCACTAGACTCGAGTTCTTGGAAAGGGGGAGCCCGATTTTATTCATCACAGAATTCGCACCCTAGCACTTAGTAAGAGCTCAACCATTGCTTGTTGAATGAATGAACAGATTGGTTTGAGATAATAACAGGATGTTTAAGTGGAAATTGTACGGAATTGGGAAGGGTTGAGATTAAGGATTTAAATTGGAAAGTAGAAAAACCTTCTTCCAAGACGAGATTGGATGAATGTAGTGAAAGTGACGTGTTACATTGCTGATGAGGCTACCGACAAGGGTCTTGTTAAGTGGTCTCAATCTTCACCCTGAGGAAAGGGTGGGAGGCGGTGAGATAAATTTTCCTCTAATGAAACTGAGTATTAGAATGGAAAAATAGTTTAAGGAGAGAGGAGTTATGATTATTGCTGCTTAAGTATCCATTTATATCTAATGCTTACAGAATGTGTCAGGTACAGTACTAAGTGCCTTGTATGTGCTAAAAAGTGAGAAATTTTTAAACATTACAGGCTTTGAGGGGTAGGTTGAAATTAAAATAGTTGGGTGATGTCTTTATTCTTTTTCTTCCAGCAGTGTGTGGCAATAAAGCATAAATGGGGAGGAAGATAGTCCTTGGATTCAGATTGCCTGTGTTTGAAGCCCTTTTGCCACTTATACCTGTGTGACCTTTGGCGTAGAGGGTTTATTTGTCTAAGCTACTCCATGGTACTGCTGTCTCCGCATCCATTTTGCTTGTCCAAGTGGTTTGTAGGAACCTTAAAGTGACACTAGCCCCTCCCCCCACCATACAAGCAGCTGCCCTAGATAGAAGCCCATAGAGTCATAAGCAAATGTGAGTTCTTGATATGATTTTCCAAAAAGCCCTTGTGATCAGCTGTCTCGCCTGTATCCTGGAGCCTATATTAAATATGGACCCTTAGATAAGCCCCCAGGGACTTACCAAAACCCTACTCTTCTGGTTTAAATTGACAATGTGACCCTAGCCTGGGAACCACAAAGCACTCCACCAACACACCCTAATAAAGGTATGCACCCCAGGTCCTGTCTGTCTACACTCTGCCTTAACCTCCCCGTATGGCTCCTTGAGGCATTCTGTGTACTTCCTCCAGGACCTGTGACTACTTGATTTCAGTTGCTCTTACGAACTTCGGGGCACTGTCCCAGACTCTGTGCTCCACTTAACAAATGTTAGTTTAATAAAGTCAAAACACTAGGCAAGCTATTTAACCTCTCTAAACTTCATTTCTTCACCTATAAAAGAGATAAAAATAGTACTGACATTTTTAGTGTTGTGGCAATGATCTAGTATGGGGAACATACTACACATTCTGTGTTAGCTATGAGGGTTTCATGCCTGGGAAAGGAAATAGTAAAAACAATCCTGAGTTACACTGGAGACCTACTTTTCCAAGTTAAATGTTTGAAAAAGGTGTCCCCAGTCTGTGTCAATCAGAAATCAATGTTTCTTATTTTAGAATTCTAACTAAAAGATGTAAAAACAGCTTTGCATTTGTGCGTGTAGAGGATAAAGAATTTATCTTAAGAGCACAGGTAGCCACAGGGACTATTTTAATGGTCTCCTGTTAATAATGTTAGTGAGGAGGGATTTTCACCTTAAGGTTATGGGGAGGCTGAGTACAGGACACCTGACATTGGACAGATGAGAATCCACAGGTTGGCAAGATACTGAGACCCAGTACCCAGGGATAATCCAGAACTGCACAGTCCCTTTGATAAGGAGCATTGTTTGGCTAGCGGATCTTACCTAGAGGAGCAGATTAGAGAGGGGAATTTGCAGTTTGGCCAATGGAGGCTCTCCTGGTTTCTCCCAATGTCAAGGCAACACATAATGCTGAACCTTAATTTTAGGCCTTACACTGCAAGAACTATGTATCTTTACAGTTTGGTAGGTATCAGTAGCCCCTATACTCATATATTCCAACAACTGTTAATTTTATGTTTACTTTTGTCTGCTTCTTGAAGAGGGAAACCCTCTGAGTCCAACTCTTCATAGTTACAATACCTTCTCCCCTGAATAAAGAAGTAAAAATTAATTTATTCAAACAATGAAACCAAATATATTTATTTTGTAAGGAATCTTTAAAAAACAAATAGAGACATAAGCAACTAACCTTTGGGGAATTGAGCCCCTTTTAATATTTTTTTCAGTTTTTGATTAACAGCAAAAATAAAACAGAGGAAATGACAAATATCATTAAAAAAATTTAGTTTCCTCCAAAGAGCAGGTAGAAAATGCATTCCTTTCCCAAAAAAGAACTAAGGGAAGACAACAGAGAGAACAAACCCTGAATCTCATTGAATAAAACTTCTGTCACATGAAACTTTTCATTGCTCCCTTTATTTTCTACTTGTAGTGCTTCATATTTTAAATTCGTTACTAAATCCTGGGTTTCTGAAAACTAAAGTTTTACCAAATTGAAATGTACTTTCTTTTCTTTTCGCAAATATGTACATGCAAAAATGAAAATTACAGACCAATATCCCTGATGAACATACATGCAAAAATTCTGAACAAAATATTAGCAAACTGAATTCAAAAATACATCAAAAAGATCATCCTTTATGATCAAGTGGGATTCATCTCAGGATTGCAAGGATGGTACAACATTCGAAAATCCATCAACATCATCCACCACATCAACAAAAAGAAGGACGAAAACCACATGATTATCTCCATAGATGCTGAAAAAGCTTTCAACAAAATTCAACATCCATTCATGATAAAAACTCTCAACAAAATGGGTATAGAGGGAAGTACCTCAACATAATCAAGGTCATATATGACAAACTCACAGCCAACATTATACTTAACAGTGAGAAGCTGAAAGCTTTTCCTTTAAGATCAGGAACAAGACAAGGATGCCCACTCTCCCCACTTTTATTCAACATAGTTCTGGAGGTCCTAGCCATGGCAATCAGACAACACAAAGAAATAAAGGCATCCAAATTGGTAAGGAAGAAGTCAAACTGTCCCTGTTTGCATATGACATGATATTGTACATAAAAAACCCTAAAGAATCCATCCACTCCAAAACTACTAGATCTAATATCTGAATTCAGCAAAGTTGCAGGATACAAACTTAATACACAGAAATCTGTCGCATTCCTATACACTAACGATGAACTAGCAGAAAGAGCAATCAGTAAACAATTCCATTCACAATTGCATCAAAAAGAATAAAATACGTAGGAATAAACCTAACCAAAGAAGTGAAAGACCTATACTCTGAAAACTACAAGACACTCATGAAAGAAACTAAAGAAGACACCAATAAATGGAAACACATCCCATGCTCATGGATAGGAAGAATTAATATTGTCAAAATGGCCATCCTGCCTAAAGCAATCTACAGATTCAACGCAATCCCTATCAAAATACCAACAGCATTCTTCAATGAGCTAGAGCAAATCGTTCTAAAATTCATATGAAACCACAAAATACCCCGAATAGCCAAAGCAATCCTGAGGAGGAAGAATAAAGTGGGGGGAATTACACTCCCTGACTTCAATCTCTACTACAAAGCCACAGCAATCAAGACGAGACCAATGGAACAGACTAGAGAGTCCAGATATAAACCGAACCATATATGGTCAATTAATGTACGATAAAGGAGCCTTGGATATACAATGGGGAAATGACAGTCTCTTCAACAGCTGGTGTTGGCAAAACTGGACAGCTACATGTAAGAGAATGAAACAGGATTCTTGTCTAACCCCATACACAAAAGTAAACTCAAAATGGATCAAAGACCTGAATGTAAGTCATGAAACCATAAAACTCTTAGAAAAACATAGGCAAAAATCTCTTGGACATAAACATGAGCAACTTCTTCATGAACATATCTCCCCAGGCAAGGGAAACAAAAGCAAAAATGAACAAGTGGGACTATATCAAACTAAAAAGTTTCTGTACAGCAAAGGACACCATCAGTAGAACAAAAAGACATCCTCAAGTATGGGAGAATATATTCATAAATGATGTATCTGATAAGTGGTTGACATCCAAATTACATAAAGAGCTCACACACCTCAACAAACAAAAAGCAAATAAGCCAATTAAAAAATGGGCAGAGGATCTGAACAGACACTTCTCCAAAGAAGAAATTCAGATGGCCAACAGGCACATGAAAAGATGCTCCACATCCCTAATCATCAGAGAATTGCAAATTAAAGCCACAATGAGGTATCACCTTATACCAGTTAGGATGGCCAACATCCAAAAGACAAACAACAACAAATGTTGGCGAGGATGTGGAGAAAGGGGAACCCTCCTACACTGCTGGTGGGAATGTAAACTAGTTCAACCATTGTGAAAAGCAGTATAGAGGTTCCTCAAAAAACTCAAAATAGAAATACCATTTGACCCAGGAATTCCACTCCTAGGAATTTACCCTAAGAATGCAGCAGCCCAGTTTGAAAAAGACATATGCACCCCTATGTTTATCGCAGCACTATTTACAATAGCCAAGAAATGGAAACAACCTAAGTGTCCATCAGTAGATGAATGGATAAAGAAGATGTGGTACATATACACAGTGGAATACTATTCAGCCATAAGAAGAAAACAAATCCTACCATTTGCAACAACATGGATGGAACTAGAGGAATCATACTCAGTGAAATAAGCCAGGCAGAGAAAGACAAGTATCAAATGATTTCCCTCATTTGTGGAGTATAAGAACAAAGCAAAAACGGAAGGAACAAAACAGCAGCAGACTCACAGAACCCAAGAATGGACTAACAGTTACCAAAGGGAAAGGGACTGGGGAGGATGGGTGGGAAGGGAAGCATAAGGGCGAAAAAGGGGCCTTACAATTAGCACGTATAATGTAGGGAGGGGGGACACGGGGAAGGCAGTATAACAGAGAAAACAAGTAGTGACTCTATAGCATGTTACTACGCTGATGGACAATGACTGTAATGGGGTATGTGGTGGGGACTTGATAATAGGGGAAGTCTAGTAACCATAATGTTGTTCATGTAATTGTACATTAATGATAGCAAAATAAATAAATAAATAAATAATTGTGACAGACAAAAGAAATATGTATATGCAGGTGAAGTTATGTCCAAATGTAAAACTGTTTCTGTCACATGTTGCAGAAGATGAAATGGGCAATTAGGAGCTCTGCCGTCATGCAGAAGAAGGGACGCACTTGACAGCCTCCCAGGCTCTGTGTAATCTGTACCATTTGGTTGTACTATCAAAACATCAAATTCTCTGAGTTTACATTCACACCAAGTTTTTTTTTATTAATTTACTGTTTAAAACATAAAGGGAGACTAGGACTTAACTGGACCAATAGAGTAATAATTTATATGTCTATGTCTTCTGGGAGATTGAGATAGGATTGGAGAATTGGGAACTCCTAAAGTATGAAGACTTTCTCCAGAGAATCCTTGTTGTAAGCTGAATTGTGTCCTCCCAAAATTCATATGTCAAAGCCCTAACCCTCAAAGTGGCTATATTTGGCAATAGGGCCTTTAAGGAGGTAGTTAAGAATAAATGATGTCATAAGAATGTGGCCCTAATTCAACAGGACTGGTGTCCTTAGGAGAGGAAGAGACAACAGAGATATCTTTATCTCTGTCTCCATGTGTGCACAAAGGAAAAACCATGTAAGAACACAGAGTAGGTCCCAGCCTGCAAGCAAGGAAGAGAGCTCTCCCAGAAACCAACCCTGATGGCACCTTGATCTTGGACTTCTAACTTCCAGAATGGTGAGAAAATAAATGTCTGTTGTTTAAGCCACCCTGTCTGTGGTACTTTCTTATGGCAGCCTTAGCTGAGTAATACAATCATGAACCAGAGTAAGTTGTTAAGAAATATTTTTTAAAAATGTAACATTTGTTAAATCTAGAGTTTATTGTCAAATTTTTTATTAAGTGAAGAACTTTAAATGTATCTCACATTTTTTTTCTTTCCTGTGATTTATCCTCTTATATCCTGTAAGTTTTAAAAACATGGAACATACCTGAGAATTGAAATATGTTGCCAGGGGATGTTGGCATGCTAATTGTTCTCTTTAAATTACAATTTGTGGGGTGCTAACTTCTTATTCATAGAAGGGTTCAATGTTAAATGGTACATTTATATTATTGTGATATTTTTCTCAATCCAATTGCATGCCAGATTTTAGCATTACAAAGGGATTTTTAAAAAGGATATACCAGTATAGTTTTGTTTAGTTAATTTTCCTATGTCCAGTACTATCTAAAGGCTTAATGTGTCTTCTTCTTCATTTCTTTTTTCCCTTGGTGCTATTCGTAAACCACTTCTTCCTTCACTTTTGTTTCTGTGTCTACTTAACGTTGAGCTGACACAATGTGCTTGACAGATAAACTTTGTAATTTGTAACAGGGTGGTACAGCATTATCAGAAACTTGTTCTTACAGACACCCTGATAAGAACCTGAAATCATAGCATTAGAGTTTGAAGGAACCCTAAAAACAATTTTCTAGGCAATACCTGAATTATTCCAGATGTGATCTCCAGAGAAAAAGTTTATATGATACAGAAATTCCCTTTTAAATTATTGTAGAATTTTAATAACACTAATTTTCAGAATTCTTTACAACAGAATGAAATCTCCTTCTGCTGTAGTTTGTCAGGTGCTTCGTGCTCTGGGGAGACAGACAGGTACTGCTCTGCCGTGTGGCCTTTGCACACAGAGAATACAGTTAGGAAGTCCTCCCGCAGCCTTCTTGCCTCCAGGTCTTTCACTTTCCTTATGGTTCATGACCTTTACCCGGTGGTTTCTTCTGAAAATATTAATCTTATGTGCTGCTTTCAGTAAATATCACTTTGTAAACTCTAAAGCATTATGCAATGTAAACAATTATTATATTATTATGAAGTGGTAGATCTTTGAACTGTACAATTATAAACGCAGTCCAGTGTTTGCTTTTTTTATATAATTTATTTTGGTATCATTAATCTACAATTACATGTGCAATATTATCGTTATTAAACTACCCCCTTCACCAGGTCCCCACCACCAACCCCATTACAGTCACTGTCCATCAGCATACTGAGATGCTATAGAATCACTACTTGTCTTCTCTGAGTTGAACAGCCCTCCCCATGCCCCCCAACATTCTGTCTGCTAATCGTAATGCCCCTTTTACCCTCTTACCCCGCCCTTCCCATCCATCTTCCCCAGTCCCTTTCCCTTTGGTAACTGTTAGTCTGTTCTTGGGTTCTGTGAGTCTGCTGCTGTTTTGTTCCTTCAGTTTTTCTCTTTGTTCTTATACTACACATATGAGTGAAATCATTTGATACTTGTCTTTTTCGGCTTGGCTTATTTCACTCAGCATAATACCCTCTAGCTGCATCCATGTTGTTGCAAATGGTAGGATTTGTTTTCTTCTTATGTCTGAATAATATTCCGTTGTGTATATGTACCACCTCTTCTTTATCCATTCATCTACTGATGGACAATTAGGTTGCTTCCATTTCTTGGCTATTGTAAATAGTGCTGCAATAAACATAGGGGTGCATATGTCTTTTTCAAACTGGGCTGCTGCATTCTTAGGGTAAATTCCTAGGGGTGGAATTCCTGGGTCAAATGGTATTTCTATTTTGAGTTTTTTGAGGAACCTCCATACTGCTTTCCACAATGGTTGAACTAATTTGCATTCCCACCAGCAGTGTAGGAGGGTTCCCTTTTCTCCACATCCTCGCCAACATTTGTTGTTTTTGTGTTTTGGATGTTGGCCATCTCCGCTGGTGTGACGTGATATCTCATTGTGGTTTTAATCTGCATTTCTCTGATGATTAGGGATGTGGAGCATCTTTTCATGTGCATGTAGGCCATCTGAGTTTCTTCTTTGGAGAAGTGTCTATTCATGTCTTCTGCCCATTTCTTAATTGGATTATTTGCCTTTTGTTTGTTAAGGTGCGTGAGTTCTTTATATATTTTGGATGTCAACCCCTTATCAGATACGTCATTTATGAATATATTCTCCCATACTGTAGGATGTCTTTTTGTTCTACTAATGGTGTCCTTTGCTGTATAGAAGCTTTTCAGCTTGATATAATCCCACTTGTTCATGTTTGCTTTGTTTCCCTTGCCCGGGGAGATATGTTCATGAAGAAGTTGCTCATGTTTATGTCCAAGAGACTTTTGCCTATGTTTTTTTCTAAGAGTTTTATGGTTTCATGACTTACATTCAGGTCTTTGATGCACCTTGAGTTTACCTTTGTGTATGAGGCTAGACAGTAGTCCAGTTTCATTCTCTTACATGTGGCTGTCCGGTTTTTCCAACACCAGCTGCTGAAGAGGCTGTCATCTCCCCATTGTATATCCAAGACTCCTTTATCAAATATTAATTGACTATATATGTTTGGGTTAATGTTTGGATTTTCTACTCTGTTCCACTGGTCTGTGGGTCTGTTTTTGTGCCAATACCAAATTGTCTTGATTACTGTGGCTTTGTAGTAGAGCTTGAAGGCAGGCAGCGTAATTTCCCCTGTTTTATTCCTCCTTCTCAGGATTGCTTTCGCTATTCAGGGTCTTTTCTGGTTCCATGTGAATTTTAGAATTATTTGTTCCAGTTTATTGAAGAAAGCTGTTGGTACTTTGATAGGGATTGCGTTGAATCTATAGATTGCTTTAGATAGTATAGCCATTTTGACAATATTTATTCTTCCTAGCCAAGAGCATGGGATGCATTTCCATTTGTTAGTGTCCTCTTTAATTTCTCCTAGAAGTGTCTTGTAGTTTTCAGAGTACAGGTCTTTCACTTCCTTTGTTAGGTTTATTCCTAGGTATTTTATTCTTTTTGATGCAATTGTGAAAGGAATTGTTTTTCTAACTTCTCTTTCTGTTAGTTCATCGTTAGTGTATAGGAAAGCAACAGATTTCTGTGTGTTAATTTTGTATCCTGCAACTTTGCTGAATTCAGATATTAGTTCTAGTAGTTTTGGAGTGGAGTCTTTAGGGTTTTTTATGTACAGTATCATATCATCTGCAAATAGTGACAATTTGACTTCTTCTTTACCAATCTGGATGCCTTGTATGTCTTTGTTTTGTCTGATTGCCGTGGCTAGGACTTCCAGTACTATGTTGAATAACAGTGGAGAGAGTGGGCATCCCTGTCTTGTTCCCGATCTTAGATGAAGAGCTTCCAGTTTCTCACTGTTAAGTATGATGTTAGCTGTCGGTTTGTCATATATAGCCTTTATGATGTTGAGGTACTTTCCGTCTATACCCATTTTGTTGAGAGATTTAATCATGAATGGATGCTGAATTTTGTCAAATGCTTTTTCAGCATCTATGCAGATGATCATGTGGTTTTTGTTCTTCTTTTGGTTGATGTGGTGGATGATGTTGATGGATTTTTGAATGTCGTACCATCCTTGCATCCCTGGGATGAATCCCACTTTATCATGGTGTATGATCCTCTTGATGTATTTTTGAATTCAGTTTGCTAATATTTTGTTGAGTATTTTTGCATCTATGTTCATCAGGGATATTGATCTGTAATTTTCTTTTTTGGTGAGGTCTTTGCCCAGTTTTGGTATTAGAGTGATGCTTGCTTCATAGAATGCGTTTGGAAGTATTCCCTCCTCTTCTATTTTTTGGAAAACTTTAAGGAGAATGGGTGTTATTTCTTCTCTGTATGCCTGGTAGAATTCAGAGGTGAATCCATCTGGTCCGGGGGATTTGTTCTTGGGTACTTTTTTGATTACCGATTCAATTTCGTTGCTGGTGATTGGTCTGTTTAGTTTTTCTGTTTCTTGCTTGGTCAGTCTTGGAAGGTTGCATTTTTCTGAGAAGTTGTCCATTTCTTCTAGGTTTTCCAGCTTGTTAGCATATAGATTCTCATAATATTCTCTTATAATTATTTGTATTTCTGTGGGGTCTGTTGTTATTTTTCCTTTCTCATTTCTGATTCTCTTTATGTGTGTAGATTCTCTTTTTCTCTTAATAACTCTGGCTAGGGACTTATCTATTTTCTTTGTTTTTTCAAAGAACCAGTTCATGGTTTCATTGATTTTTTTTATTGTTTTATTCTTCTCAATTTTATTTATTTCTTCTCTGATCTTTATTATGTCCCTCCTTCTGGTGGCTTTGGGTCTCATTTGTTCTTCTTTTTCCAATTTTAGTAATTATGTCTTTAGACTCTTCATTTGGGAATGTTCTTCCTTCTTTAAATAGGCCTGGATTGCAGTATACTTTCCTCTTAGAACTGGCTTTGCTACATCCCACAGAAGTTGTGGCTTTGTGTTGTTGTTGTCATTAGTCTCCATATATTCTTTGATTTCTGTTTTGATTTGGTCGTTAACCCATTGATTAATTAGGAGAATGTTGTTAAGTCTCCATGTATTTCTGAGCCTTTTTGATTTCTTTCTAAAATTTATTTCTATTTTCATACCTTTGTGATCTGAGAAGTTGGTTGGTAGGATTTTAATATTTTTGAATTTACTGAGGTTCTTTTTGTGGCTTAGTTTGTGGTCTACTCTGGAAAATGATCCATGTGCACTTGAGAAGAATGTGTATCCTGATGCTTTTGGGTGTAGAGTTCTGTAGATGTCTCTTAGGTCCATCTGTTCTAGTGTGTTGTTCAGTGCCTCTGTGTCTTTACTTATTCTCTGTCTGGTTGATCTGTCCTTTGGAGTGAGTGGTGTGTTGAAGTCTCCTAAAATGAATGCATTGCTGTCTATTTCCTCCTTCAATTCTGTTAGTATTTGTTTCACATATGCTGGCGCTCCTGTGTTGGGTGCATATATATTTATAATGGTTATATCCTCTTGCTGGACTGACCACTTGATCATAATGTAATGTACTTCTTTATCTCTTGCTACTTTCTTCGTTTCGAAGTCTATTTTGGCTGATACAAGCAACACCTACTTTTTTCTCCTTGTTGTTTGTATGAAATATCTTTTTCCATCCCTTCACTTTCAGCCTGTGTATATCTTTGGGTTTGAGGTGAGTCTCTTGTAACCAGCATATAGATGGGTCTTGCTTTTCTATCCACTCTGTTACTCTCTGTCTTTTGATTGGTGCATTCAATTCATTTACATTTAGGGTGATTATCGATAGATATGTACTTATTGCCATTGCTGGCTTGACATTCGTGGTTACCAAAGGTTCAAGGGTTGCTTCTTTACTATCTAACAATCTATCTTAACTTTCTTGTTAAGTTATTGTAAACACCGTCTGATGTTTCTTTATTTCTCTCCCTTCTTATTCTTCCTCCTCCATTCTTTATATACTAGGTGTTTTATTCTTTGCCTTTAGTTAGTATTGGGATGGTCTGCTTTCTTTGCTATGATTTTATTTTCTCTGGTGACATCTTTTTAGCCTCAGGGGTGCTTCCCTCTAGAACAGTCGTTTAAGATATCTTGTAGTGGTGATTTATGAGAGGCAAACTCTCTCACCTTTTGCTTGTCTGGAAATTGTTTAATCCCTCCATCATATCTAAATGATAATCGTGCTTGATACAATATTCTTGGTTCGAGGCCCTTCTGTTTCATTACGTTAAATATATCATGCCATTCTCTTCTGGCCTGTAAGGGTTCTGTTGAAAATTCTGGTGATAGTCTGATGGGTTTTCCTTTGTAGGTGATCTTTTTTCTCTCTCTAGCTGCCTTTAATACTCTCTCTTTATCTTTGATCTTTGCCATTTTAATTATTATGTGTCTTGGTGTTGTCTTCCTTGGGTCCCTTGTGTTGGGAGATCTGTGGGCTTCCGTGGACTGCGAGACTATTTCCTTCCCCAGTGTGGGAAAGTTTTCAGCAATTATTTCTTCAAAGACACTTTCTATCCCTTTTTCTCTCTCTTCTTCCTCTGGTACTCCTATAATGCGAATATTGTTCCGTTTGGATTGGTCACACAGTTCTCTTAATATTCCTTCATTCCTAGAGATCCTTTTATCTCTCTCTGCCTCAGCTTCTCTGTATTCCTGTTCTCTGATTTCTATTCCATTAAGAATCTCTTGCATCTCATCCAGTCTGCTGTTAAGCCCGTTGATGGCTTGTCTGATTTCTGCATTGTCTTTCTTCACTTCCCTCACTTCCTCCCTCAGCTCTTGCACATTTCTCTGTAGATCCATCAGCATGGTTATGACTTTTATTCTGAATTCTTTTTCAGGAAAACTGTGAATTTCCATCCCTTCAGTCTCCCTCTCTGGGGTTGTCTGGTTGATCTTAGTCTGGACCATATTCTTCTGTCCTTTCATGGCTATAGAAGTGGTCGCTGGTAGTTGCCATGTATGTCAGGTGGGCTCTTTAAGACTTTAAAAAGAAAAAAGAAAGATAGAAAGAAAGAAACAAACAAAAAGAAAGAAAAGAAAAGAAAAAAGAAAGAGAAGAAAAAAGAAAAAACAAAACAAAACAACAAAAAAACGCCCACCGGGAGTAGATTCTGTGGGGATGCTGTAGGTGGCGCTGTTGCTCCAATATTCTACAGCCATGGCCGGGCCACTCCGCAGGGCTCTTTATAGCTCTGGCCAGGGTGGGAACGAATGGGAGGCTGTTGATCTCTGTGGGAAGTCTAAGTGCAGCCACCCTTTCCCAGTCACCAGCTAAGGGGTCCAAAACTCTCCAGGACTCCCAGCCTGCTGGGCTGAGTGTGCCGGGTGATCCTGCTCCTCCACTGGGCTCCTGTCTCTTTAAGACCACTGAAAAAAGCACGCGCTTTTTTTTTTTCTTTTCTTCCCAGGAGCCGGCTGCAAGCAACCTGGCACGTTCTCCACTCAGATCCTGCACCCTCTGTCTCTCCAATCTCTGCTACACTGCGCGATGCATGTCGGCACTCCCAGCGCAGATCACCGGGGCTGGTTATTTCGCGGGGTGTACTTCCACTCCCTCCCGGCTCTGAATCCTCTCCTCCTGCCAGTGCGCTGGGGTGGGTGAGTGCTCAGGTCCCGCCTGGTTGCGGCTCCGTATCTTACCCGCCTCATGGGGTGCTGTGTCCTCTCAGGTGTAGCTGCACGCTGTGTGCTTTCCTGTGTATTCTGGTTTCTCTTTTAGGAATAGTTGTATTTGCTGTATTTTCATAGATATATATAGTTTTGGGAGATTTCTGCCGCCCTGCTCATGCCGCCATCTTCCCGTAAGTCCTCCAGTGTTTGCTTTTAATGTTTCTCAATTTGGTCCTGAAATTTTTCAAGTCTATACTTTATACTCCATTTCATCACTTTTCTGATGCTTATAACTGTTTTCTTTAAATTCAGCTCTGATGAACATACACCAGTAGAGGATGAAGAGCCAAAGAAAAGTACCACTTCATCTTCTACCTCAGAAGGTATTCTTTAAATACAGAGCTTTTCTTATTGAGGAGTTACAAAATACGTTTATAAATAGTTGAACATTAGACTTTGCTTTTACTCAAATTGCCTATCATCTTTTCCTTTTCAGTATTTCAAATATAATAAAATTGATACTCAGAAATACTTTAGAAGTTAGTTTTTTATTTCTGTTTTATGTAGAAGAAAAGAAGAAATCTAGTTGCTCAAAATAAAGGTCCAAGAAAAGAAGAAAAAATCATCTAAAAGAAAACACAAGCAGTATTCTGACGAGTGACAGTGACTCTGATTCTGAAACAGACTCCAGTGGTAAGAAAGGCAACATCATTCTGCAAACCTTGCTTCTAACCAAGTTGTACTTCTTAAAGCTTATTTTAGAGGAAGATTCTTAAAAACAACAGTAAGGGACAACAGTTTTTAAACACTCGCTCACTGTGCCAGCCACCCTGCTAAGTGCTTGATATTCATTATTGCTGTTCAATCCACACAGTGGTAACTGTAGGATACATCTTAGAGATGGGAAATGGAGGCACAGAGCAGGTTCTAAATACCACACTCAGGGACACACAGTTGGGATTCACACCTAAGCAGTATGGCTCCAGATTGGTTGTGTGTAATTGCACAAGGCATGTGGCACTGGAGCAAGTTGGGGTTGGGTTATGAGATGCATGGTGCTGAACCAATCCATACAGGCTGCATCCGCCCAGCAGAGCAGCTCTTCTGTGAAATTCTCACACTCAGTGGGCACCTTTGTGCAGTTTTTAAAAAGGCGCATCATAAAAGACACCCTCGCGGCAGGTGATTATGGAAGACACCTCCTGTGGGGTGGCACATCACAAAAACCCACCCTTTTGTGCCCTCTCCTGGCTGATGCTGGACAGAGGATGCCTCCACTGGGGACACATGACACAAAGGTGCTCCTTCCTCTGATGTCACCGGGGTTTCCTGGTCCCCCTTGTCACTTTCCTTCCTTACTGTTGGAAGACTGAACATTTTTTTTTTTTTTTACAATTTATTTTATTAGACTGAACATTTTTAAAGCACAAATCTGAGCAGGTCAGTCCCCTACTTAAAGTCCTTCAGTAGCTCTCCATAGCTGTCAGGGTGAAGTTGGACCCTAACCAATGCCTCGGTAATCACATAGACCTGGGTCTCTCTCTTGCAGCATCCCATAGCCTGAGAACTACTTTCTGTCTCCTCAATATTCCATGGTCTTTCTCTTGATTCTGTTACTTGGTACAGAGAGTCTGTCTGCCAGCAATGCCAGACCCTCCCTGCATGTGGCTTGGCTTACTCATCTCGGCAATGGGTGTACATTGCTTTTGTAAAAAAACTGATTTTTTAAAAGAACTAGCTTAAGAGTCACCTTTTCCTGGGAAACCATTCCTCAGTCACCCTCCCCAAATCAGCCTGCTTTTGAGACTCCTCTGTATGCCCATAGCACCCCATGCTTCCCTCTATCTCTCTGGATTCCATCATCTCGTTACCTCTGTCTCCTCCATTAGACTGAGTCCCTGGAAAGCATCCCCCCCACACACATAGGGTTATTTTCCCTTTTTATCATGAAAATATTCAAACATTTAGAAAAGTAAAGGAAATCGTATAATTAATACCATATACTTATCATTCACGTTTAACATCTGTTAGCATTTTGACATATTTGTTTCAAATATGGGTTCTCTGCTAAGGTATTCAAAGTAAATTGCAAATATCATACTTTGATGCTAAATATTTCTGTATGCAACTCCTTAAAAAGGGGGCATTTTCCTACTTAATGATGATACCATTATCTCACCCAGTAAATTAATAATAATTTCCTATATCACCTAATACATAGTATGACTTCAGTGGCTCTGCTCTGAGTGCCTAGCATGGTTCCTGACAAAATGTTTGAGTGAATGAATTTCTCTGTAACAACAAATGGGATGGCAAAAGTCTATTTATCTGCTCAAAGGTACTAGGATTTTAGGGTAAACTTTTTTTCAATTATTGTGTGTTTAAATTTGCAGATGAAAATACCAAAAAGAAAGCAAGAAGGCCAAGAAAAAGGAAAAGAAGCACAGGTGGCCAGGTTTTTTTCTATAATTTTTATTATGGAAAAGGTCAAATATGTATAAAAGTGCCACGAATAGTGTAATGTCTCCAATGCACACATCATCCTGCTTGAACAGTTATCAACTTGTGGGAAGTTGCTACCACCCTGCCACCACAATCATTTTAAATGAGACTCAGATATCATTTCATTCATAAGCAATTTAGCATGTTTCTAAAAGACATTATTTTTTAAAAAAAAACATAACCACAATACCATTACCATAGCTAAAACATTTTTTAATTAAGGATCATTGATATACAATCTTATGAAAATTTCACATGAGCAACATTGTGATTTCAACATTCACCCATATTAGCAAGTCGCCCCCAAACACACCCCATTGCAGTCACTGTCCACCAGCATAGTAAGATGCTATAGCGTCACTATGTGTCTTCTCTGTGCTATACTGCCTTCCCCGTGGCTTATCTATATTGTGAGTGCTAATTATAATGCCCCTTAATCCCCTTCTCTGTCCCTCCCTATCCATCCTCCCCAACCCCTTCCCTTTGAGAACTGCTAGTCCCTTCTTGGAGTCTGTGAGTCTGCCACTGTTTTGTTCCTTCAGTTTTGCTTCATTGTTATACTCCACAAATGAGGGAAATCGTCTGTACAGTACCTAAAAAATTTAACAGTAATTCCTTAGTTCTTATCATAATCTTTTTATTTTTGTTGTTTTCTAGCCTGACACTTCACATCAGGAAGACAGCATGAAGAATGCCAAGGTCTGACTGCTTCTTTTCAATGATTCATTAACGTGGGACCATCTCCTTCATTTTGTTTCCAGCAACACTAAACGAAAGGTTCCTTTTAGCATTTAATCATCAGGAACTAGGGTTCTCTCAAGGATGCTGAATGAGGCCGAATACATTTGAAGGTGTGACTGTCAGTTCTGAGCTGGGAAAGGTACAATCATATGGCTCCTGTGGTGGATGGATGGGGGAAAAAAGGGAGGAGCCTCTTTCTGGCTTTGAAGGAGTCTCCTCTCATGTTTCCTTTGAAGCAGCAGGACCTTTGGGCCAGAATGGTTTCTGTTCCCTTATGTCCTGCACAAAAAGGAGCAGAATTTGAAGCATTGTAGATCAATGTATAGATGCCACTTTCCTATAAAGCCCTACAAGGAGCTTCTTAGGAAGATTCCTTTAGAGTCCACGATTGTGCCTGAGCTCCTCTTGCAGCACACTGTGCTCCCACTGGGGACTTACCCCACTCCGTCTTGCACATGTATGCATCTGAGAAGTGCAGCACCTGATGATAGTGACTCCAGGATGTCACCTCATGAAAAGAAGCCCCCTTGCCAGTCCTTGGCAATTCCTATCCATAGTCTACTAACTCCACTTGGCATGCAAAAAACAGTATAAAGAACTCATGTCTTCAGTGAAAATACAAAACTGCCCTATAAAATACAACGCACAGACTTTCTTTATTTTTTTCAGTTCATTTAGTGGGCACTTAGTGAACTGCTCGTGATGATGTTCTAGGAAGAATTTGGATCTGGCAGGGAAAAACTTTTGAGAAACTGTCATAGAAAACATACCTTAGAAGATAGGGACTACAAAATGAATGCTGATGACAGGGGCCCATGCCAGGCCAAACAAAGCCAAACCAAAGGATGGCACGGTGTTCTGGGCTGCAGTGGCACCAGATGAACCTAACTATAATTGGGCTGCAGGACAAAAATGGCATCATAGGGTCCACCAAGATTATGAAAACAGGGCGATCCGTGTCAGTGGGGATGTATTTCTGAGAACTAAGCCCTCTGATGTCTCCAGCACATGGACTGCCTATTCTTAAAGCAAACCTACAATCAGAGGGAAAAGAAAGGGATTAGTTTAGTATATTGGACACTTAATGTCTTAATAAAAAAACATGACACAAATCTATATGCTGTTGAGAGTTTAAACTACAATGGGAGAAACTATTTCGTTATTGCTAAAATATCTTGGGAAAGTTAATACTGTACTCTTTCCCTTCAGCTCACCCTTATTCAACATGGACTAGGTGCCAAGCTCTGCTCTAGGCTATTGCTTTGTTTCTATCCTCCCACTTTTTAATATTATGTCATTATTTTCCAGGTCTTGGATGCAAGACTAGCTAGTGAACTGCACTGTGTCCTTGTTGTTGATGCTTTGCCTGGTACTAGAATAAAGATATGTTAGTGTCCTCACAAAAAACCATCAGCTGTCCAGCTGCTCTGACCCCTCCTCATTAAAGAGTGTCACCCTGGTGATGTGGGGAGCTAAGCTTGGTAAAAACTCCTTTTAAAGTCACACTGAGGGAAACAGACCCCTATTTGAAAACTTATCTTCAGTCTGAAGTAACTATTCAAGAGCACACTGGAGTTTTTACATAGGTTTCCTTCAAGAATGACGAAGGGGTCATTCATCCTCTGAAATCTCTTGAGAGTTAAAAAGTGGCCTGGCAAGGGGGCCCAGAGGGTCTGTAACTTGTCTTGCTGGGACAGGAGAGTTGCTAAACCTGTGGACACTACCTTGATACTTTAGCTTTTATGCTAAGGAAAATTCAGCCTCACTAGGTTCAAATTCACTAAAACTCAGTTTCTGCCCAGCCAGTAATTTGGATGGAAAGAAGCATACCATTGTCATACCATTGTCAACGCTGTGAGTAACCAACCTGCCCCCACCCTGCAACCTTCCTGGGTTCAGGACACTGTCAGCTAACCCAGTTCTACCTACAGGTTTAGGATTCTGTTTGGAAGGTGATGCTGCCTGGGATGTGGTGCACCCTTGGCCCTGACAGTCCTACTTTTCAACTAAGAGATCCCAATTCCAACACCAGTTCCTAAGTCCAGAGAGTGGAGCTAGGCATTTTAGAACAAGGTCAACAAGAGTCACCCCCATATCATTGCAGCATTATTTACAATAGCCAGATATGGGAACAATTTAAGTGTCCATCGATGGATGAATGGATAAGAAAATATGGCATACACACACACACACACAATGGAATATTATTCAACCATAAGAAAGAATGAAATCTTGCCATTTATGACAACAACATGGATGTACCTACAGGGTATTAGGCTAAGAGAAATAAGTCAGATGGAGAAAAACAAATACCATATAATGTCTCTTATATGTGGAATCTAAAAAAACAAACTCAAAAGACACAGAACAGATTGATGGCTGCCAGAAGCAGGGGGCAGGAGGTGGGAGAAATGGATGAAGGGGGTCAAAAAGTACAAACTTCCAGTTATAAAATAAATAATTCATGGGAATATGATGTACAGCATGGTGACTATTTAATAACATATTTGAAAATAGCTAAAAGAATAGATCTTGAAAGTTCTCAGCACAAGAAAAAAAGGTTTTAACTATATAAAGTGACATGTTAAGTAGCCAATGTGGTGATCATTTTGCAATGTATATAAATATTTAATCATGTACACCTGAAACTAATATGATGTTCTATGTCAATTATACTTCAATAAAAAATTTAAAAAATGCGGAGATGGGGTCACACAAAAGGCTTTTACCTAAATGCTGACAACTATTAAGAAAACCATGTCAGTTCAGCCTGACTGTCTACTCAGCATCCTAGCTAGTGAGATTTACATTGTATTTAATCCTTTGGGACGTTCTCCAACTACAAAGAGTGACAGTATGGGCCTCTTCTCCCTTCCTGACTCCTTGCTTTCACTCTCCAATTTAGGATTCAGGATCCTTCCTCGGCATCAGTGTATAATCTAAAGAAGGCCAATGTAATAGAGCTCATTTTGGGGAGATTCAAAACCTCTCTAAACAGGCAGAGCCCACATTGGGCTGTCATGTGGGCCAATATTAGGTCCCAGTTCCCAACACTGGTTACATAAAGCAGGTCTATTATATTTGCAATAGAATGGGGGGAGCATATATTAAGAGTTTCTGGGGGAATTGATGCTGTAGAATTTGAAAATACATGAGGACATTTTCTTTCCCTTTTTTCTGTGGCTCCTTTTCCTTTCAGAACTCCATTAAGAGGCCACTATGTAAACCCAGCAAAAGCAAGTCACCAAACCTTTTCTTTTTCTCTGAGCTTGCTTTGCCTGCTTGAGGAAGCAGAGGCCTGGGCCTCCCAAGCCCTGACCTGACCTGCCTGGGAGCCCAGCCCCTGGCGTCAGGCTGCTGGCACTCGGGCCTGCTTTGTTGGGCTGCTTTCCACACACTCCATCACTAGATCTGCTAGCCTGTTTCCAACACTACACTTACACGTGCTTTCTGCAGCAAAGCTAATAAGCTCACCTTGATTTCTGCCCCCACCAGTACTTGTCTGATACAGCTTACCGTTTTCTATGTTCTCAAATAGTCACCCTTTGTTTCCATGATGCAACTTATGGTTTTCTGTTGTCTCGAGTAGTCACCTTTTGATTCCATGATCTGCAAGTAAGTTACCACCACCTGAAGAAATAAAAAAGCACTGCAAGTTAACACAGATACAACTCTACCCTGAACTGACAGCCACCCCCCCCCCCACCAAATTCCACAAATTGTACCACCAAACGGGAAGAAAATGCTTAGATGTTAGAAATTGCTCAAGAGAATATTCATGCATCTGCTAGTTTCATGACATTGAATTTGTATGGTATCAGCAAGGCTTGTTTTGACTGTGTATTAGAATTCTCGTTTTCACCCTTTGTAGGTCAGTGGAAGTTTATTGATAATTGTTCTTTTTGTGTTTAATTTTTTTAAGACAAATTTAGGGGAGCCACTCCTTGCAGTGCTTTAGCAAATGCTTAAAAACAACAGAGGAGCACTTGGACCTTTCTTGCATCAGTGTCAGCATAACAAAATAGGCATTAGTTACTGGTACAGTGTATTCTGTGGATGAATGACTCCCTTGCACCAGTGTTGAAATATGTATAAAATCACAAAATCACTCATAGCTCAGAGTTTATGCTTCGTTTTAAAGACTTTAAATAACTTAGTACAGTGGAGCCCCCTTACAACCCAGCTCCTCAGTGCATTAATTTGAATAGTTCCAGTTCATATTGAGTCCCAACATGACTATGCCAAAGATGGAAGTATTCCTTTAGAGAAGGTAATATACACCCTAGAGATACCTGTGTTAGGAGTTGAACTTTATTGGAAAAAATATATATATATGAAAATTTGTGTATATATGTGTGTGTGTGTGTATATAGTACAGGTGGAGGAAAAATGACTTTTTTTTTTCCTGTAGGAACTCTATGCCACTGGTAATGGGCAATTTCCATAATGTGGAATTTACTTATCCCATTTTCTATCCTTAAAGCCCCTCAAGTTCTATTTTCCAATCATAGAAAAGGCAATAAAAATAAACCAACATGAGAATGTCCAGGACATAGGTGTCCAAGTCCTGAAGCAGGTTTAGAATGGCTGCCCTGCCAAATTGCTTTTTTCAGGTTTACTAACTGGCACTCTAGCTTCAGTCACACCCATTCATATTGCAAGCTCCTTTCTAAGAGGAGAAAGTCACAAACGTTTGGTTTCCGGAGGTGTGGATGAAATTAAACATAGGGATGTTATCTCATGCTTGTTTTTAAATTTCTGTCCCCCTCGTGGTCTCCACCGCAGTAGACTTTTTGTAATACCCAGTTCCAGGCTTGCTTTAGGAGGTGGTTTTCCCTCCTACTTAAAATTTAATGTGGCGCCAAAGATAAGTAATATGAATAATGTCTTAATGCACTATTTAACAAATACCAAAATTATTGTAAAAATAATCCATGATTTTAAAAGTATCCGAATTTAAATATAGGTATGATCTGACCCTCTTACGTGCCCTACCGTTCCTCCTGCGTGGTTCCAGTAAAATGTTATTTACAAAACAGGCCTCTGGACAAAGTTTCCCGACTTGATGGATTTAAATACTGTATGAAAAGATTTACCTTGATGCCCAGAGGGTACTTTCCACCACACCACAGTCTTGGAGGAAAGGGCCCTATCGGCTGTGGGCTCTCTAGGTGGTTTTTGACTCTGAAAAGAGCCAGAGACAATTAAGTCTCCTGGAGAACTAGGTACCTCCATATGTAAAGTGCTTTCCGTCTGTAGCTGCAGGGGGCTGAACGTGGTGCGGTAGAGGGCTGCTGCCTGTTCCCGGGCTCCAGCCCCTCTGGGACCTGGTGCTACTGCTTCCTGGGATCCTGGCCGCCCCGGCCTCCTCGTCCTTCCTCTCGCACCCGCCAATCATCTCGCACCCGTCCAGCAACTCACCTCCCACAGGGAATGGACGTTTGTCTCCTTTGTTCGCCGAAGCACCTGTCCCGGTCCAGGCATTGAGCTGGACCGGTCTTCGTCGACTCCATTTAGTGACGCCAGGATCCTGGAGGCTGCACCCGAGCAGAAGCTCCACGTCTTGAATGATGTTGATGAAAGATTCTGCGCTGGGATCCACAGGAATACCCTTGTTGGGGATAAAGCTGGGGTCCGTGGAGGAATCGGATCTTCTTTCTAGAGCCTGGGCCCTGGGTCACCCCGTCTGCTGCAACTTCAAAGCACCGGTGCATGGGGTTAGATGCCTGCTATGGGCTTTGTTGCTCCCCTCCAGTTGCGGTGCTTGGGGCCTGCCGTGGAGTGCACGCGGTCGAGGCGGGGCCATGAAGTAGGTGGAGTGTTGCCTGGAGAGGCAGGTAGGGGGCGTGCCTTTAGAGGGCCCCCTCCCCGAGCTCCAATTTGCACTTTAGCCAGTTGCTCCCGACATGGGCGGGGGTCTGCCCTGAGGAAGGGGCTTTCCGGGGGGGGGGCGGGGATCCGCAGCCCCACACTAGTCCCTGGGGCCCCCGGAGAAATATTGGGAGACATCTCTCCTCCCGGCCCTCGATGCACGCCGGTGGGCTCAGGGCTCAGTGCCTTTAACTCCTCCAGAGCGAGACGCGGAGAGGCGGCTGGAGAGAGTTGGGGCCCCCACTACTGCAGCCCCAGCACGCGACGCTTAGACCCCCTGCTGTGTGGGCTCTGTGCACGACTCTCCCCTTCCGGGAGTCCGGAACTAAGGGATGGGAGTTGGGCTCTGTTCCGTTTGCATCCAAAGTCGGTGAATCGGGCTAGTGATTCAGACGAAACTAGATGTAACTAGGCAGCTGCCTGCTCTGGAAATTTGCAACGACGCTCAAAGCAGAGCATTGTGAGTGCTGGGATGCACCCTGCAAGAAATCCACACACCCAATATCATCATCCCCCTTTTAAGATAAATTAAGCCAGGGTGCAATGGCTCTACCTCACTCGCAGACCAGCCATGTCCTGTCTTGATGAAATGAAGTGGTTCCACTCATTACACTAAGTTGAAACAGAAAAGGGCAGGTAGACACAGGCTGGACCTGCTGTGTCAGCAAACCTGCCTTTGAAGGGACAAGGGAATTTGATTAAACAATTTCTTAGGTGCTTTTTATCCTGGAGTATATTAATCATTTTTTTGTCGTTAATTAATTCCACTTGTAAATTCTTTAAATTTCTCATTCTTAATGTCACTTCAATGCTGGTGTGGAGGAGCAGGGTGAGGTGAGATCTGTGCATGCATCATCGGCATACTCTGCGGAAGTCTGCCTCCTTACGTCATGTGCAGCAACACAGGATCAAATGTTTCTAACAAAACTTTACAGATGACCAAACTACACTGCTTTATATTTACCATTTCTCTTTATTTATTCATGCAGGTCCTTAAGAGGAAAGAGAGATTGTCCTCTGGTGGTGTGCCACAAGGACAGGACGATTTCTTATGAAAATAAGATCCCTCTTGCACCTTTTTGACCCTGTGAGCTTCAGTCAATAAGCCTATGTTGACTTCTGGGTGAAAAGTGCCCTTTGCCAGGCAGTGTGGGGAATTTCACAATGCCTGACCCAGCCACTGTACTCTGGGATCTCAGTCTGGAGAGGCAGATCGGCCCACACCAGAGAGAGAACCACAGATTATGGAGACAGATTGCCCAGCCCCACTACTCACTCACTCACTCCGTGACCCTGGGAAAAGTGGCTGACCTCTCTGTGTGCCTCCAGTGGCACATCTGTAGAATGGTACCTACCCTATGATGCTGTGAAGCTTAAATAAAATAATAAAAATAAGGCCCATGATGAGCACTCACTCAGCATCAGCTGGTGCCCGAGTTAAGGGGTCAAGAGTGGGGTCAGTCTGTACCCAAGTCAAATTGGAACCTGGAAGGATTCCCTTGAACCCATGAGGACAAACTAAAACCGGTGAAGACATAGTGGAACCTACATCTGCCTCTACTGCCTCCAATCTGGAGAAGGAGCTGGCATCCTTTGCCATGGAGCTGCACAGAACCTGGCCCAGGATATGAAGATGCTGGAAGAGGAGACCTCGTGGGAGCTGGGGCTGCTGCGGGCCTCTCTGCTGTCCCATACCAGCAAGTTACCAATGGGCACAAGTGACAATAGCACCTGGTCTTGCGCCAAACTTCAGAACATAATAACTGTTGCTTCATTTCCATCTCCCAAATCCTCCCAATTTTTCTTCTGGCCAGGCTTAACCCAGAACCCCTCAGGGAAGGGAATCCCAGGAAAATGTGTTTCCAGCCTAGCTAAATTGACACAGCCACTACAACTGGTCACTACTGGGAAGAAGCATGGCACAGCCAGCAAAGCCAAGTGGCGGTCATTCTGTACCTCAGTTACAGACAAGGACATCCCAGCATTTGGTGTTGAGATTCAACAAAAGCTGTGTCTGGGAAGTACTCCTTTAAGCAGTCACATTCATGCCACCAATCCTGTTGAATGTCTTTGTCCACAATGTTCAGTGGAACAGAAGAGGAAGGAACAGTAAGCACAGAGTTACTGGCAGCATTTTGGGAATCTTTTAGTCACCATGGATTTTTGTCACTGACCTCTGACTTCTGAGATAAGCCATTCAACACTGAACCTTCCACCCAGCTTTTCAAAGAGGGTAAATGTTCCCTTATTTTTTTGGTAACCCTTGGAGAAATAGGGGTGACACATAGGTTGGATTAACTATATAGACTTTAGTAGGAATAGTGATTACTTTCTAAAGCTTCAGATGGGAATATGAACCTGAAATCTGTCCCAGGGTGACTCGTGGATATCTTTCCAGCTTAAAAATAGTTTCAGAGGGGACAACTGCTTCTGTGCTCTTACCCTCTCCTTCTAGGAATAAGAAATAGTGGGGGCTCATGGATAAAAGAAAAAAGCAGAGGAGAATATTTGAAAGCTCTAGGAAGCTGTACAGATGACGGCATAGATATCCTGCTGATTTTATGGGATAAACCGTGCTTTGAAGATTTTCCAAAGGAAAAAGAATCAGAGGTGGCTTTATCACGAAACCATTGAATTTTACTTAAGAACCTTCAACGAAAAGCTAGCTTTTCTGTTTTGACTGGCACTACGCTGTATAACCAGAACATAGCAAGCAGCTCAACAGCCCACACTTCATTTAAATTCATTATTTATTCTCTGGATTAAGTTAGAAATAAGAAATACTAATTTAGCTGCTGAAGTTTTACATCTAAAGACTTCTTCATAAAACTCTGATCACTCTTTTAAAGAGTAATAGAAAACTATAGAAGTTATCTTGAAGAACCAATCTTCTTTGGGGCTGTGGTAATAATAATAAAATAATAATAGCTAATACTGACTTAGGACTTGTTATGTGCTAGACAGTATTTTACATGTATTATCTCATTTAGTCCTCCCAATACCTCTAGGCAAACAGTAGTATGATTGTACTTAAAGATGAGGAAACTGGAACCTAGAAAGGTTGTGACTTGTGCAAAGACACTCAGTAAGTTCCAGAACCAGAGTTCAAACCCAGACTACATCGTTGCACTACACTCCCACAAAAAGTTCACACCAATCAATAGGAAGATACTTCTTTAGCAAAAGGTGGATAAACAGGAATGTTTAGTGCAGCATCTTTTTTAAACAAATAAGGTATCATTGATATACAATCTTATGAATGTTTCACATGAGCAACATTGTGGTTTTAACATTCACCCATATTATCAAGTCCCCCCCAACTGACCACATTGCAGTCACTGTCCATCAGCATAGCAAGATTAGTGCAGCATCTTTTATAATATTTGAAAAAGCTTATATGTCTATCATAAGGGACTGATTAAACTAATGAAGGTAAGTCCATTCAATAGACTAGTTATACATCTTTTAGGAATTATAAAGAAGTATGGATGATGAGATCCAATTTTAATAAATATGGCATTTTTACTAGTATTCATATTCATAAAAAACTCTGGAAGATTATACAGCAAAAATACTAACAACCATCATTTTGAAGCGGTGGGACTTGAGGAAATTAAAACATTAACTTCTCCCAACTTTTCCTACAATAATCATGTAACGAAGAATAGAATAAAATCTTTAAAAATCACACTACTACCCTTCCACTGAGAGATACTCCTTCTCTCTTGAGCTCCAGATTGGAAATCAGCCCTGAGTATACTCCAGCATTCCCTGACTTTGGACAAGTCACTTACCCGCTCTGGGCCTCCTGTTCCACATCTATAGTGAGAAGCTGCTTTAATTTTGTAAATTCCTCCCAGATCTAACACTCTTTGACTTAGTCAATTTCATTCCTAGTGAAGTTATTAAAAACAAAAACAAAAACTGCATGTGAGGAATTAATGTTGCTAAACGGTCTCTTCACACCTTGTCTGTTTTCTTTGGCATATGAAGTTGTTCCCTTATTCCCTTCTAATAGGTCTTTTGAGAAGGGAATGTTAATGCATTTTACTAGAAAGGTGTCAAATCCCTCTAGAAAAATAAGGAACTTTTCCCAAAAAGGCGATTTTTAACCTATCTATTAGCAAACAGACGAAAACCACTACATGCCGATAAAACACACCCCGCAACCAAAGCAAAAAAAGAAACAAAAGCAAACCTTCCAAACACAATCCCCATTCCTGTGCTTATTCCCTAGACTTTTGGCTTCTTCAAGACCACCTGTTGCCTATATAACTGATTAATGATAATAATAATAACTGGCCATTATTTTAAATATATTCATAGGGCCGTTTTATCTATTCTCACAGAGAAGCACAGAGAAGCACAGGGAACTCACTGCGGAGCACAAAACCGCGAAAGGCTACCTACTTGCCGGGAAGCAAGCCGGCGCGGGCGCCTGCGCGAGTTCCGGCGGGAGGTGCCGAGGCTCTCTGGCGCCCTCTGCTGGGGATCGGTTCCACGCCGCCTCTGTAGTAGCTCCTCCAGGCTGCGCAAGGAATTCTGCTCACGCGCTCCTTCCACACTTGCTTCTCGCCATCCGTAGGGTGAAGTGAGACTGCGAAGTGACGTGAAACCTATGAGGGTGATGTGCGGTGAAGTGGAGCTTTCGGGGGGCTGCGATGGGGGCATGTGGAGTCTGAGAAGAGACGTGCAGACTGAGGGAGGTGAAGGTGAGTTTGTGGGGTAGGGGCAGGACATGCAGCCTGCTGGGGGCGCGGTCTTCCATCCCCCTAACGAATACTTTCCTAGATCATGTATTCACCTAGGAGCTGTCAATTCTGAGGTCTCATCCGTTTATGTCCATTTGCTAGCTGTGTGGTAGCAGGTGAATCACTAAACTACTCTGAGCTAATAGCATCAACCCCACAGAGGCCATTTATTTATTCACTCATTTAACCTATGACACCTGAGCACCTATTCCATCCAATTGGACCCTGGGCTAGGTGCTGAGTGTATGTCAGTGAAAAGACAAATGCTTTCCAGACTCACCTGAAATTTGCCAGCTAACCCAACTGGGGACAATAAACTAATACATAAATGGTGGTAAGAGTGTCGCTGTGAGGAGCATAGTACAAGAAGACAGAATACAGTGGATTCTGATCTGGGCTGTGAGGTAAAGGAAGGCCACGCCAAGGAAGATACATCAAAGTGGAACCCAGAGGATAGGTAAGAATAAGCCAGATGAAAGGTATTGGACAAAGGTCCTGAGTTGGGAAGGTTTCTCATATTCCAGGAGAGACCCTGTGGCAGGATCTTAGGAATGAGGACAAAAGAGGCTCCACAGGAGTTTGGAGATTTAACCAGGGGACTCTTGGTGTTGCATGTTCCATGGATGTGGACAAATGTATAATGACATGTACCCATCATTACAGTCTCATGCAGAATATTTTCCCTACTCTAAAAATCCTGTGTTCTGCCTATTCATCCCTTCCCCTGACCCTAAACCCCTTGCAGCCACTGGTCTTTTTACTGTCTCCATAGTCTGCCTTGTCTATAATGTCATATCTAGTTGGAAATAGATATGAAGTCTTTTCGAATCAGCTTCTGTCTCACTTAGTCATAATGCATTTAATGTTCCTCCATGTCTTTTCATGGCTTCATAGCGCATTTTTTTTAGTGCTGAATAATATTCCATTGTCTGGCCATACAATTTATATACCCACTCATCTGCTGAAGGACATCTTGGTTGCTTCCAAATTTTGACAATTATGAATAAAGTTGCATCACTGTTTATTTATTTTGAGAAAAGTTTACTTGTTGCCCTTTGGGATCCTAAAAGGCAATAACTACAGGTTAGATCATACATGAAAGACGATCAGGAAACCAGAAAACAAATAATTTTATACTCTTGAGTGTGCTCTAGAGATGATATGAAGGATTGCTTGCAGAAGCTAAACCCCCCAGCAGAAACATAAAGTAGATCGCATATGGAAAATGCATGGTGGAACTGGGCCCTGGACAGCCTGAGGACTTCACTTCAGTAAGTTGACCATTCCAGCTTGGTACACCGGGGTGAAGAAAAACAAAATGTCTCTAGCTTGATCAAAAGTTTGAAGTTCAGAACCCTGGGAGATGTTATCAAAGGCAATTAGAGTAAGTAAACACTGTCCCCATCTGACTTCCAAAATCAAACTGTGATAGTCTTTGAAGATGAAAAGCAGATCATATTTTCCAGTGTTTGTCTTACAATAACTGTGCATTTCCCTAAAAATAGCTTATATTCCCAGTTAAACATTTCGCTCATGCTGGTGCATTACATGTGGGGCCTTGTGGCCTAAGGAGGGAGAAGGTCCTCCAAAAATGGCATCTTCCATCACCAGCTTTATTTTTACTTTAGCTTTGGAATGTATTCACTGTACAATGACATATATATGCTCACGAATTCCTTTCACTTTTCCTCCTGCACCTGGCTCTGATCCTTCCTATATCTTATCCCAGCAGCTTTGGTGAAAAGGCCGTTGGCAGCTTTGCATAACTGGCAGGGTGGGTGAAGAAGAATGGGTTGAAATCCCTACTCACTGTATTTCCTCGGAAGAGAAACCAGTTAAAATGGGTCGAGGCAAATTCCCCAGCCCTGGAGAAGTTTCCTGCTGTCTTCATTCCTCTGGCCAGCCCATCAAAGCCTACAGTCTTAAGGGCAGTTTCCTAGGCCCTAGGCATCCCTGGTCAGGTGGGAACAAGGCAAGTCAGGGGTTTCTGGCTCCACACCCTCCATCTGTGATCCAGGCAGCACAGCTCACCATCTCCATTTAGAGGGGTATCTAGAGCACAGTGCAGATGAATGGTGCAAAGTATTTGTTACTCTTGGGCTTTCCTGCTCCAGAGCGTATCTCCATTTGGAGTTGGGCAAAAAACCCTACCAGATGCACCCAAGTTCCCGAGTTAGGCTGGAACTGGACAAAGAGATGGGAAATTTTGCCCTGGAAAGCCCACTGATCACTCCTAGTACAAGATAAAACTAAGTCCTGACAATGACCTATAAGACCCAGTGCAATAGGAGCTCCTTCCCCCTCACCACCATTAAGGGTCTGACTCCATCACCTACTTTCTCCCTTTTCACTTTCTTCACTCCAGTAACACTTGTCTCCTTGCTGTTTTTCAGTTGCCAGGCATGTCCCCACCTCAGGCCTTTGCACTTGCTGTTCTCTCTGCCTGGAACACTTCCCTGAGATAATCTCATGGCTCACCTTTCTACCTCCCTTCAGATCTGTGCTAAAATGCCACCTGCTTCCTGAGGTTGTTCCCGACTCCCTTATCTCTCATTGCACCACTCTTCTTTCTCTATTTGTTCTGTTGCATTACCTAAGAGACTAGACTTTAACTATTTACTTTATTGTGTTTCTTTTGATACCAGAATATATGGTCCCACGAGGGAAAAGACTTTCATTCAATTCTTGGTCCTTAGTCCCTAGAAATGTCAGGTAAACAGTAGATGCTCCAAAATTATTTTTTGAATATATGAACAGACTTATGCTTTCCATAGCATTGTCTTTCTTTGTAAAATAGCATTTTTATTGAGATATAATTTACATACCATGATGTTCACTCTATTAAAAATGTGCGATTCACTGGTTTACAGTACATTTGCAAAGTTGTTCATCAATCCTCACTATCTATTTCCTCAACAGTTCCCTCCTCCCCAAAAGCAACTCCATACCAATTAGCAGTCATTCCCCATTTGCCCTCCCCCAGCAAGGGAAACAAAAGCAAACATGAACAGTGGGACTATATCAAACTAAAATGCTTCTGTACAGCAAAGGACCCCATCAGTAGAACAAAAAGACATCCTACAGTATGGGAGAATATATTCATAAATGACATATCCGATGAGGGGTTGACATCCAAAATATACAAAGAGCTCATGCACCTCAACAAACAAAAAGCAAATAATCCAATTAAAAAATGGGCAGAGGATCTGAACAGACACTTCTCTAAAGAAGAAATTCAGATGGCCAACAGGCACGTGAAAAGATGCTCCACATCGCTAAGTATCAGAGAAATGCAGATTAAAACCACAATGAAATATCCTCACACCAGTTAGGATGGCCGCCATCCAAAAGACAAACAACAAATGTTGGCAAGGATGTGGAGAAAGGAGAACCCTCCTACACTGCTGGTGGGAATGTAAACTAGTTCAGTCCTTGTGGAAAGCAGTATGGAGGGTCCTCTAAAACTAAAAATAGGAATATCATTTGACCCAGGAATTCCACTCCTAGGAATTTACCCTAAGAATGCAGCAGCCCAGTTTCAAAAAGACATATGCACCCCTATGTTTATCCCAGCACTATTTACCATAGCCAAGAAATGGAAGCAACCTAAGTGTCCATCAGTAGATGAATGGATAAAGAAGATGTGGTACATATACACAATGGAATATTATTCAGTCATAAGAAGAAAAGAAATCCTACCATTTGCAACAACATGGATGGAGCTAGAGGGTATTATGCTCAGTGAAATAAGTCAGGTGGAGAAAGACAAGTACCAAATGACTTTACTCATTTGTTGAGCATAACAACAAAGCAACACTGAAGGAACAAAACAGCAGCAGACTCACAGACTCCAAGAAGGGACTAGCGGTTACCAAGGGAAGGGGTAGGGGAGGGAGGGAGAAGGGGATTAAGGAGCACTATAATTCACAATAACAATATAGGTGGGTCATGGGGAGGGCAGTATAGCATGGAGAAGGCAAGGAATGACTCTGTAACATCTTGCTGCGTTGATGGACAGTAACCCCACTGGAGGGGGTGAGGACTTGATAATATGGGTGAATGTTGAACCACTGTGCTCTGTATTTGAAACCATCATAAGATTGTATATCAATGATACTTTAGAAAAAAAAAAGAAAAAAGAAAGAAATAGGAAACAAAAACTGCAGCAAATAACAAAACAACCAGTATCTCCCAATTTTCCCCACCTCCCAGCCCCTGGCAACTACCATTCAACTCTGTTTCTGTGAGTTCAACTTTTAATTTTTTTTTAGATTACACATATGAATGAGATCATTCAGTATTTGTCTCTGTCTAGCTTATTTCAGTAGTCGTCCAGGTTAACCCATGTTGTCACGAATGGAGATATATATATATATATATACACACACATATACATACATATATATACACATATGTAACATCTAGGCCAAGTTTTGCTCATTCCTGAATGTGCCATTTGTATTTTAGTATGGAAGATTCTTGAGTCACCTCCACCAGGTGATTATAGACATCTGCTTGGATCCATGACATGACTGGGATTTCTGGTTCTAAGATTACTTCTCAGCCATGGCTCATGTGCTCAGTATCTACCAACACCCAATAACAGGCCAATCATTTTGTCCCTAGCTGACTCAGATGCTAGACACTGGCTCTCTGATTCATCCTCAGATGCACCAGGAGAGGCAGGGGGCCGTCACTGTGCAGACCGTAGTGGGACAACCTATCAAGTTCCCCATTACCTGGTACCTGGCCCTGAGTTCCTTAGCGGGGGCCCATCAGTCTCCTCCTCTGAGGCCTCATTATTGAGTGACCAGAGCTGTCTCTGGGGAAAGCCTTTGCCCAGTTAGTCCAGAAGAGGGCTCCCGATTATCACTTTTACATTGTTCTTTTGGCTGGTTTTCTGCTATTTTTGCAGCAACCACTCCTTTTGTGCCTAGGAATTTCTCAGTTAAAATCCAATTGTCACAGACCAACTGATCTAACCTCTGGGAGTTTAATGGAGTTCAATAGTCAGCAGAAGCAACACAAACAAACCTAGAAATCTTGAGTCTGGTAAAATCATCTACTGGTCCCACTTCCCTCATTGTGGACCCAAGAGACCACCAGGGGCCTTTAGACACGGATTTTAGTGACAGGGTACTCATCATGCGGGGGCCAAATCTGTAAGAGCTCGAATACTACCCAGCTGAGGAAGAAGAGGTTTTCTAGTATTTGTGCCCTCTCATCTCTCCCTCCTTCCTCCTCCGTAGGCAAAGTGGCTATTTAAAGGCACTCTGCAGAAGAACTCTGTAGTGATGCACCCCACAAGAAGCCACTTTCTCTCATGAAGTTTAACAAGATTCTGTCTGTCATCATGGAGGGAAACCAGTCAAGTTAGTATGGTCTCTTCAGATCACTGGACAAAGCAATTTCACAAACCTCTACACTCTTTTTTGTTAGAAGCACAAGTCTCAGCAACATAGTGCACAGCAGGTTGCCCACTGGTGCCAGGAATCTGCTTAGATATAAGAATAGTCATTGGGTACAACTCAGTTTTCAGAGTCTCTGTCAACTTCAGCTCCCATCATCAGAGAACCGTAAACAGCAGTGAGGGAATTGCTTCCCTGTTTTTCTTAGAGCTCCTTTGTTGGACATTGAATTTGATGTATCCGGCGATCTCAGCCAAGGTGTTGGGGGCTAAAGAGAAGGACCAGTGGTCCACTTCGGAGTGAAAAAGCTTCTATAAACAATCTGCTGTCATCCTCCAAGAATGCCCCATGGCTTCTGCTAGCACTTCCTGTCATGCATCGGTGAAGCACCCTGTGAGATTCTCTGACTCTTGCAGATGACCTGCTAGCACCCTCCAGGAGTGGCCTGCAACCTCTGCTAGTACCCCATTGGTGAAGTGCCCCAGGAGATTTTCAGGCTTTTTGCTCTTCAAAAACAGCATTGTGCTTAATCAGCTACGGTGTTTGCTACACCAGGTTTTCAAACGGTGAGGTCAACTAGCAAGAGCTGAGTTATCAGGTGTCAGAGAAGTCTATTAAGATGGGTAACAGTGAGTTAGAGACAGGAACATGGTACAAGTATCATGCCAGTATAAAAAAAATTTTTTTGACTATGACCAAAGTCCTAGTTTATTCTTTAACATGTTCTTCCTCCTTCCAGTCACATTAATCAGTTTAGTAACACTATATCCAAGACAGTTACAGACCTCCAGAGTGCAACCAGGACAGAAAACAGACTCCCGGAGTGTAAATGAACCTATGAACCTACATGTCAACTTTGACGGATAAAGAATGCCGAGATAAAAATCAACACGGTCACCTAGACAATCCTATTCTTATGACAAAACTTCAAAGGAAATATTAATCACTTGTATACATGATGCTTTATACTGACCTGTATTCAAAAGGCTCTATGAAAACCCAAACCCTAAAACCTTTAGGCATGCCTCTTCTCTCTTCTGAGGTCACCTGCACTCCTTTCTGAAGGTGCACTTTCACTTTAAATAAAACCTTGCTGGTTGCCTTACCGTGCTTTGTCTCTGAATTCTTCTGACAAAGACAAGAACCTGGACCTTAATCAGACTCAGGAGAGCTCCTCACACATCAAAAGTAACAGTCAATACTTCAATCCCTTTCTTTGATAGTATAACCAAGGGAAGTATAAGAGAAGGTGCCCACTACCCCACTGTTCCATTCCTCCCACCCTCGTGGAAGGGCTCCAGCAGGAGTGGGGGGGGGGTGTGTGTGCAGGTAGATTAGCACAGGTGTGGGCAATGGTCTCACTGGGGAGAAAGCTCTGTCTAAAAGGCTCCTGCCATTTTATGGACTCAGGGGCAGGATGAGAGGAGGAGGAAGGACTAGGAGTAGAAAAGTACTGAGTACCTACAGTGGAGAAAAAGTATCTTTAAGTGTCCCCTAACTGCCAGGAGGTCTTAGCAGAAATGCCTGACAAATGCCTCTGCCATAGGCCCCTGATAAAGAGGCCTCCAAATGGAGGCACGTGAGCTAGAAATGCAGCTGTGTGTAAGAGTGTGGTTGGCCAGGGGTCCCGAGCCCATGACCACAATTCCCTATGGAGAATGCACATGCTGGCTGCATCAATTCTGATGTGGGAACACCAGCTTCTTCCCATGACACCTGCCAAGCAAATCCGTTGTAACTACCTGTGGTAGGGCCTGAAAGATCACTCAAAGATTTGTGACCAGGAACCAGACTACTCGCTCTTTCCAGTAATCCCAGCACTTCCTGTGAAAGACCTTGCTGTCCTTGTCCCAAAAGCCTGACACCAAGGAAACAGAGCTCTGCTCCTTTGGAAAGCAGCTGCTGGGGGCCTGGGTGTTTCTAGCTCTGATTCCAGAGATATGGAATGCCCTCTCCACCACACACACACATAGGGAGCTGAGGAAGGGGCAGAGCTGTGGTTTGGGGCCTGCTGTGGCACTAGAAGGTTCACAGCAGCTGGTCTGGTGGGCTTTATGGGATTCAGACATGTGAGCAGAACTGAGGCCGGTAATCACCATCGGCACTATTCGTGGTTCTAGGGCCTGCAGGCTCATTGATGACAGTGTCCTTATGCTCCTTCTGCCTTGACTGCTGGCTATTGACCCCAGTGAGTGAGAGCTCAAGACACACCTGTCCCTGGAGTACTGAGAAAATTCTCCCAGCTTCAGGGAAGCAGAGGGTTCTTCACAATTCCTCTATTCTCTTATTCTGTCTGCTGTAAGACTCTTCATCATCATCACTGTGGTAGCTAATGTTTATCGAACACCTACAGCATGCCAATTCTTGTTCTGAGTGCTCTGCATGAATCTCTCCACTTCATCTTTTCAGCCTTATGAACTAACGACTATTCAGATCCAGTTGTACAGATGAGAAATGGAGAGAGCTGAAACAATCTGCCTAAAGGCACAAAACCAGCATACAAACCCTGTGATTGTTGATTTCAAACCCTCCAGGCCCAGAGTTTGTTTTCTTCCTATTAAGCCACAGTAACTTCCACACTTCTTTCTCTCATGCTTTTATGTTTCCATGCATCTCAGCAACATTCTCGCTGTGTGTGGGTCCTAGACTTGTGTGGCAGCAAGCTCAGCAGGAGACTCATAGACACTGAGCAGTGACTTGTGGTTACCTTGGGGGAGGGGTTGGGGGGGTTGGGAGGGTGAGGGGGACAAAAGGGCACAAAAATTCTCCATCGTAATATAAGTCGGTCACGGGGATAGTAGTACAGCATGGAGAATACAGCCAATGATGCCGTAACATCTTCCTATGTTGACAGATAGTAACCGCACTAGTGGGGGTGAGGATTTAATAATATGGTAACTGTTGTATAATTGAAAGCAATATAATATTATATATCAACTATACTTCAATTAAAATAAAATAATCAATTGACACATTAAAAAAAAACCAAAACATTCCATCTGGGAATCCTGGGGAAAAGCTGCCGAGAGGCTCTTTCTGAGGCTTCCCAGGCTACTATGGTTCCCAACAAGGATTTGGTCACTCAGGTATCGGGTGTTGATAAGGGTGGGAGGGCTCCACAAAAAGGCCCTGCACTGCTTCTCCCCAGGCATCACCCAGACCCCAAACTTGACCACACCCTGACCCTTCTCACCCATTCTGCCCATCTGGCCTCTCAGTAGGAACAGAAAGGGACAAAAAGAATGAGAGGCTGGTGGGAGGGCCGCTGAAGAACGGTTTGTGCCCACAGATGTGGGAGGATAAAATCCCAGAATTTTCCTTCTCATGTTGCAGCACAGGGCTCTATGGAGAAGTTCTAAAGAGGATTTTTCCATGGATAAAGACCCTGCCTCATTTGCTTGGTGTTACAAGTAATAGCTTTGGCTCTAAGTCAATTTGTCAAGAGCCATTTTACCAAAAGTCAAGTCACAGAATGACCAAGTGAACAAGTGGGCCATTCTTTGAAGAATTGTTACTTTATGACAATTTACTAAAGGTTACCACCTTTACCTATTTGCCAAAACCTTTGTTGTTTTCTTATTTATTTATTTCCACTTTATTGTAGTATAGTTAATATATTAAAAAATGTACATATTTAAAGGATGCATTTTGACAACTCTGGACATAGGCATATACCCATGATACATAACATCACCACAATGTTGTTACCTTTATTTACTTTATTTGTTTTTAATTTTTTATTAAGGTATTATTGATGTACACTCTTATGAAGGTTTTACATGAAAAAACAATGTAGGATGCCTTTTTGTTCTGTTGATGGTGTCCTTTGCCATACAGAAGCTTTTAGTTCAATGTAGTCCCATGTGTTCATTTTTGCTTTTGTTTCCCTTGCTCGAGGAGATGCGTTCAGGAAGAAGTTGCTCATGCTTATATTCAGGAGTGATGCTGGCCTCATAGAATGAGTTTGGAAATATTCCCTCTTCTTCTACTCCTTGGAAAACTTTAAGGAGAATGGGTATTAGGTCTTCACTAAATGTGTAGTGAAGCCTTCTGGTCTAGGAGTTTTGCTCTTAGGTAGGTTTTGGATTACCAGTTCAATTTTGTTGCTGGGAATTGGTCTGTTCAGATTTTCTGTTTCTTTCTGGGTCAGCTTTGGAAGGTTATATTTTTCTAGAAAGTTTTCCATTTCTTCTAGGTTATCCAGTTTGTTAGCATATAATTTTTCATAGTATTCTCTCATAATTCTTTGTATTTCTGTGGTGTCTGTTGTGATTTTTCCTTTCTCATTTCTGATTGTTTATGTGAGTAGACTCTCTTTTTTTCTTGATAAGTCTGGCTAGGGGTTTATCTATTTTGTTTATTTTCTCAAAGAACCAGCTCTTGCTTTCATTGATCCTTTCTATTGTTTTTTTCTTCTTGATTTCATTTATTTCTGCTCTAATCTTTATTATGTCCCTCCTTCTACTGACTTTGGGTCTCATTTGTTCTTCTTTTTCTAGTTTCATTAATTGTGAGTTTAGACTGCTCAGATGGGATTGTTCTTCTTTCCTGAGGTAGGCCTGTATTGCAATATACTTTCCTCTTAGCATGGCCTTTGCTGTGTCCCACAGATTTTGCGGTGTTGAATTATTATTGTCATTTGTCTCCATATATTGCTTGAGCTCTGTTTTTATTTGGTCATTGATCCATTGGTTATTTAGGAGCATATTGTGAAGCCTCCATGTGTTTGTGGGATTTTTCATTTTCTTTGAGTAATTTATTTCTAGTTTCATACCTTTGTGGTCTGAGAAACTGGTTGGGACATTTTCTATCTTTTTGAATTTACTGAGGCTCTTTTCGTGGCCTAGTATATGATCTATTCTTGAAAATGTTCCCTGTGCACTTGAGAAGAATGTGTATTCTGCTGCTTTTGGGTGTAGAGTTCTGTAGATGTCTGTTAGGAATATCTGTTCTAATGTGTTGTTCAGTGCCTCTGTCTCCATACTTATTTTCTGTCTGGTTGATCTGTCCTTCAGAGTGAGAGTGAGTGGTGCGTTGAAGTCTCCTAGAATGAATGCATTGCATTCTATTTCCCCTTTTAATTCTGTTAGTATTTGTTTCACATATGTAGGTGCTCCTGTGTTGGAAGCTTAGATATTTATAATGGTTATATCTTCTTGTTGGATTGACCCTTTTATCATTATGTAATATCCTTCTTTGTCTCTTGTGGCTTTCTTTGTTTTAAAGTCTATTTTGGCTGCTATAAGTACTACAACTCCTGCTTTTTTCTCCCCATTAGTTGCCTGAAATGTCAGTAACAAGGTATTGCCTACACGTGTGTAGTGAGCAGGCCAACCAGGGCCACGTGAGAATCCTGG
>JAQQAC010016209.1:100418099-100439922 GCA_029783875.1 Phataginus tricuspis | reverse complement strand
ACATGTTCTCTAGACAAAGGTGTACGGCTGATGTGTAGGGGGTCTGAAACATCTCCCCCAATCTGCCGTCAGAGCTGTGTGCCCTGGTTTGGGGTTGAAATTGCCTAGAGAAGGAGCTTTACCTCTTGACCCCAAAGTGCCCGTGAGCCCTTATCACAAGTGAGCTGTGTGTTCAGAGAGGACTTAATTTTGCTTTCATAACCATGGCACTGTGCGCTGGCAGAAGCCCTGCTTCAACTCTTCCCGTAGCTGACTTGACATTCTTCAAGTCGAAACGTCAATGTCACCTCCTCAAAGAGGCTTTCTCTGACCTCAGCCATTTTCTATCTCAGCCCTATGCCTCCTTCCATCATAGAACATATTGCCACCTGTGAGAAGAGATTTAACTATATGGGTTTCCCACTGAAAGCTCCACGAGTACACAGACCTTGTTTGTCTTGCATAATACTGTGTTTCCAATACCCAATATACAATCACCCACTAAGAATTGGTAGTTGATGACAAAGACGGAAGGTGCTGGAAAGACAATTCAAAATGCAAACAAAGGGTCTAGGTTAGCACCTTGCCCAGGTGGCTCCTGCCATGCTGGGTGGCAACAAAAAAGTCTCCATATTTTAGGGAAAGGGCAAGTTTTGACAGCAGTTCTCAAGTCCTGTGGTACATCAGAAACCCCACCACGTCAACATTCTGATTCAGTCTGGGTGGCTCTGGCAGACACCCTCGGTGCACTATGTAGAAACCGTCACTGGGTGGAGAAGTGTTATTGTGTTTTGGAGTCGAGATCAGGCGTCCTTACTGGCTGAGAAAAGACAACTTACAAGGTTTTGTGGTTTTTGTTTTCTGTCTTTTGGGCAACTTTGACTTCATATCTTCTTATTCTAGGAGGATTGGCTAGGCAGCGTCTCTAGGAAAGTTCTAATCCTGGTTTCTTTTCCCTGTCCGTCCAGGTTCACAGTAAAAAGCACCTACCTAAAGCTCTCTTCACCTCCCCTAACCTACTCCTAACAAAGTCAGTCACCATCCTCTGACCTCCAGCCGTCCACTTTACTTTCTCTCCCCAGCTTTATTGAGATACAGTTGACATAGAACATTGTGTAAATTAAGGAGTAAAATGTGATTTGATACACAAAGTATATATTGTATATATTGCGACGTGATTACTACAATAAGGTTACTTGGCCAGCGAACCCAAGAAAGCTGTGAAAAATAAAAGCCCTGAACACAACCTGCCATGCCCCATGTGCTCCTCCCAACGGGTAGAGAGGTGATTTTTAAAAACCTCTTAAAAAAGAAAAAGGAAAAGGAAAGGAAAGGAGGGGCAGGAGAGAGGGCAGGTGAGGATGGCTGGTTAGCTTCGCTGCAGAGAGTGTGTGCCGTGAGTGCAGTGAAGGAAGCAGGCAGCAGATCTCATGGTGGGGGGCCAGGAAAGCAGCGCAACAAAGCAGGCCGCTGGGTGCTGGCAGCCTAAGGCCAGGGTCTTGGCTCCCAGGCGGGTCAGGCCAGAATTAGGGTGGCAAAGCAAGCTCAGAGAAGGAGCAGTCTTGATGTCTTGGCGAGTTGGTTTTCCCTCCCTGGAGGCACACACACTGCTCTGTCAGTGGGAGTCTGGAGGAAAGAGGACACTGCAGAAACAAATAAGGAGAGCGACCTGAGCTTTCCATCCATTTCCAAACTCTACTGCTGGAACTTCCCTAGGACATGGTCCCTAGTTTCACTGAAATATAATTGGCATGCAGCACTGTATAAGGTTAAGGTGCACAGCAATAGGACTTGACTTACATATGTTGTGAAATGATTACCACAGTAAGTGTGGTTAACATCTATCATAAGGCTGCAAAGAAAGAAAGAAAAAGTGTGTTTAAAGGTTAGAGAGAAAGAAAGAAAAAGTGTGTTTTTCATGTGATGAGAACTCTTAGGATTTATTCTTAGCTTTCCTGTGTGCCATACAGCAGTGTGAACTACAGGCATCATGTTGTACATTACCTTCTCCAGGACTCACTTAACACTGTAAAGGATAGTTTGTGTCTTTTGGAAGAGGACCGCCCTACTCCAAATGCCCCTTCCCCCAGCCCTGCCTCTGGAAACTGCAAATCTCAACTCCTGTTCTAGGCATTTGTTTTTCCTTTCTTTTGTTTGTAAGGTCCCACGTATGAGTGAGCTCAGACAGTATTTGCCCCGAGAATAGTTTAATGGCGGCTGCCCCACACTCTATTCTGCACATACACCAGGAGCTGTTTGAATAAGAAACCAGGATTAGTAATAGAGAACCAGTAGCGGCCTGTACCTCAGTCGCCTGCTCTGTGTTTTGGTTATGTTTATGCAGATTTGACCACTAGTACACCTGGACTCCCCCAGACGAGCTCCTTGGCCCTGGCTGTTCATGCAGTAGAAGGACCCACATGCTGAGATGGGAGAGCGAGTCTGAGGGCACAGGGAGGGAGGGGACGCCCTCTGTCTCCTGACAATGGCGCAGACCGGGAACTCCCAGAAATGTGAGATCCAACGTAGTTCCCTAACTCGGATCCTGAGGGGACAGTGGAGTGTGAAGGGCAGGCTTTATCTGTGGCTGTTAATGGTTGGCAGATATTGGGGAGGAGCCATTTTGTGACCCACACGATTGCTGGCTACCTGCCTGAAAGGTCAGTGCCACGTCCCTGCCCTCTGATTGAGGGAGGGCATGGGGATCTCCTGGGGGAGGAGCAGGGCCTGGGGGCCCCACCCTGCTGGGCAACAGTGACTGTGGCTTTGCGTCCTGGACCTGCAGCCAGAGCAGAGAGAGCCGACCCAGGCCTGAGCCCAGGAAGGTTTGGAGGGCAGAACAGGGTGGCGTGTGCAGAACTGACACCCGACCATGGTGTGCCTCCTCCCTCCCAGACACTGGGCTGGGCAAGGGTTTAAGAGGTTTGCTGAGGTTGGTAAGCACTCGTTACCCCTACATTCTGCAAGGCGTCCGTGGCAGTTGGACAGCTGAGGGCAGTTGTCAGGGCACAGCCATCCCAGGCATAGTCACAGTCCTGGCAGGGACAGAGTGCAGTGCCTCAGCTTCTAACCATGGGGAAATGACACGGCAGTCGGGAGGAGAGAGAGGGTAGAAGCAGAAAGCCAAGCCACAGCCTGGCACATAGTGGGTGGTCACTGGGGTTAGCTGAAGGGGGATGGGGACTGTGCAAACTGCAGGCTGCAAGAGGCCATAGGGGAGGTGAACGTAGAGATGCTGCCTTCAGCTCCAGAAATGGGAGAGGAAGAGACGTCAGGGGTTGGAGGGGCCGAGGTAGGGCTAGGGGGTGGGGCCGAGGGAGGAGGTGTTGCCGGGGCACCACGAGAGGCACCAACCCTTCCCGTATTGGAAGCCCGCCCAGGTGTACTGAAGAAAATGAAGACACAGCAACCACGGGTTCCTCAGGGAGAGGAGCAGCCCCCTGCCCGCACTGTGGAGCACTCCACGCTCCGCCCCTATACCCAGGCTGAGCTGGTGGATCTGAGCACCTGGATTCCACAGAAGCCCTGGGAGCCTCTGCCCAGGTGGCTTTCGTGGCTTTGGGATTTAGGAGTAGATGGCATCGTTCTGTCTGGGTCAGAAATGGGTAAGCTGGCTTCCCTGACGACTCACCCCTCTCTATGGCAGAGGTTACCAAGTGCCCATCAGACCCCAGGGAATCATGTGCTTTTGGATTCGCTCACAGCTGTCCTCCAAGCTGTTTGGCCTCATCAGGGTGATTTACCACACTTCCCTACTCGCTGGAAAACGTACGCAGAGCTCCAGCAGGCTTTCCGGAAGCTGGGCATCAAAAAAACATTTACAATATGGACCCTCAAGGCCCTGGTGAGGAGTTTCTCACCGTGGCAGTGAGAAATCTGGTGCTCCATACAGCTTCCCCATCCCTCTTTGGGTCCCTAGTGACTCTCCTTGCCCCCCACATGGTGGAAACCATAAGTGAGGTGACTCATACTCTAGCAGATCTGGGGGAGGTTGCACCTATGAGAGCATGGAAGGAGATCCAGTCTGCTACTGAAAGAACAGGTTCAAAAGGCCCCGTGAAGGTCTTGAGGACCCAGATGTGGGTTGAGTTGATGAAGGCGGGGGCGGTTTAAGAAAACCTTGATGGACAGCGCAATAGAATCTTGCTAGAGCTGTGGCACCAAGTGAGGCCAGAGCAGTGGGCCCAGCTGCTGAGTTGCAAAACACGGAAGTGGGAGGTAAAGCCCCATGTTCGGCCCATGTGTCTGCAGGACTTCCTGGGGGACGACATGCAGAACCCACCTGGACCCTTGCCGGATGATGGTTGGGTGTCACGGTTTGACTGAGGGGAGGTCCAAGGCATCCAAGTTGGGGGACTGGCTGGGGCCACTTGTGACAGAGGCCCCAAGTTGAGTAAGTGATCAGTGCCCAGTGAATGTGTAATGTGTCCTGGCTTTGGGGGATACAGGAGCCAGATGCTCCCTGATTTATTCCCAGCCTGACTGTTGTCCTGGGGCATCCGTGCATAATCGTAAAGTATTCAACCTCAATCTTTTGAATTCTTGAACCTAAACCAGCCAGTGTTTAAGAAATTCACCAACCTTGCAATATAGTCCTTTTTCCCCTTGTTCCTTCTTTTTTCTTCTGGTGCCCTTTTTTAGCCCTTAAGTGAGGCAGCTGGGAAGGAAAATGGAGTCCTTGGAATTTAGCATGTAGGCTTCGCCTAGAGAGCAAGCCTGCATTGAAATAATGACTGATAATGAAACATTATTTCTCTGCTGTACCTGTCTTCTTTATGACCATTTTTGTATGAATTTATGCTTCTTGGAAGTGGCTGTGAAGGCCTCTCATTATTTAGTCTATCAAAAGTTACCTTATTTCCTCTTTCCTTATAAAGCTGGCCAGCTTTTTCATGGATTTCATGCACAGAGGTCTTCAAAAAGAGTTTCTTAAATTGTCCTCCTGTGTTTAAGAAAGGTAACAACTATTCATACTTATTTCTGTTTTCACAGCAACCCCCCAAGCCAAACTCCTCCATTCATCCATCCATAGAAACACACAGTGAGCACTTTCCATGTTCTTGACCTCGTTCTAGGCACTGGTTATATCCAGATAAACAAAATGTGGTCCCTGTCTTCAAGATGATATCAGCTGTGACAGAGAGATATGTAAAGGTCTGAGAACATGGGGTGTGGGGGAACCTGGTTTCCTAAAGGAAAAAAATTGCCATAATATACCATTCCTTGTATACAGGAATATGTATACATGAATGTACTTCAGCCTCCTCGGCCCTGATAGATACACAGATAGAAGGTTACATCAAGCGAGTGATCAAAGTATTTTGAGGCTCTAATTTAATCCATAAAATGGTTAAGAGCAGTAATTGAGAGGTGGTGGTGAGATTTCCTCAGGCTGGGAGTTTTAGTCACCTTGAAGTAAAAAGAAACTGAATGAGAATTTCATGTGGTCTTGGAACCGTGCATCCTTTACCTGGGAGACATGCACGCACAGACAGACACACACACACACACATATATATCCCTTTGTATATACTACATTGAAATATATTTAATTATTCTTTATCACTGAATTATATCTACATAATACATACGTATATATATATATATATATATATGATTACCACGTTCCCCTGGTAATGGGCCATTTCCGAATGCTGGCATTTATCTGTCCTGTTTTGCACCCACCAAGTCCCCAAAGTTCAAAACTTTTTCCTAAGTAGGAAGAAGGCAACAGAAACACAGGAATGTCAGAAAGCCTAGGACAACGGTGTCCAAGTCCCACAGCAGGTTTTAGAATTGCTGCCCTGCCTAACTGCTTTTTCAGGTGTACTGACCTGCACTCTGGCTTCAGTCACATCCATGATTCTGGCAAGTTCCTGTCTGAGGGGACAAAATCACAAGTGTTCAGCGTTTGGACTAGTGGATGAATTTAAGTATACGATGCGATTTCATTAATACTTTTTCCTTTTCAGGGAAATGTCAGTGATTTATTTTTTGGACCAATTTCTGCAGCAGGAGAACTTACACCATGTCAAGATTGACAGTGATATTAAGTCAACAAAAAGCAGTTAAAGAAAGGCAAGTGTCCCAGGTAAAGGAGGCACGGTCCAAGACCACTTGAAATTCTCATTCACAGTTTCTTTTAATGGTACCAACTTGAACATGAGTAAAACTCTCGGCCTGAGGAAATATCGCCCCACCTCTCAATTACTGCTCTTACCCCTTTTATGGATTAAATTAGAGCCTTAAAATACCTTGATCACTCACTTGCTTGATGTAACCCTCTATATATATGTATCCATCAGGGCCAAAGAGGCTGAAGTATATCCCTGGTAGACGTGAATGGACGGCACAAACTCTCCGCAGTTCACTCTTTGGTTGTGCTTAGCTTCCATGTTTCTGTCACCCGCTCCCCTCATCCTCTGCACTACACTGTTCTGTACTGTCTAGGCTGACGCTTCCTTTAGGGACAGTTTTTCCTCAAGAACGAACATTATGGAATGCCCTGTCACCCCACCCACCATGCCTGAAGAACAAGTGCCCCCAGCATCGTATTCCTGAAGGATGGGTAAAAAAGTGAAAACAGTTTGTTGATGGATTCATTTTCCAGAAAGTGGGAAGGGATGGCAATATGACTGCTTCTTTCTGACTTGAGCCAAGGTGTTTCCTCCTCAGGTTGGCACTTGTTGAGTTCTGCAGGCTCCCCTCCTTGCCTGGACACCTATGTGCAGTTGTGGCTTGACATTACGTTTTGCTAATTCAGCCTCATTGCCAAAACAGAGCCAGCTACCTCCTTGCTAAGAGACATAGAAGGGTTTTCCTCATGAATTGCATCAGACCAGCTGGGACATCTGTGACAGCGCAGGGGCTGTGTTCTTCCACTTTTGTTTTTTCACATTTCCACAGTGCAGTTGTCTTTTCTAGACCTTAGTTACTTGTGTGACCCTTGACAGTGTGGCCCTACCTTGGACTCAAGGCTGGTAGCATTTGTTTATGATGTTTATTTACATAACTTCACACTTTGAAAACCTTAAGTACTGAAAGGAGCCCCATGGTAAGCAATAACAGCCATGAATCTCGATGCCATGTGCCAGATGTACAGAGCCCGGACCGTGGAGCCAGCCTGCTGGCAGCTGAACCCTGGCTTGGCTCACCACTTGCAGGCTGCCTATGATGGTGAGCTGCGTATTCTTGCTACCTCGGTTACTTCATCTGTACAATGAGGATGGCAATGGTACTACCTCCCTGGCGTGTTGAGGGGATTAATTGAGATGATGAAAAGAAAATGTTACCCATGGCCATACCACGTGGTGTCACATTTCTCATTTTAGTCCATTGTGTTTTTTTCCTCAAGGTCCCACGAGAGAAAAGGAAGGGTGGTTATTCTCTGGCCATTGTCAGGCCTCACTTGGGGGCCACAGTTGTCTGGCAGGGGGATTGGGAGTCCACATGAATTTGAGCATCAAATTCCCTGTTGACAGGCATGAGAGGAGTCTGCACCTTTCATCAGATAAAGTGGGGACAGTGCCACTTCCACCCACCCCACCCCCACCTAAAATCATTTTACAGAAAAGACCAGGGAATTCGGTAAAGTAAGCTGGCTCTGGAGATGCGGCACATGCATGTGGCTTCAGGGTGCAGGCGTGTTGCTCTACTTTCCTGCTCACAGGAACAGCTTGGGCCCTGTATAGCCAGGACATAACCCTGACAAGCCTTGCTGTCTCTGAGCCTCAGTTTCCCAGGCACATACAGGGGAACTATTACTATTGCTAGTGGTGTTTGCTAAAATAAAAGCAATCGACACAGAATTCTTATGACCTCAGAATGAAGTCTGGAAAGATACTTTATTAACTTGAATTTACACACATAAGGGGTGATTCACATCGCTGTGATTTGTGTGAAGAGGTTTCCCTTGTTTGTCTTTCTTTTAAAAAACGTTTGTCATGCGAATATTCAAATACACTAAACAATGGCCAGAGAACTCTAACAGACCCCCGTACAAACCATCATCGAGCTCCATCGTTTACCAGGATTGGACCAAACATGCTTCATCCACCTTCTTTCGTCCCTCCCATCCTTCCTTCTTTCCTGCATCCCTCCTCTCTTCCTCGCTCCGCCTCCTCTGCTTGCTGTGATAACTGAAACTCCAGACATATGGGTCCTTTCATCTCTACATCTGTATGTGTATGCACTTTTGAAAAAACAGAGACCTTTGTCTGCATAACCAGTGCTGTCCGGGCACTTGAATGGGAACAATAAGCCCTTGGCAATATCATCACCTAGTCCCCCAGATTCAGATTTCCCTGACTGCCTCAAACATGACTTTTCCACTTGGTGTTTTTAGAGCTTAAGCTTTGTTGTGTCTACACTGATAAATAAGAGGGGAACTCACGGAGCCATTTGCCTGGCTAATGCTAGATTGGAAAGGGGAGAGGAAAATAAAGACCACCCCTGGATATCTATTACTGCTGGTGCGTGTATGTGGCCATAAAAGTGATTCCCTTTTTGTGTTCACTGCCCTATCTCAGCACACCATGGACTCTTGAGGTTGGTTCCAGGAAGATGAATCATTTGCACACTAAATCCCAGTCGAGCCCCTGAGACAGTGGGGTCCTTTGCTGTAGGCAGGAGTTAGAGGTAAATTTCCATGATTTTTCTTTAAATTGTGCCTTCTGTGTTAGACCATTATGACCAGCAAGCTTGTACAATCACTACAGTTCACGGCTCTATGTATTGAAACATATACTGTATATTTATTTCCATTATCTGTATCAGAAATTATATAATTAGAAAATGCAGAATTAGGAAATGTTACTTGCAACTACTTAGGTGAAATTGAATGACACATGCTAAGTGAAATAAGCCAGAGACAAAGACAAATATGGAACAATCTCACTTATATGTGAAATCTAAAAGAGTTCAACTCATAGAAGCATAGACCAAAATGGTGGTTGTCAGTAGTTGGGGTTTTGGGGAATTGAGGAGATATTGGTCAAAGGGTGGAAACCTTCAACTATGCAAGACCAATAAGTTCAGGAGATCTAATGTACAGCCTGGTGACTATTATTATTACTGTATTCATACATGAAATCTGCTGAGAGTAGGTTTTTGAGTATTTTCACTTCACACACACAAGAGGCACGTATGTGAGGTGACTGAAATGTTATTTAACTTGATTGTGGCAATCTTCTCACAATGCTTTACATATACCAAAAGAGCAAGTTCTACACTTCAAATACACATACATTTTTTTGTCAGTTACACATCAAAGGTGAAAGAAAATTAAGATAAAATTAAAAAGACACAGAAATAGCAGATGTATAGGGAAGAAGAAACTGATATATAGGACCAGGAAAGGACATTTAAAAGAACAACACTGATGAAATGATAGTATTTGAATGAGATATCACCTAACACCAGTGAGGATGGCCAACATCCAAAACACAAACAACAGCAAATGTTGGTGAGGATGTGGAGAAAAGGGAACCCTCCTACACTGCTGGTGGGAATGCAAATTAGTTCAACCATTGTGGAAAGCAGTATGGAGGTTCCTCAAAAAACTCAAAATAGAAATACCATTTGACCCAGGAATCCCACTCCTAGGAATTTACCCTAAGAATGCAGCAGCCCAGTTTCAAAAAGACAGATGCACCCCTATGTTTATTGCAGCACTATTTACAATAGCCAAGAAATGGAAGCAGCCTAAGTGTCCATCAGTAGATGAATGGATAAAGAAGAGGTGGTACATATACACAATGGAATATTATTCAGCCATAAGAAGAAAAGAAATCCTACCATTTGCAACAACATGGATGGAGCTAGAGGGTATTATGCTCAGTGAAATAAGCCAAGCCAAAAATGACAAGTATCAAATGATTTCACTCATATGTGGAGTATAAGAATAAAGAAAAAAAACCGAAGGAACAAAACAGCAGCAGACTCACAGAACCCAAGAACGGACTAATAGTTACCAAAGGGAAAGGGACTGGGGAGGATGGGTGGGAAGGGAGGGATAAGAGGGTAAAAGGGGCATTACGATTAGCAGACATAAGGTAGGGGGGGCACGGGGAGGGCTGTACAACTCAGAGAAGACAAGTAGTGATTCTATTGCATCTCACTATGCTGATGGACAGTGACTGTAATGGGGTTGGCGGGGGGGACCTGATGAAGGGGGTAGTTTAATCACCATAATATTGCACATGCAATTGTAGATTAATGATACCAAAATAAATTATATATAAAAAAAAGAAGTGATGGTATTTGGAACAATAGCTAATCATTAGAGGGAGCCTTTAGTGCTTTTTTATCCTCCTCTGCTACTTTAAGTCTTATTCTTCACCCCTCCCAACTCCAAAGAACGAATTTTCAGGTTTTGGTTAGTATCTCAAACCAAAGATGTCTGTCTGTCATCCAAGAAGCAGTGGTTGGGTGCCAGCTTAGTGCCAGGCAGTAGGGATTGTGATGAATAAACTAGGGCTCTTCCTTCCAGGAGATCAGTCAACCGGGGGGAAAAACGTGCTCTAGAATGATAACCTAAGACAGTTAAATTCCAGTAGGTATGGGGTGCTTGGCCGTGCTTGCTCCAATCGGGAGGTGGAAGGTGAGCGGGACACAGGGACCTGAGTGAGAGTGAGAATGTCAGCCCCTAGGATTTATAGGGGGTTCGCGTGGATGGAATAGACACAAGGCTGCCAATGCCCGCGAGGAAGGCAGGAAAGGCTTAAACGGGACCGTTCCGAAGCGGGATGAAAGATGAAGCGGACCCCGAAGGCAGGTGGGCTCCTCACGGCGAAGGGGCACCCATGTCACTCGTCGCTCTTGCTGCAGGCTCTCCTCCGTCTCCCTGACCATCAAAGACAGATATTTCAAAAAGCACCTCCTGCATTGGTAGCTCGTTATTCAAGATGAAGAGGTATGCAAGATGCAAAACTAGACACACCCAGGGAGCTGGGGGGAGACAGACCATTTGCAGTTCAGCATTGTGCGGCTCTAGCCCTGGCCCTGGACTGCCTTGCAGATACGTGCTGTCAGTCACAAGCGGGGATTTACTGAGCCAGGATTTGCCCAGTGCAAACCCACTCCCAACTGTGAAGACAAGTTAACACTGACATCTCAGGGCTTGGGAGGGGAGGAGGACAGCAGAATAGCAGGGTCGTCTAGGTATTCGAAGGGTAATCCAGGGTCATTAGCTACTAACTCTTTTATTCCTGGTATTCTGGATAGCTTGGTTGTATGGTTGGGGGCCCAAATACAGTCTGGATGCATGGAGATAAAAATCAGCTGTAGTGCTCAGTACACGGCCTCATATCAGATTCCTGCCGAACTCCCAGGCCACTAGTTTCTCTCCAATGTCCTTATTCCCTGAAGACTCCTTGGTGTCTGGCAGTGATCCCACACAGCCCTTCGCCTACACATCTCCCTAGTGTGAAAGTCAGGACTTTTTGAAATTCCAATGCTTTAATTTATTAGTATCCTGTAACCTGTTAGGTAAACAAATGAATGACTAGTTTGTTTGAAAGGTAAGGAGAAGAAAAATTTGTGGCCTGCTAACTTCCCTCCCCTTTAGCTAAAATGGTTGTCACCACTAGGATATGCAGGCCTCTGCAGAGTGCTGTCTGGGCTTAGCAGGGAGAAGGGGTGGTGATGGAGAGGCGGGATATATATATATTCATATATTCTTTTTTTTATTAAAGTATCGTTGATATAAGAACAAAGAAAAAAACTGAAGGAACAAAACAGCAGCAGACTCACAGAACGCAAGAACGGACTAATAGTTACCAAAGGGAAAGGGACTGGGGAAGAAGGGTGGGAAGGGAGGGATAAGAGGGTAAAAGGGGCATTACGATTAGCAGATATAAGGTGGGGGGGCACGGGGAGGACTGTACAACTCAGAGAAGACAAGTAGTGATTCTCATCTCACTACACTGATGGACAGTGACTGTAATGGGGTTGGTGGGTGGGACCTGATGAAGGGGGTAGTTTAATCACCACAATATTGCTCATGTAATTGTAGGTTAATTATATCAAAATAAATTGTAAAAAAAAAGTATCATTGATATATATAATCTTATGAAGGTTGCACATGAACAACATTGTGATTTCAACATTCTCTCATATTATCAAGTCCCCCCCATACTCCATTGTGGTCACTGTCCATCAGCGCAGTAAGATGCTATAGAGTCCCTACCTGTCTTCTCCATGCTATACTGCCTTCCCCATCCTCCCCCACTACATTATGTGTGCTAATCGTAATGCCCCTTAATCTGCCTCTCCCTCCCTCCCCATCCACCCTCCCCAACCTGTTCCCTTTGGTAACTGTTAGTCCCTTCTTGGAGTCTGTGAGTCTGCTGCTGTTTTGTTCCTTCAGTTTTGCTTCGTTATACTCCACAAATGAGGGAAATAATTTGGTATTTGTCTTTCTCTGCCTGGCTTATTTCACTGAGCATAATATCCTCTAGTTCCATCTATATTGTTGCAAATGGTAGGATTTGTTTTCTTCTTATGGCTGAATAATATTCCATTGTATATATGTACCACCTTTTCTTTATCCATTCATCTACTGATGGACACTTAGGTTGCTTCCATATCTTGGCTGTTGGAAATAGTGCTGCAATAAACATAGGGGTGCATATGTCTTTTTGAATCAGGGCTCCTGCATTCTTAGGGTAAATTCCTAGGAGTGGAATTCCTGGGTCAAATTTTATTTCTATTTTTAATTTTTTGAGGAAACTCCATATTGCTTTCCAGTGGTTGAACTAATTTACATTCCTACCAACAGTGTAGGAGAGGATATTTATTTGACAAGAGACTGCTGTCTCTTTTAAAATATAAAATAGTCCTTTAATTTTTTTAAATTAAGGTATCATTGATATACAATCTTATGAAGGTTTCACATGAGCAACACTGTGGTTTCAACATTCACCCATATTAACAAGTCCCCCCCCGACCATATTGCAGTCACTGTCTATCAGCGTAGTAAGATGAATAGCCCTTTAATTTTTATTACAAAAGCTATACATGTTCCTAATAGAAAACTTGGAAAATAGAGAAAATGTAAAAATATAAGAAAGAAATGAAACCCACATATAACCCCACCACCCAGAGATAACCATGTTGTATTTCTTTCTAATGTTTTTCTAGGCATAACTCTACCTCACCATTCGTGCCCAAAATATAGCTTCTTATTCTGACTATAAAAGCAGTGTGCACTTGAAAATTTTCAAGTATCACAAAAAAATATGAAGAATAAAAGGAAAATGACCCCAATTCCACTCTCCTTAAAGGACTGTACTAACATGTTGGTGCAGTTCCTTTCAGTGTTTTTCACTTAACTGAAATAAAATAGTCCAGAAAGTTCTATGTGCTCTTCCCTTGGTGTCCTATCATATACATTTAACCATGTCAATAGACACACATCCAAAACGCATTGTATAATGGCTACATGGCCTGTTGCTATGCTACCGCTTCTACACCTTTAGGCAGTAAGCCATTATTGAGTTAATGTAAGGAGTTCCGCCCAGGGCTCTGCCAGAGACTGGGTGGCGGGGCTGGAAGGCTGTAGTAGAGCTGAGAGGAGGCTGGAGTGGTGGCAGCGCCGAGGGACTGACCTGCCACCTCGAAATAAAGTTGGGTATAACCTTTTCACCCCAAGAACCCTTTGCTGTAAATTTCGTTGGTCACAGTGAATCTATAGGGAACTTCCCTGGGGCTGAAACTCATTTGCAAGACAATTGGCGAAGTCCACAGGGTTCATTGTTGACCAAGGAAAAAGACAAGCTGCCCTTATGGGAGGGGTGCTTCAGCCGGTTGCCCCTGTGAGTGGGGAGACAGTGGATTGTCCCCCAGTGGGTATGTGGTCTGAGGTGGCTTGCCTTCTGGAGGACTGGGCCCCACCCCAGGACTGGAGGCAAGTGGAGGTGACACCTGAAACTGTAGAGCTGGCCCTTCGTATAGTAAGTAGATCCTTTGAGAAGCAGAGTGCCCGTGAGGCAGCGGGGACTGTGGGTTGGCTGCTTCTCACAGTATTAAAAAGGTCTACAGAAGAGACCCAAGAAATTGCGGCACCAGAACGCGAGCTGCAAACTTCTGTGGATTCCCTGAGGAGAGAAATGGCATTGATGCGAGAGGAGGCGGTACGAGAACACGAGCTGAAAACTTCTGTGGATTCCCTGAGGAAGGAGATGGCTTTGATGCGAGTGCCGGCAGCAAGGAGCCATTGGAGACGAGATGGCAGTGCTGCCAGGTGTTCTGAAGGAGGAAGAGGCCATCAAGAAAAAACAAACTCCTGAGGGAAGCACAGGCAGAGGTGGTCCGAGAACGTCAGCTGGGAAGTATTGAGCTGAAGGTAAGAGACCTTCTGAAGACTGAGGTAGCATTGCTGCGAGGTACAGTAGAAAAGGTAAAGGTGGTAGCAGAGGAGGCACTCAGGGGAGGGGAGAGAAAAGTGCCATCAGCCCCAGTAATGGAGGAGCTGGAGAAAGATGAAGGGGTGATGCCAGAGGCACTGGCGTCTCCTGTATTGAAAGCACGCCCAGTGGTGGTAAAGAAAATAAAGACCCAGCAGCTGAAGGTTCCCCAAGGAGAGGAGCAGAACCCTCCCAGGTCATGGAGCACTCTATGGTCCGCCCCTATACTCAGGCTGAGCTGGTGGACTTGGGCTCCCGGTTTAGGGAGTTGCTTCTAGTTTCTCAGTGGATTTGGCAAGTAAACTGCTTTTAATGGTCTTTGTACTTTGGATTTTAGACATGGTATTTTATTTAGTACCACATATGTAGCTGTAGTTATTTCGCAGTTCTTTGAATTGTGCATTTAAGAATCCTGTAAGTTTATGGCCATTAAAAGCAGAGCACCATTGTATTCATTATTGAGCTTTTGTTTTATCTATGAGTTTTTTTTAGTTGAAATACAGTTGATACACAATATTATACTGGTTTTAGGCGAGCTATTGTTTTCAAAGTAGAAAAAGCCTAACTTGAGCACAGAAACATATAGGGTAAATATGGCTAGATCAGAAAGGCTAGCCCTTCTTTAGGTATAGATGCTATTAACATGGTTGCCACGGAGACATGATCTGAGATGTAAAGGAGAATAATAAATTCCATCAGTTCTTCAGTGGCTTATAAGAAAACCAGTATACTGTGTATTGCTCAGGTAGGTCTTTTCCTCAGTGCTTAGATAGACCCAGGAAGACACAGTGCTCGAGGTGGTTTTGTGTGGAAGGGTTTGAGAGATTCAGTGGAAGTGCCCAGCTTTGCCTATTTTTCCTGTTTGAAAAGAGACTCGATTCTATTTCCACTTAAAGAAGAATGCAGAACTACAGCATGGGTTAAGTGTTGGTCCCAGCATTCTTCATGTTAACCTTGTGCTAGTACTGTTAACTCACAGAATGTTCTCTGTGCACATGTAAAACTTTAGTGAATTTCTTGCCTTTGAGAAGACAAAATGTATTAAGCTTTCAAAAACGTATTAAGTGGGGAATACTTTTTCAAGCCTATATGAGCCAGTCTGGCATCTATCTGCATGTGATAAATATGTCTTTACAGATGAGTTTAGTTAAAAAGATTCATCTTTAATTTTATTGCTGAGTGTAGGGATTCTAGAACTCAGCTTACTAATGTTTCTCAACCTTCTGAACCTATCTGAGAAATGTGATCTGTCAGTGGCAGTCTTGTAGCAAAGACTTGGTAGTAGGAATGCCTCCCTGGATTTTGAGGGGGTAGGGTGGGTAATATGGGACTTGACTAGTTTGAAAGTAACCCCAGAGATATTTTTATCTGCCATATCTTCCCGTATGGTTAATGTCTTACCACAAATAGTTTTAAGATACTGAATTTATTTGTTGAGTTAATCAAGCCCTGGCATTTTCCTAGGTTCTCAGAGATGCTGAAGTTTTAAAAAGTAATATCAGTTCTACCCTCATGCTGTATTTTTCTTTGTAGACTGTTTTTGGACAATGATTTTTAGGAGAAAATGTTTTTGCAGTGTGACATTCTGATCTTTCATTACTATAAAGAAATTGAGTTACTTAAGTTAAAGCAGATTTCTTATTTGAAGAGAAGATATTGCTGCTGTACTGAGCAGGGAGAGAATCCTTGCAGGTAAGTTTTTAACATTCTGGTGTATGTTAAGTTATCGGCTTTGATCAGAATTTTGCAGGTGCCAGGTTGTGTAATATTTCTTGTGATGGTAGGCTTTTTGTGGTGATGGTGGGGTGTTGAGCCTTCCAACATTAGGAAAAAAGCAGCTCATAATAAGGTTTTAGTTTCTCTTGGGATATAACTTACTTTCTTCCCTTTAAAAATCATTAAGTCATTAGTTTTTGTCTGTCACAAATGTCACAGGCTGGTCATCCTTTGCACCATTTTAATTTTATTAAAAATTGTAATCGTTCCACTAATTTTTCTGTTTGGCTTACTTTTAAATTTCAGGATTTGTTCATGTACCTGTTTTTTTCCAGCATTATTAACAAATCTGAATATTTTAAAAGTCACTTGTTCAGGCTTTTATGAACTTCATTTGAGTTCCAGATACTGTGCTGACCGGGCAAAAGACAGTCAGTCTCTCAAGGGACTGACTGAGCCGCCGCTGCTGATACTTCATTAGCTAACTAAACTTAAATAAACGTAGTATAATCTTTATGATTTACTGATATATCTATTTTAATTCCTTGTGGACATTTACCACAGCATTATTTTCAACTTATTTGCAGCCTAAGTATTGAAATTGGTTTCTAATTAAATCATAGTTTTAGTGCTTTTGAAACTTTTAAAGAAAAAGTGGTTTTGTTTTGTTTTTTTAAGTGAGTGATGAAACTTGTTTATTGGCCATTTCTGAAATGGTCTCAGTCCATGATGTATATTCTGATTTTGGTTTAGCATTCATTTTCATTTCTCCCTATGTTAATTCTCAGAAAACTCCCTCCCCAAAATCAAACTATAGGGAAAGGTTGGAAGGAGGGACCTGGAAAGGTTGATTTTCTTTCTTTTGTTCCTTTGTTTAAAAGATAAGAAAATATTGTTGATCTAACAGTTGAACACCCATTCTCCTTAAAGTTTCCAAAAAATACAAGAGGAGGGAATACTTCCAAACGCATTCTATGAAGCAAGCATCACTCTAATACCAAAACTGGGCAAAGACCTCACCAAAAAAGAAAATTACACACCTATATCCCTGATGAACGTAGATGCAAAAATACTCAACAAAATATTAGCAAACCGAATTCAAAAATATATCAAGAGGATCATACATCATGATCAAGTGGGATTCATCCCAGGGATGCAAGGATGGTACAACATTCGAAAATCCATCAACATCATCCACCACATCAACAAAAAGAAGAACAAAAACCACATGATCATCTCCATAGATGCTGAAAAAGCATTTGACAAAATTCAACATCCATTCATGATTAAAACTCTCAACAAAATGGGTATAGATGGCAAGTACCTCAACATCATAAAGGCCATATATGACAAACCCACAGCTAACATCATACTTAACAGCGAGAAGCTGAAAGCTTTTCATCTAAGTTTGGGAACACGACGGGGATGCTCACTCTCTCCACTGTTATTCAACATAGTACTGGAGGTCCTAGCCACGGCAATCAGACAAAACAAAGACATACAAGGCATCCAGATTGGTAAAGAAGAAATCAAATTGTCACTCTTTGCAGATGACATGATACTGTACATAAAAAACCCTAAAGACTCCACTCCAAAACTACTACAACTAATATTTGAATTCAGCAAAGTTGCAGGATACAAAATTAACACACAGAAATCTGTTGCTTTCCTATACACTAATGATGAACTAACAGAAAGAGAAATCAGAAAAACAATTCCATTCACAATTGCATCAAAAAGAATAAAATACCTAGGAATAAACCTAACGAAGGAAGTGAAAGACCTGTACTCTGAAAACTACAAGACACTCCTAGGAGAAACTAAGGAAGACACTAACAAATGGAAATGCATCCCATGCTCTTGGCTAGGAAGAATAAATATTGTCAAAATGGCTATACTCCCTAAAGCAATCTACAGATTCAACGCAATCCCTAACAAACTACCAACAGCTTTCTTCAATGAACTGGAACAAATATTTTAAAATTCATATGGAACCAGAAAAGACCCCGAATAGCCAAAGCAATTCTGAGAAGGAGGAATCAAACAGGGGGAATTATGCTCCCTGACTTCAAGCTCTACTACAAAGCCACAGTAATCAAGACAATTTGGTACTGGCACAAAAACAGACCCACAGACCAGTGGAACAGAATAGAAAATCCAAACATTAACCCAAACACCTACAGTCAATTAATATTTGATAAAGGAGCCCTGGATATACAATGGGGAGAGGACAGCCTCTTCAGGAGCTGGTGTTGGAAAAACTGGACAGCTACATGTAAGAGAATGAAACTGGACTACTATCTAGCCCCATACACAAAGGTAAACTCAAGGTGGATCAAAGACCTGAATGTAAGTCATGAAACTATAAAACTCTTAGAAAAAAAAACATAGGCAAAAATCTCTTGGTCATAAACATGAGCGACTTCTTCATGAACATATCCCCCCGGGCAAGGGAAACAAAAGCAAAAATGAACAAATGGGACTATATCAAGTTGAAAAGCTTCTGTACAGCAAAGGACACCATCAGTAGAACAAAAAGACATCCTACAATATGGGAAAATATATTCATAAATGATGTATCTGATAAGGGGTTGACATCCAAAATATACAAAGAACTCACGCACCTTAACAAAGAAAAAGCAAATAATCCAATTAAGAAATGGGCACAGGACATGAGTAGACACTTCTCTAAAGAAGAAATTCAGATGGCCAACAGGCACATGAAAAAATGCTCCACATCGCTAATCATCAGAGATATGCAGATTAAAACCACAATGAGATATCACCTCACACCAGTGAGGATGGCCAACATCCAAAACACAAACAAAAACAAATGTTGGCGAGGATGTGGAGAGAGGGGAACCCTCCTATACTGCTGGTGGGAATGCAAATTGGTTCAACCATTGTGGAAAGCAGTATGGAGGTTCCTCAAAAAACTCAAAATAGAAATACCATTTGACCCAGGAATCCCACTCCTAGGAATTTACCCCAAGAATGCAGCACCCCAGTTTCAAAAAGACAGATGCACCCCTATGTTTATTGCAGCACTATTTACAATAGCCAAGAAATGGAAGCAACCTAAGTGCCCATCAGTAGATGAATGGATTAAGAAGATGTGGTACATATACACAATGGAATATTACTCAGCCATAAGAAAAAAACAAATCCTACCATTTGCAACAACATGGATGGAACTGGAGGGTATTATGCTCAGTGAAATAAGCCAGGCCGAAAAAGACAAGTATCAAATGATCTCACTCATATGTGGAGTATAAGAACAAAGAAAAAAAAAAACTGAAGGAACAAAACAGCAGCAGACTCACAGAACCCAAGAACGGACTAATAGTTACCAAAGGGAAAGGGAGTGGGGAAGAATGGCGGGAAGGGAGGGATAAGAGGGTAAAAGTGGTATTACAATTAGGAGACATAGGGTGGGGGGGCACGGGGAGGACTGTACAACTCAGAGAAGACAAGTAGTGATTCTCATCTCACTACACTGATGGACAGTGACTGTAATAGGGTTGCTGGGGGGGACCTGATGAAGGGGGTAGTTTAATCATCACAATATTGCTCATGTAATTGTAGGTTAATGATACTAAAATAAAATAAATTGTAAAAAAAATAAGGCAGATATGTAGAGTTAAAAATAACTATCATATTGGAGAACAAATAATGAAAAATGTTAGTAAAAGCTAATTTATGTAAACAGAAGGATCAACCATGTCAAGGACAAATATGTCATGTTACACAATTTTAATCTATAAAATATTTTCAAAACTGAAATTTTTTTGTGTTTAAAAAATACTAAGGTTATATATTACAATTAGTATTTTATATTTATCATTAAGAAAACATTAATGTATTCCAATATTCTAATATCTTCATTTTAGAAGTGTTATGTAATATATCCTTGACTCACTGTCCACAGTGAAAAAAGGGCATTTGTAGTTTGTTTCTTGACTCTTAAAAGCCTTTTGCAAAATTTTGTCTTACTACAAAGAACTATGATATAAAAATAATGGAAGTCAAATTCTCAGAGGCACTAAAAATTAAATTTGCACTTCTGAGAAATTGCTGTTTGGTTATCTTTTAGGGTTTAGATTCAGTAGAGTAGAGTTGCTTCTACTAGTAACCATTTCCTTGTTTGTGGTCTCACCCAAGCTATGCATGTTGCTTTACCAAGAACTGCATATTCAAATGTTTTATATTTAAAGAGTTGTGATTTTTAGGTCACTCTTAGTTTAACTTCAACTATTAAAAAAATAAATTCCAAAAAAAAAAATGGCTATACTACCTAAAGCAATCTACAGATTCAATGCAATCCCTATAAAACTACCAACAGCTTTCTTCAATGAACTGGAACAAATAACTCAAAAATTCATATGGAACCACAAAAGACCCCGAATAGCCAAAGCAATTCTGAGAAGGAGGAATCAAACAGGGGGAATTACGCTCCCTGACTTCAAACTCTACCACAAAGCCACAGTAATCAAGACAATTTGGTACCGGCACAAAAACAGACCCACAGACCAGTGGAACAGAATAGAAAATCCAAACATTAACCCAAACATTTACAGCCAATTAATATTTGATAAAGGAGCCTTGGATATACAATGGGGAGATGACAGCCTCTTCAGCACCTGGTGTTGGAAAAACTGGACAGCTATATGTAAGAGAATGAAACTGGACTACTGTCTAGCCCCATACAGAAAGGTAAACTCAAGGTGGATCAAAGACCTGAATGTAAGTCATGAAACCATAAAACTCTTAGAAAAAAAAACATAGGCAAAAATCTCTTGGACATAAACATGAGCGACTTCTTCATGAACATATCCCCCTGGGCAAGGGAAACAAAAGCAAAAATGAACAAGTGGGACTATATCAAGCTTAAAAGCTTCTGTACAGCAAAGGACACCATCAGTAGGACAAAAAGACATCCTACAGTACGGGAAAATATATTCATAAATGATGCATCTGATAAGGGGTTGACATCCAAAATATATCAAGAACTCACACACCTTAACAAACAAAAAGCAAGTAATCCAATTAAGAAATGGGCAGAGAACATGAATAGACACTCCTCTAAAGAAGAAATTCAGATGGCCAACAGGCACATGAAAAGATGCTCCACATCGCTGGTCAGAGAGGAATGTAGATTAAAACCACAATGAGATATCACCTCACACCAGTGAGGATGGCCAACATCCAAAACACAAACAACAACAAATGTTGGCAAGGATGTGGAGAAAAGGGAACCCTCCTACACTGCTGGTGGGAATGCAATTTAGTTCAACCATTGTGGAAAGCAGTATGGAGGTTCCTCAAAAAACTCAAAATAGAAATACCATTCGACCCAGGAATCCCACTCCTAGGAATTTACCCCAAGAATGCAGCAGCCCAGTTTCAAAAAGACAGATGCACCCCTATGTTTATTGCAGCACTATTTACAATAGCCAAGAAATGGAAGCAGCCTAAGTGTCCATCAGTAGACGAATGGATTAAGAAGAGGTGTTACATATACACAATGGACAATTATTCATCCATAAGAAGAAAACAAATCTTACCATTTGTAACAACATGGATGGAGTTAGAGGGTATTATGCTCAGTGAAATAAGCCAAGCCGAAAAAGACAAGTATCAAATGATTTCACTCATATGTGGAGTATAAGAACAAAGAAAAAAACTGAAGGAACAAAACAGCAGCAGACTCACAGAACCCAAGA
>JAQQAC010016209.1:100386816-100401483 GCA_029783875.1 Phataginus tricuspis | reverse complement strand
GAATCCTCTCCTCCCGCCGGAGCACTGGGGGAGAGGAGCGCTCGGTCTGCTCGCGGCTCCATACCTTACCCGCCTTGCCGAGACTCCCGCCGGAGTGCTGGGGTGCAGGGGCGCTCTGGTCTCACTGGATCGTGTTTCTGTCCCGCCTCGCCGGGTGCCGAGTCCTCTGTCCGGAGTGTCTGGCCGCCGGAGCTCTGGGGGGGGGGAGCGCTCGGTCCCATCGGGTCGCCGCCCTGTATCCTGTCCGCCTCACCAGCTGCCAAGTTCTCACAGGTGTAGCTGTACGCTGTGCACTTTCCTGTGTATTCTGGTCTCTCTTTTAGGGATAGTTGTATTTGCTGTATTTTCGTGAATAAATATAATGTTGGGAGGAATTTTTCTGCTAGTCCGTTCACGACGCCATATTCCCGGAAGTCTCTAGGTAGAATTTTAAATGTGAGCTGTGGAGTACTGAATCTGGGGGAATTTCTTGAGTTAATCAGCTTCAAAACTTTGTATACCTCTGGACTGAGATAAACTGGGCTTGAGGCTTATACTTAGCTGCCTGCTACTTGTGCTTCTCAGATCTTGGTCAAGTTAACTTGGACCATTCACTACATAATGTCGTTGATCACGTTACCAGTAATTAGAGCATCTCAGGGCACAGTGAGTCTTAGAGGACATAGTTGCATCAGACTAGATGTAAAAAAGCAGTGCTGGCAATAGCATTCAAAATTCTTCAGCTCTTTAACTGGCAACATCTCAAGTGTTGACAAAGATGTGGAGCAGCTGGAACTCTCAACTTGCTGGTGGGAATTGCAGAGTGGTACAGTTACTCAAAAATAGTTTGGCAGTTTCTTACAAAGGAAAACCATGCACTTACCTCACCCGTCAGGCCGTCCTGTCCCGCTTGTTGTAGGTATTTGTCGAAGTGAAATGAAAATTTGTCCACCCACAGACTTGTACTTGCATACTTGTAAGAGCCCCATGTTGGAAGCAGTCCAAATGCACATTAAAGTAAGAGTGGGTAAGTTTTGTGTGTGTGTGTGTACACTACTCATTAATAAGGAAGGAATTACTGAGGCATGCAACATCACGTATACATCATGAAAGCATTTTTCTGAGTGAAAGATGCAAAAATCTACACTCTCACTTAAATGAAATTTTAGAAAAGGCAAAACTATATAGCGATAGTAGATGGTGAAGGTGGTTAATAGGAGCATCAGAAAATTTGGGGGAGTGATAAAGTTTTTCATTACAGTTTTGATGGTTCCAAGACTATGCATGAACTTGTCAGAACTCATCAAATTGTACATTTAAATTGGTGAATTCATTTGTAAATTATACCTTTAAATTCCTTAGCTAGTTACGCTGGCACTTAAGTATAGAGATCTACAAAGCTAAATTAAAAAAGTTTAACCATACCTTAATCCTAGGCTAGATCTTGTTTGAGAATATCAAGTGGACAAATTGAGTTTGTTACAACTCTTCTTTTGGTTCATCTTCGTTGGGCTTTGGTTGATTTTGTGAAGCAAAGGGAAGACAGGTAATCTGAGCACAGGAGTGTGAGTTCAAAGAGTAAGTCAGAATGTTACGGTCAAGCTATTTGAAGTCACATGCAAGTGAACTTTAGGATGCTCTGGCATTTTTGATCAGGGCGATGGTAGCTTTGAACAAAAAGTGATAAAACAGTGAAGACTGCTGTCTGTCAGAGATCAAAACATTACTTTTAAAACCTTGTGGAATATTGCTACTGAGAGTTCTGTTGTTAATAAGGATGTATGCTTGTCCTGGCCGGTGTGGGATGTTGGCTAGTTCTGTTGAACACCTCTGGAATCTTAGGAAACCCATTTCTATCAAGGTGCTGAATGGCTGAAATAGACAGCATTTTGTTTTACACTGGTAACTTTAAAATTACAAACTGTATTTCAAATATAAAAGGACTGAAAATGACCATGTTTGATATAAACATGTTAACATCTTGAAAAATGTTGAGTGTAGCTAAAGCATGCCTCACACAGTCATCTTGAATTTTATCATTCCGATGTGTACTTTTCTGCTTTACCTGCACATTTATGTATATGTAAACAACTTTGTTTACACACCAAATTTACATATATGGAATCTTCACTGAATATATCTTTTGTAATTTTTTTTAAGTTAAAATAATGAAATTGGCAGATTGCAAAATGTTTAAGGGACTGATTGGTGTCCTCTTAGAGTCTTATCTCACAAAACCCCTAAATTCTTATTAGGCAAACAATATAAAATGAAAATAAAAGGCATGAGAATTTAGTATAAACCTAAGAAGAAAGGTTTGTTCTCACCTTACTATAAATCTTGAGTCTTCAGTTTGTGTTTTCAGTTCATTTTTAAATGAACGCCTCATTGTAGAATTGATTGTTAAAGTTATACTCCTTTATACTTATGAATCATTTTATTGCCTCTTAGTTGTCACCTTAACTTCATTTTTGTTTTATTAATCCCAAGCCAAAACAAAATTAACTTTTTGTGACATAGTTTCACATAGATAGCCTACTGATTTAGGACGGTTGTGAGAAAGTTTGAAGGGTGTGGAAACAGGAAGGGATTTTCTGGAGAGGCTCCAGGGTAAGTATTTTGAATTAGAAATCTTTCTGAAGTGAGTCATACTGGCCTAAAGGTTATGTTTGATACAACTTTACCTGCTTTGATGGTTGTGGTTGAAGATTATGCACTGTGGTATAAGTGGTTTTTACTGAATACCTGTTATGTACCACTTGTTGGGTGGATTTTTATCTCCAAGATTCAGAACACTGCTGTTAATTCTGTAATAGTTGTACATTCTGTTGAGTTAATAATAATGGCCATGACCATTGAATGCAAGATAATTTCTTAGTTCCCATTCACTCTCATTTTGCTGACCTTCTGTCAGTTGTCACTGGTGTGTGCTTATAGTCCTCCCTTCTAATTATTTATGGTCTTGGAAAAGCCTGTTAGACTCTATGTGCAATGAATAAATAATAAATAAATAAATGACCTTTGAGGCTGGGACTATTAAAAATCTGAGGGAAATACTTGTTTTTGTTCATAAGACTCCCTATCTTTACGTTGAATGAAAAACTTTCAAATACCTTTTTTTTTTTTTTTTTTTTTTGCTAATCAGTGCTCAAAAACAATGGTATTGTGGAAGAGTTGGATTCCAGGTAGTGTATACGTGCTGTTTCTGAATGGGTGCCCCATTAATGTCAAAACTAATTCCCTCCAGAACACCAGTTTTCTGTATATTGTTTGAAGAGATTATTTTCAGTAGATTAGTCCTACTAAATGACTGTTGGAAATCCAACATTATTTTTAACTTGAAAGGTTTTATCTTGCCAAACTTTAACTTTTCTTTATTTTAGAACAAATTCTGTACAACATAAAACAAGAGTATAAACACATGCAGAAGAGAAGACATTTAGAAACTACTTTTCAACAGTCAGATCCATGTTGTACTTCTGATACACAGTCACATGCATTTCTCCTCAGTGGACCAGCTTCATCAGGTAATAATAAACTTACTAAGTGGACAGAAATGTTAAATTATTTAGTATGGGAAAAGGTAATGCCTTTTTTTAGTCATTCAAGCTATTTTTCCCCTTAATTTTTAAAATACATTTATGTAATGCATGATCTCTTAAAAATAGGTACAAAATAAGTAATCGTCACCTGGATTTGTACCACCCAGACAGCCACCTGTATATAATATCCCCTAAGTGGATTTCCCTATAAGTGTTGTGATATGTAGACTCTGTTAAAAACAATAATAATATACTGCTTCTCTGTTAGGTACAGATGCAGCTTGCCATGGCTGAATACAGTGTCATTTTATGAATTTCCTATAACTATCTAATAATTAATGATAGATTATTAGATGCCATTTCTGCTACTACAGTATTTACAAAGATGTCCCTGAACCTATACCCTCACACACTTGTCCAGTTAAGATAAATTCCTAAAGGATTATATTGTTCCTATATTTACCTATAAATTTAATCCCCTATTTACTTACCTTTTGTTGGAGGGAGTAGTTTGCAAATACACATTTTGTTTTTAAAGTTTATTTTGGTATCATTAATCTACAATTACATGTGCAATATTATAGTGATTAAACTATCCCCTTCATCAGGTTCCCCCCATCAACCCCATTACAGTCACTGTCCATCAGTGTAGTGAGATGCTATAGAATCACTACTTGTCTTCTCTGAGTTGTACAGCCCTCCCTGCGCCCCCCCAACATTACATCTGCTAATCGTAATGCCCCTTTTTCCCCCTTGTCCCTCCCTTCCCACCCATCCTCCCCAGTCCCTTTCCCTTTGGTAACTGTTAGTCCGTTCTTGGGTTCTGTGAGTCTGCTGCTGTTTTATTCCTTCAGTTTTTTTCTTTGTTCTTATACTCCACATATGAGTGAAAACATTTGGTACTTGTCTTTTCCGGCTTGGCTTATTTCACTCAGCATAATACCCTCTAGCTCCATCCATGTTGTTGCAAATGGTAGGATTTCTTTTCTTCTTATGGCTGAATAATATTCCATTGTGTATATGTACCACTTCTTTTTTATCCATTTTTCTACTGATGGACACTTAGGTTGCTTCCATTTCTTGGCTATTGTAAATAGTGCTGCGATAAACATAGGGGTGCATCTGTCTTTTTAAAACTGGGCTGCTGCATTCTTAGGGTAAATTCCCAGGAGTGCAATTCCTGGGTCAAATGGTATTTCTATTTTGAGTTTTTTGAGGAACCTCCATACTGCTTTCCACAATGGTTGAACTAATTTGCATTCCCACCAGCAGTGTAGGAGGGTTCCCTTTTCTCCACATCCTCGCCAACATTTGTTGTTTGTGTTTTGGATGTTGGCCATCCTCACTGGTGTGAGGTGATATCTCATTGTGGTTTTAATCTGCATTTCTCTGATGATTAGTGATGTGGAGCATCTTTTCATGTGCCTGTTGGCTATCTGAGTTTCTTCTTTGGAGAAGTGTCTATTCATGTCCTCTGCCCATTTCTTAATTGGATTATTTGCTTTTTGTTTGTTGAGGTGCGTGAGTTCTTTATGTATTTTGGATGTCAACCCCTTATTGGATACGTCATTTATGAATATATTCTCCCATACTGTAGGATGTCTTTTGTTCTACTGATGGTGTCTTTTGCTGTACAGAAGCTTTTCAGCTTGATATAGTCCCACTTGTTCATTTTTGCTTTTGGGGAGATATGTTCATGAAGAAGTTGCTCATGTTTATGTCGAAGAGATTTTTGCTTATGTTTTTTTCTAAGAGTTTTATGGTTTCATGACTTACATTCAGGTCTTTGTTCCATTTTGAGTTGACTTTTGTGTATGGGGTTAGACAGTAGTCCAGTTTCATTCTCTTATATGTAGCTATCCAGTTTTTCCAACACCAGCTGCTGAAGAGGCTGTCATCTCCCCATTGTATATCCAAGGCTCCTTTATCAAATATTAATTGACTGTATATGTTTGGGGTAATGTTTGGATTTTCTATTCTGTTCCACTGGTCTGTGGGTCTGTTTTTGTGCCAATACCAAATTGTCTTGATTACTGTGGCTTTGTAGTAGAGCTTGAAGTCAGGGAGCATAATTCCCCCTGTTTTATTCCTCCTTCTCAGGATTGCTTTGGCTATTCAGAGTCTTTTGTGGTTCCATATGAAGTTTAGAATTATTTGTTCCAGTTCATTGAAGAAAGCTGTTGGTAGTTTGATAGGGATTGCGTTGAATCTATAGATTGCTTTAGGTAGTATAGCCATTTTGACAATATTTATTCTTCCTAGCCAAGAGCATGGGATGCATTTCCATTTATTAGTGTCCTCTTTAATTTCTCTTAGGAGTGTCTTATAGTTTTCAGAGGACAGGTCTTTCACTTCCTTTGTTAGGTTCATTCCTAGGTATTTTTTTCTTTTTGATGCAATTGTGAATGGAATTGTTTTTCTGATTTCTCTTTCTGTTAGTTCATCGTTAGTGTATAGGAAAGGAACAGATTTCTGTGTGTTAATTTTGTATCCTGCAACTTTGCTGAATTCAGATATTAGTTCTAGTAGTTTTGGAGTGGAGTCTTTAGGATTTTTTATGTATAATATCATGTCATCTGCAAATAGTGACAATTTGATTTCTTCTTTACCAATCTGGATGCCTTGGCAAATACACTTTTTTTTAAGGAAGAAAAATGTGGGCTACTTGAAGTGAAGGGAAGGTAAAGCTTTTTAGTGAAAAAGAGCCAATGAAGTAGCTCTTAGCTGTAGTAAAGTTCTCAGCGAAATAGCTTTCCTTGAGATAGTATTGCCTGCCCCTCCTTACCTTCCCTGCCAGCAGGGATAGGAAAACCTGGAACATTTTAAATACATTCAAAAGCTATAAAAAGTCAAAATTAGATTAGAAAACATAAAATTGTCAAAAAATAATTTGAGGGCCAGGTCCAAGTGGGTGAAACATGGTAAGGGGAGTGAGGGGAAAGACTAGACTATATTAGCAGGGAATCAAGGTAATCATCATTCAGTAGTCATTTTACTTAGAAGATCAGTTACTGGCAACCTCAACTGAGAAAGCATCGTAAATAAAGATAGTTATAGACTGAAGTAGTTATGGACTAAAGCTGGTATACTTTATTGTGATAGACACAGTTCTAACAAGCATGGTTAGTCAACTGGTCCCAGCCTTTCAGGTTATAAAGAGCAAGTGATAAGAGGAATTGGGGGTCCCAGGGGCAGATGCACAGAGCAGGACAAACAACTGATAGCAAATCTGATAAAATACTTGCAGCAGTGTTACAATGGATGGCTGTCAGAAAGATTAATTTCAGATGTTCTTTTTAAAAAAAGTGATGATGATTTTGGAAAATCAAAGTGCCTTAAGTAGTAAGAAGAATGCATTCTGAAGAAATCTTTTACACCACAGCAGCTGAGTTGCTGATATTTAAGGACCCTGAACCATAAAGTTTAATACCGAATATTAGGAATGTATTCTCAGTATTTTTACAAGTGGCCTTCTCGCTGGTATCATTAATTATAAAAAACAAAAAACCTAAGTTTTGTTTGTATCTTGTAGTTTCCTCCACTTACTTTCACTTTTTCTCTTAATATTTGACTGCACACATCTTGCTGTGTTTTTCCAGAGTGTCAGTTGATAGGGCTAATAAACCTTTTAAGTGGGAAATAACTGTGCTAAAAACTGACGCTTTCTATGATGGCTCTCAATCAGGTGCTTTTTGTTGTTCATGTTATACATAGGGACTTCATCTGCAACATCCTCACCATGAAAAAAAGAACAGCCCTTATTCACTCTATGGCAAGTTGGGATGATTTATGAACGTTTGTTGAAAGGACATGAAGAGAAAGTTCGAGAAGAATATGAAGAAATACTGAACACAAAACTTGCAGGTATGAGATGAATTCTAGATGAATTATTATGTAAGAAATGCATTATCTCCCATGTATCTTTATGTCAGTTAAATTACCCTTTTAAAACAGTGGTACAGCACATGGTGTGGGGGATCATGGGGAAAACAGTGTAGCACAGAGAAGGCAAACAGTGAATCTGTGGCATCTTACTACACTGATGGACAGTGACTGCATTGGGGTATGGGTGGGGACTTGATAATATGGGTAAATGTAGTAACCACATTGATTTTTCATGTGAAACCTTCATAAGAGTGTATATCAATAATACCTTAATAAAAAAATATATATATATAAAAATAAAAATAAAACAGTGGTACAGATGTTTTTTAAGAACACAGAATTTCAGTTTAGGAAAGGAAAGGAACCTTCCGCATATAGCTCATGGTCCCCCTTAGTGACCCTATGAAGTAGTATTTGTTAATCATATAGATCAGCAGTAGTATTAATGAACTAGACTTTTGGTGCACCCTATGCTAAACACTGACTGGCTGTTTATGTTAATTTGGTTGTGGATTTTGGACTTTATATCTTTCATGATAATTTTGCCATCAGTGTAGACATTTGAAATAATCTGGCACTGTATACATCATTTTAGAGTATCAAATAGCAGTCTTGTATTAATTAACCAAAAAAACTTTTAGTAAAATCTGATAAAGTTCAGTAAATAAAATTTATTACGTATGGTAACTTAATCAGAATTTCCTCCTTGGTTTCTAAGCCACAGATGTTACTGGATACTGTAAGCTGTTTGATTCTTAAGGAATTAAATTAAGGTGCTAATATAGGCAAGAGAATTTGCCTAGTTATATAACATCATTTTCTGTGGCATCTGATTGGGTTACAGTTGGATGTTTTTGGGTATATCATAGTAATTTTTAAATTTTTCCTCTCATTGCAGTAAATTGCTACTCATATGATACTTAACAATAACCTTTGAGAGTAAAAAGATAACTTTATTTGGAGCCTTTTATTTTTAATAGGTTGGGAAATAAGCCCTACCTTGCATATACACAAGGTCATGTGATTTGGACTAAAATCTAGGTTTCATAAGTTCCATGCTCTTTCCATTTGATACACTATTATTATTACTTCTGAGGTTTAATGTCTGATTAAGTGCCAACTAGAATTATTTCACTGTACAAGTTGACTTTTTCAGTTTATCTGGCTCTAATATGTTAGTACATTTTGCAGATCCTGTAATTGACATGAACCTTTATTTGTAGAACAATATGATGCATTTGTGAAGTTTATGCATGATCAAATAATGCAACGATATGGAGAACAGCCTGCCAGTTGTAAGTATTTCATTTTTAAACTGAAAACAAGACAGTCTTTTAAGGAGAAGACATTTATTTTAATTATATTTATACCTAGGAAGAGAATTTAACAAATCATGGGGAAAAAGCCTTGAGGGAATCAACATCAAAACTTTACTGAGGCTTAATTGTGGTTACTTAAATAACTAGCAATATTGGGGATGCAGGTCTGGTATGTGTTTGAATTTGACCTGGACTTTGCACTAATTTTCCTTTTCCTCCCCCTTCAGATGTTTCATGAATCACGTTTTCTGCATTTGTGGGCCCCCTTGTTCCTTGTTGTTACAAGAGGTCCCAATTATGACGTGCAGCAATGCCAATACCCCCCTGTGAAAACAGGTTATTTCAAGCTTTCGTCAGAGGCAACCACTCTTAGGCAGCAACAGGTTTTGGAAATTTCCCTGATGTCAATACCATCCGGATGTGGACTTTTGCTGTCTGTATTAATGCCAGTGGCCTCATTTGCTGTATCATTACAGTTTGGCTTCTTATAGTAATATGTTTGAAAAGGATTAAAGCTGGTATTCTAAGAACATGCCCTTCACTGGTTGTGTAAATAAAACTGTAGAATGACGCTTCAGATGAAGTTAGTGTAATTTTAATTGTGCACTACAACCAAGCTGTAACTGGTTGTTAATAATTTAGAATGTAATCCCAGGATATTAAGCAAATAGCCTTACAGTGCTTTCTGTGAAATAGCAAAGGAGGGCATTTCTGTATTCCAGGACTTCTTGGGGTTTCACAATGAGTTTGAATGGTTTTCTCTTCTTTCTTTTTTAGGTAGTTTTTATTTATTCTTTCAAGCCTTTTTACAAATGTTTGTTGCTGCATTTTTTTTTCCCAGTGTATCATTGTTTTACTGCCCTTGTAGTACTGGAATTTAGTTGGAAGAATAAAACATTTCTAATCTGCTTTAATGTACAGGTGGATAGTATTGAATAAAGCCAGTGTTTTAAATGTAAGCTTCTTCCAGGAATTGGTGAAGTTAATTTTCTGGTAAGATTTAAAAATCAGTCTTCATGTACCAGATAACCTAAGATTTGAGTGCTATTTTCAAAAAACCGAATTCTGATTCCAAACTGCTTGTCTTAAAACTACGTGATAGAATGTTACGTAATAGATCAGTTTTGACAGCTGTAGAATTTTTACCTTGAAGATACCAGTAGAATCCAAATTTGTTTTTTTTAAGGGTATATATATATATATATATATATATATATATATATATACATGAAAGCATGATTTAACACATTTAAGTCACTTTCCATGCTGCTTTCCATTAATAAGGTAAGCAAAAATAAAAATACTACAGTGAATTTTGTAGAATTGTATGTTTCCATTAATAAAACCAATCATAAATGAACGGGGACATATATATTTATAACTGACCTAATTAGTGGAAGAAAGAAAAAGGATTTTTTTTCCTTTTTAACTGGTGATTATATTTTACCAATTCTTTGTTTAAAACAAGGCCAAAAAAAATGGTATACTGTATAGGGCTTTCACAAATCCTCAGGCAATTCATTTGCCCATTATGTGTTTGAGAAACACTGGTATAGCATCATGTGGCCATAAATAAGGTGGATAATTCTGCCTAGTTTTAATGGACTAATGCAGATATTCTCAGCTTCACTACTGACAGCTGGGGCCAGATCGCTCTGCTCTTCGTTGTGGAGGTTGTCCTGCGCTTTGTAGGCTGTGTGAGTGTCTGTGGCCTCTACCACTAGATGCCAGTAGTGTTCTCTCTCCCAGTTGTAACAGCCAAAAGTGTATCTCCAGATACTGCCAGATGAGGATGTTGGGAGGAAATAGTCCCCAGCTGAGAATCACTGGTATAATGGGATAACATTTTTAGGGGAATTCAAGCAGTAAGTTAAAATATGGAGGAGTGGGAGTAGAGTGAATGTAAATGTTTTATCCCTTCTTAACCCTAGTAAGTGCAAAATGATGAACAACAGTCTTTTAAGTAAGCATGTGTGAATTACCACATAGATTTAAATTTATAAAAGAACTGTTTTTATGCTTGGAAGGCAAGATATATTAAAAGGGGAGTCAGTGCTGGCAATCTGAATGGAGCCACAGTAATAGGGTTTTAATTCTAGATTCAACTTTGATCAAGAATGAAATTTTTTTTATAGCCAAATTTCTGCTTATCATTGTACCAAAAAATCCTAGCTTTATGGGTGACTTCCTGATTTTAAATACTGTGTAAGGTAATCCCAGAAAATAAAAATGTGGGCAGTTTCTTTGATTTAGTTATAATTAGATGGATCTAGTAGTTGATTACTCTTGTCCAAAAACCAGCCACACTCAATCTCAATAAGAAAGATTATGTTGGTTACTTAGGGATTCTGAATTCCCAAAGATCCCTGAAATTGCTTTTAATAGGTAAATAGCCACCTATTAGAATTTAGTGTGCAAACAAGTCATCTTACTCTTTTAATAAAAGGCAGGGCTGCTATTGTGCTGTACTCAGGTTACTGTAAGGTGTTGAATAAATCGCTGATTTAACAAGAGCCCATCACCAGGTATAAGTCTTTGTGTTTTTGAGGAAAATAGGCATAGGTGATATGAGAAAAATAAATATTGGAGGCTTAAAATATCAAAGCTATCTTTGGCCCATGGTAAGAATTTATAATCCTAGAGGAGATGGTTTCCAGATGAGACAATGCATTAGCAGTATTTAACTGGAGAGCTTTTAGGAAAGAGTTCCAGGCTCTACCCCCAGACTGCTACAGAAGGTGGAACTTCTGAACACTTAATGTTTGAATCTGTTTAATAAGCTCCCTAGATGATCCAGGCAGCTGGATTGTGCTTACAGGGTTGGAAGTAAGGTTCCAGTCTCTCCCTACCCCCTTTTCCACCTTTTTATTAGGAAAAAATTTAAAAATAGAATTGCCGAAAGACTTGATGGAATGATCTACTTAGAGTGAACAATTTAATTTGCCGTATTTGCTTTGTTTCAAAGAATGTGTAACATGATGCATCTCCTAAGAATAAGGTGGTTCTGTGTAACTTTGATACCATTATTCCACTTAAAATAGTACTTCCCTAACTTAATATCCAGTCCATATTCAGATTTTCCCATTTGTCCCCAAAATGTCTTTGCAGCTTTTTTCCTCCGTAAAACAGGATTCATCAAGATTCTGACTTCTTGAACTAACTAGGCCTGTCGTTTTGTTGAAATGTTTGTGTTGTCATTAATATAACCTCCTCTGTCCTTTTGAAATTCTGTAAATTGGAAGTTTTGGAAGTTAGTTCTAAAGTTTTTATTAGTTTCAGGTTAAATCTTTTGAGCAAAATGACGCTATGATCTACATATTATATCTCACAGTGTATGGCTTGCAAAATACCACACTTGCCTGATTGTTGTCATCCTCTATTTGCTGCTCAGTCTAACCTGGTTCTTTGGTATAACTTTTTTTTTTTTTGCTATTGGCCCAATCCTCATTTCTCTGAACTTGAAAACATAGATCTGCTCTGGAGTTCCATCTTGGGTTTCTTGCCTCTGTTCATACTCACTTTGGTGATCACATCTAATCCTAAAGACATTATATTCACCTCCCTATGTGACATTTCCACTTGACTATATCATAGAAGTCTCAAAACTTATATCCAAAACCAAACTCCTTATTTTTGCTTCTTAAGCTATTCCTCTTCCTCATCTCCACTCAGTTAATGGTATCTCTGTTCTAGTTTCTCAACCAAAAAGTGTCTTTAATTCATGTTTTTCATCTAATCTTGGTTCTAAAATCTCACCACCTACATTATCACCCTCATCCCAGACATTATCATGTCTTGGTCTAGATGATTTCATGGTTTCCCAATTGGTTTTTCTTTTGCCTCATTTTGTCTCCTTAACTATTCTGGCCTATACTCATAGAAGAGTAATCATTTAAAGGTCTAAGTGTTTTAGATGGCTTCCTATACCTAAATAAAGGTTGAAGACCTTACAGTGGTACGGTACAGGGCTCTAAATTGCCTCACCACCCCACTGCATTGGGTTCCTCGTCTCCTTGCTCACTTTGCCTCTTCCACTAGCCACCTTTACTGTTCCTCCAGTGGAGTTTGCATGCTCTTAGACCTTTATTATTTGCTGTTCTCTGCCTACAATGATTTGTACCATAGAAGTTTATAGGTCAGTCTTTTACCAACTTTGAGTCTTTGTTCAAATGTTATTCCAATAAGGCCTGCTCTGACCACTGTTTAAAATGTCAGCATGATACCCTGGTTCTTTCTGTTTTTTTTTTTTCTATTATATATATAAATATAATTCTACTTTCTTTGCTAGAATGTAGTGAGGGCCAAGATTTTAGTGAAGTTATCAAAAGTGCCTGGAACAATTGCTCAGTAGGTATTTTTTGAATGGATTTCAAACTGCTTCGATTCAGAGTTTTTCAGATGAGTAGTTCATTAAAAGATTAAGTGAATCAGAATGCCTCATTTGTAAGGTATTTTGGTTGAGGTCTTAACTGTATTAAGGAGTGGACACACAGTTGAGCTGACACTTCCTAGGCTGGCTTGAGGGGTTTGTGCTCCATTAATGATTACCACAAATGAGCTTCATGTTTTAATTGCATAGCTTTTTCAGGTATTCACTATGAAAATAAGAGTTTCCATCCTGCTACTGTCACCTATTCTTTGTAAGCAGATAGGGGAGAAAAAAAGTGGTACAGTGTATGACATGCATTTAGGTATCAGGAATCCAACTAAGTGCCCAGTGAAAGAAAAATAATAAAGCAGGGCTACTGCTTAGGGTGCCTTAGATGTGAATCTGCTGGTCTGCATAAGATCAGTTTCTCTGTACCTTACAGTGTAAGCATTTTGCTGTCTGAATCTTGTTGAAAGAAATGGTTTCTAAACATGGTATCTGGTGCTCATTAGCACCGTTTAAAAGCTGGAGGAAGTCATGTAGGTGTTGGATGTCCTCATAGTAACAGGACATAGATATTGGAAAACTTTTCCAATTAATGGTTGCCTCACTTGAATAGGCAGTAAATGAGAAAAATCCTTAAAATCATCCACATATTCTTCCCTTGATTTTACCAAGCGTTGTCAAAAACGTCAAACGTGGTTAAATGGGCGTATTTGACCGGAGGGAAATTACTCTCAGAGAATTGAGGTAAGAAATACTGAGCTAGATACTGTGAAGATAAATCACGGAGACTTAACAATAGAAATTTATTCTTTGATCATAACCATTTGGTAGAGGATCTGCTCTATGCCCTCACTCAGGGACCCCTGAGATGACAGAGGCACTGCCTTTAACATGGATTCCAAGGTATCCAAAGCCACTATTTGTCCAGTTTCTTTCTTACGGTTAGTGGTGCTTGTATCTGTGTATCATAAATTCTTTATTTCCAAGTTGACAGCCATTTGTGCATATGTTGAAGTTCTGCTGCACAAGAAACCCTGCCATCTCTCAGATGAAGATAAGACATTTAATCTAACTTAACTAATGCTGTTCTTGTAATAGGGCTAGACACTTTCTGCTCTGGTTTGCAGTTGATGATTTCTGGTATTTTGGGCTTTCCCCTTTCTTTTTAACACTGGCAACATTTTGACTGTTTTGGGGATATATTTCACCCTAGCATTTTCAGGTTTTGGAGTGGGAAGACTGGGGAGCAGTTACCCATTAATGTAACAGTCTCAGCCCATCATGTTGCTAGAGGGCTAAGATACTCTTTATACTCATGTAATACCTGCTTTACACTCCAGAATTATGAGGTTTAAGTTATAGATTAAATTTGTGTGAAATTTTAAGTTACGTATATGTTCTCCAAGCCCAAAAAATGGCCTGCAGTTATGTAGTTAGTTACATGGTTTGTGAATCACAACAGTTTTTACTGAATTTGGTCTTTTTACTCCTAGTCATATTTGCATGGTAATCTTGGTATATTAGTGAATTGTCTCAAAGACACATGCCAGCGTTCTTTCAAGGGTAG
>JAQQAC010016209.1:100338007-100386316 GCA_029783875.1 Phataginus tricuspis | reverse complement strand
GAATTGTCTCAAAGACACATGCCAGCGTTCTTTCAAGGGTAGAACATTAAGTAATGAACTTGAGATACCTTCATTGCCTTGAGTTCTGTCATGAAGAGATCCAGGTGTTAGTTTACTGGGCCTTACTGCCTCATCTGGGTTTTATAAGGTTGAGGTGTGACTTGTACAGGCCTTATAGGCTCTAAGACTTCATGATGGATCGTCCTGAAGTAGAATATTTATTGCATTTAAGCATAAAGCCAAACTTGGGATTTTTTAAGTTGTCAAGACTAAAGGAAATGGGGCAGCAGAGGAGGTTTTATGATCCATAGTCACTAGGAAAAAGAAACCTTTAGGGTATTTATCTTACTATACAATTTGCTAAAATGAGGAACGCTGGTACAGGAAAACGGGGAGCAGGAATAAGAACCGTTACATAAACTGCAACTAATTTATACTCCTGGATAAAGGAATTTATCACATTTATACACTATGTTCAAGAACATTTATTCAGTATTTAGTAATGACAATGAAAAGTACATTGATAACATGGGACAGGTTTTAGTTACCATGCAAGTGTGTTGTAGCATCTGAAGTCCTCCAAAGGTGTTCTGATGCATCCCCGGTTGGGATCAGCAGTCTGCCTTCTGGTTAAACATCACACAAGGATTACCATTTATCTTGCCAAAAGAGTCTTCCGCCAGTGGCATGTAAATTTGACAGGTCTCCTTTTTCTCCTAAGCTAAATGTGATTCTTCTGGCCTCATTCATGTGCCTTCTAGCAGCCTCCCCATGTTAGCCTGGTGACATGGTCAGTCTTCTGTTTGGTAGGTTTTATAAATCCCAGGAGTTCTAGTTCAGAAACAGCTCTAATAAACCGAGCACTGGAGGCTATAGCTAAGGAAATTCACCCTGTTACATTTTGGACATAAAGAGGTTAAAATCTCAATGTTAAAACAGTTGATAAACTGAAGTATGGTTCAAATACATACTCCTAAGTGAAACTAATCCTTAGTGGAGAACATTAAATGTAATCAGAATTCACTACCAAGACACAAATGGAAAAGTGCTTAATGCTTCCCTAATTTAATTTTTCACATAGTATGAAAATTGCTTCCCCTATCCCCATCTTCTAAAAGTCTATTAATAACCTTAGAAAAATAGAGAATTCAATAATGACAGTTTTTGGACATTCCTGGTGACTTGGAATTGTGACCTTGATAAGCATTTTAGACCTTGATAAAAGTTTTTAGATGTGGTCTCATTTTAGATTACATTCAAAGTATTTAGAAGTGTTATTCTGGGATGGGATGGTTAATATTAACAAGTACTAAGGTTGGAGTACAACTTTCTAAATATCTGCTTTAGATTTAGAGAAAGTAAACTTACATTCTTTTGTATGTATGCTTGGAGAAATGATTGTAAAAGGATACTGGATGATTTCATTCCTTTCCTCTGAGGTTACAGAATTTGCATCCGTTTTTTCAGCAGCTGTCACAACTGTTGCAAAAGCCTTTGAGAGACAAGATAGAAGAAAACAGAAATCTCTACCATTGCCAAACATCTTTTATTGCACTTGCTGGCTCTGTATTAAACCAGGTCAAGTGTTGCTGCTAATGGGCAACTTTTTTTTTACACGAAATTTCAGATTCTCAGAACTACACTGCTGATCTACTTTAAATCAAGTACACATTAAAAAAGATAATGGAATGGTTCCTGAATATTATCTTAGGTTTCAGAGAACTAAGAAGTATGTAGAGAAAAACAAGAAACAAAACTAGTCGAAGTTGAAAAGCAAAGGATTACATGTATCCTCTATTCCCCAACCTGTTACCCCAAGGAAAATGCCTATTTTTCTTAGAAGTCATCAATTATGCATATTTTTAAAAGGTGACAAGACTTTGCCAAATAGGGTCTTCAGCAGAGTTAACTAATACTCTGAGGAGGGGAAGAAGTCACTTTCCATTGCCTTCTACTTCCTGATGGCTAAATTCCATGTTTTTTTTCTTCTATGCAATAAGGGAAATGCTAGTTAATAATATACTTTTGTATTTTGTGGAATAACAGAACTGACCTAAACTGTTCAGCTTTTACTTACTGTTAACTGGGGGGTTAGATCATGTACTGAATTTTGACCGGGCATGAATGCAGATTTGGATTGGCTGAGCCATGTGGGATCAGAATGCAGGGGACTGAGGGGAACGTAGAGCAGTTAGTTGCTTTTCTGGAAGAACATTTCAAGTATGAAATCATTTATGCTTTCCAAAGGACAGGGCATTAAAAAAAATAAGCTTATAATACCAAAAGTATAAAAACATCCCAGGAAAGTTGTCATGGATGGTTAGGCAAGTAAACAGCTTGCTCATCTCCCCGTGACCCACCTCTGCCCAGTCCACAAGGTTGATAAGCCTGCTACACTCCAGGTGCAGTTTATATGCTATGCAGATGTCAGGGGCAACATTTGGAATGCAGCCTTCTTCGCTTTTCAGTGTTTCATTCTAAAAATAACAGTAAACTATGATGAATATCTTTTTAGAAATGGTTAGGAAAAGTCACACGTTAATGAAACCCCTAACCAAAATCTTGTAAGCCAGTAAATGGAGTCTTTGGTTTCCTTTATTTAGTGAGCTGCATTTAGTCCCTGGTAGTTGGCTAGTTCTCGTTTAGTATAGGTCTTGGTCATAACCTCCTTCCTGGCTTCTAGTCATTAGAATACTCCTATCAGAAGGAAAATGTATTTTTCATTTTAATCACACATTAATTTTTGAGACCCTAATGGACTTCTTGTTTCCATAAAGAGTTTATGGAATTCTTTATGGATTTTCAATAAAATGCTACTTCCAACATTTTTGATTACCTGAATTCTAGCAGTTACTATACTAATAAATACCAGCACACCATTACAAGGGCTCTAAGTTAGCTCCCAAAGAAAAGACTGGTGTTAACATTGCAAATCTTAACGCCTCCAGAAACTTTTTTTTTTCAACCTGTGTGAAACTCATGGTTCTTAGAAAATCTCTCTCATACACATGGAGATTATATATCCTCACAAAGACTGCTACACATGTAACAGTTCAATCTTCTGTGACCTACCACTAGCCAAAAGGACAGTGTTTTAATTTATGGATATTTGGCTTTTAATACAAAATTATTCAAGCTTATCTACTACCACCAAGATTGGAAACCACTGATCTATCTCTTCCTGCTCAGTTTTTGCTTGTAATGTTAATTTGTGTGCCATTTTAGAACAGGAATCTGGTACACTGGAACACTCTTCATAGGTTTTATGGAGTCACTTAAATATCGTTTGTGGCAACATTTATAGGCGCTTAACAGCTGATAACTTATTAACCAATTAATATTAACTTCCTAGTAAATTATCAACAAATGGCTTCATGTAACTTACTGAAACATAGCTGACTGAAATGTTTAAAGTGATAATAACTTTACTTGATGATAAAGTTTTTAAAATTCTAAGCTGTTTTAAACTCACTGTTTAAAGAACACCTGAGAACCAGAAAATGTATCTGGATTTCAGGAGTTTTATTCCTGGCAAAGTGTATGTATTTCTCTGCACTCAGTTCTGGAGATACTCTCAGAGTACATCTTTGTTTGGTTTAAAATGCAACAATTAATCCCAATGTGTTTCTTTTCATTAGGCCATATTGTTTGATCTGCAGTTCTGTCTGTAGGAAACAGTTCCTTTCCTTTCACAGAATTAGTTCTAGTGCCTGTAACTCTGGTTTTATCACATGAAGGTGAAACTTATGATTGAAAGTAGGCAGCATTAGTTGACTTCTGATACCCTCACTGGTGTACAAAATGCCTTCTAAAGTCTAAACAATTTTTTAAAAAAGTCAAAGTGCTGCAATCCCGAGCTGCCAACTCCTTTCCATTAGAATTCCAAATTTACAATATATTTGTGATAAAGAAAGCCTAGGGTCTGAACTAAACTGCCAGAGAAACAAATATGCTTCTTACCTTGAGATAATAATAAGGATTGTTGAGTGCGGTGTGGAGGGCAACTCGGGGAGCCGCATTCAGGTGCTCACGAAGGGTGTGGGCAGCGCTGAAGTACACCACCTCATGCAGGGGCTGCGCTTCTGGGGGCAGCAGGTAGTCTCTGAAACAGCCGAAGTCAGGGGTCAGGGTTTAGGTAAGCACAGGTTTATTTTCAATATAACATTGTTGACAATCATCTGTGGAAGACTGAGGAATTAACTTAAAAAGCAAAATCAACTATAACTAAAACAAAATCCAAATATCAAATTCAGTGCAGGTTTACTCAGAATTGTACCTCTTCCATACAGTGTTTTTAAAAATAAGTATGAGAAACTATATTTCAGTTTTGATTTAAGCCTTTAGGGACAAATGTATATAAATTACATTTCTGCTAAAAACCTTTAAGGTAGAATTCCTTCAAGTATTAATGAATAAGTAAATTATTTAGAAAACTGAGATACCACATCCCTTACCAGAGCAGACATTTTATTCTTGGCAGTCTTAAACATAGGCCTCAGACCTGGAATTAAGAGTTTAGGAAATTCTTTTTGGATGACAGATGATTTAATTGATACCTTTTCATAGAAATGATACCTGGGAAGTTCTTTATATGTTGGAATCACTTTTTAGAAGGCAGAAATGGCTAAATTTTAGTTTCAGAGTATTGAAAACAAGAAAACTGATCATTAAAATTTCAATTACTAGAAAAAGCCATTAACGTGGGCTTCTGAGTTACTTAATGAGCCCATCAGCTGGTCTGGGCCACGGCGGCGGCAGCAGTTGTGGGCGACCTGGAGGGTAGCAAACTGGACGGGACAGGCTTTGGCACCAGCATCCCAAAGGCAAAGGAAGTCACTGATTCAATGAAAAGGTAGTTAACTCACGTGCCTTCAGGAAGATTCGTGGGGCTTAGTCCAGTCCTGGGACTTATTCTGGCCACATGACAGATTTTTTCCACCAGTACAGGCAAAACAAAGTAGCTACCTTGGTCCACCCACCAGGGAAATGACCTTTCTTGGAGTCCTTGCTTTCTCCTCTCCTGGAGAGACGCCACTACCTGTAAAATCCCACACCTGCCCCACCCGTGTGGTCAGTAGCTTTGAGGAAAAGGAGTGAGGAGGATATGAACCGTGTCTGTCACGTGTCACCATGTCCCTCCCTCCCCTGTCCTAAGAGCTCCGGGTCCCCTGCTCAGTCTTCTAGATGCTGCTCCTTCCCCAGAGCCGACTGGAATAAAACTTATTTGCAAAGAGTGTATGATTTTGACTTGGCGCTAAGGACCAGCATTTTATACCTCAAATATTGCTAACATCTTTCTCAAGACTGAGTTAATTTAGCTGTAACCTCAGGAACGGTTTCTGCAATGCTGACTGCCTCTCTGGAAGTCATTTGTCATTTCTGACCATAAACTCTTCCTACCCCAACCTCAGGCCATTTCTCCCTAATCATTGTATGACTGTAGAAGACCTTATGCAAGTCCCTGCTGTGGACTGGAAACCCAACAAGGCACCCAGATAAGAGTTAATTTCAGAACTATTATCTGTCATTTGTTTTCCTACCCCTTTTTAACATCTTTATATCCAGTTTTTATAAATTCAGGTAATTCCCAAGGCAGAAGGCCTTTCTGGATACCCTCAAAGAATCTCCATTATAGGCAAGATTATTAAATATATGTCTATATTTTGTTTCCCCTGAACTATGTTAGTTGAACAACATTGATAAAACATCATACATTAAAATTTTTGTCCAACTGCAAACTTGGGAGATGGACATAGAAATATACTGCAATATATTTGCTGTGAGAAATAAGCCATGAATGCGGCACTAGGGCATTGCATGATGCTCATGGATGCAGACTGGAGTTCACAAACAAAGCAGAAGTGCTTTGAGGGGAACTGGTAGATCCACTTAGCATCCACAAAGCCTACCAAGTAGAAGCCTGTATTTTAGTGAAAATAGGTACTTGGAAAGTGGCAGCTTACTCTTCACTCTCCAGAGTTCAGCAATGGCTGCTGATGGTATTCTACTGAGGGCCTGTCTCCTGGGGTCTACTGCTGTGTTAGTCTTTAAAGGACATTTTTTTTCTCCAGAACTCCAGCTCTGCTCAAACAAGTGATGTCCTTGAGGACATTGTGGAGAAATAGGGCCTTTTGACAGATGTCAGCAGACTAGGACTGTGTGACTTTTCACAAATAGACTCTGGGCTTTAGCTGTCTGACACATGGCTTCCCAGGTCCCTCCAACATGCTACAATCTTAATCTCTTCCTGGGGTAGTCAGTCGTAGTAAATAAAACAGTAAAACCTAGAACAGAAAGTTTTGTGATTGTTGTGCGATCACAACACACATGCTCAACACACTTCAGTCCTCCTCAGTAACTGCTCAAGGGAGGTTATTTCAGTAACTGCTCTGCTCAAGGGAGGTTAAAAGTCACACGTCAAAGATCCTGAAAGGGGAATGGTTGGTTGCTTCAGAGCCTGCAGTTGGGGATTTGTGGAACTCAGAAGGAACCTGACTTTTGGCCTATAAATTATGCCAAATTACAACACTGCAAAATTATTTTTAGCAACTACAGTGGTCACAGCTCAGTTAAAGGGAAGAGCCAGTTGGCCTAGAAACAACAAGAAAAGGAAAGCCCGAGCCCGGTATGGCAAGGATAACTCTGGGTTATAAAAGGTCAGTTCTGGCCAGTAGGTCAGTTCAATATTGTAGTACTTTTATATGATACCAATTCTCACTTTCTCACTTTAATCTTCTTTTTGTCACACTTGGTTGATCATTTGGACCTCTTTGATGGCATTAGTAAATTCTCCCCAGTGACTAGGAACAATGACTCTGCCCCCACATTGTCCTGGAAAATGGAACTTTCGCTTTGAAGAAGGACAGGTAATTTACCAGAAAACCACTCTTTGTCTCCAGTAATTGAACTGCTATATTTTTGTACTTCATTCTATTCAGTGCTAGCTTGCTACTGAGTTTGAATTGCCATAAAAAAAAAAAAACAGAATAAGCAATGATAAGTTTTTTCTTGCTTTTTTAACTATGAAATCATTTTATTTTCCACACTTCTCTTTTTTGCTATAGTATGTTCCAACTGCCTGAAAGGCAGCTTTGGTGAGTGATTTTACACAGCTGCTTAAAGCTGGCTCTTGGAAATCCATGATCTGGGTTTCACAAAAAGGAATCATCTTAAAATATAGGCAGGACCCATGGCTTTCTAAGTTTACTATTAGTATATTTCACAACATGAAGCTATTCAGTGCTGATAATGAGTTTTACTGGTATTCTTTCGAAGTAGCAGTCCTTTACACAGGATAAAACAGGGCATTAGTCTATTTGTTCTGTCTGCTGGGCTTGGCCCAGGTCCAGCATAGTCCGAGCAAGGATGAAAGTGCAGTGCAAACCCTCTGTTATTAGGTGAAAAACAGTTCTGACTCTGCCTAATAAAGTAGATCAGACTTAAACCTGTGTTCATGAACTGGCAGTATAAAGGAATGAACAAGGTCATTTGATTAGACATCTGTGCTATACGAAGGCACCTGAAAAGCATAAAGCCTAACTAATCTAGGAGAAATGTCCTGGATTGCTTATGGATAGCTATCATCCCAGTGTTATTTGGGAAACCAGCCTGACTTTTAGCTCTTAAGAGCAAAAGACTCACCTCACCAGGCTGTCAATAAAGTTCACAACCTCTTCTCTGAGGACTTCAAACTTGGTCTGCTTCTTGCCTGTTCTTCTTAACTCCTTCATTTCCAGTAAGGACTGTAGATGAAAGAACATACTTTTTTGATGATTTTGAGACAGAAAAACCCTTAGAGTGGAGCTGTGTTTCTCAGGCAGAGGCAGCTGATGTTCAGATAAAGAACCAGATGTGAATGGATTGTGTTTATTTTTAAGGTCTGGAAAGAATCTCACCTTCTCAGTGTTTTGCTCATATGTGTATCAGTTGAATTTTTAGGGAAAGAGGAAAAGGGCAGTTCATGTAATTACTAAGTTACATGGCAGAGTGGTCACTACCCACAACCCATTATTACTTCATTTAAGAAAAGGACTTACAAGAAAAAAAACAAACCTTGCCCTTTTGCCATATTAACAGAACAGATTCCATGTGTTCCGTTTTGCTTACACTGGAATTTTACTCTTTGTTCACAACTTTGTGTCACGGCACAAAGAAGGTTCTTAACACTGACAACCAAGATCCTGAAGTCAGAGCTATCTGAAAAGGACATTAGACATTCTGTGGCTCAGTTACTGCTACAGACTGAATATGCATTCAAAATACAAAACAGTATCTAAAAACTAATGAGTTAGGTTCTTTTGGATATTTCGGTTTGAGCGAAGACAAAAACAAGTCAGATAAATAGTCCGATTCCTCTTTGCAACCAAGTTCTCATTTACCCTTATTACCAGTTAATTATCTTTCTCTGAGGCTACAGGAACAGTTCCCACCTATGTTGGCTAGTAGATTCCAGACTGCATCCCGGAAAATGAGGATGGCAGTGGGATATTCAATTTATAAGTGAGTTACAAAATGTGCTTTGTTCCTGATTGTGGCTTAAAAATGCAAACAAAACATGCAGGCAGAGCTAATCTAGAGCACACACGGCGAGAAGGGGGGCACCACAGGATGCAGTTGGAAGGAAAAGAAAGTGATCCGACCTTCTGGAGATGGTAGAGGTCTGTCTTCTGAAGCCCCTTTGACTGTGACCCAGAAGGATCATCTTCCTCTTTGGCTTCTGCTTTCAATACAAAAACAACAATACTACAACTGGTAAATCCATTCAAGTCAAGAACAAACATTTCTACTAGTCCAAGGAAAACAGTTTCATCTATTTTTTGCTTTTAATGTGGCAAATGATAAGGTCCCATCAGATAAATGATTTCTTCCAGAATCTGAAGGTCCATCAATATGACATAAGTTATGTTGCAGAGAGGTCTTCAAAAACTCAGCTACTGAATTTTAAAAATATGACCATAAAAAAAACAATAAACACACACAATACCTCAAACCAGCAGAAAGCTTCGGATCTGTGTGTTAGTGTAAACAGCTTTAAAAAACATTTAAACTGTATTCCTCTGACGTGACAAGACTGTAAACAACACAAGCATACACCCTGGCAAACCTGGTCTTCACCCTCCAATTCACTGTTTTTGTCACAACACTAAGTATGAAGAAGGTAGTGCACAGAAGTTCTGAAATAATCTAAAAGTGCACACCAGTTCTTTAAGCAAAGGGAAAAGAAAACCGTATCTCATAAAAGATATGATTTTTTTTATGTATGATAATCTCACTTGATACTTAAAAAATAAAACTTTTGCAGTTGAAAGAAAAAAAAAAAGAATGTTCTTTGAACACTTTTTAAGTGCCAGGTAAACCCACAAGGCCTAGGTGGGGTTAAATGGTTGGAAAAAAAGCATGCCTGTGCCTTGAGATTGATTACTCCTGGATTGCGCTTCTGTTAGAGTACCTGTATTTACAAAGGGCATTTATCATTAGAGAGGCCTCGGAACTGAGCCCTGCGGCATCCCCAGGAAACACACACCTAGCTCCGGCAGCTGAGGGGGGAGCTCTGAGCAGTTACACTTTCACCACATCCTGTCTGGGCCCTTGCTAACAGTCTGGCCCCGACTCTGGGGCCCCTGGTGAGGACTGGGGGTGCCAGCACAGACAAGCAGAATGCACCGCAGTGGAGGGTGGCACCTCTTCTTCCAAGCCCAGGGGAGCTTGGCTGAGTAGTCACTGACCTGTACACTCACTCTCACCCCAGAGGGGTTGGCAATGTTCCCATCTGCTTGCAACTCTGCTCATAACTTCGGGGGAGGTGTGAGGGTTGAGGGACAACAGGAAGTGGCACAGCCGGGGACCCAGGCATCTGGAAGCAGGCCTGAATGCTGGCCACCTCACAGTGCCCGACAATAAGACAACAAGCAAAACAGCTGAGGACCCAACACTCCAGTTTCAAAATCACCCAAACCGAGGGCTGTTCCATAGGCAGCGCCCCCAGGGGTGTGACTGAAGAGGCACAAGATGCCAGCTGCCATCAAGACTTCTCCATGAGGCCTGATGCCATTGCTGAACTTCACATGGGTTTTTAACCCCACCACTTGAGTAAGAATTTGTTCCATTGAAACACAAAGGGCTCCTGGGGCATACAGCCTGATGTGAAGGTCTTGCCTCACTGCACCATGGACCTTCCACTCACTCCAGAAAATAAAGGTCCTTCCTCAAGGACGTTTGGGAGGGGAAAGAGCTGGAGATGGACATGGATGAGAAAGGAGGCCCTGAACTTGAAAGCAAGGGCAGAAGCAGGCTTCCTGCCTCTCAATCTACAATGGCCCTGATAGCCCTGGGGTGAGGTAGGATGCACTGGGAATCAGTCCCTTTGGCAAACAAGGAACGTGAGGCTGGAGGTGGTTAACAGACTCACCCAGATCTCCTGGCCTTGCCTTTTCTGAGTCCCAAGTTCTTGGGGACAGATCCCTTCTTTAACATGACAAATCAGACACAGTGGCCTCAGAGCAGCAGCTTAGCTGACCAGCTCCACCCAGACCAGGACCTCCCTTTGAGGGAAGAGCTTCCTGGGCTTTCTCTGCACACGCCCACCACCCACGGCATATTAGAGAGCACGAGGCTCATCCCCTCTTCCCAGCGCAGGGCAGGTTTTGGGAACTTCACACTCACACGGCTTATTTGGCCTAAATCTTAAGACAGGAAGATGCAGCTGGAGAATCTTCATTGTTCTCAAAGAATAAATTTTTTAGCTATGAATAGTTCTTGGTTCAAGAGAGATACAATCTAATGATAACATATCTAATAAATTATTTGTCACATTTCATTAACATGTTGCAGAGCCTTAAATATAAATCTGATAGGACACACTGCCCTTTTTAACCCTGCAAATGTCATTTTAAACCCAGATTAATATGAAATAAGTGCTAAGGAACCAGAGATAGCATATAGTCAAATACTTCTACTTGCCCAATATAGGGAAGAGTTAATTTCACTTTATTACTAACAATGTGTCACATTTAAAAATAGAGAAATAAATTTATTTCAAGACATTGTTTTACAGTCTTCACCTCTAATCTTCCTATTTCCAATACTTTACTAGCATATTGCAGATTTTGTTCACTAGTTTATGTTACATAAACTCTAAGTCAATATTTGAAGTTTCACTTTACAAAAATCCCTGAGTACAATTTTGTAAACATTGAAATTTACCTAATTTATCTTATATTCAAGTCTTTTACGCCATGTATGTCCTTAAAGGTGGCCCTTCACTGTCCTGGTGACTACAATTAGGAAGCATTTAAACTGTGACTCAGTGAGAAAAAACCAACAAGCTGGGGTTAAGAGCACTGGGCTCTTGTGTGGGGGCTCCCACCGGCCAGGCCGTGGGAGCTTGAGCAAGTGGCTTTCTCTTCCTGGGCTTTAGTTTCTGTTTGTAACCGGACTCGATGATCTCTATGATACCAGTTTCCAGCCCTTCACAGTTTTTGTGATTTAAAAAGTGGTTAGGCTCAAACTGTAGTGCAAAAGAGCAATGCCTACACGTGACCTGGAGGGAACCCCCCTAGTACTGTGGAGTTCTTCCTCATTCCGGCAGCTCACGCCGCTTCTTCCTTCTTCCAGGGACTAACACTCCTCGTGCCCAGCACTGCAGCTACAGAAAGTATAGAAGGATTTCAGCAACAGCAGTTTCCTAAATCCAAGTATTTCCAAGACAAAGGAACAGTTGCCAAACATAAAGGATTGATAATGTGCATTCCAAGTGAAATATTTTTAGTGTGCCATGTCCAATCTGTGTGCTTATATACCAAGCTACCTCTTTTTCCCAAACTCCATTAAAAATTCCCCTAAATAGGGGAAGATAAAAGCTGCACACTCCTTTCATTTGACCAAAAGAATGCCACACTTCAGTGCTAGAAATAGGGCAAGAGAAGAGCCCATGAAAAGCATTAGAAAACGAACATGGCCACCTATGCACAATCAGGCACCCCAGCATTCAGCAAATCTGAATGATCGTGTGGCAATCATGCAAAATCAGTGAAACTGTAACCCTCCAACACGAAATGCCAGGTGGCCTCGGTTTGTCTAGGTCTGAAAGATTCTAGCTTTCGTAAATCCAAGTAAAGCAAACCACACGCATATTTTGGTAATCAGCACACCAAGGAGCCTCACTGCCGTGGAGGTAGTTCACAGTTATTAATTTTTCAGGCTTACAAATGACTGGTGCAGTGTCTTTGAAATCTATAAAAAAAACTTGATGAAATACTTAAGAAAAACATCTTAAAGAGTCTTTGAGTATAATGCCCTGTGACTCTCTCTTTGTTGCCTTTTTTTCCCTACCCATTTAATATTCTTCATTGTTTAAATCAAATCTGGAAAGGAACCACTTTGGCTTATTGTGATTGTCAAGGTTGCTATTCCGAGGCCTGGTGTACTGACTGATCACCAACTATTTTATCTCTTCATCTCTCAGCACATCAGAACATTTTAGTTAAATGACTGTCACAGCTCATAGAATTGGCAAAATATTGTATCATCATCAAGCCTCACCATCAAGGCTCTGAAACTGGGCCAGGAACTCCTCTATTCTCTTTGCTGGGCTGCCAAGCTGCTTTTCAGAAGAGGACTTAAAAACCTTGAAACATTTCTGTAATATGGTCATCAGTTCTTCCTTTGACAACATCCTAAAACAGAATCAGTGACAGGAGATGTAATATAACTGGAAAATCAATATACTTCTGAAATATTGTCCACATGTTAAATGCTTCTAGTCAGAAGATGCTGTAAATTCTTCATTAGTAGCTGCCAACTTTTTTTGGAGAGATTTTTCTCAATGTATGTGACTCAGAAGTATTCAGAAGCATTCTCATTATAAAGCTCAACTTAGAAAATTTGCATAGCCTGGCTCTGGTACTTTATAATATGGAGCGAATTACTAAACATCTCTGAACCTTGGTTTCCTTGTCTATAAAATGCAAACTGGAATTCACGTATTTCACAGGCTTGACAGAGGCTAAAACTTAAATGAGAAGATGCACCTAGCACAGTGTTTACCACACAGTAGGCATTTAAGGTTAGTTTCCCTTTCCTTCACATCTAAATATACATCTGAGACGAGAAACATAAAGAACATATGCTAAATGAAAGCTTGCTTGAAAGGACCAAAAAAGTATCACAATCATTTCTCTAATTATTGCCACTTTAGCTCTGCTTCACATCTTTTTTGGGCTTTATAAACATAAGTCAGTAAATCCACTGAACTTTAAAATGGTAGGCAATTCTGCTTGTTTTATAGCACAGGTCAAGGTCATAGAGGAAATCTTGTTAGAAACAGAGACAGAGCACAGATATTCTAAGGTTAGGATCTTGTTTTCAGAGCCATGACTTACAGGATTTCTCCACTAAGATCATATTAGTAACAGAATAAAATGGAACTGGGCCAATATTAGTAATTATTAAGTGCCATGACACAAGTATACAAAATATTCTCAGCAAATTGACATAAATCATGATGGCTGGTGATTTAAAGTTCTAATATTAATCATGAAGAAACAATCAGGCAAATACAGAATGTGGGCCATTCTGCAAGAAAATTTTGTTAATGTTTGACATATTTCACAATAAAAGAATTTGAGAAAAATACTATATTATATAGTACTAAGGGAAAACGTATAAAGCTAATAAGTACAGTATGACTACTGATAAATTAATCTGGTTACTTCAACTAAAACTTAAACCCAAACCAAAAAGTAAAAATTGTCGTATAGCCAATAAATACAGAAACTGGTAGGGGTGGACAAAAGGTAAAATTTCCCCTAGTTCTAAGAAACCATATAAAATCCTCACATCCTCTCTCTACAACAATGAAATAATTATCCAAAATGTCCCTTTATCTGTGAATGAAAAGCAACCAACAGGTCAAAGAAAACTAAGCCAACACATTAAATTCTTGATTACATTTGAGATCATTTAAAATTTCTGGCTTTCTATTACCCTATTAAACTGTTGAGAGTTAACTCAAAGTCAGATACACACGAGCAATCTGTTGCACCTGACCTTTAGCCCGCCTCAGTAGGCAAGATCAGCATTCCCAGTGTGCAAGGGATCACAGGCACTGGCTTGCTGGGAGGAGCTAAAAGGCTGAGACAGTGCTGGGGGAGGCCTACCCATACCAGCAGCACCGAGGACCTCCCAGGCTACAGGCACATACCTGGCATCTGTTCACAGCTCACAAAATCAATTATCAAGTAGGATGAAGCCTGGCCTATCCCTCAGTTTCAGGTTCAAGAAAAAATGGCATTTTGTCCTATGATTTTGAAACAAAGGTTATTAATCATTTCATGTGGCTTGACTGGAGGGCACAGATCTTCACCTGAGATGTAAACTTCCAGGGATTCAGACAGTTATTACTCTTCATTCTTAGCCAATGATTATGTTCTTGTTTCCAGAGAGGCAAAAGATCTTACACTTTCCCAAGTATTCCCTGGCTTAATATAGAACAACACTTGCAGTAAGGCTTGTTAGAGCTAACAATGTGATCAACCCAATAGAGTAATTAATTCAAAAAAATTTCAATTAAATTATATATACCCACAAAGATCGCTATTATTTAACATCGTTCTAGAGTCCAGTTGCTACAATGAATTAAGAAAAAAGTGGTATAAGCATTAGAAAGGAATATATTTGTATTGATGTGACTGTTAAGGTTAGAAAATTCAAGATAAAGGGACAAGTATTAGAGTGTAAAAGGGTGTGTAGATATAAGCCATATATATGGTGCTTGTATACACACGTTAATACCTTACATGGACATGTAATCAATATTTTAAACTATGCCATGGAAAAAAAAGCACGTTCATAATGGCAACAAAACCTATAGAAAACACAGCAATATACTTATAGCAAATGAATAAGACTTACAGAAAAAAAAAGAAAGGCTTGATTAAATGAACAGACATTTTAAGTTCTACCCTCAATATTGTAAAGATATAAATTCATTCCAAGTTTGTGGGGAACTGCCTTGAATCTCAGCCTCGCCACGAGGGTGGCCGCTGAGAACTACCTTTGAATTAAATCTCAGCCACGCCAAAGATGGCCGCTGAAAGCCCCCTGGGGTTCAGCTGCGCATGCGCACAACTCTGTGCGTGATGTCGCATCTGATTGTCTCCGGCGAGTGGCCAGCGGCCAGCGGTGGAGGCTGCGGGTACGGGCGGACAGCCGGCGCTTACCTCCCTTGCTCTGCCTGTCAGAGCGAGCCTCTCTCTCTTCCTTCCTCCCCTCCGCTGGCTCGGAGGGTCGCAGAAAGAGCTTGTAACACAAAGAGCCGTAGTCCTGACCGAGAGCAGGACCGGTGGGAGAGAGGCCGAAAACTCCCGACAGCTGGCGCCCAGCATGGGGCACGTCCGAAGAGGCGTGTGGGATATGTCCGAAGAGGCGTGTGAGGAACGCAGATGGATCAACGATCCCTCGGTTGACGGACTTAAAGTCGGCGGAGCAAGCAGTCGGATTACGTGGTAAGCGCATTCCCGGGAGAATGGGACAAACAACCTCTAAGGATGAACCTGTGCTTAAAGCGCTGAGATATATGCTTAAAAGCCAAGGGTTGGAACTCTCAGATTCCCAGGAAGAAAGAGTTTGGGAGACCTTTGTGAGGGTGGCCCCCTGGCACCCTGACAGTGACCCTTTTGATTATTCCACCTGGGACCATGTTGAACGGCTGATCAGAGAGGGAGAGATAGACCAGGGTGAAGATCCCCCTTTGGGAGTGTACCTTATGCTGTCAGCCCTTAAGGCATGTTTCAGGAACACTCGGTCTTTATTGCCCTGCTCAGCGGGTCCCGCGAAGGGTCCCAGCAAACAGGGAGTTAATAGGCAATACCCAAAAGGACCAGATAAACTAACTCCTAGGGAGGCGTCTGCACCCCCGGAGGAAAGGGAGTGGGAATGTTTTGATGAGGAATATCTCTGGTCACCCGCCTGGGCCGGCCCCGACCCATCAGTGTATATCGCTGAGGGGCCCTCTGACATGGCCCTGCCCCCATCTTATCCGGCATTTATATCGGGGAAAAGGTTCCGCTGCCTAATTGACACTGGGGCAGACCGAACTGTGCTTAGAAAGGAGGAAGTTCCCCTCCACTGGAGGCTAGTTCCGGGGCCCCCTTTATTAGGGGTCGGGGGCAATGCGACCTCTGAGGAGACTAAGGACTGGCTTAAATGGGAAGACGTAGATAGCAACCATGGGGAAGTCAGACCCCTCGTTGCCTCTGGCCTGACAGCTAACTTGCTGGGCCAAGACATTCTAGGAGCGGCTGATGTCTACATTACCAGTAATCCTAAAAATCCTTATGAAAACATATCGGGGAGGGAAGAATACCAACGACAATTTGGTTGTACTAAGAACTTCAGTGATTATAGGGGAGGCCTTTCCTTTGAGGCTTCAAGACCTAATATGCCCCTCTCGCAGGTGAAGCCGCACCCCCAATCCTAAAGGCCACTGCTCTGGTAACGCCTGCCATTACATGGCTCCCAGGATCTCCAGCCTGGGTGGAGCAGTGGCCATTACCACAAGCTACATTAAATATTTTAAATTTTTCAAAAGATCAACCTCTAACGGCCTTTCAAAGGCACTGGACAAATCAAACGCCATATGCCAAAATAGAAGTGTGCTGGAAAGACCAGCTGACTGGGCAATGGCGAGGACCAGATCCACTGATAAGTATGGGCAGAGGATTCGGATGTGTATTTCCTATAGGCGAACCGAATCCAATTTGGGTTCCTGCTAGGAACTTGAAATTCTGCCCTCAGACCACTCAGCAAATGGAAGAAAGCCATGATATAGATTCTCCCCAAGAGGGTGACCTCTTGAGGGCTTGTTTTTCTTCTCTCTTGCAGGACAGACCTTTTGAGGAAGAAGAAAAGGAGTCATGAAGGTTGGACTATTACTCCTGCCATAGTCCAGACTGCTGAAGAAGTGACACTGTTAAGCCTTCAACAAGGACATCTTTTCAGTTCTATGTTTTCTTACCCTCTGCTTCCTTTTTTACCAGAGTATGGGAAGAAATAATTAAGTTTGTTTAGTCTACCCACGCTGTTATTAGGATGTATAATAATTGTAATGTCATCAGTTATTTTCATGCTCGTGTGGTGGTGAAGATCATATCAACGGCAACAGATATTATTGAAGAAGGAGTTCCCCATACCCCAGAGCGTTCGTGGGCATTTATGGCCCTACAGAGAGGTGCAAGCGACCTCTTGAGAATGTCATTACTGGAAGTGCTAGGATGGTAGTCAATGACGGGTAAGATCTCCTGAAAGATGGGGACAACCTAAGACAGGCACATCCTCGAGTACAGGATGGCATCTCTCATGCTCATACAAAAACGAAAAGGGGGAAATGTGGGGAACTGCCTTGAATCTCAGCCTCGCCACGAGGGTGGCCGCTGAGAACTACCTTTGAATTAAATCTCAGCCACGCCAAAGATGGCTGCTGAAAGCCCCCTGGGGTTCAGCTGCGCATGCGCACAACTCTGTGCGTGATTGGAAAATTGAAAGTCGCCTTATTAGCATAGGTGTAACCAATCAGGAGAGACTTCACTCTATATATTCCGTGCCCTGAGCCCCAATAAACGAGTTCTTCCTTCGAGTGAACTTCCTGTCGCGTCTGATTGTCTCCGGCGAGTGGCCAGCGGCCAGCGGCAGAGGCTGCGGCTACGGGTGGACAGCCGGCGCTTACCTCCCTTGCTTCGCCTGTTGGGGCAAGCCTCTCTCCCTGCCTTTCTCCCCTCCGCTGGCTCGGAGGGTCGCAGAAAGAGCTTGTAACACAAAGGGCTGTAGTCCTGACCAAGAGCAGGACCGGTGGGAGAGAGGCTAGAAACTCCAACAAAGTTAATCTATACTTTTGACACTTTCTGAAACAAAATTCTGGGGGTATTTTTTTAAAAAAACCCAATAAAACAATTCTAACATTTATCTGGAAAAATAACTGTTGTAAAAAAAAGGAACAATGTTTGTGTACTTGAGTGTATATAGTGGGGCTATTAATGTATCAAAGGGTATAATTGATAGTAATTAATATCAAATGGTATTTGTATAGGAACAGACAGGCCAATAGAAGGCATAAGAGTCTTAGAGATCAAGAAATATATGGGAATCTGGAAGTACAGACTGCTAACAGTAGATGACTGGCTTTCAGTTATATAACACAAAAGGGTATACTATCAGAAAAGTTCTGTTATGGTTTCATTTAGATTACTATTATTGATTCCAACAAGCTCTTTTGGACAAACCAGACCTAACTAAACACAATTAATTGAAAACAACTAAAAAATGAAAAATTTAACTTACCCTTCATAGTGTGTTGTATATATGGGACTTCAAAGAGAAAATTAAGGATTGAGTCTGGCCACCAGACCAGAACTTCTTAAACTGTTTTCAAAATGTGTTCCAACCATTAGTTAGTCATGAAACCATTCATTCATTCTATAAACATTTATTGAATGCCTACTACATACCAGGCACTCCTCTGGGCATTTGGACTATACGTCAGTGAATCAAAAACCTCTGCCCTCATGAAACTTATTCTAGCAGGGGCAGGTGGTGAGGCCACAGGCAAACACTATTTCATATTACTATGTATGTGTTAAAAATTAGGATATGTTAAAACATTGAGCAGAGTAAGGGAGGAAGGAGGGTTCTGGGGGACAGGTAGGTTTTGATTTTAAAATGGTTATTAGGCCTCATCAAGAAGATGCCATTTGACCAAACATGTGAAAGAGGCAAGAGAGTAAGGCATACGTTCCTGGCAGAGAGAACGAACGACACATGCGAAGGCCCTGTGGTGTGTGTATGTCTGGCACATTCAAGAACATGAAGGTCAAGGTGACTGAAGTAGAAAGAGAGTCCAAGTAGTAGGAGATGAAATCAGAGAAAGGCAAAGGGGGCTAGATCACGTAGGGTCATTGCAGAGACAGTAGCTCTTATGACTGTGTGAAAAGGGAAGTTAGTGGGGGTTTGGGACAAAGTTATGATGTTATATGACAAATTATAAAAGGATTATTCTGACTATTTTTTTGAGAAAAACTTGTAGGTGAGCTTGTGCGGAAGGAAGGAAACCAGTTAGGTAGGAGGCTATGTCAATAATCCAAGTGAGAGATGGACAGTGACTTGGACAATGGTGGTACCAGTGAGGGAAAGTGGCAAGAGGTTTGATTCTTGAGATATTTTGAAGGCAGAACCCAGGTTTTGGCTTTGAAAAGTTAGAAGGACAGAAAGACCATAGGAAATTTTAGGTTTTGGAAATCAGGATTTCGGTTTCTGAACATGTCAAACCTTGAGATTGTGTATCAGATATCCAAGTAGAGGTGTTAAATAGGTAGATGGGCATAACAGTCTGGCACTGAGAAGAAAAGTGTGGGCCTTTAACTAAGCCCTGGGCTCTGTACTATCCAGATTTCAGGAAGAAGAGAACCACCAAAGAAGCTGAGAAGGAGCATGCACTGAAGTAGGAGGAAAACCAAGATAGTCTGGCTTCTAGAAATAATTAAGGCAGGATTGATGAACTGTGTTAAATGCTAGTAACAGGTTAACAGGTTAAGATGGAGAACTGACCATTAGATTTAGGAACATGGAGGTTACGGGTAACTTTGATCAAAGTTTTGATAGAGCACATAAATCAAATCAGTTACAGAATAGAAGAAAGAAACTGGAGACAGTGTAACAATGCTTTTGAATTTCGGAGGATTCCACCTAGCCCTTTGCTTTAAAATAGAACAAAATTGAAAAGAAAATAACTCTATTCAATCAAAAAACATATGAAAGCCACCATACTAAATTACTTTTTTCAAAAAAAAGAAAGGAAAAAACACATCTACGGTCACATTAATGCCGAAAGAACCATTTACCTTTAACTACCTTGACTGATTATGTCACTATTAGGTAAATGACTCCAAAACGCTAGTGATAATCAAGTGTTCAAAGCTTTATAGGTTGTCATAATAAAAAGTTTCCTTGACTAAAGAAAATCATTTAGTAATCATTAAAAGCAATCGTTCTGTAGGGCAATGGAGTGTTCTGCTTCATCATGAAGAAAGTCGGTAATTTCTGGTTAAGCACTGATCATATATGTCTGATGGAGAATAGGCTCTAAGGAGAAACTAATCAATCTGTATCTCATGCAAAAATCTGAATATTGAGTTCTCAAGTTCTAAGCAGACATTACTATTATAAAACAGCTTCAAAAATATTCAAAAACTCAAAGCTGCAAATACATCAGTGAAGATTAGAAGAAAACAAAAAAGCTTTTTAAAAACCATATTCATAGAGATTGTCTTCCTCAAAGACAACACAGCAAAGCAATCATATACGATCTTAAAAAGTAAAACCAAAAATATGCACAATTCCTCCTAAACCTTTATATTTCATATTAGATGCCACTTCCTCTGAGAAACTAACCACTCAACCTCCCAAATGGAACTGAAGTGTCCAGTCTCTTACAGTTCCTTAGCACCCTACACCTTGCCCATCACAGCACTATTACTGTGTAATGTCCACCTTAATCTCTCACTTGGCAAAAACTCAGTGCAAGTAAGGACCAGGGTCATCTCTGTCATCAGATTAGCAGCTTCACATATCAAGCATTAAAGAAACATTTTTTTGAGTGGATGAACAAGGCACTGATAAAGAATTTCATGACCTCAGGCCTTCGTGGAGAATAGTTTCTCTACTCTCACATTAGTCTGTGCAGGGGAGCGCCTACAAGTCACAGGGCCCTTTGTGGAACAGAGGCTCTTTTTGTATGTCAAATGAATAAATGTAATTCAATCATATGGTAAGAAACAATTTTGGTAAGATAAAATATACACATATTTTACTGACGCACTATAAAAGTATAACTCTGAGTTTACAAGAAAGAAAAAAAGTTGTCAAATTAAGTTTGATTTGCTGTTTCTGAGTTTTTGAAATTAGTATTTTTTACCTACCTGTTTGTACTAACAGAAAAGTAATAGCAGGCACCAATTGTTTAGCAAAGAAAAAAAAATACATATTCAGATCTTTTTTCTGCTTGTTGAGATAAAAAGCCATTGGTCACCATTAGCAATGAATACCTCAGTCCAATTCTGGAACCAATTTGAGATCAACTACCTAAAGCCACCCAACTTCTCCACAGATAAGTTTTCTTTTCCATTGATGGCTTCATTTTTTCCCTCGTTTTGCATATCCATTTCTTATTTCCCTTTATTTTCTAGAACAGTACTTCTCAAAGTATGGTCACTGGACCATCTGTCCAAATGAGGTAGAGTGGTGTGAAATGCACCGCTGCAGACTACCACACCCAGGTTACCAACAGTCAGTTCAAATCTCTGGGGAGAAGGCAGATATCTACATGTTTAATAAACCTCAGCTAATTCTTATGCACACTAAAGCCTGAAAGACATTACTCTGAAAAGTGACTCAACATTTTTTGCTTTAAAATGAAGCCTCAACAATTCAGCTGTTTGTCTGATTTGACCACAAGCTTACAGATTTTCGGTCTTGTGGAGGGCTTGATGTGATGCAAATTCAGAAACGGCAATCCTTGTTGTCAAAGACAGAAACTGTATTTTAATGGTATAGTCTCATAAAGCTTCTTATGGATAAATCTAGATCACCAAAAGAGATTATTATTGCTACTTGGAAGCATCTCAAAGAATGTGGAGCTGTCAGTTTTCATAGCTAAATCTTTAAATATCACCTAAAGTTGATCTGTAGTCAGAAAACAGTACAATATTTAGATTCCAAATCTCTGGTCTCTTTGAACTAAGCTAAAGTGATCAAATGTTAATATTATTACTTGGGTCATTTTTTTTTTTAAATCAATGAAAGCTGAGCTAACCTACTAATAATATGTTAGTATTCAACTCAAAAGCCTTACTCAGAAATTAGAATAATTTCTTTCACCCTAAAGTAAATTCCTTTAGCTATCAATCAACTTCAATTTACAAATCTGTTTCTGTAGCAAGCTTACAAGGTTACACTTGGGATAAGCAGACCAGACACTGCGGCTCCTTTCAATGAAAATGTCTGTACCCTGTGCCAAGATGACTAGTGTCAGGACTGGGTGGGTTGGGGGGTTGAATCCAGAGAAGCTTGCTCTGCTAGTTCACTTTAAAACTCTGGCTCTGCTCTGAACATGCACTACTGGCCACAGACCCATATAAATTTCCTTTTATATCAACCCTCAAATAATTAGAATAGGGCTGCAAAACAGGCTAAACTCTGAAGGTTAAGACTTAAATTCCAGCTCTGCCAACTGCAGAAAAGTCAATGTATCTGGCTTTTACTTCCTTCTCTGGAAGAAAATGAGATAAATCTAGATGAGTAATTTTCAACTGATGGAGTTGGGGGCAGAGCTAATCCCCCTAAGAAGAGGGGCATACTTTTCATCATCCCCAGGCCAAGAAGCACTGCTTTGGCGATGCACTGCTACTGACTCAAGGGTACAGGATCCTTCAGGCCCAGCTGACCCAGTATGTTCTGTAAACTGAGGACTCTAGGATTTCTATCAACCCCTAAAGCCTTATTACTGAAGCAAGGTTTTTTGAATTTCAAAAGCTTGAAAATTCTTGGTTTGGTGTTTGCTTACTAGACGGCTATCTAGAAATTCTCTCCAACAGAAAAGTATATTTTTTCTCTCAAGCTTTTTCACAGCTGACCAAGAAAAGCCAGGGTATTCACCTAGTTCACTGCTGGGTTAGCATAGTTTTTAGTGCTTCCTATTCCCAAATGGCCACTTTAACTTATATATATCCTTACATAATGATACATGGTTGAGTGAAAATTAATCAAATCTCTACTTTAGTTCTCAGCAAGGAACAGTGGAAAGTATGACAGGTTTGAAGTCAGACCTGGATTAGAATCCTGGTTCCATTAACAGCTAAAACAACTCAGGCAAATCACTCAAGCCCTATCTATGCTTCAGTCTGCCAGCTGTAAACTTTGGTGAATAGTTGCCACAAAGTTGTACTTGAGTGTTAGAATGGAAGATGAACTGAAAGTGCCTAACAGTGCACACTGCAAGCCTTCATAAACTGTGGTTACAACTGTCACCATTACTATTATCGTTCATGTCTGTGAGGTAAGTCCCAGAATTCCCAGAATCTCCTGCCTGGCCTCAGTACATTTACATATCAATACCTGTACTGCTGCAGCCTCTGGGGCAAGAGGTGGAGAAAGGACGACCATTCTCTCCTCCCATCAGTTCCTGATACATAATCAGTTTGACAGTCACCAAGGACCTACCAATGGAGTTTCTCCGGGAAGGGGCGAGCGGGAAGCAGAGAGGGCAAAGAGGGGCAAAGCCCAAGAGGCGGCTGGAGGAGACAGATGGGGCCGAGTCTGGCCTGAGGATTCGAGCAAGTTGTGGGGAATAAAAAACGATTTCTCTCAACCAGCCCTTTCCCTTGACTTATTTTGGTTTCACCAGTTTCATAAGGCATTCGCCCCAGGCTGGGAACACCCTTTCCCCTGGAACTAACTATATTTGGCGTAGTTAGCAGGATCTGGTGAACCTGAAATCTGTCTTCACGTGTGGGATGTTTGGGTGGGCTGCCTCTATAGATGGTGGGGAGACACCCAGGAAACCCTCTGTGGTGGTGGGGAGACACTCTGGAACCCCCACATAGATGGTGGGGCTACACCTGGAAATGCCCCTGGGGATGGTGGTGCTTCACCCAGGGATCCCCCTGTGGGTGGTTGGGATTCACCTGGGGATTCCTCGGGGGGTGGGGGGGATTTGATCTGGGGTAAAGTGCCTCCTAGAAGAGTGGGCCCCTTCCCAGAACTGGGGGAGGGTGGGGACATCTGAGGCAATGGAGTTGGTGCTCTGCAAAATAGGGGACTCCTTGGGGGAACTGAGTAGCCTCGGGGCAGCAGGAGATATGGGGTGGCCGTTTCTCATGGCACTGGAAAGGGTTACCAAGGAGAGAGACACACTTCAGTGCTGACTGGAAGAACAGGAAAATGAGATGTGGAATTCTCTGAAAAGGGAACAAAAGCTATTGAAAACTGAGGTTGCACTGCTGAAAGACATACTAGCAGTGAGGGAGGAGGCAGCAGAAAAATGCAACCTGCAAGAGACTGTGGGGGAGGTGAAAGAAGGGGTGGTGCCTTCAGCCCAAGAGGTGGCAGAGATGTCAGGGAGGAGGAGCCGCGGAGGGCGAGGGGGTGGAGCCGAGGGAAGAACGGTTGCCAAGGCCACTGCCTGAGGCACGAGCCCCTCCCATACTGGAGGGCCACCTGGTTGTAGTTAAGAAAATAAAAACGTAACAACCATGGGTTCCTTAGGGGGGGAAGCAGCCCCCTCCCTAGGATGTGGAGCACCCCCACTCCACCCCTATACCCAGTAAGCTGGTGGATTTGAGCACCCAGTTTTGGCAGAAGCCCTCGGAACCTTTGCCTACATGGCTTTTGCGTCTTTGGGATTTAGGAGTAGATGGCATTGTTCTGTCTGGGCCAGAAATGGGTAAACTGGCTTCTCTAACAATTCATCCCACTCTCCGGCAGAGATTACCAAATGCCCATCAGACCCCAGGGAATCATGCACTTTTGGACTGGCTGATGCAGGCCTCAAGGTAATTTGGCCTAATCGGGATGATTTACCATACTTCCCCACTAGCTGGCAAGTGTATGTAGAGCTCCAGAAGGTTTTACAGGAGTTGGGCATGAAAAATATCATCTACAATATGGACAATGAGTTGTTCACCACAGGGATGAAAAATCTGGTGCTCCATATAGCTCCCCCATCTCTCTTTGGGTTCCTAGTGACTATTCTTGCCTCCCACGTAGGGTAACCCATAAGTGAGGCTACTCATACTGTAGCAGATCTGGGGGAGGTTGAAGCAATAAGAGAATGGAAGGAAATAAGGTCAACAACCGAAAGGAGGGTTTCAAAGGGCCCCGTGAAGGTCTTGAAGACCCAGATGTAGGTTGATTTGATAAAGGCAGGGGTATGAAAGAAAAACTTTATGGGCAACCCAATTGGATCTTGTTAGAACTGTAGCACCAATTAAAGCTAGAGCAGCTGTTCTAGCTGCTGAAGTCCAGGCCACGGAAGCCAGAGGTAAAGCGCCATGTCCAGCCTGTGTGCCAGCAGTACTTCCTTGGGGAGACATGGACATGCAGAACCCACCTGGACCCTTGTCAGAGGACAGTTGGGCATTACAGTTTGACAGAGGCCCCATGTTGAGTAAATGATCAGTCCCCAGTGAATGTGTAGTATGCCCTTGCTTTGGTGGACACAGGAGCTGGATGCTCCTTGATTTACTGTGACCCTGAATGGTGTCCTGGGGCCCACACTTTTACAATGGTTGCAGAGGTGGGCTGTCAAGAGTGGAATGAGCCTGAATCCCCTTCGGAACAGGGAAGTCTAATGTTGTGTATGATGTTATGCTCACCTGATGGTTTTACAGATAATTCTGGCATTATTGCAAGAAGACTCTTGTAGGCTACTGGAGTGTTTACCCTGCACTTGGCACAAATGCTCAAGTCCTCGTGCCCCTTAGTACACAAAGGCTCAGGTGGGCTCAGATAAAACATGTGTAGTTACCTCCACCATTGCAAAATGGACAAACTAGATGTCTACATGACTGGGGTCTCTGGCAGCAACTTGCAGGCTGTTTGCCTTGGCATCCCCAGGGGATGATGGAGCAGACAACTTGGTCCAGGGCAGAACACAATGTGGGCTATAGACTGTAGGTGAGGCCTGCCTCTGACATTTGGAGAAGTCATTAGAGCCTGGCAGGAACACATTATGTGACCGAGCCCCACAGCAACCTGGAGACTACGTGGCCTTGGACGTCTTGACACATGGGCTGGTGATGGCTGCCCCTACTGGCACCTTGGGGACAAGGCCTGGAAGCTGGCCTCCTGTGTGTTCCTGGAGTAACTGCAGAGCACCCCCAAAGAACACAGTAGTGCACCCAGATGGCTGGAACGTAAAAGCACCTGTGGAGAAGCTTTGTCTTATTATTGTGGCCAGTGCCTGTGCTTCCAGTTGCACTACATCTACAACTGTCCTGCCACTGTCCTCTCACAGGACCACTCTCTGCCTGCACCCTACCTGATGAATTGCCCATGCTGGTGACATTAAACATGTATTGTGTCACCCTTAAGGTTATTCTTTTCTACAGTCTGTGGCTTGGGCCCACCTCCTGGCTATAGCTGCTGCTTGCTGAGTGTGCACAGAGCTCCTTACTAGTTCAGCTGCTGGACTTCTGTGGAACAGGCAAGCCATGGACTTAATCTAAGTAGGACTTTGAACCCAGCTGGATCCTCAGGCTTGAGGATTGTCATGATTTTTGCACAATTTCTGTTGAAATTGTATGTTATTAATCTTGCAGTACTCCAGTTTTCTCTCATAGAGGTTGTTGCACAAGACTGGGGGATGTGTAGAGTGTAAGGAGAGAATTCTGGAGGGGTGGGTTGTGGGGTAAATAGCGGATTTTCCATAATCTCCCACCTGGTCTTAATACATTTACATATCAATAGGTGTTTATTGCTGCAGCCTCTGGTGCAAGGGTGGAGAGAAAATGGCTGTTTTCGCTTCTCTTCTGTTCCTGGTATGTAATTGGTCTGGCACTGCCAGTCACCAAGGACCTGCCAATGGAGTTTCTCCCAGAAAGGGCAGGTGGGAAATAGAGAGTGCAGGGGGGAAATAGAGAGTGCAGGGGGGAAGACTGCCAGCAGTGGCTGGAGGAGATGGATGGGAACGAGCCTGGCCAGCGAATTTTGAGCAAGCTGTGAGGAATAAAAATTGGTGTCTCCCAACTGACCCTTTCCCTTGACTTGTTTCACCAATTTCATAGGGGATTTGCCTCTGGCTGGGAATACCCTCCCCCCAAGAGCTACAATATTTCTTTGCCCTAGTTTGAAATTGGCATTCTTGATTTTTGACTTGTGCCCCAAGATTACCAGGGCCAGTGAGATGCAGAAGGAAAAGAACAAGCCCTTCGCTGACAAAAGAATCGGTGAATTTGGGAATACCCGACTGGAAAAGAAGACAAATCACTAATCACAAAGGTTAAAGAGGAAACCCAGCAAGAATCAACTGGGTGTTTGAGGTAAGTGTGTTGACTTGAATAGTAAGGCAAAAAAGTCTCAGAAATACTCCAGTTGAAGTATATAAATATGTAGAAATCTCACTCGCATTTTAAAAAATGAAATCAAAAATTAAAAAAAATTTTAAAAAAAGCTTTTCAGTGACAATCTAGTTTCCATGGGAATTGTTTTTCTAGATAGCATCAAATTGGTTTCCTATCTTAAACTGCACTACCTAGATCACTAACATTTGTATTATTAAGTCTCTGGACTTAAAGTACTTTCAATGTGAATTTTCCTCCTACTGTGTCCATCTGTTATTTTCTTGTGGGCCCATAGGAAATTAAGATGTAATAAACATTCAGTTCTTAGACTTTATAATATTTTTATATAAGTATTCATATCCACTGAGGAAAATGATAAGGCTGTGTGCAGAAACCTTACACTTATTTTCCCTTTTTCACTATCCAAGGGGTCATTATTTTTATGGAAGAATAAAAAATCACCATACATATAAGAACTAAAGCCAAGGAAAATAAATGATCGTAACTATAAAAGGTAAATTTGTCAGGGATAGCAAGTGATCTTTGGTATCCAATAGTGACATTAAATCCTTATTACTGATATAAACTATGAATTATGTAAATTATAAATTATCCACTGTCAATGTGGAGAGCCAGCTCAGAAGGGGTGAAACATCAAGGCCACTGCCTCTTCACGGTTGCATCTCATCAAAGTTAGCGGTGATCGCCTTCCCAGGATGCATTTCACCCAGTGCTGCTGTTCCTCCACCAGTCAGGTTGGGGCCATGGTGAGCTCACTTTCCATGATGACACTCCCTGCCATGTCAAGCTGGCTGGATTAAAATGATCCATGCCTAAGCTCTCCTCATGTAGTGTCAACATTTCACTAAATAAACATTCGTTTTAAAAGTCTCAAGTCCAAAAATAAGGTAGAAACAGCAAAGAAATGGATGGCTGCTACATTAAAAACAGCACAAGCTATAAACACAAATTCAAGATATATCCAGTTATTACACACAGCATGGCTACTTATGAAACTGCTTAGGGTGAGTTCTGGAGGAAGGTTATAGGCTTAGAGCAGACAAAAATGAAAAAAAAACCCAAACTACCTCAACAGCTGCAAGGCCGAGGCATACTCCTCTGAGTCCCATATGTTCTTTTTTAAACATGCGCAATACAGCTCTCTGATCTGTAAGTAAACGGCATACTAGTGAGGAACCAAAAGTGATGTATTAAGCTGGCACACTACTAGTTCGGAAAAATCATAAATGGTCAAGACAAAAAAATTTTTATTATTAAAAACAACCATCTTCTTAAGATGACAAGAGACTTGGTCTATATCATTTGGATCAAGCTTTACAGGAACACCATTTACATAAAAGCAAAAGGAGACTATACTGGGATTGGCTGATATGACCGGTCACTTTGCAATAAGGAAATGATAAGAACAATGTGAATATTAAAAAGAAGGCTTAATGGCAGAAATAATGTTATATGCAAGTCATTCTTACATATTTATATTTGTTCTGTAAACAGTTAAGGATGCAAAGATTTAGGAATACAGAATACTTCCATTAACATCCACTCTAGAGATGGCTCATAGATTAATGGTATGATACAAAGGCCCACAGAGCATAAGTTTGCAAGGAGAAGTACTGCTTCCCTTTTAGTTCCTGGTGCAATGCAAGATTAACCATTAGGCATTCTCAAACAGATTCTTTTTTCCATTTCACTAAGGTGGAGAATCAGCTTTCTCAGAGCAAGTGACACTCTCAGTGAAAGTGACAAAGAAGTATTAAAGGAAGAAAGTTAAAATGCCTTTGTACAAATACACCAGAGGGGAAGCAACACCACTGGAATTGATGTGGTAGTTTCCTCACCATAGCCATCAGAACAAAATACTGTTTCAATTACCAGTAACGTGTATAGCTGGAATGGAAGATTTGGATCCATTTCAAATTCTGATGCCTGAATGTTGCAGAAATCAAAGCAAGAAACTAATTACTACTGCACAAATTTCAAATGAGGAAATTTTGATTACCTGTCGACCCAGTGGGTACTGGGGAAGAGAAGAGGTGAACTGATGAAGACATCTCAAAACCAGGAAGTAATTTGTATGGTAACCATGCAGGTTTTCTAGTAACGCTTTTGTTTCCTTCTAATAATTAAAGAACACATTACAAACATGTAAGTCAGTAGTTAAAAGAAATATAATAATAAAATCTACTTCATGGATATATATTTCTAGAAAACATGAGAAGATTCACAATTACGAATTAACTTCCTTAGCTAGAGGGTATTATGCTCAGTGAAATAAGCCAAGCCGAAAAAGACAAGTATCAAATGATCTCACTCATATGTGGAGTATAAGAACAACAACAAAAAAAAACTGAAGGAACAAAACAGCAGCAGACTCACAGAACCCAAGAACGGACAAATAGTTACCAAAGGGAAAGGGTTTGGGGAAGATGGGTGGGAAGGGAGGGATAAGAGGGAAAAAGGGGCATTACGATTAGCAGATGTAATGTTGGGGGGGCATGCGGAGGGCTGTACAACTCAGAGAAGACAAGTAGTGATTCTATAGCATCTCACTACGCTGATGGACGGTGACTGTAATGGGGTTGGTGGGGGGGACCTGATGAAGAGGGTAGTTTAATCACCATAATATTGCACATGTAATTGTAGATTAATGATACCACAATAAATTATTTAAAAAAATTAACTTCCTTAATTCTGAGAATTTATAATGCACACAAAATCCAGGATAAAGACTAGGCGTTTCTGATCTACTATCAAGTCTGGTGATATTTTACCCACATCAAAATTAATACTGTAACTTAACTTCCTCCTATCACAAGCATTGCAACAATAACTTGACTCCAAAAACACAAGTGTGCAAAGAAGCACCCACTGCTTGTGCCAGTCACCTGGTGAGTGCCACCATGAGGTAGGCCTTTTGCCCTTTACCTCAATGGCACCAGAAGGGTGAGATCACTGGAGAGCCCAGGAACAATGGAAGTTCTGTTTATAATGTACGCTTTTTCTTAAAGTACCGCTAGAGTTGTGTGTGAAAGGGAAGAAGGAAAGGCTAGAAGAAACACCACAGGTGATTCTGATAAATCCCTGCCTCTTGTTGAGAATTTCTAATACTGGTTTTATTCACTTTACCTATTAAGAAGTAAAAGTGAATGAGCAATCTGAAGCCCACAAACTTTATAATTTAGAATCCACCAAGTATGATATGGGAGAAAATGTCTTAAGAAACCTATGGGATGACTAATCTCAGAAATCAGTTCCAAAGGGGTTTGTTTGTTTTTCACCCGGGGTGGGGGGGGGCGGGCGGTATAGGAATTTTTTTTCTAGAACTTTCTGTAATAGTTTAGAAACGATCTTAAAACACAGCCTATCAAGTGTTTTTCAGGCCTCAAATACTTTTATAACTGCTTATTTCTGTAACATTTTCCTAAGAGGATTGTGATCTATGGCATGGCCTTCATTTTTTTGCTCCTCTAAGTCAAATAAAGGACTTTAAGTATTGGGCTTTTTTCCAGCAGTATCTTGCAGATACCTGTTATTTTTAGCAGGCAAACATGCAGAAAACAACACCTCAGACATCAATAAATTCAACCAGATCTAACTTACTATACAGAAAAAAACACCTTAGACATCAATAAATTCAAGCAGATCTAACTTACTATATAAGGCAACAAATTTAATGTATTTTCCTAACTCTCTTAGAAACCAATTCCTTGGTCAGTAATCTATGTATCTGAAAGTATAGGTCAAGTGAAAGAAAAGCTTTTAGTATCAAAATGTTTTTCCTCTCACTATTTGAGTTAGCTGGTAATTTTAAAAATCTAGGTCTCCTATCATAACAAAGGGTACAACTACCACTGGGAGAGTTCACTTTTATTTTTACTGTAAGCTATAATACAGAGAATGCACAAAGCCACTAACTGTGTGCCTTGATGCTGCTTAAACAGCTTTTAAATGGGGGAATATTCTGTAGAAAAGGGAACCTATTACTGAATAGCAGACTTCATGTTCCTTGCACTCTTGTTATTTTGCTTTGTAGGGTAACAGTATGTACACACAACTGGGTGTTACAGAACTGAATGACACCTTCCCTGCATCTACTTGGAAGAGAAAAGAAAAATAAATGTCATGGGTAATGTACATTCAGCAGACTATGCCCTGGAGTACAGACATGAACATGTTTTTCTCCCAGATGGTCTTAGTCCCTTCACGCTTCTCCCTGGGTGATTATATGCCTGTGCTGAGTGGAATTCTAGCATTTAAAAATGCTTTGCTTTGTTCATATAACATGGCAGACTAATTTCATCTGATGCTCAACTGAGTGAATGGAGTTCTGGTTCCAACACTGGAAATAAAACTGGCTCTGCTGGACTTAATGAAAGGAGATCTGATACACCTTTGTAAGGGATTTGCAAGAATAATTTTGACTATCCCAGATCTTTGCTTATGTGCTGACTTCAGAACCTAATCTCCACTTAAGGAAGATTCTGTTATTTATATCTGTGTTATCAGTTGCCTCAGAAAACAGCACAAATGATTAACTTTTTTCATGTAACTGTTCTCTTAAGTTCTTTGTCTTATGGAGACACATATCTACAAATGCCTTTACCTATCTAGGGCAACAATCCCTAATGGACTTTACTAACACTTTTTTATAAACTCAAACCTGTAGAGGGTTTAGATGTCTGAGAAAATTTCCCACTCAATACATTACAGCATCTTCACACTATGCACATGCAAACACAAAGCCATTGAAATAGTAGTCCTGTTCCCCAATCATTACATTTTTCCTCCAGCATCTTTCTGTACACTAGTCATAGGGGCCACTGTTTTATTTCACAATTGTGAAATAGGATCATTAGGATGATTCTTTTCAACAGAGACACACTTTGCCCAGGAATACCCATTATTTCCCAAAGTGATACATTTTTTTTCTGTTTTTGAAACATTAAGACCTCTTGGTCTTTGCTGATCTTTGACAGTTACAGGTACATAGTATTGCTGGGCTATAAGAAAAACAGCAAATACAGCCAGCCTTCTCCCTCTTTCTCAAACGTGCCAGACATGCTCCAACCTCAGGTCCTTTCCACTTGCTGTGGCTCTGATTGGTATTCTCTTCCTCCGCATTCTTGCATGGCAAGCTCTGTAACTTCCTTTAGATCTTTACTCAAAAATTCACCTTCTCAGTGAGGCCCTTACTTAAAATTTCAATCGCACTTCCCATGCACACTGAAATTCATATTCCCTTTCTTGCCTACCTTGCTTTTTCCTTAGCAGTTATTACTAACATAGATTACATTTTACCTGTTTCCCTTGATAGCAGGTAAACTCCATGAAGGCAGGGGTTTTAGTCTGTTTTGTTCACTCTTGTATTCTTGGCACCTAGATTAATACTTAGCACACAGTAGGAACTCAAAAAATATTTGTTGAATGACAAAATACATTAATGAGTGGAGGCCGACAATCTGTTGGTCTTCTAAACAAAGGCAACTGCTTGTTGTCTTGCTGAGGGTGGGCCAGATTTACTAATTTTTCAAAGGAAGACAAAAGTCTGGATTTTTAATGTAAAATTTCTCAATTTGTTAATATTGGCTTAGCTTTAAAAAAAACACATTTGTCATTTGTTCAAAAATCATTCATGTATTGTTTGCTTATATGACAAGGTCTCTGTCATTACTGAGGTAGTTACTTTTGTTGGAAGAGAAGCCATTGGTTATGTAAAATATAAATATATATAGGAAAAGAAGATTGGGTCAAGTAGAACTGAGGTAGAGCAGGAACACACAACAGCATCCTGATTAATTTTTCCTGCCTATGATGAAAAATGCCAAAACAAAACAGTATAGTAAGAACAGGAGGGACTCCATCTTAAGGCTAAGATTCCATTTTAAAAACTAGGGAGTTAGGAGGTAAGATTCCTTGTGTATTTTATAGTAATTAGCCAACAACTGACAATTATATGAAGTCCTTAATGATACGTCCCCACTGCTTGAGGGTAACCACTATCTTGGAGAAGAACAGGATCACTAAATTCCTTGTGTTAAGTTTATCTTACAGAATATCTAGGGGACCGATCATGCTATAGTCTCTGCCACTGAGACAGACATCAGAAGGCCACATATCAGCCTATGCTCCCTCGGCCCTTTACCCCATTCTTGAAATCCTTAAAAAACCCAAATCCTAAGCCTTTAAGCGCACTTCTCCTTTGAGGCTGCCCACTCCCCTTTAAGTGGGTACTTTGCCTTAAATAAAGACTTCTTGCTATTCAACTTACTGCGTTTTCTCTCACGCTCTACCAAGCTTGTCTGGGCGTTAAATAAAGAGACATTTTCCAGTGGTGTCTTTGTTACTTTGCTACTTCACTCACTTTTCTGGACTTAAGCATAAGTCGTCTCTCTCTGTGTTCTACTTTAGTCAAGCAGGGAAGGGCTACTGAGATCTCTGGTTTGGGCTTGCAAGTTCCCATCATCTCAGTGACCCCGACAGGACTGCAGCTGCTGACTATGCTCTTTAGCAGTCTGCTCCCATATCTCCTTTCTTTGCTTTGGGACCTTCTCACTCCGTCCAGTGCTCCACAGCTCCCCAAAATCCTGGGGCAGAAGCGGCTTAGTTCCCATGCCATGCAGATTCTGGTGGACGGACACTAGATGCCAGGTGGCCCTGGCTTCAGGAGTTGGCAAGAGATCGGCTTTATGCCAAGCAGGAGTTTAATGCCCTTCCCTTTCCTCCCTCTGCTCTTCCTTGCTCTCTCCTGCCTGCTTGGCTGCTGCCATTCACTACCACTCTCAATTTAATGAATTTCTTCCTTACCTACACTCGTCTGACCGGACCACGAATTCTTTCTCGATCAGAGTCAAGAACCCTCCCTGGGGCTAAGGTCTCACCAAGTATGCAGGGAGATCTCCCTAGACTGGACTGCCCAACAAGAGAACTACATTTGCTATGATGCTCAGTTTTTGCATTTACTTCTCTTCTAATTCCATAGCATTAACACTATGTTCAGAATTTTATGTGTGGGATAAGACTGACCCCAAGATTTAAAGAAAGTGTGTAAAAATGACTATGAATATTTGTAACTTGTTAATTTCCATCAATTCAGTGATCATTAAAAACTTGGAAAATTGACTTATACTTAGTTTCAGGATTAAGAGCTATCAGCATTTTCTCATTTATCATCTTGCTAGAACTAAGCATTTTTCCTACCAGAAATTCTGGGTGACAGTGTTCCCAAAGCTGACTTACCATTTTACAGCTACCTAACAAGCACCAAACCAAACCACAGCTTTCTCCCAGCTCTTGTGCATCATGCGCACCAGCCCTCTCGTCTGTCTCAACCTGAGGCTTTCCGTATTACTATCCCAGCAGCTCAGGTCAGAAGCACTGGATGAAGGGGTTAGATTTACTGCCAGTTCCTAACATGCTACTGCCCAATGCCCAGCTCATCTGATCACATTTGGCAGTTTGCTTTGCAGTTTTCTTCTCTTTTCCTTTTATTATTTTTTCTAAGATTTTCCCCCTCCTCTTGCTCTTTAGGTCTGTCAAAAGAAACAGAAAGAAGAGGTGGGGACAAAAGTCTCCATCAAACTCATGAACTAATTTTGTGCCTTCTGCTCATGAATCACCATGATAAGCATACTAACTGGTGAAAAGAAGTCCTTATTCTATGACCTCAGATATTTCACTTCCTTTTTCTCAGCTCCTGTTCTTCATTTGTAAAATAAACATGCTAAATCACATTATCCTTCTCATAATAACATATTATAATTCTAAGTTCAAGACTTACTTCCCACTCTCAATGGACTTAAAATCCAGCTGGGTACAAAGGCACAGAGACATGAAACTTTAACAAGTCAGGATAATAAAACTTCAGCTGCCACCTGCAAGGGGTCGAATCTGTGTGTTCTAAATAGCATGAAGTTTAATTCTTTAAGGACGGAAACTATGCCAAAGAGCTTTAAGGATGATTTGAGTAAAAATATATAAATTGATTTCCTTAGTCACTCATTAAATATACTGTAACTTCTTGAAAAGGCAGGATCAACATGAACATCAAATCATTTCTGGTAATACAGATGATGTGGCTGAAGAGAGCACAGGACTGAAATGGGCATATTCTTAGCTATGGGGTTGGGACTTGTTTTAAATAAGTCATTTGAAAATTGTGTGTGTATGCATGTCTATGTAGATGACATTGGTATATACAATACATAACTATATAATGACATAACTGCATCTACTTGGTGGGGAGAAAGTGGTTGTTTCCCTTTCTTTAAGTGGAACAGCAGCATGTAGTGCTGTGTAAAACCTGGCTACCTGACTGCAAAGGCTGAAGCTGCCTCAGATCAAGTGGTTTGTAAGCCTCCTATAATCATCTTCATATTTACTTTGCTACAGTATTTGAAAACCCCATTTCTGATTTCTCAAACACTAATAAAGAACCGTAGGTACCTTCCTGTCAGCTTATACTATCTGCAATGAAGTATCGCAGAAAGTGTGTGGACTTTGATGTCAGGCCTGGGGATTAATGCCGATCTTCCATTTGCTAAATGTGACACTTTAGAAAGGGAAGTTACTTGAATCATTTTGTGACCCTTCTCATCTATACAAAGGGATGAGAACTACTGTCTTATGTAGTAGCTGTGACTCACAATGAGACAACGCATAAAAATTATCCACTAATTGGGAAAAGCTGTTAATATTCTCCTATCCTCATAAAACATTTGCTGATAGAAAGGAAGAGCATTTTTCACTATCTAAAAAAATCGTTCCAGTATTTCCAGCCCTAGTGTTTTTTATTATCAGATAATGATAATAATTGTGCAAATATGATATGAGACCACCATCTTTTTCAAAGCTCCCCTTCATATCTGACTTGAAATGAAACTTCAGGTATAAGTTATAAAAATTATATCTTTGCAAATATAGTAAATTTGAAAGCTTTAAGGCACTTATGACAGCACAATTTCTCCTGAATTAGAGTTTCATAAAGTTTGAAGTTAAAAATCACAGAAAGCTTGATTACTAAAACACCACTATGGGGCAAAAACATGATAAAAATATATCCAGTGGCTGCTCCTGCTATTTCATCTAAAACCTATCATTACCTAACATGGTAGTTTACCTATCTTCAATTAAACCTATGCACAGAAATAAAATTTTAATGAAAAATTAAAATGATTTACCCAGTCAGAAAAAAATTACTGATAAGGTGTTTAATAAACAAGTAAGTAATATCATACCATTCAACAGCCAAAAAACATTTAAAGATTATTTGGTTAAACTTCTGTAACAGGCTGTGACAGCTATCGAGTCATCAGAAGTTTGAATTAATGGAAACTTGTGCAAGTTTATTTTGCTTAAACTAGAAGAACTTCATGTTAATCCTCAGAGTACCCTTTTTGGCTACTGTACCTAGCTGCACTGTACAACTGTTCAAGGGACAGAATACTCAAATTAGAAAATGTACAGTATCTTTAATCTTTGTCAGCAGTATATAGCCTTCTAACGTACCAGCTTAGTGTGATTATCCTACTGAATCTTATGCAAATGTACATGGTTTAGTCAGCTGAATTTTTAAATTTAAAAGTACACTCTCAAAAAAACACCCTATTTGTAAGTATGTGAAATACAAAGCTGGCATATAGTTTTAAAGTATGAAACTAAGGGTCCATAATCTTAAGGGAGCTAAAGGTTCTCTTTAACATCTGAGTCCATTTAGTGGCTAACTGAGATCATTTGTTTAGGTTGGAGTTCAATAATTTAGTTCTACACTTAAGGTAAGGGACGTGGAAAAAAGATAGCAGAATAGGAAGGCAAGACAGAAACTTGCTCCCACACACATACCAAGGAAGAAATTACAGTAAATACAACTAAGCCTGAAAATGACCTGGATATAGCAGAACAGACCACCTACACCTGGGGAAGAAGAGAAGACCACATAGAGAAGGGTAAAGTGGCAAAGCCACGATAGAGAGGGACCCAAACCCTCCCCTCATCCCAGCCCACAGGTGGGAAGAAGAGGAACAAAGTGGGAAGGGGACAGAAACTCAGGAACTCTGCAACCTGGCTTTGGAGATATTTTGGGGAACACAAGTCCACTGCATTGGGTTCCAGTGATTAATGGAACTGGACATCAGTGACAGTTGGAACACTCTGGGAGGCTGTAACTCCAGCCACTTATGGAGGACAGGCATGCTCTGCTGGTCCCACTGAGACCCAATACAGAGGCAGCACTACAAAAGAATTGCCAGCAGTCGGTGGAGTGCCAGAGGGGCCAGGATTGGATAGAGCACTCTCTGCAGGAGAAAGGGCAGGTGGATGATACCTCCCAGCCCTCCATTGGCTCAACAGTTTGGGCACTCTTGGGAGCCCCAGACACTCCATCCACCTTGCTGGTGAATCAGCTGCAAGGTGTTTCCCTGCACACTGTGGGGGCACCAGCCCAATCATCCAGGCAGCATCAGACTTTGCTGCCCAGTGGGTGTAGAAAGACTCTCCCAGCCTTCTCAGCCCAGCTAGAGAGGCATCTCAGGAGCCAGCTCCAAAAGCTCCTTCTTCCCCAGGGTGCCACGCCTGGTGCCGCAAATCTGCCACTGCTAGAAGGTACCCACTACAACATTGGTGCACTGCAACTCTCCACTTCCAACTCCTGTGTGCCCTCTGCCCCACCACCGCATGATTCTCCGCCACTGTGTGCCCACACACCCTGCCACTGCAACTTGTCTAGCAACTGCCCTGGCCACCCTGTTAACACAGGAGACCCACCATCACTGCAGGGCAGGCAAAGGGCAGCCTCACCAACAATGATCCCAGCAGAAGCCACTACTTTGATCACAAATGGCTGGCTGAGGCAAACTGCCTGCACTGGACTAAGACAAACCACTGCCAGGAGACAGACGGACAGGCAGCCCCGCTCATTGCCCACCAACAGCAACTGGGGTTCCACCACAAAGGAGAACCAGGCACTAGAGTGGAACAGTCTTGAGTTTCTGGGCCTCACACGATGCCTTCTTCACAAAGCCATTATTATCTAGACCAGGAAGCATAACACAGAAACCCTGACAAAATGAGGAGGCAGAGGAATATGTTCCAAACAAAACTACAGGATAAGAAACCAGGAAGAGGGCTAAATGAAACAGAGATCACCAATTTTCTTGATAAAGATTTCAAAGTAAAAGCATAAATATGCTCATGGATCTGCAGAAAAGTACTGAAGATCTCATGGAGGACTTCAACAAATAGAAGAGCTGAAAAAGAGCCACTCAGACATGAAGAATACAGTAACTGAAATGAAACATACAATGGAGGGAATGAATATAGATTGCTGCAAGAGGAGACAATCAGTGAGATGGAAATAAAGAACAGGAACATAATGACACTGAGGAACAGAGGGGAAAAAAGGATCTCTAGGAATGAAAGAATGATAATAGAGCTGTGTGACAACTCCAAATGAAACAATATTTGCATAATAGGGGTACCAGAAGGAAAAGAGAGACAAAGGGATGGAAAGTCTCTCTGAGGAAATCATTGTTGAAAATTGTGAAGGAAATACACACTCAGGTCATAGAATCACAGAGAGCCCCTAACAAAAGCAACCCCAGGAAGACAACACGAGACATATCATTAAAATGGCAAAGATTAAGGATAAGGAGAGAGTATTGGAAGCAGCCAGAGAGAAAAAAGATTACTTGTAAGGGAAACCCCATCAGGCTATCAGCAGAGTTCTCAGCAGAAACTTTACAGGCCAGAAGGGAGTGGCAGGAAGTATTTAATGTACTGAAATAGAAGGACCTCCAACCAAGAATCCTCTAGTCAGCAAGATTATCATTCAAATTCCCAGATAAACAAAGCAAGGAATTTATAACCACTAAACCAGCATTACATGATACTCTAAAGGGACTTACACCTATAGATGGAAATGTTCCTAAGGCTAAATAGTTTTCACCAGTGAAAATAAACCCACAGTAAAAGTAGGAGACCAATTATTTACTAAGGAAGTATGAAATTAAAACAGTACATAACAAAACCAAATTAGTAAAACCAACTATACACAAAATCAGTCAAGAGATACACAAAAAGAGCAGATTATGACATCTAATATATAAAGTGAGAAGGAGGAAGAAAAAGAAAAAAAGTACTTTCAGACTGTGTTTGAAATAGAGCAATCAGCAACTTAATATAGACTTAGTCAGGAAGCTTTTGTTTCAAATATTGTTTCATTTGGAGTTGTCACACAGCTCTATTATCATTCTTTCATTCCTAGAGATCCTTTTTTCTTGAATCTTTGGTAACCACAAACTTAAAGCCTATAATAGATACACAAAAAATTAGAAAACAGAAATCCAACCACAACGCTAAAGAAAACCATCAAATAACAAGAGAAAAGTATAACAGAGGAAAAAAGTAACAGAGAGAAACTATAAAAACAACCAGAAAACAATGAATAAAATGGCAATAAGTAGATAACTTTCAGTAATTACCTTAAATGTAAATGGACTAAATACAACAATCAAAATACACAGAGTGGCAGAATGGATAAAGAAACAAGACTTATCTATATGCTGCCTACAGGAGACTCATTTCAGACCCAAAGACATACACAGACTAAAAGTGAAGGGATGGAAAAAGATATTTCATGCAATTAATAGGGAGAAAAAAAAGCAGGAGAAGAAGTATTTATATCAGACAAAATAGACTTCAAAACAAGGAAAGTAACAAGAGACAAAGAAGGATATTACATAATGATAAAGGGGTCAGTCCAACAAGAGTATATAACCATTTTAAATATCTATGCACCCAACACAGGAGCACCTAAATATTTAAAACAAATACTAACAGAATTAAAGGGGGAAACAGACTGCAACTTACTCATATCAAGAGTCTTTAACACACCATTCACATCAACAGACAGATTAACCAGACAGAAATTAAGGAAACAGAGGCACTGAACAACATATTAGATCAGATGGACTTAATAATCTCTATAAAACGTTCCACCCAAAAGCAGCAGGATACACATTTTTCTCAAGTCTACAGGGAATGTTCTCCAGAATAGATCACATACTAAGTCACAAAAAGAGCCTCAATAAATTAAAAAAGATTGAAATTGTATTAAGCAACTTCTCAGACCACAATGGTATGAAAAGAGAAATTACACAAGAAAACAAAAAAGCCTACAAACACATGGAGGCTAAACAACATGCTTCTAAATAATCAATTGACCAAATTATAATAGAAATCAAGCAATACACAGAGACAAATGAAAACAAAAATTCAAATCCAAAATTTGTGGGATGCTGCACAGGCCTTTCTAAGAGGGAAGTATATAGCAAAACAGGCCTACCTCAAGAAACAAGAACAATCCCAAATACACAGTCTACACTCACAATTAAAAAAACTAGAAAAAGAAGAACCAATGAAACCCAAAGTTAGAAGGAGAGACATAATAAGGATCAGAGCAGAAATAAGTAATATAGAAAATAATAAAACAATACAAAAAAAATCAATGAAATCAGAGCTGGTTCTTTGAGAAAAAAAAAAAAAAGATAAACCCTTAGCCAAACTTTTCAGGCAAAAAAGAGAGGGTACACAAATACACAAGATCAGAAATGAAGAAGGGAGAGTCACAATGGATACCACAGAAAAAGAAAGAATTATTAGAGAATACTATAAAAAATTATATGCCAATAAAGTGGACAACCTAGAAGAAACAGACAAATTCCTAGAAAGATGCAACTTTCCAAGGCTGACCCAGGAAGAAACAAAATCTGAACAGACCAATCACCAGCAATGAAATTGGTCATCAAAAAACTTCCAAGAAACAAAATTCCAGTACCAGATGGTTTCACAGCTGAATTTTACCAAACATTTAAAAAAGAGCTAATACCCATACTTGTTAAAGTATTCCAGAAGTAGAAGAGTGAATACTTGCAAACTCATTCTGAGGCCAGTATCACTCTAATACCAAAACGAGACAAAGACACTAAAAAAGAGAAAATTATAGACCAATATCCCTGATGAACATAGATGCAAAAATCCTCAACAAAATATTAGCAAACTGAATTAAAAAATACATCCAAAGGATCATCCATCACTACCAAGTGGGATTTATTCCAGGGATGCAAGGATGGTACAATATTTTTAAATCAATCAATATCATAAACCTATGATACACCTATGCACCTCTAAGTTTATTACTTAACTATTTTCAATAGCCAAGATAGGCAAACAACCAAAGTGCCCACAATAGATGAACGGATAAAAAAGATGTGGTACACAATGGAATACTATTCAGTAATTAAAAAGAAAAAAGAAATCCTGCCATTTGCAAAAACATGGATGGACCTAGAGGGTATTATGCTAAGTAAAATAAGCCAGATAGAGAAAGACAAATATCATAGGATTTCACTTATTTGTGGAATATAAAAACAAAGCAAAACAGAAAGAACAAAACAGCAGAGGACTCACAGACACTAAGAAGTCACTGATGGTTACACAGGGGAGGGGCTGGGGCGAGTGTGCGGAAAGGGGGAGGGGATAAAGGGAAACAAAAATTCTCAGTCATAATATAAATTGGTCACAGGGATGGCAGTACAGCATGGACAATATAGTCAATGATTCTGTAACACCATTCTATGTTGACCAACAGCAAACACACTAGAGGGGGGGGAGGATTTAATAATATGTGTAACTATTAAACCACTGTGTGGTATACTTGAAATCAATATAAGATTGAGTATCAATGATACTCCAATTAAAAAGAAACAAAGATAAGGAAGGAAGGTAAGGGTAACAAACAATGTTTCCTTCAAGGCAGTCAGGCCATTTCAGTAGTTCTCAAAGAATGGTCTCCAGACCAGTAGCATCAGCATTACTTGCTAGAAATGCACTCTTGGGCCCCTACTCAGAGCTTAAAAAAAAAAAATTTGGGAAAACGCCCAGAAATCTGTTAACAAGCCCTCCAAGTGATTCTGATACATGCTCAAGTTGAGAGCCACTCCTTTAGTTCATCAGTGTAAAGAGCAAAGTAGATTTTTAGGGCAGATACAGTATAGATGTAAAGAATATAGATTCTTTGGAGTATGCTTTCAGGTCTAGGTCTTAGAAATCTGAGACTAAAAATGCGTATAAAATTATAAACTAATAGTAGACATGTTATATATAACTATACAATCTATAGGACTATGTAACAGAGTATTATATATAATATAGAGAATATATTATAATACATAAAATATACAAAACTATGCCTTCATATTGCTATCTTAATTTTTTATCACAGTGAAACATACGGTAATCATATTTATGATCTGTATTTATAAAAGTATTGTTATATATGTTTTTAACCCTTACTTGCTGAAAAGGGCAAGTGTCAGCTACTGCACAGCACACCAGCCTAGACATTTCCACCCTTGAATGACATCATCATTTCAATGGCTAACAATGTTATTTAAAACCCGTTCCTAGCTTTTGAAAATACATTCTTGGCAGAAAATTCTAGCAGGAAATGCACTTGGCAACTAGCTGACTCAGCAGAGAGGTAATCTGTTCAATCTTAAAAGAGTCAGTAAATATGCACACATCGTTTTCTGCTGGTTCTTAAATTTCCACTCTACCAAAATAACCTGCTTTAGGATTTGAGGTTCTTATACTGCTCTGAAAAGGTTACAGAAATTATTAAAATGATTTAAAACCCAACCTAGAATTTTATATTATGGCCCAGTGTGGGTTCTGCATTAGAAATGATGTTTAATAAAAGCCATTCGCCATTATAATGTCATATGTCATTTACACGTCAATAAAAAAAACTTTAATATTTTTTGAGAAATTAGAAAAAGGAGATACATCAACATTTAGAACTACACAGAATACACGTCCTCTAGGAACTAATATTCTTCATTCAGAATTTGAAAATAGTATGTATCAGCAAAACACACACAATACTAGGGCTTAACTTCCATTTCAAATTAATTTTATTACAGTTTTCTAACATTTTCCTAAGTAGTCATGACAAATATGAAAATAAATAGCAGAATATTAACTGTTTCTAATTGTCCATCTGTAAGAGATTTGTTAAATAAAAGAAAGGTACATTTATTCAATAAAATACTTTACTACTGATAAGGAATGATTTCCAAGATTAAGTACAAAACAAAAGAAGATACACTAATCTTCCGTGAGATAGGGGAGGAAACCTCCAAAATATATATGGTTGTGTAGGTGGTGAATATCTCTAGAATGACACATAAGAAACCAGTAACACTGGCTTTATCCAGGGAGGGGAAGTGTGTGTTTGGGAGCATAGAGGTGGGAGAGATTCTTTTCACTGTATATTATCTTTGCCTTTTAAATTACATACAATGTGCAAGAATTATTTATTCAAGAAAGAAAGAAAAAAGCCCTCCTTCTTTTGACACTTCCTAAGTTGTACAGCTAACTCATAACTTTCCAAGCTCATTGCTTCTTTCCTGGCATTATATTATCAATACGTAACAGTATTTTTTTCAAATCAAATCAATACCCACTTAGCAGTAGGTTTCTAAGCTGCAGGGCTTCTAAAGTGCTTTTACTTATGACAGCCATTAAAAGAACATTAAAATGAGATTGCCTGCAGATTCCAAAACTGCTACATGGAAAGAAAGTTGAGATCTGAAAGTTTTCAAAGTAGGCCACAGGAGAAGCCCAGTATTCTAGTTAACATTTTTTCTCAATAAAAATAGTCTGATCTTTTAGAACTAAGGTTTTGTGTCACCTTTGTCGCATTCCTATGTGATTATCAGGACCCACTACTTCATCATGCAAATGTATTAGAATGTACACATGTTTTATAAAATTAACTCAATAAATGTTATATGCATATTCTTTCCCATGAAGAAAAAAAGGAATAAAACAGAAATAAATACATCTACATTCCTACCTTCAAAAATCTCACATTGGTCAATAGTGCAACTTGCTTTTTTGAAGCTTGCTCTTCCACGTATCTAAAATTTTTGCCATCCCATACACAAGGAGAGAAAATAAACATTCTAAATATTTGAATAGCATATGGAGAAAAAGAACTACCTAGATTGGTGGCTATATTATTTCCTTTCTTCCCAAAAATAAATTCAAGATGGCCACCATGGTTTAACGGTAGTTTTTAACTCCTTAAATTAGCTGCACTTCATAGTCTAGGGGTCTAACATAAACAAAGGCCATAAACTCCAGAAATACAAATTCATTCCTAAAAAAACTCTAGAAAACCTGCAAATTATGTCCCCTTGTAAAAATATTTTTCTTTATGCCAAATTTTCAAATCCAACAAAGAAATCTACCAACTAAAAACAGAAGGGTTTTATTTTTGCTCTATACAAAATAAAAAGGTTATTTTTCCTTTCCCCACTTCAAAAATAACTGGAACTAAGATCCCTTATTCTGCCCAAACTCTATTATAAGATGTGTTAAATATGGCCTTCTCTTTTTACCTCCTAAATGATGGAAGACGCCGGATGTTTTCACATTGATTTTTTGATAAAAAATGTATCCTTCTCTTGGCTTCAGGGAGATCACAGCACAGAACACTGAGGGGCTGGGAATGGAAATGCTCTAATAGAGAAAGCTGAAAGAAATGTAAATATTTAATATATATATTTTGGCAGTAAGTCCTCTGCCCTATATCTGCTCAATTTTAAGGATTTTTTTTAACAGCAAAAGTATTTATGGCACTGATATATTTGATAATGTCACAATAACACTGCGAACAACATATAACTGGCTCTACACCTGTAATATTTTAAGGCTCCAATTTTGCAAAGAAGGTCAGAAAATTGTAATGTCTGAAGTATAAATTAAAAGAAACTAATATAAATGGATAGATTAATTATCTGCAGAAGCAACTCAGCCACAACAACAGTAAATGTGGTGAGGATGGGACTGGGGCATGATCAAAGAATCTAACAGATGCCCAAATACTCGTAAGAAAATACCAATCTAAAATCACTGTAGAAATTGGTCTGCTAAATAAGTAAAAACGCTCCAATGGTAGAAACTTTGCCTAGGGATAAAAAAGAATAATGAAAAATGAGGTATGGCTAAAGGAAATGTATCTTTTTAAATTCGGTTTTATTTCATGGAGGAAAACATGGTACAGTATCTGGTAGATACAGTATTCTAGTAACTAGAATGCTGTGGTCCACAGTACAAGGGTAACTTTCCAGATTCTACCATAAATTGTAAGACATATCTCACAAGACTATCCAAACATTAAAAACTCTGACTCGACACAACCTTCTCATGATTAGTTTGGTTTTTCCAGATACCTTGATACCGAAGACAGTTCCCAAGATAGCAGATAAAACACACTCTAGTCACTGAAAAAAAAGCATTCTCCATCACAAATTAACAGATAATATGCTAGTGTCTGTATCAGTCTTCAAGTATGTGGACTTGATCCTTGCTGGGTAAACTGATAATAAATTCCTGAGCCTGCTGAGCTGAGGACCAGATACCCAAGCCTAGAGGAAATCCTCCAAAGTAGTGTGTTTTGGAGGAAGTATAAAGCTGTAAGGCAAAGGGCCAGTCTAACTTAGAAACACATACAAAACAGAAACTGTCCACGCCAGGTGCTAAATTAATTTTATACATGTTAACATAATTTTGTTTCTTATATTTTCCAATTACATTAATATCATAATACTAATTCCAATGGTAATATCACCTCTTAAACATGAGAAAAGTAAAAACCAACACAATAAGGATCTTGCTGGGGAGTAGGAATGGAATGGGAGGAAGTCACATGAGTTATGGTAGAGCTATAAATAGGATAAAAACCCAGCACCTTAATTATTTTGTCAAGTGTATTCTCAATATGGGTCACTTAGCAAGTTGATGAACATATTCACCTAATAGGGAAGGGCTTAAACATACATAGAATGAGTATATGCCCTAATGCACCTCCTACAGAAATCAGGATTGACGCATACTTCCCACTGATGGTTAGGGAGACTGGACAAATGGAGTCCAATGGCTCTGCCACGTACTAGCTAGGACCTTGTGACCTTGGCCAAAGTCTTAACCTAAGCTTCTGTTTCTTCATGTGCAAAACTGAAAATAATACATATTAATACAACAATGGAAAAACTTAGTAAAGGGCCTAGCACAAAGGAGGTGCTCAGTAAATTATCAGAGACATATAAAATCATCTAATCTGATTCTCTTATTTTACAAATGAGAAAATTGAGACCCACAGAGATTAAATAATTTGAATTTGGTTACTTATTCTTCACTAACTTTCTTAATGGTATATCTGAGACTACAGCACTGAGGCTACAGTTGATACATTCCTAAAACTCTTGCTTCCCTGGACTTCCAGGATACTCCACTTCCTATGGGCTCTCTTACTGTTTTTAGTCTCCTTTGCTCACTCTGGTATGTCAGCTTGCCTCAGGTTCTACCCTTAATCCTTTGCTCACTCCTTTGGGTGATGCTTCAACCATATTACATGACTTCAACCCCTCCTGATAATGCTAAATCCTAAATATTCCTAGTCCAGATCTTTCTCCTGAGTGCCAAATCTTTACATACAAAACACCCTAAAAGTAACCATATATGAAAAGAAACTCATCCACTTCTAATCAACAAGCTCTTCATTTTATAACATGTACACTTAATAAATGGCATCAACTACCAACCGATCGCCAAGCAGGAACCTGTGTGTCTGTCACCTGTGCTCCTCTCTTACATATCCTTTCATCCACTATTCACCAGGTTCTGTGGATTCTATCTCATCCTTTTTGTTTCCTCTTCTCTAGTCCCACTATTACTACCTTAGTGTAGCCCTTGACACATATTGTCTAGATTACTGCAACAGTCCTCTTTCCCTCTACTGTTGCCTTTGCTTGGAAAGACCTTCCCATTCTGACCTGGCTAGCTCCTATTCCTTAGGATGTACTTCTACTCGTCTATGGAATCCCTAGGTGCGTTTCTTTCATAGCATCAGCTACTCAGAACTGTAATTGTGGGCTTACTCTTCTGCTTCCTTCACTAAGCAATGAACAATATGAAGGCAAAGATTTCCTTGCCCTCTGTATCTCCAGGGCTGAGCATAGTATTTGGTTTACAGTAGGCTCTTAATAAATACCTATGAGTAAATAAATAAATGACTGAAATGAAATGCATGAGAAGCAAATTACAAAATTATATCTCAGTATCATTTAATTTCACATATTGCCAAGGTAAGTTAATATTTATTGCTTAAAATACTCTTTTTAAAAAGTCTAAGTTGAAAAAACAAACAAACCACATATTAGCCATAAGAGACCCCAGTGTTTCATATGGAGGAAGAATACATGAGAAATAATTTGTAATCTTCAAGGTATATCATATCATGTACTGAAGGTTTTAATGAACTTGACAACTGGCATGAGTTCATGGCTCACTTTGCTAAGGTATTTTAGGTAGTTGCCAAGAGAAGAAAATAGTACTAACATTTAAACAACTGGAGAATGCAGTACTTTTTTAGATCAGAACAGATGTTATGAGCTAAGCTCATGAATTTTCTCAGGGCAATTCAAGAACTGAATATGCATTCCCAATATATAAGAATAAATAAAAATGAACACATACACATAAGTGCAGGGGACAGCAAACTACAACTCAAAGCCTCTTTTTTTATGGCCTAGGAACTAAGAATGTGTTTTACATGTTTAAAAGGTTATTTACAAAGAAGACAAAAATTCAACAGAAACCATATGCAGAATACAAACACCAAAATATTTAATATCTGGTCCTTTATAGTCAAGTTTGATGACCCCTTATATATAGCACTTCCTAGGCAGAAAGTCCATAAGCTTTTATCATATTCTCAAAAAAAAAAGGTCCTTTCCTCCCCACCCTCAAAATGGTTAAAAATCACCAGAATGGAGCAAGGTCTTTTTCCATTTGTGATATCCTATTAAATGTATTCTGTACATTTTGCTGCAAGGTAAACAAAGGATGGTAGAACCTAGAATAATGTAACTTGAATTTACTTTTTTTATACTTTGCCATTTAAAGTGTCTTAATTATCACACTAAACAGTTTGAAATAACATGCAAATTATTTAGAATCAGCTTGTGAATTTTCAAACCCATAAGTGTCTTCTTACCTTTAGTCCTTTTATAAAGTTCTGAATTGAGAAATCATGATACAAAAATATATTGGTCAGAATCTGTAA
>JAQQAC010016209.1:100318283-100337507 GCA_029783875.1 Phataginus tricuspis | reverse complement strand
TGAATTGAGAAATCATGATACAAAAATATATTGGTCAGAATCTGTAACACTTTTTCACTTAGTTTAAAGGGAAATTGAGTTGTAAGAAGCAGCTGAAAGAGAGAAAAGGTGGGCAGGACACACTCCTTGTTAGTCTTTACTCGTTTTAAGTATCAAATGTAAATAATGAGGCAAAGAATGATCCTAGGACACTTTGACACACTCTGAAAGCTGTAATAGCACTAGGCTTTTTCAGTCAAGTATCAACCAAAAACTTAAATTAATTTATACAACAGTGACAATAACAAAAAGAAGCTATTCATGCGGTACCTTCAGAACCAAAGATGTCCATCATTCCCCACGCAATTCATAATTTAAAATAATACTGTCTGGTAATCAAGACAATTTGCTACTGGCACAAAAACAGACCCACAGACCAGTGGAACAGAATAGAAAATCCAAACATTAACCCAAACATCTACAGTCAATTAATATTTGATAAAGGAGCCTTGGATATACAATGGGGAGATGACAGCCTCTTCAGCAGCTGGTGTTGGAAAAACTGGACAGCTACATGTAAGACAATGAAACTGGACTACTGTCTAACCCGATATACAAAGGTAAACTCAAGGTGGATCAAAGACCTGAATGTAATTCATGAAACCATAAAACTATTAGAAAAAAACATAGGCAAAAATCTCTTGGACATAAACATGAGTGACTTCTTCATGAACATATCCCCCCGGGCAAGGGAAACAAAAGCAAAAATGAACAAATGGGACTATATCAAGTTGAAAAGCTTCTGTACAGCAAAGGACACCATCAGTAGAACAAAAAGACATCCTACAATATGGGAAAATATATTCATAAACGATGTATCTGATAAGGGGTTGACATCCAAAATATATAAAGAACTCACGGACCTTAACAAACAAAAAGCAAATAATCCAATTAAGAAATGGGCAGAGGACATGAATAGACACTTCTCTAAAGAAGAAACTCAAATGGCCAACAGGCACATGAAAAGATGCTCCACATCGCTAATCATCAGAGAAATGCAGATTAAAACCACAATGAGATATCACCTCACACCAGTGAGGATGGCCAATATCCAAAACACAAACAACAACAAATGTTGGCGAGGATGTGGAGAAAAGGGAACCCTTCTATACTGCTGGTGGGAATGCAAATTAGTTCAACCATTGTGGAAAGCAGTATGGAGGTTCCTCAAAAAACTAAAAATAGAAATACCATTTGACCCAGGAATCCCACTCCTAGGAATTTACCCTAAGAATGCAGAAGCCCAGTTTCCAAAAGACAGATGCACCCCTATGTTTATCGCAGCACTATTTACAATAGCCAAGAAATGGAAGCAACCTAAGTGCCCATCAGTAGATGAATGGATTAAGAAGATGTGGTACATATACACAATGGAATATTATTCAGCCATAAGAAGAAAACAAATCCTACCATTTGTAACAACATGGATGGAGTTAGAGGGTATTATGCTCAGTGAAATAAGCCAAGCCGAAAAAGTATCAAATGATTTCACTCATATGTGGAGTATAAGAACAAAGAAAAAAACTGAAGGAACAAAACAGCAGCAGACTCACAGAACCCAAGAACGGACTAATAGTTACCAAAGGGGAAGGGACTGGGGAAGAAGGGTGGGAAGGGAGGGATAAGAGGGTAAAAGGGGCATTACAATTAGCAGATGTAAGGTGGGGGGACACGGGGAGGGCTGTACAACTCAGAGAAGACAAGTAGTGATTCTCGTCTCACTACGCTGATGGACAGTGACTGTAATAGGGTTGGTGGGGGGGACCTGATGAAGGGGGTAGTTTAATCACCATAGTATTGCACATGTAATTGTAGGTTAATGATACCAAAATAAATTGTAAAAAAAAAAAAATACTGTCTGTTAACTATACTATCCCTTTTCTCCACCAAAAGCCACTGAAGAGGCTGCAGGCCCTGGCAATTCTCGTTATGAGATTTCTTTTGCATCCCTACTGACACACATTATTAATAAATAGTAACATTATGAACAAGTGAATGAGAAACACAAAATTAACAAATGTCTATTTAAAAAATATAAAATAGTTGAATTGTATTACTCAGCTATTTCAATGGTCAATAGTGAAGATTTTACATCTGAAAATGAAATTATTCTACGTGTTTTAAATAGAAAGTTAACTGAATCTGGCCACAACTAAGCAATTTTAAACAGTGTAACGAAAAAATTTCCTTAGCACGTCAATAAACCAAGAGATACCACCTTTAAGGGGAAAAAATGTAGAAGAGGCTCGTAAGCAAATGGAATGTTGTCCATAATTTACTTTACACCAGCAGCATAACACACACTGAGTTGAGGGGAGTCTAGCAATCTGTGGAAGGTCAACACTAAATATTCATGTATCTATTTAGGGAGAAACATTTCTAGGGAAAAACTAAGGTCTGAGAAAATGTTACCATTTATTTGTCAAGAGCAGTAAGTCATTTTATGTAAAATGTATGAATTAAAACATTGTTATTATTATTAGGAAGTCAATGGATTTAAAGTCTGCAAAAATTTATTTTAAAAACTTACAGTCTTCCACTGAGTGATGACTGCTTGGTTGACAGGTAGATATAAACAGACAAACATAATTATACCTTTCATAATGCTTGTATCTTGTCTGAAGAGATAATACTATACCACCATAAAAATCATTAAATAAAAATATTAAAATATGTGAAGGAATATCATACTCTGAGAAATGCAGAAATTTATCACTAACATTTATATTTATAATCTATTCCTGGTTTTCATCCCACTTTACTGGTAAATTATTTTCTTTTACCTTATCAAGTATTGTGGTCAGGTGCTCCTTAGAAGACAAAGACTGGAATAGTTCCATACACAGTAGAGATGATACTGCATGAGGAAGCAATCGACGGATGATAATAGGAGATGTGGCAATTCCAAAAATGAGTATTAGTGGAAATTCATGAAGATGTTGACTAGTTTTCAAAGGAAGATACAAAGGTGGAATTTCTTGAGCAAATATATTTCAATACACATTTCAAAAGCTTTTATTTTAATGCCTACTTTTTATAAGACACTGCTGAGGACCATCATTCTAAATGCTAAAATTTTCAGTCATTCATTTTCCTCCGTTAAAGTTTCATAGACATACTAGCTCTCAAATCAATCTACTAATGGATCCTCTCATTTTATAAATAAGACACAGAGACTCTACGAGATCAAGTGCCTCCCTCTAAGGTTATACAATCTCAAATGTCAGAAACCATTCATTTCAATTTCTCATCAAAGTTTAAGCCCTACTTTTACTCTTCCTCAGAGTTAGACATCCACCCTATGCTTTAAGAGTTCAGTGACATGAAGCTCACTAGTTTTCAAGGTAACTTATTCTATGTATGGACATTTCTAATAGACACTATATCACCCAGCCATACGAGCTAAGAATTAGAAAAACTTTTTTGACACATATATAAGATATATTTCTAATGGGCAGCATGAAAAAAGGTTACATCCTTTCCTCACATTCTTAACTCAAATTTACTGAACATGATTCATTCTTGGCATTACCAGTATGAACACACATAGCTTCCATAGAGTAGAACAGCACTATCTTTCAGAGCACTTGCAGGTCAGGGCCCTTTGGGTCATGGCTGATGATTTTGCTCGCTTTCTCCTGTTAGCTATCGCTTTTCAGCATTCTAGGTCTATGCAGTTCTACCTGCATTTGACTGAGGTAACTGGACTCTGGCACTGTTTTAAGTTCTTCTTCCTTACTTTTGATTGCAGGAGTAGTCACAAGAATGAGCTCCAAAAAAATAGAGATTTTTGGTCACTATTCTGTACTGTGCATTTTTCTAGCATGTTGAACAGTTCAATGTTAGCATTAAGAAAAATCTTAGGGACTTCCGGGAAGATGGCGGCGTGAGCAGGGCAGCGGAAATCTCCTCCCAAAACCATATGTATTTATGAAAATACAACAAGTACAACTATTCCTAAAGAAGAGACCAGAAGATACAGGACAGCACATAGCCTGCAGCTACACCTGAGAGGACTTGGCACCCCGCAAGGCGGGTAAGATACGGAGCCGCAACCCTGCAGGACTGAGCACTCCCCCATCCCAGTGCACCAGCGGGAGGAGAGGATTCAGAGCTGGGAGGGAGTGGAAGTACAGGCCCGCGAAATAACCAGCCCTGGTGATCTACGCGGGGAGCGCTGACACACTCGCGCAGTGTATCGGAGATTGGAGAGACAGAGAGTGCAGGATCTGAGCGGGGAACGCACCCTGGTCCTTGCAGCTGGCTCCTGGGAAGTAAAAAAAAAAAGAAAGAAAGAAAAGGGCATGCTTTTTTCAGCAGTCTTAAAGAGACAGGAGCCCAGCAGAGGAGCCGGATCATCCCGGCACACTCAGCCCAGCAGGCTGGGAGTCCTGGGGAGTTTCGGACCCCTTGGCCAGAGACTAGGAAAGGGTGGCCACACGTCGACTTCCCACAGAGATCAACAGCCTCCCATTCATTCCCGCCCCAGCCAGAGCTACAAAGGGCCCTGTGGAGCGGCGCAGCCGCGGCTATGGAATACTGGAGCAACAACACCCCTACACCATCCTCGCAGAATCTACTCAAGCGGGCTTTTTTTTTTCTTTGTTTGTTTGTTTTTGGTTTTTTCTTCTCTTGCTTTTTTTCTTTTCTTTTTTTTCTTTATTTTTTTAAGTCTTAAAGAGCCCAGCTGACATATGTGGCACCTAGCAGTGACCACTTCTACAGCCTTGAAAAGACAGAGGAATATGGTCCAGACTAACATCAACCAGACAACTCCAGAGAGGGAGCCTGAAGGGATGGAAATGCACAATCTTCCTGAAAAAGAATTCAGAATAAAAGTCATAACCATACTGATGGATCTACAGAGAAATGTGCAAGAGCTGAGGGAGGAAGTGAGGGAAGTGAGGAAAGACTATGCAGAAATCAGACAAGCGATCGACGGGCTTAACAGCAGACTGGATGAGATGTAAGGGACTGTTAATGGAATAGACATCAGAGAACAGGAATACAGAGAAGCTGACGCAGAGAGAGATAAAAGGATCTCTAGGAATGAAAGAATATTAAGAAAACTGTGTGACCAATCCAAATGGAACAATATTCGCATTATAGGAATACCAGAGGAAGAAGAGAGATAAAGAAGGACATTACATAATGATAAAGCGATCAGTCGAACACGAGGATATAACCATTATAAATATATATGCCCAACACAGGAGTGCCGGCATATGTGAAACAAATACTAACAGAATTAAACGGGAAATAGAATGCAATGCATTCATTTTAGGAGACTTCAACACACCACTCACTCCAAAGGACAGATCAACCAGACAGAGAATAAGTAAAGACACACAGGCACTGAACAACACACTAGAACAGATGGACCTAACAGACATCTACAGAACTCTACACCCAAAAGCAACCTGATACACATTCTTCTCAAGTTCACATGGAACATTTTCCAGAATACACCACATACTAAGCCACAGAAAGAACGTCAGTACATTAAAAAATACTGAAATCCCACCAACCAACTTCTCAGATCACAAAGGTATAAAAATAGAAATAAATTTTAGAAAGAAATCAAAAAGGCTCACAAATACATGGAGACTTAACAACATTCTCCTAATTAATCAATGGGTTAACGACCAAATCAAAACAGAAATCAAAGATTATATGGAGACTACTGACAACAACAACACAAAGCCACAACTTCTGTGGGACGAAGCAAAGGCAGTTCTAAGAGGAAAGTATATTGCAATCCAGGCCTATTTAAAGAAGGAAGAACATTCCAAAATGAATAGTCTAAAGACACAATTACTGAAATTGGAAAAAGAAGGACAAATGAGGCCCAAAGTCACCAGAAGGAGGGACATAATAAAGATCAGAGAAGAAATAAATAAAATTGAGAAGAATAAAACAATAGAAAAAAATCAATGAAACCAAAAGTTGGTTCTTTGAAAAAATAAACAAAATAGATAAACCCCTAGCCAGACTCATTAAGAGAAAAAGAGAATCTACACACATAAAGAGAATTAGAAATGAGAAAGGAAAAATAACGACAGACCCCACAGAAATACAAAGAATTATAAGAGAATACTATGAGAATCTATACGCTAACAAGCTGGAAAACCTAGAAGAAATGGACAACTTCTTAGAAAAATACAACCTTCCAAGACTGACCAAGCAAGAAACAGAAAAACTAAACAGACCAATCACCAGCAATGAAATTGAAGCAGTAATCAAAAAACTACCCAAGAACAAAACCCCCGGACCTGATGGATTCACTTCTGAATTCTACCAGACATACAGAGAAGAAATAACACCCATTCTCCTTAAAGTTTCCAAAAAATAGAAGAGGAGGGAATACTTCCAAACGCATTCTATGAAGCCAGCATCACTCTAATACCAAAACCGGGCAAAGACCTCACCAAAAAAGAAAATTACAGACCAATATCCCTGATGAACGTAGATGCAAAAATACTCAAGAAAATATTAGCAAATTGAATTCAAAAATACATCAAGAGGATCATACACCATGATCAAGTGGGATTCGTCCAAGGGATGCGAGGATGGTACAACATTCGAAAATCCATCAACATCATCCACCACATCAACGAAAAGAAGAACAAAAACCACATGATCATCTCTATAGATGCTGAAAAAGCATTTGACAAAATTCAGCATCCATTCATGATTAAAACTCTCAACAAAATGGGTATAGACGGCAAGTACCTCAACATCATAGAAGCCATATCCAAAAAAGTCACAGCTAACATCATATTTAACAGCAAGAAGCTGAAAGCTTTTCACCTAAGATTGGGAACAAGACAGGGATGCCCACTCTCTCCACTGTTATTCAACATAGTACTGGAGGTCCTAGCCACGGCAGTCAGACAAAACAAAGACATACAAGGCATCCAGATTGGTAAAGAAGAAGTCAAATTGTCACTATTTGCAGATGACATGATACTGTACATAAAAAACCCTAAAGACTCCACTCCAAAACCACTAGAACTAATATCTGAATTGAGCAAAGTTGTAGGATACAAAATTAACACACAGAAATCTGTTGCTTTCCTATACACTAATGATGAACTAACAGAAAGAGAAATCAGAAAAACAATTCCATTCACAATTGCATCAAAAAGAATAAAATACCTAGGAATAAACCTAACGAAGGAAGTGAAAGACCTGTCCTCTGAAAACAACAAGACACTCCTAAGAGAAATTAAAGAGGACACTAACAATGGAAATGCATACCATGCTCTTGGCTAGGAAGAATAAATATTGTCAAAATGACTATACTACCTAAAGCAATCTACAGATTCAATGCAATCCCTATCAAACTACCAACAGCTTTCTTCAATGAACTGGAACAAATAACTCTAAAATTCATATGGAACCACAAAAGACTCCGAATAGCCAAAGCAATCCTGAGAAGGAGGAATAAAATGGGGAATTACGCTCCCTGACTTCAAGCTCTACTACAAAGCCACAGTAATCAAGACAATTTGGTATTGGCACAAAAACAGACTCACAGACCAGTGGAACAGAATAGAAAATCCAAACATTAACCCAAACATATACAGTCAATTAATATTTGATAAAGGAGCCTTGGATATACAATGCAGAGATGACAGCCTCTTCAGCAGCTGGTGTTGGCAAAAGTGGACAGCTACATGTAAGAGAATGAAACTGGACTACTGTCTAGCCCCATACACAAAGGTAAACTCAAGGTGGATCAAAACCTGAATGTAAGTCATGAAACCATAAAACTCTTAAAAAAAAAACCTAGGCAAAAATCTCTTGGACATAAACATGAGCGACTTCTTCATGAACGTATCTCCCCAGGCAAGGGAAACAAAAGCAAAAATGAACAAGTGAGACTATTTTAAGCTGAAAAGCTTCTGTACAGCAAAGGACACCATCAGTAGAACAAAAAGACACCTTACAGTATTGGAGAATATATTCATAAATGATGTATCCAATAAGGGGTTGACATCCAAAATATATAAAGAACTCACGGACCTTAACAAACAAAAAGCAAATAATCCAATTAAGAAATGGGCAGAGGACATGAATAGACACTTCTCTAAAGAAGAAACTCAGATGGCCAACAGGCACATGAAAGGATGCTCCACATCGCTGGTCATCAGAGAAATGCAGATTAAAACCACAATGAGATATCACCTCACTCAGTGAGGATGGCCAACATCCAAAACACAAACAACAACAAATGTTGGCGAGGATGTGGAGAAAAGGGAACCCTCCTACATTGCTGGTGGGAATGCAAATTAGTTCAACCATTGTGGAAAGCAGTATGGAGGTTCCTCAAAAAACTAAAAATAGAAATACCATTTGACCCAGGAATCCCACTCCTAGGAATTTACCCTAAGAATGCAGCAGCCCAGTTTCAAAAAGACATATGCACCCCTATGTTTATCGCAGCAGTATTTACAATAGCCAAGAAATGGAAGCAACCTAAGTGTCCATCAGTAGATGAATGGATAAAGAAGAAGTGGTACATATACACAATGGAATATTATTCAGCCATAAGAAGAAAACAAATCCTACCATTTGCAACAACATGGATGGAGTTAAGAGGATATTATGCTCAGTGAAATAAGCCAAGCCGAAAAAGACAAGTATCAAATGATTTCACTCATATGTGGAGTATAAGAAGAAAGAAAAAAACTGAAGGAACAACAGAAGACTCACAGAACCCAAGAACGGACTAATAGTTACCAAAGGGAAAGGCACTGGGGAAGATGGGTGGGAAGGGAGGCATAAGGGGGAAAAAGGGGCATTACGATTAGCAGATGTAATGTTGCGGGGGCACGGGAAGGGCTGTTCAACTCAGAGAAGACAAGTAGTGATTCTATAGCATCTCACTATGCTGATGGACAGTGAGTGTAATGGGGATGGTGGGGGGGACCTGATGAAGGGGGTAGTTTAATTACCATAATATTGCACATTTAGTTGTAGATTAATGATACCAAAATAAATTATAAAAAATAAATAAATAAAATGTCCTTTGCAGCTGCAAAAAAAGAAAAATCTTAGGATTCAGAAATCTTAGTTTCAATGGATATAAGAAGACACTATTAAATAGGAAGTATAGATATATTAGTAAATTTTTTTGATATATTAGTGAATTATAAGACATGTATCTTTAGGCAAACATAGCCGTAAGTATTAAGCAAGTTAACAAACAGTAGAAGCCAAAATAAAGTATATCTTAAAAAAATGTACCATGGGAAATACATGTCACTAGATTTTAAAGTATGATTACTTCAATTTTGAGTCTCATAGGATTGCCTTAAAACTCCATTAAGTCATGGAAATAGTTTCTCACTAGAAACACTATATAAAATAATGTTATTTATAAAACATTCTTGCTCAGTAGAGCTATGTGTAACTCACAGCTTCTAAGAGTGGACATTTATAAGAAAATTAGACCTGCAAAAATATTTTACCCTGGAGTAGTTTATCCATTTAATAGGCAAGTAAGAGACAGACAACCTTGATGACAGAGACTACATTTTCTACTGTCTTACAGTGCTAACTAAAAACTGGCTAACTTTTGTCTTTTGACTCTCATTCTTGGCTCAAAAAGCAAATGAAAATCTTATAGGAGGCCTTTAAACATTCAATTATAAGGAACCTGAATTTTCTTGGTTTCTATCCAGTCGGTATTAAAATGAAGAATAAACTGTCATTCATTTTCTGCACAAAAAGGTTGTTTTTTAAGTTAATAGGTTTTCCTAGTAAAAAGAATTTTGCACAAAAGCCAGGCGACACACCATCTACCTGCTGATAATTATGAAGTCTTGAAGTACTTTTGTGGTGAAGCTTTCCATATCCTTTAAGATAAGCACAACAGGAGGAGACTGCTGTTGGCCTGAAGTTCTCTTTTTCCGTGGCATTTTTGGGTCTGTCTTGTTTAAGCCATTGTGGAAAAAAGGAATGAAAAGAAAGCCTCAGCACCCAAACAATGCTATAATACCATATGTAGACAAATCTTCCTTTAAATTTCACAAGAACACTGTTTTTTATTTCTCCCACATAATAAACATAATAAACAGAAACTCATTCCAGGTGTTATTAGCAGACTCTTTCTGTTATTCTGACATGGGAATAACAGCCAAGAAGAAAAAGCTTCAGTAAAATCTGTAACTCATGTGAAATATTTCTATTCTTTGCTAAGGAATTGACAGGAAAAGCATGGGGAGAAGAGAACATTTTCTATAAAATTGATTTTTCTGTTGGTACAATGTTATATTTTGATATTTTGCTTTGCTTTAAGGTAAGAACTAGTATTTTTAATTAAAAAGCATAATGAATAACACTATTTGTAGCTCTGCGACTATGAAATTTCAAGTTGAAAAGCACCTTAAATATCATCTGGTCTAATCCCAATCTCTTCTTAAAGATGTATGACATAAACTGCAGATTTATATAACAGATCTTAGAAAATCTAAAATTGTAGATCAAATGAAGATACAATAGTAAGCATTAGACTCAGCTTAGTCCATTTATAAAGCAAATGAAACCTCACTTGTGATAACTTCAGCAAATATGTTCATCAGAAAATGTGAACACCATATTTTTTCCCATATTGTCTGACTATACAGCATCATAAACTAAGGCTGTGGTTTTACTGTGCAGTTACCCATGAGTCACTTAAGTTACTCATTTTCACCAGAGCCTGCCATGGTAGGCTAGAATTTCTTTTTATTTATCTGTTTATTGAATATACTTCAGTTACACAGCATTTATTCCTCAAGAATTCTAAACATAAAACACATTACATTTTTTTTAATGACTATTTTTCATCAAACTAAGTTCACAGTGGGTACTAGCAGCAAGGTTCTACTCCATAAAAGCAAATACTGAGGCACTAAAGAGATATAATATATTAAAGTTATAGCCACTGTCACAGAGATAGAAGCTGCATCACAACCAATTCCTGATGCGGTTTTTGTCACTAGATGACACTGTCCTACAAATAAAATGGCCTTGTAAGAACCTCTACACTTACACTAGGAATTAGGTTGCATACTGAAAAGGAATACTTTTAAATTCTAGTAGCTTAGGAAAAATAAGTAACTTACTATTAACAGCTCTTGCTGCGTAAACATATCCTTATTAGAACAAAACAGTACTATGTTTAATATAATTCCAAGCCTCTTCAATCATATGCCAATTTCCTGGGAGAAAACTGTCAGTTTATATTACCTGTGTGACATTCATATACCAGCTGGTAAGAGAATCCATTGAACAATGTGTCTTTTTCGGGGTGACCTGAATACTTTCCTCCTCTTTGGATTCCACATCTACATAGCAGTCCCTCAACTGTGAGACCAGCTTTTGCAGAAAATGCTTCATATCTGTAAGATACAGAAGGTTAGAAAGCCTATCTCCCCTTAAAACAAATCTAAAACACCTGAAACTTCTTGATCCATATATTATAATATTTGGTAGAATGTATTTGTCTATATGTAACATCAACCAAGATAATGTTTAACATATTAACTACAAATGTTCATAAGTATCCTCTCATTAATTCAGACTAACACTAGGCCAAAGTTTATGTGTATACTGTCTATGATAAAAGTGTTACATAAGAAAATGTGTAAATATGAAAACTATAGATTATATTAGGGTAATATGTATTTATATTATGCTGGACAGTAAAAGGTTTTTAATGACCCTAAGAAAAACACCAAAAGGGTTATTTACATAAGTTATTTTACTGATTAAAAATTTTCCTTAGAGTCATTTTTAAAGATATCCTAAGGGCTTTTATTAAAGTCCAATCACTTTATGAATATGAAAGTAATATAAGCACAAAAAGCATTTGTATCAGTCCACATCTGAGCACACTTTATTAATATTCACACTTTAAAATTTAATGGCTTTAGATATCCAAGATTAGTTCTGACAATGGACTATTTTTACCCTAGTGCCCTTTCAAAGTGAGAATGAGATGATCTGAGCTGTAAACATGAGCTTATGTAGTCTATTCTCTGTTGGACAAGATAAGAGTTCCTCACTCCTCAATTCTCAGCTCCCTATACCCAGCCTTCCAACTAATTAAAATTTTACTGGCTTAAGGAACACATACTGTAAAATGCCTGGACTATTACTGGCAGTGAAGCTGATATGGCAGGCGTGGGGCAGGAATAAAGGAAACAAAAGTTAGCAAAGCCCTGTAATAATCAAGATTACTCTGGGAGGCACTAAACCTCACCATGCCATGCTCCTCCCACAAATAAAAAGGCATACAGAAAGCTAGAGCAAAAGAGAGGATGGAAGAGATTTATAACATCTCATTCTCTGTAAGTAATTTATATAATGTATATAAGGTATTCATAATATATATAAGCAAATATATATTGCATATCAGGCAGTTATATATATATAAGACATTTATACTTTACCTGGACAATCTTTAGCCTGCAATGAGACTACATACGGAGTGACATTATTCTGAATGGCTTCTGTCACGCTTCTAAATGTTAAATCATGATCTGTTACATTCACACCTATGAGACAATACGTCAATATTACACCACCATTTGTATTATTAATAATTTAACAACAAAAGCTATTTAACATGTTGAATGAATACTAAGTAAAAATAGTTTAAAAACAATTAATAATAGAAACCAAGAAAATATGCTGCATAAATACATAAATAAAGAGATCTCCACTAACAAGAGATATCTAGAGGCACACACTGTACTTATTTGTCAGGAAAGGTGTTTAGCACAATTTCTCCTTTAAAAAATGTACTGAGATCTGTAGTTGACCCTTGAAAACATCTTAGAAGTAATTTCATTACTTTGTCAAATTCATAAAAAGCTCTTTAAAATACTCATTGAAAAACAAAGGCTATGGAGTCCAGCGTTACTGCAACCCTGACTTAACAAGTAAGAAGAATCCGATCATTAATGCCATTAATGACCATAGATGCAAATACAATAGGTAGCATGTACCCTAGATTCTGAGGGGAGAGCCTAAAAACAAATTAAAACTTTAAGCCCTTTACATTTTTACTGAACCTCTGGTTCTCATTTCTACAAATCAGTTTTAGTGCTCTGTACGCAGTTACCAGAGTTGAGTGAAAATTTCCCCACTACTCTAGAAAAAATTCCATTAACTGATACCTTCCCTAGCGCCACAATCTGTGATTTCTAGAAAGTGCTTTGGCACTTTGACAGGTACCAGAAGCAGACATCTTGAAATTACTTGAGACTTGCTACTAAAAAACTACAACTGTTTGGAAGAAAAAGAAAAGGTTCAGAATTATCCAGCCATCAATAAGTAACATCTGTTTTTCTAGGAAAGACAAAAATGATAATGTTGGTAGGCTATCTTTAAATGGACATAGAAATATGAAAATATTTTGTAAATAGAAATATTTTTGAAAACAGAAAATGTGCAACGGTGTTTGAGCATTCTTTGAGTACAGGGTTTTTTTTTCATAGTGTCAAAATAATATTCCTAGCACACATTATGGTCTAAGATTGTGATACAACATCTCTGAAAAAATCTGGGTTTTTAGTAAAACACTGGCTTTCAATGACTGACTTTATAAGCTACTTAATACTGCCCCTTAATACAATGGGCTTGCCTATTGGAAACAAGATAATCAACAATGTCTTTCACTGGAAAAATGTTCTGAGACCACTGACTTTGAAACTCATGGTTTCTATTATCTTCTTCCTTTTGGCAGTAGGCAGAGAAGGAATTTAAGAAGTACTCTCATAAAATACTGTCTATTAACTATACTATCCCTCTTAATTGTGTTTCCCCCACTTCATCTCCAACTGCTGTCCTGGCAGTATAAAAACAAAGCACCCAACAGTACAAGCTGGCCATCAATGGGCCTCAGCTTCTCATCCAGGGATTTTGAAATTAAGTAGCAGACTGCACTGAACAGCTGATCCACAGCACTATACAAATCATTCCCTCAAGTCTTGTTACTCAGAGTGGTCCTGGGAACAGCAGTAGGGACAGGAGCTGGAGGCCTGTTAGAAATGCGGAATTTCAGCCCCACTCCAGACCTGTTAATGAAATCTGCATTTACTAAGATCCCCTGGAGGTTATCTGTAGGTACATTAAATTTTTAGTACTGCCCTGAATATCAGGAGTAAGATTCAGGTAATGAACAGTATTAGAGGCAGTATTAAACAGCACGGTTAACTTCTTATCTCAGAGCCTACTAATATAACAAACCCTGAGTAAAGAACAAATTAGAAGTGCAATGAAGAGTATGTATGGAATACAAACAAATTCAGCTTTCTTTTCAAAAGGAATGAAATTTGCTAATATTCCAAAGAAAAATTTTCCATTATCCTAGAATCTAGGTGTTTGGTTAAAATAGGATAATGATGGATATTTAAGTACCTAAAAAATGTAAACGCGCAGTCTAAAATTTATATATAATTCATCCAAACTCCCTTCTAAGGAATTAAAATTAATGCAATATTATGAAACAAGATTGAAAAACTAAGCACAGGGAAAGAAAATTAAGGCCACAGAGTAATTCCACTGAAGATATGATTTTAAAAAGTATAAAATTAAGTCTATTAACAGACTGGTGGTTTATTATTGAATTCAAATCTCCTATGGTCTCACAAAATAAAGAAGACCTGATAAAAGTTGAGGAGGATACTAGCTAACCCTAGATCAACTTCTTTTAATTCACAAATGTACGATAAGTATAAAGAACTTTTATTAGTTTTGAAAGTATGCAAAGCAAACTATAATCTGTAAATGAAAGAGACAAAAGAGGCTTATCAGAACAGGTTATTCTCTACTATTCTCAACAAGAAAACCACCAATTAAAAAAGAGTAATACCTAGAATAAGAGTGGCAGTTGGAATTTCTTTGAGTTTTACTTGACAGCCCCAGTCTCTTGAATTCTTCTGGAATCTAGAATGAGACTTTTGCAGAAATTCGATTAGGCTGTCAAACAGGTTTTTATTTAATTCCTCTTGTAGTTGCTATAAAGAAAACACAAAACTTTATGAATTATTATTATTAGTAAATCAGATGTGTCTTTCCAAGTCTGGGAAAGTAAATTATCATGAATTCAATTCCAAAGATTACATGTAAAATGATTATACAATGGATAAAATAAGAAACAGTTTTTTCCTTATATCTCCAGGGGTTAGTGCTTTGGATTCCCTCATCAAAGAATCTCATTTATTCACTTACTAACCACATTACAAATGAAACACAGTCTCTACCCTAAAAAAAGTGAATAAATGGAGAAAGAACACCTAAAAATTAAAAAACATGTGCAGAGTACTACAGTAACATAGGAACAAAGAGTAGGACCATCCAATTTAAGCTGAGGAAGTGATACATCTGAGCCAAAGCATTAGAGTAGGTAGTAGAGGAGGTGGCAGTAGGTCAAAGAAAGTTAGAACAAATGAGGACTAAAGGAGGCAAGGAGGAAGAGACATCTGGGGAACCACAGATATAGCTAAGCGTAAAGAACATGAGAAGCGGTAGGGAATGAGACTGGACAAATAAGGAAGGGGCTGAACCAGGAAAATATGCATCTGAAGTTAAAGTAGGGATTTTACCCTGTGGGGAGAACCACTAAAGGCATTTGAAAAAGAGACATGATTAAATCAGGGTTCCGAAGGGTTTGGGCAGCACTGTGTAGGTCAGATTAGAGGGGACTGGAGAGGCTATACCGGCAGCTCGCTGGGAAAACCCTGTAGCCTGGCACAGGGCTGAATCTGCCTGAAGGGAGGACTCTCTTAATTTGGCCAGTGGTGCTACAGGGACTAGTGAAAGGCCTGAAAGGTTTGACACTGGAGGCTGGAACATCAGTTAGGAGGGTATTACGACAATCCAGGTTAAGAAGTAAAGAAGGCCTAAACTGGAAACCACTAACTTGAATACCTTCAAAGGTCACATGGAATACATGAATGAGCAAAGCTACTAGGTGTAGAGCAATGAAGAGAGGTAGAAAGCAGGAATAAACTAGAAAATGCATAAATACCAAAGGGATTTAAGAACAAAAAAATACAACACTGTGTTGGTCAAACAAAGCAAGTCCACTTTAGATGTTGGCCCTACAGCGACTAATCGGCTGGAGTGGAGAAATTTTTCAGAGCTGGAAGAAAAGAATATGGTTACTGGATAATGAGGATGAGGGAGTGAAGTAGTTTAGAAATAGCTAGATTTCTTATTTGTGTAACTGAATGGATAATTTAAACAATGCTGCCATTTAAAAACTGTGAGAATATGTAAAGGGCCCCTTGCCTTAGCAGCCATTGTTATAAATGAATGTTCCAGTACTTAAAGTTATGCTTAATACCTAGAACATGAGGGCTCTTTAGGATAGAAAGATAATGCTTAGCCAATATTAATGTATTTCATCAAAACTCATAAACTAGTGAAAGGAAGATGGGAATCAACAAATGAGATTTACAGTATCAGAGAAATATCGCTATTTAAAAAAGTATTCACCTCAGTTTCAGATTTCATCTGCTGCCATATCAACTGATAAGTTTCAAATCGAAGCTTACTGTCCTCAGACTCATTTTTCCCTTTATTAAAATAGTTCTCTAAAAACACAGAAAGAAATGTCAGTTTCTACACTGATGGACAGCGACTGTAATACGGTTGGTGGGGGGGACCTGATGAAGGGGGTAGTTTAATCATCACAATATTGCTCATGTAATTGTAGGTTAATGATACTAAAATAAAATAAATTGTAAAAAAAAAAAAAATGACACGTTATAGTCCAAAAAAAAAAAAAAAAAGAAATGTCAGTTTCTGTTTGATATAATAAAAGTTAGAAAAATCTCTGTGCAAATCCACACAGTAAGTGATGGGGTTCATTTTTTTTTATATGTACCAAACATATATATATTCAGGGATAGTAACATTCAATATCCTTTACATTTAATTTTATTTATATCTCTTATAATTTTATTATGTTAACTGTATCTACAAGATTAAAAATATCTTTTTAATTTTTAGATTGCATTTCATTTACTTTCAGTTTCTAACAGTTTGTATTTAATGAATTGTTTTAGGCATATCCATTTAATAGTAATGTATTTTCATTATTTGCTCTTATTCTAGGGCCTTGCATACGTTACTTCATATATTTGCTTTGAAGTCTACTTTATTAAATGATTCTTAGTACTACTGTTCTTGCTCTTCTGTTCAACTGACCTAGTTCAGCCCAGCCTTTTATTCAGTCTGTATTATTCTATCTCCTTTTTGAATGCTTTCCTCCAAATGGTTAGCCATTTATCAAAATACCATTTACTGCAGTGGTTTTCAAACTTTTCACACCATGATCCATATTTAGGAATACCCTTCACATCATACACATATAATAAAAATAAAAACAAAGTCCAACAGAACAATACTTAAATCCTTATCACATGATAACAAATGATTTTTCTGTTCTGATTTTTTAAAACTATTATAACCTACTAAACTGATTTCATGACTCAGACTTGGTCAGTTTGAAAAATACTCATTTATTTGAATAATCCATCTTTTCTCTCACTGATCTGAATGCTCTTATTGTCTAAATACTTATATACACTTAGAACTATTTTTAAACTTTTGTTCTGCTGAATCTAATTCTACTCCCATACCAGTCCTGAACTGTTTTAATTATTCTAGTTTTGTAGTACATTCAAATGTTGAATAGATTCAGGTCTTCTTCCCACCATCACCACCAAACATTATCACTCCATTTCAAATATTTTTAAGCCATTCTTACAAGTTAATCTTGTCATTTATAAAAATAATTACAATGGTATTTTGACTGAATAAAATAAAATCTGTAAATTGATTTGGGGTGAATTGACATTTTTAATATGTTAAAAAAATTTACACCCTTTAATAAAATATTTCACATTCCTTATAGTTTTCTACTTTCCTTCATACTTGTTTTTTATTGCTAGGTATTTTACTGGGACAACTAGAGCTTTCATAGTATTAAAGTAATTGTGAAAGAGCACATTTTGTTCCTGGCTTCACCAAGATGCTGCCAGTAGTCTACCATTAAGTTTTAACATTAACTGATGGTTTGGAATAGAAATTCTCTTTCATGTTATGGAATTTTCCTTCTAGTTGACTCAGAGTTTTTAGCAAATACTGATTTCTAAATTTCTAAATTTTATCAAAGCATTAGAATACACTGAAGTCATCAGATGGTAAAATGACAGACAAAGTTACAGGATAAAATGCAAACAAAGTAAGGAGATACACTTTTGTAAGAGACTAGGCAGAGTAACAGGTGACCTTAAATAGAATAAAAATAATCATTTGACTTTGATAATGAGTAAAATCACATAGAATGTTAAAGTGGCAAATCAAGACATGAATTTTTTATGTGCTGAATAATGCTGCATCCAACACATAACATGACAACTGTTAGAAACTGGGTAACAGCAGGAGGACACTTTTAACTGGTTACCATGACTTCTTTCTCTCAGTCAGTCAGTTATAGACCAGGTATGTAAAAAATAAGTAAGCACCGAGAACAATTCCAGAATGTAATTTCTCAGTATTGACAGGTTCCCTCTTGCTCCTACATGGAATGCTTTACTTGGGTGTGAACATCTCTTATTGTGTCAGTGCCACTGCCAGTCTGTCTGTCTGTCTGTCTGTCTGTCTGTCTGTCTCCAATTCCTGCCCACTTGCTTTCTAGGATGTGCAGTGGCCCACAGAATACTGAGGAGGGCAAGAGTTACCAGTCTTCTTTTAGATACATGTCTTCAAGTCAGGGGACAGATGGTGGGCAAAATGCAGAGCATCCTCCTCCTCCTTCGGGCAATCTGTTTCAAGATTTGAAGCCAGCGAAGGCAGGAGCTAAAATCTGGGTATGTTTTCCTCATTTCTACTCCATCTGTCTTATAATCAGGATCAATTCCTCTAAGATCCTCATAACAGTATCTGTGGGTTTTAGATCAGTGCAATGAAAAAAATGTACTTCAAAGTTCAAATTATACACATTGGGTTTACTAATTCTAAAATCTTGAAGCAAATCTTAACAAATTATAGCTGAAATACACCAAGCTCTAAGAGAAAACTCACCTCATTATTAAGTCATGGGCTCTGGAACTGGAGAGCTTTGGCTCAATCCCAGCTCTACCACTCAGTAGCACTAACACTGAGAAAGTTCTTTCA
>JAQQAC010016209.1:100287565-100306269 GCA_029783875.1 Phataginus tricuspis | reverse complement strand
CACCATCACTCTCTGGCAGCCTGCCACTCTCAGTAGCAGCAATCCTAAATGTCTCAAGGCAGCAAATTTCGTTACTGCAATCTTAAAAAATGATGTTTGGCACTTTGCACAACACATTTTGGCAGTGACTGGCAGATGGTATTCGAGTAGTTACCTGCTCTCTCAAGAAAAGATAGCAAATGCTCATTAGGTTTTCAAAAATTCATTGTCCACAGTAATCTCAAAAAGAGGCCTCATTCTTCAGTTTTCCTAAGGCAATTTTAACTAGTAAAATTATCTATTACAACAATAAATGTTTTAAATAGTTTCCTCCTATTTATTGCCCAGTTTTCTTGGAGACCACACCAAAGTATGCATTTCTCTGCCTTCTGTTCTTTTACCAGCATCTGACAGATGTGTTTTACTTTTTTCTGAAGAAATGCAAATGAAATCCACCATCTTTGTTGCCCCAGTTAATATCACATCAGGGACTCCTCACTTCGGAGCAAGTCCGTGTTTCTTCTAAGAAGGTAAATACCCTAAACACATCAGGGAGAAAAATTTCAAGTGAATTCCATTTGCAATTTTTTAACTGGTTCTTTTTTAAATATTATGAATAAGTAGGGCAAAGAGAAGACTTGGGATTAAAAGTAAGCAATTGTCTTCCAATGTTTTAGCTAACCACTGATATCCTTCAGCCTACAAGGGTTTTGCCATACTAGTAGTGTGTTAGGATACCCACACCTCAGGGGGTGCAACCCTGCTATTCCTACCCCAGAGAAGAGAAAGAGCCAAAGAGAATGTGGGCTCTCAGCCATGTGACCTAGATTGCCATTGTGACTTCTGTCCAAATAGGATTCGCTAGGTAAAGGAACTCCGTGCCACCTCAACTCCCGACAGCCACTGGCATTTCATTTAAGACACATCTGTAACCTTGCTGATCTATTGGGTCAGGTGAAATTTATTGGTCAGATTACATTAACCAGTCCTTTTCCAGGCTCAAAATGCTCCCAAAGAGATTAGTGACTAGACCTCAGGTGTCCAAAGGCTCTCCAGGAACTACCCCTAGAGCTACAACTACCTTGCTTAAATTCTTGGGACATTTGAGATTCTAATCTGGGCATTTGATTGAAGTTATGCTTACTCTACTTTGCTTAACTCTTATAAGATTTTAGGATGCTGCCTTAAACCAAACTGACTCTTACTATCTTAAACAAGCTGACTTCCATTTGTCTAAACATACTGCACCATTATTGTGTTCCTCTTTATATTAGTTCTGTGATTTCTGGTTACGTTGCCCAGAACACAGTAATCTTTAAGGTATATGAACTCAAAGGACATCGCAAATGAGAAAACCGCCACACTGCCTTTCGACAATCTCTTTTAGTCCCATAAGATTAAACCCTTGTATGTGATAAGGACTCCCATACATATTTACTTCTCTACCCCAGACCGCTCTTCTTTGATCCAGACACATTAATTCAACTGCCTCTTCTCCATGCCCACTTGGATGTCTCAGGCATTAAAAGCTTTAGATTATCCCTACCCAAAATTAAATTGTTGTTTCCCCTTCCCTCAAATCTGCTTTTCTTCCTGTCTCAGAAAAAAATTACTTCCATCTACCACATTTTTTATACTGAGAAACATGGCTACGATTCCTGACAGCTCCCTTTCCCTCACACCTGTAGGTCATCTTCATTATCTCTGAATTCTGTATGTCTGAATCCACCTCTGCCAAAATGTATTTGTAACCCCAAAACAATACTCAGCACTTTTACAATCACATGTAGAGCCACAAAAAATTTGAGTTGCTGGATACACACATTCTTAGCTGAGGTCAAAAAAGCAATGCTCTACCTTCTTGTTTCAGCTCTTGTACTATAAACAAATGAGGTCTATTTAGTGCCATGTTTTCCACATTGTTGTGCTTTTTGTTGGTGGTTTTGCTGTTTAAAATGGCCCCGTGGTGTAGTGCTGAAGTGCTGTCTCGGGGTCTTTAGTGCAAGAAGGCTGTGACGTGCCTTACAGAGAACAGACGTGCTAGATAGCATATGAGTTATATACTGCTCTTGGCTCTGAGTGCAATGCAAATAAATCAACAATATATGTTAAGTAAGGTGTCTTTAAACAACTTAAAGACAAAAAGCAAGGTTATATATTGCCCAACTGATGCAATGTTGTGACCATAGCTCCCAGGACCTTAACCCTGCATATCCCCTAGAAGCAATGGCTCAGTACTCACTGATTTGCTGCCCATGGCGACTTCATAGAACATAACTACTACAAATAATGAGAATGAACTGTGTATCTAAACCTATCACCAAGTCCTACAGATTCTGTCTCCAGATCATAACGCAAACCCATTAACTTCTCTTCAGCGCTGTGCTGCCACGACAGGCCATTGTCTCTGGCCCTCTAATAAGCTTCCTTACTTCCAACTCTTTTGCATCCTTCTCATCCACTCTCTTCAAAGGGGTCAAAGTGACTCTTAAAGCAAAATGGGTCACCCTGTTAGTCCCTGATTTAAATTATTCGATGATCTCCTAATCCACTAGAGATAAAACCCAAAATTCTTCACAGGCCCATAAGATTACTCTTGATATCTTGCTGACTTTGACTTCATTTTAGCATCACTCCCTCTGACAGCACTCCAGACACACAGATTTGTTGCTCTTTAAAAGTCAAGAACTAATGATCATCTCCACAGATGCTGAAAAAGCATTTCACAAAATTCAACATCCACTCATGATAAAAACTCTCAACAAACTGGGTATAGAGGGCAAGTACCTCAACATAATAAAGGCCATATATGACAAACCCACAGCCAACATCATACTTAACAATGAAAAGCTGAAAGCTTTTCCTGAGATTGGGAACAAGACAAGGATGCCAACTCTCCCCACTTTCATTCAACATAGTACTGGAGGTAATCTGATTGCCACAGCAATCTGACAACACAAAGAAAGAAAAGGCATCCAGACTGTCAAGGAAGAAGTTAAACTGTCACTGTTGGCAGATGACATGATATTGTTCATAAAAAACCCTAAAGAATCTGCTCCAAAACTACTAGAACTAATACCTGAATTCAGCAAAGTTGTAGGATACAAAATTAATACACAGAAATCTGTTGCATTCCTATATACTAATGGTGAACTAGCAGAAAGAGAAATCAGGAAAACAATTCCATTTACAATCACATCAAAAAGAATAAAATACCGAGGAATAAACCTAACAAAGGAAGTGAAAGACCTACACCCTGAAAACTACAAGACACTTGTGAGAAATCAAAGACAACACAAATAAATGAAAATACATCCTATGCTCATGGATAGGAAGAATTAATATTTGTCAAAATGGCCATCCTGCCTAAAGCAATCTACAGATTCAATGCAATCCCTATCAAAATACCGACAGTATTCTTCAATGAACTAGAACAAATAGTTCAAAAATTCATATGGAACCACAAAAGACCCCGAATAGCCAAAACAATCCTTAGAAGGAAGAATAAAGTTGGGGAGATTATGCTCCCCAACATCAAGCTCTACTACAAAGCCACAGTAATCGAGACAATTTGGTACTGGCACAAGAACAGACCCATAGACCAATGGAACAGAATAGAGAGTCCAGATATAAACCCACACATATATGGCCAATTAATTTATGATAAAGGTGTAATGGACATACAATGGGGAAATGACAGCCTCTTCAACTGGTGTTGGCAAAACTGGACAGCTATATGTAAGAGAATGAAACTGGATTACTGTGTAACTCCATACACAAAAGTAAACTCAAAATGGATGAATGACTTGAAGGTAAGTCATGAAATCATAAAACCCTTAGAAGAAAACATAGGCAAAACTCTCTTGAATATAAACATGAGCAACTTTTTCATGAACATATCTCCTCGGGCAAGAGAAACAAAAGCAGAAATGAGCAAGTGGAACTACATCAAACTAAAAAGCAAAGGACACCATCAGAACAAAAAAACATCCTACAACATGGGAGAATATATTCCTAAATGACATATCCGATAAGGGGTTGACATCCAAAATATACTAAGAGCTCATGCACCTCAACAAACAAAAAGCAAATAATCCAGTTAAAAAGTGGGCAGAAAATCTGAACATACACTTCTTCAGAGAAGAAATGCAGATGGCCAACAGGCACATGAAAAGATGCTCCACATCACTAATCATCAGAGAAATGCAAATTAAAACCACAATGAGATACCACCTCACACCAGTAAGGATGGCCAACATCCAAAACAAACAACAACAAATGTTGGTGAGGATGTGGAGAAAAGGGAACCCTCCTACACTGCTGGTTGGAATGCAAATTAGTTCAACCATTGTGGAAAGCAGTATGGAGGTTCCTCAAAAAACTCAAAATAGAAATACCATTTGACCCAGGAATCGCACTCCTGGGAATTTACCCTAAGAATGCAGCAGCCCAGTTTAAAAAAGACAGATGCACCCCTATGTTTATCGCAGCACTATTTACAATAGCCAAGAAATGGAAGCAACCTAAGTGTCCATCAGTAGAAAAATGGATAAAAAAGAAGTGGTACATATACACAATGGAATATTATTCAGCCATAAGAAGAAAAGAAATCCTACCATTTGCAACAACATGGATGGAGCTAGAGGGTATTATGCTGAGTGAAATAAGCCAAGCCGAAAAAGACAAGTATCAAATGATTTCACTCATATGTGGAGTATAAGAGCAAAGAAAAAAACTAGAAGAACAAAACAGCAGCAGACTCACAGAACCCAAGAATGGTCTGACAGTTACCAAAGGGAAAGGGACTAGGGAGGATGGGTGGGAAGGGAGGGACAAGGGGAAAAAGGGGCATTACGATTGGCAGACATAATGTTGCGGGGGCACAGGGAGGGCTGTACAACTCAGAGAAGACAAGTAGTGATTCTATAGCATCTCACTACGCTGATGGACAGTGACTGTAATGGGGTAGGTAGGGGGGACCTGATGAAGTGGGGAGTTTAGTAACCATAATGTTGCACATGTAATTGTAGATTAATGATACCAAAATAAACATAAATAAATAGCTCAAATATATTAAAGCTTTCCACCATGTAGCCTTAAGTTATTTTTCTATTCTCCGTCCCCAAACCATTTTTGGAGTATTTTTTCCCAGTTTGTTGTAATCATCTATGTTTACTGGTTTATTTTCTTACCCTTCCACTAAACCTAAGTCCCAAGCAAGCAGAAAACATATCTATTTCATTCATAACTGTATATCCAGCACCCATCATCAAACTGTCACACAGAAATCCCTTATTAAATATTTGTTAAATGAAATTTAAAAGTATTTAAATGAAATTTGTTTCTACCTAGAAGCCAATGCCTAATTCTTTCCCCTTTTACCAACTCACACCTTGAAACCTGAATGAATTCTTACCTGCCCAAACAACCCAGATGTGTCCCCATCTCATAAATCTTACCCCAAGTAACTTCCTACTGGACTTCATTTAAAATTCTCACAACCGGTATTACTTTCTCCAATTGGACAATAAACATTTGGAGAGGTTAAGAAACGTGTGCACAGTCATAATCACAGTGATTCTAGAATTAACACTAGGTCTGTCATTCCAAAAATCCTAGTTTTAACCGGTTAACTCTCCTATGCATCCTTAGCTAAAACCATTCTCTTATGGCATTACTGATTTTAAACATTCAATGCTACCACATATTAACAGTGTAAAACTGAGGAAACTCAGATGTTCTATAGGTAAAATATGGGTGATAACAATACTCACTTAAAAAATGTATAAAGATTAAATGAGATAATTCATGAAAAACAGCACAGTGACTGGCACTTAGCACAGGAAACACTATCATTATATTCCTCTAAAACAGAGGGTAGCAAATTTTCTCTGTAAGGGCTAAATGGTAACTAGTTCAGCCTTTTGTGAGCCATACAGTCTCTGTTGCAACAAAAATCCAGGCAGCAAAGCTAAATTTGGCCCGTGGGCCATAATTTGCCAGCACCTACTTTAGAGCAGGCTTCTTCAACCTCAGTACTACTGATATTTGGGGCTGGATAATTCTTTGTGGTGCCTGCCTTGTGCATGTTCAGATGTTTAGAAGCACCCTTGGCCTCCACCCTCTGGATGTCAGCAGCAGCCCTCAAACTGGGACAACAAAAACCTGCCCCAAGTTGGGAAATACTACTCTAGAGCAATCAAACATATAAAGGTGCAGCTTGAATTTTCTGATAAAGAAAATACCTTGACAAAGTAGAAAATTAATAATTTAACAAACTAAAAAGTATTTATACTCTTAGCTAAAACTCCCACACTTAACAATAACTTTATAACTTTTGCAATACAGATGGCTGTGGTTGAAAAGTAGAGTTCTTTGTCTGATGTCCTTGTGTATCTTAAAGCTATGGTATAAGCTGCAGCCACTGGGGTCATCACTGCCCAGCAGTACAGCTTGAATAATAAACTGGCATTTTCTGGAAAATACGTGCAATGAAGATATTATTTAGTAGACAGTACTATTTATGTTAAAGTTAATCAACATTATACCTCAAAATGCTTTCCAATTTTAAGTACAAAATACTTTTTAAAACCTATGACATTTAAAAATTTATTTCAAAACAATACTTTTCAGTTACATGAACCCACATATACATACACAAAAACAGCTGACTTTAAATATCAACTGGCTAGTCATAGATTTTGTTCCTGGGAAGTGCCTCAGTCGCAGGTTATGTGGCATACTAACTCTAGTTTGGGATGTTATAACTTACATATTTTATATATCATTATAATTCATTTTAGTGAAAGCAGGATGAAAATTACAGCTCTGTATATTCTAAATTTACAGACAGCAGAAAGAAGACAAAAGGAATAATTGAGTGATAAAAGTGGGGCTTAATATAAACTATCATAAGACAATAAAATTTTTTTTAATTTTTTTAAATTAAAAAGTATCTAGTCTCTTATTTCATAGCATTAGACATTAAGATAATTCATAGCATAAAAAAAGTATTTAGGACAAAGGCCTGTAAAACTTACAAAAATTATTAAGAGCGCATTTACCCTTTAAGGAAAGTTTGCCAACCCCCTTCCTAGATGATCAGCACTTCAGTCAGTGAGAGAGGGCAGGCCTGCCCAGCTGGAAACCGCTTTACTTCAGCTACTGCAGGCATTCCACCTTTCCCTCGGCTTCACTTTGTAGATAATGCATTTTTACAAATTGAAGGTTTATGGCAACTCTGTGTCAAGGAAGTCTACCAGCACCATTTTTCCAACAGCATTTGCTCTCTTTGTGTCTCTGTGTCACAATTTGGTCAAACTTGCAATATTTCAAACTTTTTCATTATTATTATATTTTTTATAGTGATCTGTGATCAGTGATCCTTGATGTTACTATGATTATTTGGGGGCACTACAAATTGCACCCACGTAAGATGGTAAATTTTATCAATAGATGCTGTATGTGTTCTATTTCACCAACCAGTGGTCCCCCCTCCCCCTCTCCTCAGACCTTCCTATTCTTTGGGACAAAACATTAAAATCAGGCCAATTAATAATCCTACAGTGGCTTCTAAGTGTTCAAGTGAAAGAATCACACTTCTCTCACTTCAGCTCAAAAGCAGAAATGCTTAAGCTTAGTGGGGAAGGCATGTCAAAAGCCAAGACTGGCACAAGAGGCCTAACAGCCAAGCTGTGAATGCAAAGGTGGAGTTCTTGAAGGAAATTAAAACTGCTACTCCAGTGAACACATGAATGACAAGAAAGAGAAACAGACTTACTGCTGATACAGAAAAAGTTTTGGTGGTCTGGATAGAAGATCAAACCAGCCACAACTTCCCTTAAACCAAAGCCTAATCCAGAGCAAAGCCCTAACTGCAATTCTGTGAAGGCTGAGAAGTGAGGATGCTGCAGAAGAAAATTCTGAAGCTAGCAGAGGTTGGTTCATGAGGTTTAAGAGAAGACTCCGTCTCCATAACATCAAGGGCAAAGTGAAGCAGCAGGTGCTGATGGAAAAGTTGCAGCAAGTTATCCAGAAGATCTCGCTAATTGATGAGGGTGCTACACTAAACAACGGATTTTCAGTGGAGATGAAACAGCTTTCTACTGGAAGATGCTGTGTAGGACTCTCATAGCTGGAGAGGAGTCAATGCCTGGCTTCAAAGTGCCAAAGAACAGGCTGACTCTCGATAGGGGCTAATGCAGCTGGTGACTTTTAAGTTGCACCCATGCCCATTTACCATTCCCAAAGTACTCAGGTCCTTCACATTTATGCTAAATTCACTCTGCCTGTGCTCTATAAATGAAGCAATAAGGCCTGGATGGCAGCATATCTGTTATATGGCTTACTGAATATTTGAGCCCTTACTGAATATTTTAAGTAGGTGTATTGATACCTACTGCTCAGAAAAAAAAAAGATTCCTTTCAAAATATTACTGCTCACTGACAATGCACCTGGTCACCCATGAGCTCTGATGGAGATGTATAAAAAGATTCAAGTTGTTTTCATGCCTTCAGCCCATGGACCAAGGAGTCATTTCGACTTTCAAGTCTTATTCTTTAAAAAGTACATTTCATAAGGTTGTAGCTGCCACAGATAGTGATTCCTCTGATGGAAATAGGCAAAGTCAACTCAAAACCTTCTGGAAAGGATTCATCAATCTAGGTGCCATTAAGAACAGTATTCATGGGAATAGCTCAAAATATAAACATTAATAGTTTGGAAGAAGTGGATTTCAACACATGGATGACTTGGAGGGGTTCAGGACTTCCATGGAGGAAGTAACTGCATATGTGGTGGAAACAGCAAGAGAACTAGATGAGAAGTGGAGCCTAAAGATGTGACTGACTGGCTGCAACCCCTTGATAAAACTTGAACAGATGATTAGTTGCTTCTTATGGATGAGCAAGGAGAGTGGTTTATTGAGCTGGGATCTATTCCTGATGAAGACGCTGTGAAGACTGCTGAAATGATAACAAAGGATTTATTTAGAATATTACATAAACTTAATTGACAAAGCAGCAAGTGGCAGGGTTTGAAAGGCTTGACTCCAATTATGAAAGAATTTCTACTGTAGATAAAATGCTGTCAAGCAGCATCACATGCTACAGAGAAATCGTTCATGAAAGGAAGTTAATCAGTGCAGCAAATTTCAGTGTTGGCTTATTTTAAGGAATTGCCACAGCTACCCGGACCTTCAGCACCCACCACCACCTTGATCAGTAAGCAGCCATCAGCATCGAGGCAAGACCCTCCACCAGCAAAAAGACTGACTTACTGAAAACTCAGATGATAGCATTTTTTAGCAATAAAATATTTTTTAAAGTATGTACATTTTTTTAGGATACAATGTTACTGCACACAGTATAGTGTGCAGTGTAAACATAACTTTAATTTGCTGGGAAACCAAAAAATTAATTTGACTCACTTTACTGGGGTGGTCTGGAACCAAACCCACAGTATCTCTGAGGTGTGATATCTGGGTTCCTCATTCCAAAAACATAGTGAATGTTTAAACACCTAACATAATATTTATAGATTTTAAACATATCCTGACCTGTAATTATTGCTGTCATCAACTTTGAAGGTAGACCTATTTGCACAGTGATTATATGGGAATATAAATGATATTCTTGAAAATAACTACCGATCTGAATGGAAGAGTAATCAAGTCACTTTTAGATATTTGTATAACATAGTATTATGATATAGAATCCCACTTTTTAAACCTTATAAGAAAATACTTAATGCTTCTCTAAGCATTGTTTTATCTAATTTCAGTTTTAACATTAGATCAGAATATTTCTTCACCCCATTCATAAATTCTCCATTATGAAATGTCAATTATAACAACTTCAGTTTTTTCACGGTAATATCAAAAGTCCATGTCACACTGTAAATTATGCTGAGAATTCAAATCATGCGCAAGGTAACTACAAACCTAGCACACAACTCAACTGCCTGGTTGTGTTGGCACGTGGGCATCATTTTCTGCTCTTCACGAAGGTCCCATTAGCTCCCATGTATTTGTTTCTGTGTGGAAAATGCCCCCGAAAGAAATCTGCGCTTATTTTTTTCAGTTATATTTTGTTATATTTTATAGGAGGTATTATTTGTAACACCTGAGAACTTAGAAATTCGGAAAATCCCAAATAAATACTTTGAGAGTATCAGGAAGCTATGGAAACTGTAGTTTTGTTAGCATTACACATTTCTAGTGGGTATGTAACATGACTATGGCACAACAAATATATACTGGCAGTAAGCCTAAATCTATAAATTGTTGCAACTATTTCAGATGATTTGACTTCTGTTAACTTTCAGGTTTCACTTATCATTAATCTTGTGATCCAAGTTCTCTGTCAGTTATTGCAACAATTTTGTTTTTTTCCTTTACTTCTGTGTTGCCACAGAGACTTTCAAGGTTGGTCTTAGCTTTCAAGGTTGATGGTTCCAGGTGTTTTAAGAGTAACTTTCTTTCTTCTGCATTTGTTTTCACCTGCAATGAAGAAGAAGAAAGTGGAACAGGCTTATATTATAAAACAGAAGCTGAAATGTGTGTGAAGAGCTCAGAGAGTGACCCTCACAGATCAGAAAACACTGGATAAGAGTCACTGAACACTCATCGTAGGGAGACAAGTGAGAACGACGACATAGGGAACGTCAAGTCAAGTGTTAGAACAGCTTGCGACTGGGAAACAGATACACTGACGTGCACGGCAATGCCCAGTGTAACAAAAACTTCTGAGTTTGCAGCAAACCAAATAGACAAAAATGCTGAAACCTGTAGAGTGAATGACTATAGAGGTAAAGGTCTTAATCTTCTACCACCTTTAAACCTAAGTTTGAATTCAGGTTCACAGGAGTCAGGAGTAGAGGAGAATCACTCTGTCAACAGTGTTGAATATCTGGGACAGACACAGGTTTTCTGCAAATCAGCCGAAGAAGCTTCTAGTGCCTTTGGTGTTGGTGTGTCCGGTATGAGTGAACCAAAACCAGCAGGGGAGGGACAGAAGGGCAGTGCTGATCCCCGCATCACTGACTTTGTGGGGCCAAGCAGGCCAGGCAGACACACATGCCATCTCAGCTACAGGAACACTAGGCCTGCAGTCACAGGTCCTGCCTTAAACGGTGACGTGGGTTTTGTGGGAGATGTAAAGGTGATTTGGGGAAAGATGGAGGTATGTGAACCTCTTGAGGAGTATTCCTGCTCGGCTGGGGTTGGTCCTGTCCAGGTGGACAGATACCCAGCTGCTCCTCAAGAAGTACTGCAGGTAATTCCCACCACCCCAGGTGACAGCACAGAAATGGTAGAACCAGGTAGTGAGGACCATGTTTTATTCACAGAAGAAAATCCCCCAAAGGGGGATTTGCAGAGCTTCTCAGAGGAATTGTACTCCCAGTTCCTGAATGAACTTTCCTATTACCCGACTTGCATGTATACAAATCAGATACCTTCTCAAAGACCGGCCCGCAGTTACAGTGGATATCCGGAGGGCTGCCTGTGGGCTGATTGGGTTGTGACAGATGTTTTAATAGGCAAACAGGTACTGAGTGAGGACCTGTGCAGGAAGCCACAGGACACAGAGATGGCTTTGTTTTGGGTGGAAAAGCACCCTTACCTGCTGCCAGTGGCAGAAGATGGGATTATTTGGGAATGGCAAAATAGAGATACAGAGTTGGTAAGTATGTTTGAACAATTTTTATTGTTGTGATGTGATATACTAGTCTTTTCGTTTTGATTGTTTTTGATTTAAAATTAATGAAGATTTGTTCCAAACAATGCATGGTCAGTTTGAATGTTTATGTAAGGCTGCGAGTTACTATAGTCGACTTTACCCACACTCTTCCGCTTGGAAAAGGTTAAGTTCTGTTTGCTGGGTTTAAGCCAGAGCTTGTGTGTCATCTGTTGTTAGCACTCACCCCCACACCGCTGGGCCTTGAGACACAGCACACTGCAGACTGGATCTTTGTGGATGTTGTGCATGTACTCACGGTGGCCACCTGCCCAGCCCTGTCCTCTCCCCATCTCCTTGTTGTTGGAGCAGAAAGAGCATTTGCCCATTGAATGTTTAAAACCATTGCTGAAAGGTCCCACTTGCAGAATATAAATGAATCCAACTCTGCTTTCAGCTACTTTTATATGGTAACTAAGGTGGGTAGAATGTGCTTTTACCTGGCTCTAAAATCTTGATTCTGTCTCCCTTTAGTCAGAAGCCCCTGTGGAGCTTTCCAGACCACCTTGGTCAGTCCCCACTTGCTTGGAAGAGTCTTTGCAGATGATTTCTGCAGTGGGCAACTAGTTTGAGCATCTTTTTATAAATTCTGTAGTAAATGCAAACATACAACAAATAGGAAGTTAGTCTTGCTCCTAAAGCAAGACATGATGGAGAAGCCATATTTGTTATAGCAAAATCTCATTGATTCAACCAATAATTTATTTATTCGGTTTATCTAAACAAAACAAAACAGTTCAGCCATTTCTTTCACCCCCCGTACCACCTGCCTCTGGCAGCCACGTGTCTGTTCTTTTTACCTATGGGCTTGGTTGGTTGGTTTGTTTATAGATTCCACATATAAGTGAGATCATACAGTATTTATCTTTCTCTGTCTGATTTATTTCACTGGCTAATGCCCTCTAGGTCCATCCATGTTGTCACAAATAACAAGACTTCCTTCTTTTTTATGGCTGAAAGATGTTCATTGTATGTTCCATATGCACGTTTTTTGCTTACCATATCTTTTATCCATTCATCTGACAGATGCTTAGGTTGTTTCCATGTCTTTGCTATTGTAAATGTAATGAACATGGGGTTGCATTAATCATTTCAAGTTAGTGTTTTCGTTTTCTTCAGATAAATATCCAGAAGTGAAATTGCTGGGTCATGTGGCTGTTATATTTTTAATTTTTTTGAGGAGCCTCCATACTACCATCCATCGAGGCTGCCCCAGTTACATTCCCACCAACAGTGCACAAGGGCTACCTTTCCTCCACAGCCTCACCTGTGCTTATCATTTCTTGTATGTTAGATAATAGTTAATTATTAGTTTACTATTATTTCTTGCATTAGGCAAGAAAAGCAGTTGATAATAGTAAGGAAATAGATGTGGTTCAGATGTTAATGCCTATTATATGGAAATAAAGTAGAAATTAAATTCTATAATTAAGGAATCATCATGAACCTCCTTTGTTTCCTTTCCATTCCCATATTTAGGAGTTCTACCGAGAAGAGTTACATTCAAGTTAAGTCAGTTTTGTTCCTTCAGAAGTTGTGGGTGCAGAACACTATAAAACTGGGTCTTCAAACAAATGGTGTAACAGCAGTGCAGGGCACGTTGGTTGCCTGCCACCCTGCTCTTGCGCCTTCACATGAGGTTCCTGTGCACCATGCTGTATCAGGTTCCCCGTTACAAGAGGCGCTCAAGCACTTTTCTAATTGCAGACCACATTCAACGGTGGTGCATTCTTTTCACATCTCCAGTTCTCAGAGTGCATGTACATTTTTTATACTAATGTCACATGGCAGTTGTTACTCCATTTTAAAAGCAGAGAGCCGGAGATAGACGTCATGGCTATAGAGCCAGTGAATTGCTCTGAATTGTTAACGTAGTTCAGGACAAATCCAGGCATAGTCTGGGCCAGCTTGAAGTACAGAACTGAGCGATTCCCCCATTGTCTCCTCTGCTTCACATTTTTCTGGCACCCCCTCCTCCCAGATGTTGGTTACCATAGTTTCTTCTCAGTAAATGGCCAGAAAACACACATTTATGAATCGGTAGGTTATTTTTTTAATGGAGTGTAGTGTTTGGGGGGTAGAGTTCCTTTAGAATCTGGGGATGCTTTACTCTTCAAAGAGTAGCAATAGTCATTTATATAAAAGTTGCTTTAGAATTCAGCTGTTAAGGTCAACTTACTTCTGGATTTAATAACCATTGCTTAGCCATGAATTTGCAGTGCAAAATAACACTTAGGTAGTCAAGCAGATAAAATGTGAGTTAGTGATTAGTTGGAGTTTCTTGTGAACATAAGAGAATAACCAAATTTTAAAGAAATATGTTTAATGTAAGCTATTCCTCATATGAATTACAGGAAGTTAATGAACTCTTGATCATTGTTTGTTTTTGCTGATATTAGAACATAGTTACCATCATTTTTATGGGAGAATGAGGAAGATTCTGCCCAGGCCTCCCCAAAACATGTGAAGAGGCAGCATGTTAAAAGTTGTCTGAAAAAAACATCCAGGGACCAAACAGGATGGGGGAGATGGGAATATGCTTCAGCAGGTGTCTGCCCATCCAGAAGGGGGCTGAGGAGACAGAGCTGGCTTGGACCCAAGAGCAGGGGGCCAGGTGTGCATCGTGGTGAGCCAGGAGCAGGTTGGTCCTGCAGGGACTGCGGCCTGGCTGTGTGGCCTTGGGTGACCTAGGAAACCTCCAGCCCTGGAACTGGAGGTAGTAAATTATGTGAGGATAGAGATTTATTCAGCTGTGGCATAAAGCCTGCACAAATGTTACTCCTTTATTAAACCTTGATATCTTGAGCAGATTTCTCAAGCGTCTCTGTACTGACTTCAGGACTGCGAGGTGGGAGCGACCCAGTGGTGCACAGAAGCGATGCCAGAGAGCCTGTGGGCGAGGGGAACACAGTCCAGCAGTGCGAGCACTGCAGGGGCTCTCAGAGTGTTGTAACTCATTTTTAGGAGGCTATGGGGCCAGTACTAGGAACTGCACTGTAACTGAGTGTGTATTGTGTATGGCACGGTGCTGCAAAGGTGCTAAAAATGGACAAGTCCAGCAATAGCTGGTGTTAGGAATGCACGTGAGTTGAGGGTGCCCTTCCATGGGTGCAACAGCACTAACGCAGGGAAAGCGCAATGTGTGCTGTGTGTTGGAAAGAAACCAGCTCCAATCAGGAAAGATGGGAAAATCTGAGCCAGAGATGGTTTATACAAGTACTGGAGTAGGAAAGAGAAGAGAGAATGCGTTAAAGAGACAGAGGACCAGATGGAAAGCTGTGGGGCGGGGGTGGGGGGGGTGGGGGGGAAGGCAGGGAAGGCGGGGAGGTCTCCGAATTAGGAGCATCTCCATTGAGCTCTCTGCTCACGAGGCAGGACTTGTGCCGGTGTTGTTCACCAGTAGGCCCTGTTTTCTTAGCACTGTGCCTGGCACTTAATGAGCATTTAGGCAGTAATTGTTGGAGAGATGGGGAGATGAGAAAGACAAAAGACAAACACTGCAGAAGCAGAGGCCAAGGATGACCCACAGGTTTAGGTGTCACGTAAGGGGGGTTGAATCAGTGCCTGGTGGGTGTATAGCCTTGAATGAAGGGGGACATGCTCTTTGCCCTAGCACCAATACCTAAAAAAATAAACAGTTCCATATGGATGTGCATTAGGTGCCTGGTTTTCTGAGCATGGTGTTTATTGCTCTTGCCTGCCACATATGAACAAAGTATATGCAGTAGTTCTAACCACGTCAGCTTTTACTCTCAATTTCAGAAGTAGTTTTGTTTTTCACTGCAAGCTGTGATCACCCCAGCCACAGTGAATCCAGTCTGTCTTTGTAAGACTGTTAATCTTTCTGTTTCTTGATATCATGGGGCTTCCTAATCCTTTCCACAGTTGGAGGTAGCATTGGTGACACCCACTCCTCTTTGGGGTTAGGACAGAGGCTGCTTCCAGCTTGGAGCTCCTGCCTGGCACTACTGGGGGCTCCTAGGGCCCTGGACCTTTGTCCCTCCCTTAGGAAGCTCTGCCCCATGCACAGTGGTGTCCAGGTTTGTAGAAACTTGGAAAAGGCAAACAATTTGGCTGGGTTTGCTGAGATTGTGGCAGCAGACCTGGAGCTAGTCTGGGAAGCAGCTGTCCCTGGGACACAGCTTCCTTTAACTTTGTGGAGTTACTGAAGGCTCTTAAGAAAGGAAAAATTAAGGGTGATTGCGGTTTAATAAGGTGCAGTGGGAAAAATCCACACCAGAGGTGGAGGCACTAACTGTGTGGACATCTAGAGCGTGTCCTGGACACTCGGAGCAGTAAGGGCAGAAATGTCCGGCATGCTCAGAGCAGCAGGGAGGCCAGCCTACCTGCCTGGGGATGAGCACTGCCTGGTGATAGGCCTGGGAGAAAACCTTGGTTATCCTGAGGAACTCTGATTTCTATATACTTTGTTCATATGAGTGTTTGAGGTTTGTTTTAAAATTTTATCTGCATTCTATTCAGGTTTGTAAATCTGCAAGTTGTGTAGGGTTGTCTAGAACAAATGGATGATTGCATCACCAGGTGTTCATCAAGCTACAGGCTACTAGTTTGCTGATGCCTCCATGAAGGTGGGGAACCCTGCCTTTTATTCCCAATTACCAGAGAGCCTTGTACTTGGTCGGAGCTGAGGAGCTGAGTGGTGAACCCATCAACTTTGTACACCTAATTCACCCCCCAGATACATGTAAATAATAGGCTTAGCCTTGTTTGAGGATGTGTTGACTCTGACTTAGTAAGTAAAACTGCCCTTGGTTAGAATTCGGATACAAATGTACATAATCAAATTTTTTCCTAGGTACCAGCAGCCAGGGTTTCTGAGCTAAACCCTAATGCAAAAGTATGGGGGACTCACATATTACATTTGAAGGCAAGTAGTGCAGCGGATGGCGGTGTGAGCACAGCTTTAATTCATCTTGGAGAAATTGCTACTTACATTTTGTGTCATGATTTGTGACATATTTAAGAGCTAGCAGATCTTTTCATAATCAAGTTAAAAGAATTCAGGTAACTGCAAGTGTAACCTTTTGTTGTAAGAAAAAGTTCTTCTAATCCTGCCTTTTGGGGTAAAATTCCTAATTACAGGACTGGATGCCAGTGGTGATGGTGATGAAAGTCATGAGCATGTGGCACTGTCAGATTTACAGGAGTCAGACCAGACAGCCACAAGCCCTCTGGCTCTGGACCCCTCAGAGTATGAGTCTCCGCCTGAGAATGGTGAAGCAGGTAAAGCTATGAGTTCATTTTCATAGACTTCATTAATTTTATGAGTTAATTTTCATACAGACTATGGGCTCTTAATGTTGCTTTTTGAAATTGAGCTTGTTAAATCTTTCCCTAAACAGTGTGCCTTCCATTGCTTCCTTCCATTCTACCTTGACGTCACTCTTGTGAGGATACAGAGATGAGTTCTGGTCAGGGAAGGCATCCTGCAGAGTGTAGGACCTGCACAGTTCCTGAAAGGTGAGTCGGATGAATTGGGAGAAGCAGGAGGTTGACTGTAGGGCAGAGAGTTGGTAAAACTGCAGAGAGGGCATGTTAATGTTGAAATGAAGAGTCAAACCCAAGGTTGGTTCTTTGAAAGGGGTATTTAAAGCTATTTTCAGGAGAAGAGAAAGAACAGGGAGCTACACTGATGGTCAGTGACTGCACTGGGGTATGGGTGGAGACTTGATAATATGGGTGAATGTAGTAACCACATTGTTTTTCATGTGAAACATTCATAAGAGTGTATATCAATAATACCTTAATTAAAAAAAAAAAGAACAGGGAGAAGAGAGCAGTTCCCTTTGGTGGCCAGGATGTGGGCTGATGTAGAAATGCCTGTAGGTAATGGGATACTGATTGCTCACCTCCAGCTTTGTTTCTGCCTTAATCTGAAAGACCAGTCTGTTTTTAAAACCCCACCAGACTGAAGGGGTGGGTGGGCTGCGCTTGCATTGTTACCAGTTGGATAGGGCAACTTGACTGGAAGAAGTAACTCCCTGCAAGTGGCCCATGGGGATGGTGGTGAGTGGGTGTGCAGTGGGTAGTCAGTCTGCCAGCTGATCACATCTGGAGACCTCGAGTTAGAGGAAGCACGCCATCCTTTGTGGTGCTGTCGCCTGCTCATTACCGAACATCTGTCACATATGAGATGTATACAGCACCTTATAAGTGGCATTAGGTACTTGTTTCATTTTTCTGCCTAAAGGGTGACCTCCAGGAAGACCTTGTCTTCACTGTTGGCAATGGGGCTAGCCCTTGTTGAGTGCCTCCCCCATTGGCCCACCGAACATCAGTGTGGCCCAGGGACCATGCCGTCCTGAACCTCTCTTTGATACCTTTGTTCTCCCCTCAGACCCTGCTCTCACCTTTTGTTCACAGGGATGACAGGGGGGCCAAATAGGCCATTAATGAGGCAAAACTGATGTATCGGAAACATTGCATATTTAAAGTATATCTTAGTTTTTCTGTAAGTTTTACTTCTCTTGCTCAAAGCACAATATTGAGTGTACTGTAGGACTGGTTTGCTGACTCTGTCTCTGGTTGATTTGTCTGAGTTTTATAATGCATGTACACCTGTAAAACCACCATCACAGTCAGTGATAATGAAGACAGCCATCACCCCGAAATGTCCTGCACCCTGCGCCCTCCCTGTCTGCCTCCTGCCGAGGCAACCACCTGTCTGCCTTCTATCGCTGGGTTAGTTTGAGTTTCCTAGAACTGTATGTACATGGAGTTTGAAAGTACAAGCTCTCTCTGTCAGGTTTCGGGTACTGGCTTACCAGTTAATTCATTGAGACTGATTCTCATAATGTTTATCCATGGTTCCTCCTCACTGCCGATGAGTATTCTGTTCCATTCTCTACCGTAGTGTGTTTTCCCCTTCACCTATTCATGAACGTTTGGGTTGTTCCCAGTTTGGGGCTATTACCAATAAACCTACTGTGAACATTTATAAGCAAGACTTTGTATGGACACGTTTTCAT
>JAQQAC010016209.1:100265477-100280814 GCA_029783875.1 Phataginus tricuspis | reverse complement strand
TACAAATTGGCCGTTGCATTCTCTTGCAGTTGGCTGTCTAGTTTTCCTAACACCATTTATTGAAGAGACTGTCATTTCCACATTGTGTGTTCTTGGCAGCCTTCTTTAAGGTTGTATGTAGGAGGGTTTATTTCTGGGCTCTCTGTTATATTCCATTGGTCTATCTATGCATTTGCTTTTGTGCTAGTACCATACTGCTTTTATTACCACAGCTTTGTAGTGTGGTTTGAAAACAGGGACCGTGATACCCCCAGCTTTGTGCTGCTTTCTCAAGATTGCTTTGCCTATTCAGAGTGTTTGTGGTTCCATATGAATTTTAGCATTGTTCTGTTTCTATGAAAAATGCCGTTGGAGTTTTGACAGGGATTGCAGGACTCCGTAGCTCACTTTAGGTAGTATGGAGATTTTCAGTAGGTTAATTCTTCCAAGAACAGAGGGTATCTTTCCATTTATTTTTGTCATCTTCAGTTTCTTTCACTGTTTTATAGTCTTCAGTCTTCAGTTCTTTGGTGGAAGTTATCTGTAGGTATTTTATGCTTTATGGTGCGGGGTCACTGGGATGGTTTTCCTAATCTCTTCCAGTCAGGTTGTCGCTGTGTAAGGAAATGCAGCTGGTGCTGTCGTGTAATTCGTGTTGGCATTCTTCACTCTCTCCCCCTTCCCTTTCTGCTTCTCTTAACTGCTGGTTTCCTGTGACTGTCTCCAAGCTGGCAGACTCTCCCCCAACTTGATAGTGGTGCTGAGTTGTCAGTTTTGTGTTAGTTCAGCCCCAGGGTTCTGTCTGGTCCTTTTTTAAGGTTTTTCTTTACTATCTCCTCATTTTATTTGTATGCTGTTTCCTGATTTTGTATAGCTGTCTGTCTTGTCTCTTGAATTTCATAGAGTTTAAGGTGATTGTTTGGGATTCTCTTGTCAGGTCACTGCAGGGCTCTGTTTCTTTTGGGTCAGTTTATTACCTTTGCTGGTGTCATATTTGCCTCATTATTGTAGCCTTGCTTTGGTGCCTGCATTTGAAGGAGCAAATACCTCTTCCTATTTTTACAGACTGTTTTGACAGGTGAAAGTCTTCTCCTGTTGGGTTACCTCTGGAGTCACAGTCCTGGGTTGGACCTGGATCGGCAAGCTACCTATGACCTGGGTCGTGAAACTGTTAGCCAGGCATGGATCCCGTCTGGTCCCTTGGCACTCTGGTGGCACAGTTGGGCACATCTCCTAGAGTCTTTCTGGTTGGGCAGAACTGTTAGTGGATCAGCAGCACAGATGGGTGGTCCTAGAGCCTGCAGGTCTGTCACAGGTCTGTTTCTGGACCTACTGTCACAGCAAGGTTTGCTGGCCTATCCCCAGAAGTAGATACCGGGGTGCCTCCCAGCAGGGGCCTGGCCAGCAGGACTTCTCATGGACTGTGTATTGAGGGGCCACTTCAAGGGTCCACAGCCAGGAATGTGGCCCCTATGCCCATTACCCAAGGCCCTGGGGGCAAGGGTCATGCCCGGCCCCTTGCCAGATGGTGCCATAGAAGGGTCTTCTGTGGTGAGTGAACTACCTGCTGGGGGTGGGCCTGCCTTCTCAAAAATGCTCTTGGTCTTGGAACACAGCAGGGTTTCCCAGCATCTCACCTGGACCCCACAGCTCCCACTTCTGTCTGAGGATGAGTGCCCAGTTGTTGCTGAGGGGACACGAGTGGGGACCTCCTGTCCTGCCCCCTTCCTGACGTTCCTGCCCTCTTCTTAGTTTTGCTGGCCATTTTCAAGGGAAGGTCAGTTTGGCCCTGTGGTCCATCCTGCCTGGAAGCAGATGAGCTCCCGTCTTCTTCACCATGGAGATGATCTGTCAGAGGCACCTCTGCACCCTGGCACCGACCTTGCAGTCTTCTGCTGGGACTGTACTTTTGTATTCTCAAGGCCCTTGCTCCCCATGTCCTTTATCTGCTGGAAGGACTCTCTCCATGTTGCTGTATCCTCTTTTTTTTTATTAAGGTATTGATATACACTCTTATGAAGGTTTCACATGAAAAAACAATGTAGTTACTACATTTACCCATATTATCAAGTCCCCACTCATACCCCAATTCAGTCACTGTCCATCAGTGCAGTAAAATGACACAGATTCACTGTTTGCCTTCTCTGTGCTACACTGTTTTCCCCGTGATTCCCCACACCATGTGTACTAAACATAATGCCCCACAATCCCCTTCTTCCACCATCCCCACCCACCCTCCCCTTTGGTAACCACTAGTTCCTTCTTGGACTCTTTGAGTCTGCTACTATTTTGTTCCTTCAGTTTTGCTGCATTGTTATACTCCACAAATGAGGGAAATCATTTGGCACTTGTCTTTCTCCGCCTGGATTATTTCACTGAGCATAATATCCTCCAGCTCCATCCATGTTGTTGCAAATGGCAGGATTTGTTTCCTTCTTATGGCTGAATAGTATTCCATTGTGTATATGTACCACATCTTCTTTATCCATTCATCTACTGATGGACACTTAGGTTGCTTCCATATCTTGGCTATTGGAAAAAGTGCTGCAATAAACATAGGGGTGCATATGTCTTTTTGAATCTGAGAAGTTGTATTCTTTGGGTAAATTCCAAGGAGTGGGATTCCGGGTCAGATGGTATTTCTATTTCTAGTTTTTTGAGGAACCTCCATATTGCTTTCCACAATGGTTGAACTAGCTTACATTCCCACCAGCAGTGTAGGAGGGTTCCTCTTTCTCCCCATCCTCGCCAGCATTTGTTGTTCTTAGACTTTTGGATGGTGGCCATCCTTACTGCTATGAGGTGATATCTCATTGTGGTTTTAATTTGCGTTTCCCTGATGATTAGTGATGTGGAGCATCTTTTCATGTGTCTGTTGGCCATCTGAATTTCTTCTTTGGAGAACTGTCTCTTCATATCCTCTGCCCATTTTTTAATTGGGTTATTTGCTTTTTGGGTGTAGAGGCGTGTAAGTTCTTTATATATTTTTGGATGTTAACCCCTTGTCGGATATGTCATTTACAAATATATTCTCCCATACTGTAGGATGCCTTTTTATTCTGTTGATGGTGTCCTTTGCTGTCCAGAAACTTTTTAGTTTGATGAAGTCCCATGAGTTCATTTTTGCTTTTGTTTCCCTTGCTTGAGGAGATGCGTTCAGGAAGAAGTTGCTCATGCTTATATTAAGGAGATTTTTGCTTATGTTGTCTTCTAAGAGTTTTATGGTTTCATGACTTACATTCAGGTCCTTGATCCATTTCGAGTTTACTTTTGTGTATGGAGTTCAACAGTAATCCAGTTTCATTCTCTTGCATGTAGCTGTCCAGTTTTGCCAACACAAGCTGTTGAAGAGGCTGTCATTTCCCCATTGTATGTCCATGGCTCCTTTATCATATATTAATTGACAATATATGGTTGGGTTTATATCAGGGATCTCTAGTCTGTTCCATTGGTCTATGGGTCTGTTCTTGTGCCAGTACCAAATTGTCTTGATTACTGTGGCTTTCTGGTAGAGCTTGAGGTTGGGAAGCGAGATACCCCTGATTAATTCCTCCTTCTCAGGATTGCTTTGGCTATTCGGGGTCTTTTGTGGTTCCATATGAATTTTAGAATGATTTGTTCTAGTTTGTTGAAGAATGCTGTTGGTATTCTGATAGGGATTGCATTGAATCTGTAGATTGCTTTAGGCAGAATAGCCATTTTGACAATATTAATTCTTCCTATCCATGAGCATGGGATGTGTTTCCATTTATTGGTATCTTCTTTAATTTTTCTCATGAGTGTCTTGTAGTTGTCAGAGTATAGGACTTTCACTTCCTTGGTTAGGTTTATTCCTAGGTACATTATTCTTTTTGATGCAACTGTGAATGGAATTGTTTTCCTGATTTCTCTTTCTGTTAGTTCATCATTAGTGTATAGGAGTGCAACAGATTTCTGTGTATTATTTTTGTGTCCTGCAGTATTGCTGAATTCAGATGTTAGATCTAGTAGTTTTGGAGTGGATTCTTTAAGGTTTTTATGTACAATATCATGTCATCTGCAAACAGTGACAGTGTTGTCCGATTGCCGTGGCAAGGACCTCCAAAACTATGTTGAATAAAGGTGGTGAGAGTAGACATCCTTGTCTTGTTCCTGGTCTTAAAGGAAAAGCTTTCAGCTTTTCACTGTTAAGTATGATGCTGGCTATGGGTTTGTCATATATGGCCTTTATTATATTGAGGTACTTGCCCTCTATACCCATTTTGTTGAGGTTTTTATCATGAATGGATGTTGAATTTTGTCGAATGCGTCTTTGGCATCTATGGAGATGATCATGTGGTTTTTGTCCTTCTTTTTGTTGATGTGGTGGATGATGTTGATGGATTTTCTAATATTGTACCGTCCTTGCATTCCTGGAATAAATCCTACCTGATCATGATGGATGATCCTCTTGATGTATTTTTGAATTCGGTTTCCTCATATTTTGTTGAGTATTTTTGCATTTATGTTCATCAGGGATATTGGTCTGTAATTTTCTTTTTTGTGGTGTCTGCATGGTTTTAGTATTAGGGTGATGCTGGCCTCATAGAATGAGTTTGGAAGTATTCCTTACTCTTCTACTTTTTGGAAAACTTTAAGGAGGATGGGTATTAGATTCTCGGTAAATGTTTGATAAAACTCAGCAGTGAAGCCATCTGATCCAAGAGTTTTGTTCTTAGGTAGTTTTTTGATTACCAATTCAATTTCATTGCTAGTAATTGGTCTGTTCAGATTCTCTGTTTCTTTCTGGGTCAGCCTTGAAAGGTTGTATTTTTCTAGAAAGTTGTCCATTTCTTCTAGGGTATCCAGTTTGTTAGCATATAATTTTTCATAGTATTTTCTCTTAATTCTTTGTATTTCTGTGGTGTCCATAGTGATTTTTCCTTTCTCATTTCTGATTCTGTTTATGTGTTTAGACTCTCTTTTTTTCCTGATAAGTCTGGCTAGGGTTTATCTCTTTTGTTTATTTTCTTGAAGAAACAGCTCCTGCTTTCATTGATTCTTTCTATTGTTTTATTCTTCTCGATTTTATTTATTTCTCCTCTAATCTTTATTATGTCCCTCCTCCTACTGACTTTGGCCCTCATTTGTTCTTCTTTTTCTTGTTTCATTAATTGTGAGTGTAGAGTGTTCATATGGGATTGTTCTTCTTTTCTGATGTAGGCCTGTATTGCAGTATACTTTCCTCTTAGCACAGCCTTCACTGCATCCCACAGATTTTGCATTGTTGAGTTATTGTTATCATTTGTCTCCATATATTGCTTCATCTCTGTTTTTATTTGGTTATTGAGCCATTGGTTATTTAGGAGCATGTTGTTAAGCCTCTGTGTGTTTGTAGGCTTTTTTGTTTTCTTTGCATAATTTATTTCTAGTTTCATACCCTTGTGGTCTGAGAAGGTGGTTGGTACAATTTCAATCTTTTTGAATTTACTGATGCTCTTTTTTGTAGACTAGTATGTGGTCTATTCTGGAAAATGTTCCATGTGCACTTGAGAAGAATGTGTATTCTCCAGCTTTTGGGTGTAGAGTTCTGTAGATGTCTGTTAGGTCCATTTGTTGTAATGTGTTGTTCAATGCCTCTGTCTCCTTACTTATTTTCTGTCTCGTTGATATGTCCTTTGGAGTTAGTGGAGTGTTGAAGTCTCCTATAATGAATGCATTGCATTCTATTTCCCCTTTAATTCTGTTAGTATTTGTTTCACATATGGAGGTGCTCCTGTGTTGGGTGCATAGATATTTATAATGGTATATCGTTTTGTTGAATTAACCCCTTTTTCATTATGTGATGTCTGTCTTTGTCTCTTGTGACTTTCTTTGTTTTAAAGTCTATTTTGTCTGATACAAGTACTGCAACACCCGCCTTTTTCTCCCTATTAGTTGCATGAAATATCTTTTTCCATCCCTTCACTTTTAGTCTGTGTATGTCTTTGGGTTTAAAATGAGTCTCTTATAGGAAGCATATAGATGGGTCTCATTTTTTTATCCATTCAGTGAGTGTATGTCTTTTGATTGGTGCATTCAGAGCATTTTCATTTGGGGTGAATATCGATAGGTGTGTACTTATTGCCATTGCAGGCTTTAGATTCATGGTTACCAAAGGTTCAAGGGTAACTTCCTTACCATCTAACAGTCAACTTAACTCACTTAGTTTGCTATTGCAAACACAATCTAAAGGTTCTTTTTTTCCCCTCCTTTTTTTCCTCCTCCATTCTTTATACATTAGGTATCATGTTCTGTACTCTTTGTCTATCCATTTTTGTTACCGCTGGTGACAGCTGTTTAACCGAAGGGACACTTCCATCTATAGCAGTCCCTCCAAAGTACACTGTAGAGGTGGTTTGTGGGAGCTAAATTCCCTCAGCTTTTGCTTATCTGAAAATTGTTTAATCCCTCCTTCAAATTTAAATGATAATCTTGCCAGATAAAGTATTCTTGGTTTGAGGCCCTTCTGTTTCATTGCATTAAATATATCGTGCCATTCCCTTCTGTCCTGTACGGTTTCTGCTGAGCAGTCTGATCATAGCCTGATGGGTTTTCCTTTGCATGTGATCTTATTTCTCTCTCTGGCTGCCTTTAATACTCTGTCTTTATCCATGATCTTTGCCATTTTAATTATTATATGTCTTGGTGTTGTCGTTCTTAGGTCCCTTGTGCTGGGAGACCTGTGCACCTCCATAGCCTGAGATACTATATCCTTCCCCAGATTGGGGAAGTTTACAGCAATTACTTCCTGAAAGACACTTTCTATCCCTTTTTCTCTCTCTTCTTCTTCTGGTACCCCTATAATACTAATATTGTTCTGTTTGGATTGGTCACACAGTTCTCTTAGTATTCTTTCATTCTGAGAATTCCTTTTTTCTCTCTGTGCCTCAGCTTCTTGGTATACCTCTTCCTAGTTTCTGTTTCATTTATCGTCTTCCCACCATATCTAATGTGCTGTTAATACCCTCCATTGTGCTCTTCAATGATTGGGTCTCCATCTTTAATTCTTTCGTGAATTCTTGAATATCTTTCTGTACCTCCATGAGCATGTTTTTTCATTTTTCTTTTGAAATCTCAGGAAGATTTATTAATTCAGTCTCACTCGGTCCTTTTTCTGGTGTTGAGATTTTGCTTTGAACCAGGTTCCTTTAACGTTTCATATTTGTATGTGGCTCCCTCTAGTACCCAGAAGTCTTACTCTCTGGAGCTGCTCAGCCCCTGGTGCGATATTGGGGGTCGCAGGGGAGTGGTGCTAGTGCCTCGGGGGAGGAAATAGCTGTTTCCTGTTTCAGGGCTGTTATGCCTGTCTCCATTGCCAGAACCAGTGGGCTGAGCACACAGGTGTAAGCCTCTATGCTTTGTGTTTGTTGCTGTCATAGGCAGTGCTTCCCTCTGACTGGCCTGATGCCAGGGCAGGGTCTGCTGGTTTGTAAGTCAGGTGCCTGCTAGCTGGGAGGAAGACACAGCAGGCTGTGTATCATGGGGGCGGGGGGGGGGACAACCTTGGAGCTGCGTACCCAGCCAGGGGGATGAAACACCTGAAGATCCTTTAAGTTACCAGCCTGCTGGGCAGAGTGCACCCGGACAATTTTGTCTACGTGTCCTTTCTCCTGAGCAGTAAGCTCTGTGCAATCCTTGCCCCTTTAGCAGCCCTCTTGCTGGTAGGAAGTCTCTCAGACTGCCCACCCGGATCAGCTACATATGAATTCCTTTTTTCAACAAGCAGCTGGAATCTCCATCTCTCCAGGTATTCTGCCTGTCTTTGCTTTCCAACCCCACTAATCACTGGAGCACCATGCAATGTAGGTTCATGCTCCCAGAGCAGATCTCCAGGGCTAGGTTTTCTGCCATCCCAGGGCTCCACTCCCTCCCTACTCTATTTCTCTTCCTCCTGCCAGTGAGCTGGTGTGGGGGACAGGCTTGGTCCTGCTGGATCACAGCTTTGGTACGTTCCCTGTTTCGTGATGTCCACTCTTTTCTCCAGGTGTATGCAGTCTGGTGCAGCCTTCTTTCCTGTTGCGCTTTCAGGATTAGTTGTATTAATTATATTTTCGTATTATATGTGATTTTAGGAGGAGGTCTCTGTCTCACCTCTCACACCGCCAACGTTAATCCAGTCCCCCACTTGTATCTTTATATATAAAGTGTACTTCTAGTAAGCAGCTAAGAGTTGGCTCCAGCTTTTCTTAACAAGTCCAGATCTCTCCACATTTTTACTGGGGAGCTTAGACCATTTACAATGCACTTGGATTTTAACTTCACAATCTTGCAGCTTGTTTTCTTTGTGTCTCTACTATTCTTTGCCTTCTTTTTTCTTAATCCCTTTCTTTTGGATTAAATGAGAATTTTTATTTACTTTTTTGGCTTGTTACATACAACTCTTTCTTTTAGTGGTTGCCTTAGGGTTTGTACAAATTTTGTTTTTCTTTAATATATAATTTATTTTGGTATCATTAATCTACAATTACATGTGCAATATTATGGAGATTAAACTACCCCCTTCATCAGGTCCCCCCCACCAACCCCATTACAGTCACTGTCCATCAGCGTAGTGAGATACTATAGAATCACTACTTGTCTTCTCTGAGTTGTACAGCCCTCCCCGTGCCCCCCCAAAATTACATCTCCTAATCGTAAGGCCGCTTTTCCCCCTTATCCCTCCCTTCCCACCCATCATCCCCAGTCACTTTCCCTTTGGTAACTATTAGTCTGTTCTTGGGTTCTGTGAGTCTGCTGCTGTTTGTTCCTTCAGTTCTTTTCTTTGTTCTTATACTCCACATATGAGTGAAATCATTTGATACTTGTCTTTTTTGACTTGGCTTATTTCACTGAGCATAATACCCTCTAGCTCCATCCATGTTGTTGCAAATGGTAGGATTTGTTTTCATCTTATGACTGAATACTATTCCATTGTGTATATGTACCACATCTTCTTTATCCATTCATCTACTGATGGATACTTAGGTTGCTTCCATTTCTTGGCTATTGTAAATAGTGCTGCAATAAACATAGGGGTGCATCTGTCTTTTTGAAACTGGGCTGCTGCATTCTTGGGGTAAATTCCTAGGAGTGGAATTCCTGGGTCAAATGGTATTTCTATTTTGAGTTTTTTGTGAAACCTCCATACTGCTTTCCACAATGGTTGAACTAATTTACATTCCCACCAGCAGTGTAGAAGGGTTCCCTATTCTCCACATCCTCGCCAACATTTGTTGTTGTTTGTGTTTTGGATGTTGGCCATCCTCACTGGTGTGAGGTGATATCTCATTGTGGTTTTAATCTTCATTTCTCTGATGACCAGCGATGTGGAGCATCTTTTCATGTGCCTGTTGGCCATCTGAATTTCTTCTTTGGAGAAGTGTCTATTCATGTCCTCTGCCTATTTCTCAATTAGATTATTTGCTTTTTGTTTGTTGAGGTGCGTGAGTTCTTTATATATTTTGGACATCAACCCCTTATCGGATACGTCATTTATGAATATATTCTCCCATACTGTAGGATGTCTTTTTGTTTTACTTATGGTGTCCTTTGCTATACAGAAGCTTTTCAGCTTGATATAGTCCCACTTGTTCATTTTTGCTTTTGTTTCCCTTGCCCGGGGAGATATGTTCATGAAGAAGTCATTCATGTTTATGTCCAAGAGACTTTTCCTATGTTTTTTTATACATTTCTATGGTTTCATGACTTACATTCAGGTCTTTGATCCATTTTGAGTTGACTTTTGTATATGTGGTTAGACAGTAGTCCAGTTTCATTCTCTTACATGTAGCTGTCCAGTTTTTCCAACACCAGCTGCTGAAGAGGCTGTCATCTCCCCATTGTATATCCGAGGCTCCTTTATCAAATATTAATTGACTGTATATGTTTGGGGTAATGTTTGGATTTTCTATTCTGTTCCAGTGTTCTGTGGGTCTGTTTTTGTGCCAATACCAAATTATCTTGATTACTGTGGCTTTGTAGTAGAGCTTGAAGTCAGGGAGCATATTCCCCGTTTTATTCCTCCTTCTCAGGAATGCTTTGGCTATTCGGGGTCTTTTGTGGTTCCATATGAATTTTAGATTTATTTGTTCCAGTTCATTGAAGAAAGCTGTTGGTAGTTTGATAGGGATTGCATTGAATCTGTAGATTGGTTTAGGTAGTATAGCCATTTTGACAATATTTATTCTACCTATCCAAGAGCATGGGATGAATTTCCATTTGTTAGTGTCCTCTTTAATTTCTCTTAGGAGTGTCTTGTAGTTTTCAGAGTGTAGGTCTTTCACTTCCTTCGTTAGGTTTATTCCTAGGTATTTTATTCTTTTTGATGCAATTGTGGATGGAATTGTTTTTTCTAATTTCTCTTTCTGTTAGTTCATCATTAGCGTATAGGAAAGTAACAGATTTCTGTGTGTTAATTTTGTATCCTGCAACTTTGCTCAATTCAGATATTAGTTCTAGTAGTTTTGGAGTGGAGTCTTTACAGTTTTTTATGTACAATCTCATGTCATCTGCAAATAGTGACAATTTCACTTCTTCATTACCAATATGGATGCCTTATATGTCTTTGTTTTATCTAATTGCCATGGCTAGGACCTCCAGTACTATGTTGAATAACAGTGGAGAGAGTGGGCGCTCCTGTCTTGTTCCCGATCTTAGATGAAAACCTTTCAGCTTCTCGCTATTAAGTATGATGTTAGGTGTGGGTTTGTCATATATAGCCTTTATGATGTTGAGGTACTTGCCGTCTGTACCCATTTTGTTGAGAGTTTTAATCATGAATGGCTGCTGAATTTTGTCAAATGCTTTTTCAGCGTCTATGGAGATGATCATGTGCTTTTTGTTCTTTCTATTGATGTGGTGCATGATATTGATGGATTTTCGAATGTTGTACTATCCTTGCATCCCTGGGATGAAGCCCACTTGTTCATGGTGTATGATCCTCTTGATGTATTTTTGAATTCGGTTTGCTAATATTTTGTTGAGTGTTTTTGCATCTACATTCATCAGTGATATTGGTCTGTAGTTTTCTTTTTTGATGAGGTCTTTGCCAGGTTTTGGTATTAGAGTGATGCTGGCTTCATAGAATGAGTTTGGAAGTATCCCCTCCTCTTCTATTTTTTGGAAAACTTTAAGGAGAATGGGTGTTATTTCTTCTCTATATGTGTGGTAGAATTCAGAGGTGAATCCATGTGCTCCGGGGGTTTTGTTCTTGGGTAGTTTTCTGATTACCGAGTCCATTTCATTGCTGGTGATTGGTCTGTTTAGTTTTTCTGTTTCTTGTTTGGTCAGTTTTGGAAAATTGCATTTTTCTAAGAAGTTGTCCATTTCTTCTAGGTTTTCTAGCTTGTTAGCATATAGATTCTCACAATATTCTCTTAAAATTCTTTGTATTTCTGTGGGGTCCATCGTCATTTTTCCTTTCTCATTTCTGATTCTGTTTATGTGTGTAGATTCTCTTTTTCTCTTAATAAGTCTGGGTAGGGGTTTGTCTATTTTGTTTATTTTTCAAAGAACCAGCTCTTGCTTTCATTGATTTTTTTCTATTGTTTTATTCTTCTCAATTTTATTTATTTCTTCTCTGATCTTTATTATGTCCCTCCTTCTGGTGACTTTGGGCCTCATTTGTTCTTCTTTTGCCAATTTCAGTAATTGTGTCTTTAGACTATTCATTTGGGAATGTTCTTCCTTCTTTAAAGAGGCCTGAATTGCAATATACTTTCCTCTTAGAACTGCCTTTGCTGCATTCCACAGACGTTGTGGCCTTGTGTTGTTGTTGTCATTAGTCTCCATATATTCTTTGATTTCTGTTTTGATTTGGTCATTAACCCATTGATTAATTAGGAGAATGTTGTTAAGTCTCCATGTATTTATGAGCCTTTTTGATTTCTTTCTAAAACTTATTTCTAGTTTTATACCTTTGTGGTCTGAGAAGTTGGTTGGTAGAATTTCAATATTTTTTACTTTACTCAGGTTCTTTTTGTGGCCTAGTATGTGGTCTATTCTGGAAAATGTTCCATGCGCACTTGAGAAGAATATGTACCCTGTTGCTTTTGGGTGTAGAGTTCTGTAGATGTCTGTTAGGTCCATCTGTTCTAGTGTGTTGTTCAGTGCCTTTGTGTCTTTACTTTTTTTCTGTCTGGTTGATCTGTCCTTTGGAGTGAGTGATGTGTTGAAGTCTCCTAAAATGAATGCATTGCTGTCTATTTCCTCCTTTAATTCTGTTAGTATTTGTTTCACATATGCTGGCGCTCCTGTGTTGGGTGCATATATATTTATAATGGTTATATCCTCTTGTTGGACTGAGCCCTTTATCATTATGTAATGTACTTCTTTATCTCTTGCTACTTTCTTCGTTTTGAAGTCTATTTTGTCTGATACAAGTACTGCAACTCCTGCTTTTTTCTCCTTGCTGTTTGCATGAAATATCTTTTTCCATCCCTTCACTTTTAGTCTGTGTATATCTTTGGGTTTGAGGTGAGTTTCTTGTAGGCAGCATATAGATGGGTCTTGCTTTTTTATCCATTCTGTTACGCTGTGTCTTTTGATTGGTGCATTCAGTCCATTTACCTTTAGGGTGATTATTGATAGATATGTACTTATTGCCATTGCTGGCTTTAGATTCGTGGTTACCAAAGGTTCAAGGGTTGCTTCTTTACTATCTAACAATCTAACTTAACTTTCTTGTTAAGTTATTGTAAACACAGTCTGATGTTTCTTTATTTCTCTCACTTCTTATTCTTCCTCCTCCATTCTTTATATACTAGGTGTTTTATTCTTTGCCTGTAGTTAATATTTGGATGGTCTGCTTTCTTTGCTATGATTTTATTTTCTCCGGTGACATCTTTTTCGCCTTAGGAGTGCTTCCCTCTAGAGGAGTTCCTTTAAGATGTCCTGTAGAGGTGGTTTATGGGAGACAAAATCTCTCTGCTTTCGCTTGTCTGGAAATTGTTTAATCCCTCTGTCATATTTAAATGATTATCTTGCTGGATACAATATTCTTGTTTCAGAGCCCTTCTGTTTCATTAAATTAAATATATCATGCCATTCTCTTCTGGCCTATAGGGTTTCTGTTGAGAAGTCTGATGATAGTCTGATGGGTTTTCCTTTGTAGGTGATCTTTTTTCTCTCTATACCTGCCTTTAATACTGTCCTTCTCTTTCATCTTTGCCATTTTAATTATTATGTGTCTTGGTGTTGTCTTCCTTGGGTCCCTTGTGTTGGGAGATCCGTGGGCTTCCATGGACTGCGAGACTATTTCCTTCCCCCGCATGGGGAAGTTTTCAGCAATTATTTCTTCAAAGACACTTTCTATCCCTTTTTCTCTCTCTTCTTCCTCTGGTACTCCTATAATGCGAATATTGTTCCATTTGGATTGGTCACACAGTTCTCTTAATATTCTTTCATTCCTAGAGATCCTTTTATCTCTCTCTGCCTCAGCTGCTCTGTATTCCTGTTCTCTGATTTCTATTGCATTAACAGTCTCTTGCATCTCATCCAGTCTGCTGCTAAGCCTGTCAATGGCTTGTCTCATTTCTGCATTGTCTTTTCTGACTTCCCTCACTTCCTCCCTCAGCTCTTGCATATTTCTCTGTAGATCCATCAGCATGGTTATGACTTTTATTCTGAATTCTTTTTCAGGAAGATTGTGCATTTCCATCCCTTCAGGCTCCCTCTCTGGTGTTGTCTGGGTGATCTTTGTACCATATTCCTCTGTCTTTTCATGGTGATAGAAGTGGTCGCTGGCAGGTGCAGGTATGTCAGCGGGCTCTTTAAGACTTTAAAAAAAAAGGAAGAGAAAGAAAAGAGAAAAAAAGAAAGAAAGAAAAGAAAGGAAGGAAAGAAAGAAAGAAAAAGCCCACTGGGAGTAGATTCTGTAAGGATGCTGTAGGTGGCGCTGTTGCTCCACTATTCCGCAGCCATGACCGCACCGCTCCGCTGGGACTTTTGCAGCTCTGGCCAGGGCGGGAATGAATGGAAGGCTATTGTTTTCTGTGTGAAGTTTCACTACGGCTACTTTTTCCCAGTAGCCAGCAAGGGGTCCGAAATTCCTCAGGACTCTCAGCCTGCTGGACTGAGTGTGCTGGGATGATCGTAAGACCACTGAAAAAAGCGCGTGCTTTTCTTTTGTCCCAGGAGCCAGCTGCAAGGACCCGAGCACATTCCCAGGTCCAAACCTGCACCTTCTGCCTCTCCGATCTCCGCTATACCAATGCGATGTGTGTCAGCGCTCCTGGCGCAGATCAACAGGGCTGGTTATTTCGCAGGCCTGTACTTCCACTCCCTCCCGTCTCTGAATCCTCTCCTTCCACCGGTTCTCTGGGGTGTGGGAGTGCTCGGGTCCCACCGGGACGCAGCTCCGTATTTTACCCGCCTCGCAGGGTGCCGAGTCCGCTCAGGTGCAGATGCAGGCTGTGCACTGTCCTGTGTATTCTTGTCTCTCTTTTACAAGTAGTTGTATTTGCTGTATTTTCATAGATATATATGGTTTGGGAGGAGATTTCTGCCACCCTGCTCACACCGCCATCTTCCCGGAACTCCTACATGAGAAGATTGACCGACTGAAGAAACTACACCAGGACGAGAAAAAGAAGCTGGAGGATAAAAAGAAATCTCTAGATGATGAAATGAATGCTTTCAAACAGAGAAAGACTGCGGCTGAGCTGCTTCAGCCCCAGGGCTCCCAGGCTGGAGGCTCACAGACTCTGAAAAGAGACAAAGAGAAGAAAAAGTAAGTGGTGGGCTTCTCTGGGGTTGTGGCTTCTTTCTCTTCCTGCAGGGCCCAGAGACTAAGGCGGCTGAGGGCCAGTGAGCGGAGGTGAGCTGTGGGCTGATAGATTCATTTGCATACCTCTGACTGGTCTCAGTGTCTGCGTGGGACCCTCAGATTCTGAGTGTGGGAGCTGAGAGTAGAGGAGGAGTGTGGTCACAGAGGCCCAGCCCCTCTGCTGAGATATCTTAGGAAAGCCCTGAAACTCTAGGAAGGAGGAGAGGGAAGGAAAGGAAAGGAAAAGCACAAGGGATGTGGGAGGGTAGGAAGAGGGAGGAAACGAGGGCTGCAGACGTCTGAGGGAGAGAGGAATGGACAGAAGGGCAGGTGGAGAGTTGGGGAGAAAGAGCCTTAGCAGAAGCCTCTGGGCACCTTCGGTCCTGCCCCACCAGAGGTTGGCGCCCAGCTGGCTGGCAGGCGTATGTGCTCATCCGGTATCTGAGGCTTTCACTTCTCCATGCCTGTAGGCCATCCCTCACCCTGCCTCAGTTCTCAATAGCCACAGCCAACAGTGGTTAAGCAGCATGGTCCAGTTGTCCCACCCTTTGCCATCCCTCTGTCTGGGCTGCCTGTGGTTACTGACCTACATGGTTACCAGTAGCCCAGCTATCC
>JAQQAC010016209.1:100197454-100264977 GCA_029783875.1 Phataginus tricuspis | reverse complement strand
GGATAGCTGGGCTACTGGTAACCATGTAGGTCAGTAACCACAGGCAGGCTTTGCTTGCTGAAGTTACCCATGCCTCATCTCAGAGCCAGAGAAGAGAAAAGCTTTTCCAGTGGGACCCGTACAACACCAAGGAAACGACCTTGGGCGCTTGAGCTCTAGTCGTTGTGCAGTGTGCCTGAAGGAGCCCTCAGATGGAAAGTTAGGTGATGTCCTTACAAAAGGGGCCTGAGGATCTGAAAGACATCCATGATCCTTGCCTTGTGCTCTTAGCCAGTTGTTCCTGACTTAACTATTGGATATTTGCCAGGAGGAAACCATTCCCCTGTGCCTGGCTTATCACTTAGGGAGCAACAACGACTTTTGTGCAGCAGTAAAATATTTTATATGTGAAGGCACTCAGTCTTGCTATCCGATTATTCTTTGTTCAAAAGTATAATTTGAACATTTTCACCAATTAGTCCACTGTAGACCGAATTCACTGACTAATTGACTTTTGGGGGTATTACCCAGTAGATAACATTCAACTAGCCAGAAAAAAGCCTCTTTGGACACACTGTATATTAACCGATCTGTCATGGCATGTTAGTTGCACCAACAGGTATGGATCTTTAAGGTCAGAAAAATCTAAATTTGTCTTCAAGCTCTAACTGCTGCCTTCATAGTCCTGTGGTGTTTTTTAACTTAGTCCCTGGGGTAGTTTCACAGCCTGCTTGACAGAATTAGGAGATGCGTTTGCTTGAACCCCACTGACACGAACCTATAAATATTCCTTATTCAGGTGTTCAATGAGAGTTCCTCCCAGACCAGGCTTTCTCCTAGTTGCTTTCAGTTAACTGTCCCCCACCCCTAACCCAGGCAGAAGACCCTATATAAGGAGACATGTCTCTCCAGTCTCCAGGCATATTTGGGGTTGGTGACAGCATCATTTTCGAATTCTGAGATGGGTGAAAACCTTGCTGGTGTGTGGCAGTAAGGGCCTGACCAAATAGACTGTCCTTTTCCATACTCCCAGATATATAAGTGGCTCTAGGCCTGGGCTTCTTATCTAATCCACCAACAGTTGGATAACTTCTGGAAAACCTGCCATAAGATCTGTGCCACTCTGCTCTCTTAGTGTGATGATGGGGGTGGAAGTGGAGGCATCAGCCTTTCTTCCTGACAAGTAGTGGTTGGATCTAATAGAGTCACTGATTCAGAATTCCCAATGGCTTGCCTTAAAGAGAAAACTGTTTCAGGGGTCCCTACCAGCTTACCCACCTCTTCCCCTCCCCACTCTACCTAATCTCTTTTGACCTCTAACTCTTCATTGTTTGTGTCAACTCATAATATTTCATTTCTCCTCAAGCGCCCTCCATCTTCATCAGCTCTTAATATTTTACAGTTAACTCTGCCGTTTGCTGCATGCTGCATGAGACCCAGGGTCCTGGTAAGCTTCACTAACTCTAAATAAAACTGACAGTGGTGGGACTTGGAAGATGGCGGCGTGAGAGGTGAGTTGCAGAGCTCCTCCCAAAACCACAAATTGTACAAAAATGTAGTTAATTAATGCAACTAACCTTAAAACCGCAACAAGAAAGAAGGCCAAACCAAACTGCAAACAGACCTCACGAACAGAGCAGACCTCCCAAAACAGGGTAACATGGGAAAGCCTTAATCTGGCAGGACCCAAGCCCTTCCCCCACCACAGCTCACCAGCGGGAGGAAGAGAAATGGAGCACGGGACAGGGTGGAAGACTGGGACTGCTGAACACCTAGCCCTGGAGATCTGCTTTGTGAGCAGAATCCTACAGTGTGTGGTGCCCTGGGCGTTGGGGAGCTCGGACAGGCGGAGTGCTTGAGAAACTGACATTCCGGTCATTTGTGGAGGAGGGGATCCACACCCGGCCCCTCTGTGTTAGAGGAAAGGCAGGGAGTCTGAGAGGCTTCCTAGCAGCCAGAGGGCTGCTGAATGGGCGGGGTTTGCACAGAGCTTGCTCTGCCGGAGAAGGGAGGGCTGGACAATGTTGCCTTGGCATGCTCTGGTTGGGAAAGTTGGGGAGCTTCAGGTGCTCCATTCCCCTGGCTGCCTACTCAGCTCAGAGGCCCCCCACTGTGACACACAGCCTGCCAAACCTTCCTACTGGCCTGCAGGCACCTGCCTGCAAACCGGCAGTCACTGTGCAGGCATCAGGCCAGCCAGAGGGAGGCCACACCTACAACAGCTAGAGACACAAAGCACAGAGGTTTACACGTGTGTGCTTGGCCCACTGGCTCTGACTCTGGAGACAGGCACCGCAAACGGGAATCAGGAAACAGATCTTACCTCCCCCCAGGTACCAGCTCCACTCCCCTACGATGCCCAACCACCCTCTACGGGCTGAGCAGCTCCAGAGACTGGAGTTTCTGCGCACTAGTGGGCACCACACAGAAATGTGAAATGACAAAAGAACATGGCTCAGACCAAAATCTCACAAACCCCAGAAAGAGGGCGAAATGAAACTGAACTCACCAATCTTCCTGAAAGAGTTCAAAATAAAAATTATAAACATGCTTATGGAGGTACAGAGAAATATTCAAGAACTCAGGAACGAATTTAAGACAGAGATCCAATCATTAAGAAATTCCATATCTGAAATGCAACATACAATGGAGGGATTTAAAAGCAGATTAGATGTAGTAGAAGAGGGAGTAAATGGAATAGAAATTAGAGAAGAGGAATACAAAGAAGCTTAGGCACAGAAAGAAAAAAGGATCTCTAAGAATGAAAGAATATTGAGAGAACTGTGTGACCCATCCAAACGGAACAATATTCGCATTATAGGGGTACCAGAAGAAGAAGAGAGAGAGAAAAAGGGATAGAAAGTGTCTTTGAGGAGATAATTACTGAAAACTTCCCCAATCTGGGGAAGGAGATAGTCTCTCATGTCATGGAGGTGCACAAATCTCCCAACACAAGTGACCCAAGGAAGACAGCATCAAGACATATAGTAGTTAACATGGCAAAGATCAAGGATAAAGACAGACTTTTAAAAGCAGCTAGAGAAAGAAAATCCATCACCTACAAAGGAAAACCCATCAGGCTATCATCAGACTTCTCAACAGAGACTTTACAGGCCAGAAGGGAGTGGCATAATATATTTAATGCAATGAAGCAGAAGGGCCATGAACCAAGAATACTTTACCCGGCAAGGTTATCATTTAAATTTGAAGGAGGGATTAAACAATTTACAGATAAGCAAAAGCTGAGAGGGTTCACCCCCCACAGAGCAGTTCTACAGTGCATTTTGGAGGGACTCCTATAGAAGGTAGTATTCCTAAGGCTAAAAAGATGTCACCCAAGGGAAGACAAAGAGTACAGAATATGATTCATAACATACAAAGAATGGAGGAGGGAGAAAAAGGAGGGAAAAAAAAGAACATTTAGGTTGTGTTTGTAATAGTATACGAAGTAAGTTAAATTAGACTGTTAGATAATAAGAGAATTACCCTTGAACCTTTGGTAACCACAATCTAAAGCCTGCAATGGCAATACATACATAACTATTGATAATCACCCTAAATGTAAATGGTGTGAATGCACCTATCAAAAGAAATAGAGTTACCGAATGGATTAAAACACAAGACTCATCTATATTCTGCCTACAAGAGACTCACTTCAAACCCAAAGACATGCACAGACTGAAAGTGAATGGATGGAAAAAGATATTTCATGCAACTAATAGTGAGAAAAAAGCAGGAGTTGCAGTACTTGTATCAGACAAAATGGACTTCAAAACGAAGAAAGTCACAAGAGACAAAGAAGGACATTACATAGTGATAAAAGGGACAGTCCAAAAAGAGGCTATAACTATTATAAATATCTATGCACCCAAACAGGATTACCTACATTTGTGAAACAAATACTAACAGAATTAAAGGGGGAAATAGAATGCAATGCATTCATTTTGGGAGACTTCAACACACCACTCACTCCAAAGGACAAATCAACCAGACAGAAAATAAGAAACAGAGGCACTGAACAACTTATTAGAACAGATGGACCTAACGGACATCTACAGAACACTCCATCCAGAAGAAACAGAATACACATTCTTCTCAAGTGCACCTGGAACATTTTCAAGATTTGAGCATACATTAGGCCACAAAAAGAACCTCAGTAAATTCAAAAAGGTCAAGGAGAAGGCAGTACAGTACGGAGAAGACAGGTGATGACCCTGTAGCATCTTACTACGCTGATGGACACACACAGCACTGATGAAAAAATAGTTACCGAGAGAAAGGCTATGGGAAATTACAGTGCCAGTATTGTTCAACGGAAATCCTGTCTTTCTGTTACAGACCCAACAGAGTTCTACAAGAGTAGTATGTCCCAGTATAACCGATTGGATCAGTATGAAATTAGAAGCCTCTTGATGTGTTATCTGTATACAGTAAAGATGATTTCTGAAGGTTACTAGCATATTAATCATGGAGTCTACTAGACTTTCACCCTCGTAGGGTCACAGGTTCGTTAAACATACCTGGCCATCATCTCTATGCAGAACACATGCACACTAGAGGCAGATCTTTGAAGACTCACCTTCAAATGTTCCTGTATTTTAACTTCATGTGGATTTGTTTTGGACATACAGGTTTGATTCTTTGAAACTGTTTCAGTTTTTAAAAATTTCTAAAATGAGGCAATAATTTTAGTAGTAGTAAACATTTTTTTCATGCAGAACATATAATGCATTAAATGACCAATGTAAACAGAAAGAAATAATATCCAAGAGTCATACTTAATACTTTAGCTTTTATTTGACCGAGGATTTGGAAAAACACAAGCAAAGAAAAAGGCAATAAGGATTCTCTGATTGTTACGAATGTCATTGTTATCACTGAAAGGCTATCTATCTATCTATCTATCTATCTATCAATCTACCTATCTATTTATTTATATACAATTTATTTTGGTATCGTTAACCTACAATTACATGTGCAATATTATGGTGGTTAAACTGCCCCCTTCATCAGGTCCCCCCCACCAACCCCATTACAGTCATTGTCCATCAGCGTAGTAAGGTGCTATAGAATCACTACTTGTCTTCTCTGAGTTGTACAGCCCTCCTGTGCCCCCCCAAGTTACGTCTGCTAATCATAATGCCCCTTTTACCCTCTTATCCCTCCCTTCCCTCCCCTCTTCCCCAGTGCCTTTCCCTTTGGTAACTATTAGTCCGATCTTGGGTTCTGTGAGTCTGCTGCTGTTTTGTTCCTTCAGTTTTTTTCTTTGTTCTTATACTCCACATATGAGTGAAATCATTTGATACTTGTCTTTTTTGGCTTGGCTTATTTCACTGAGCATAATACCCTCTAACTCCATCCATGTTGTTGCAAATGGTAGGATTTGTTTTCTTCTTATGGCTGAATAATATTCCATTGTGTTTATGTACCACATCTTCTTAATCCATTCATCTACTGATGGACACTTGGGTTGCTTCCATTTCTTGGCTATTGTGAATAGTGCTGCAATAAACATTGGGGTGCATCTGTCTTTTTGAAACTGGGCTGCTGCATTCTTAGGGTAAATTCCTAGGAGTGGGATTCCTGGGTCAAATGGTATTTCTATTTTGAGTTTTTTGAGGAACCTCCATACTGCTTTCCACAATGGTTGAACTAATTTGCATTCCAACCAGCAGTATAGGAGGGTTCCCTTTTCTCCACATCCTCGCCAACATTTGTTGTTGTTTGTGTTTTGGATGTTGGCCATCCTCACTGGTGTGAGGTGATATCTCATTGTGGTTTTAATCTGCATTTCTCTGATGACCAGCGATGTGGAGCATCTTTTCATGTGCCTGTTGACCATCTGAATTTCTTCTTTAGAGGTGTCTATTCATGTCCTGTGCCCATTTCTTAATTGGATTATTTGCTTTTTGTTTGTTAAGGTGCGTGAGTTCTTTATATATTTTGGATGTCAACCCCTTATCAGATGCATCATTTATGAATATATTTTCCCATACTGTAGGATGTCTTTTTGTCCTACTGATGGTGTCCTTTGCTGTACAGAAGCTTTTCAGCTTGATATAGTCCCACTTGTTCATTTTTGCTTTTGTTTCCCTTGCTCGGGGGGATATGTTCATGAAGAAGTCGCTCATGTTTATGTCCAAGAGATTTTTGCCTATATTTTTTTCTAAGAGTTTTATGGTTTCATGACTTACATTCAGGTCTTTTATCCACCTTGAGTTTACCTTTGTGTATGGGGCTAGACAGTACTCCAGTTTCATTCTCTTACATGTAGCTGTCCACTTTTTCCAACACCAGCTGCTGAAGAGGCTGTCATCCCCCCATTGTATATCCAAGGCTCCTTTATCAAATATTAATTGACTGTAAATGTTTAGGTTAATGTTTGGATTTTCTATTCTGTTCCACTGGTCTGTGGGTCTGTTTTTGTGCCAGTACCAAATTGTCTTGATTACTGTGGCTTTGTAGTAGAGCTTGAAGACAGGGAGCGTAATTCCCCCTGTTTTATTCCTCCTTCTCAGGATTGCTTTGGCTATTCGGGTCTTTTGTGGTTCCATATGAATTTTAGAGTTATTTGTTCCAGTTCATTGAAGAATGCTGTCAGTATTTTGATAGGGATTGCATTGAATCTGTAGATTGCTTTAGGTAGTATAGCCATTTTGACAATATTTATTCTTCCTAACCAAGAGCATGGGATGCATTTCCATTTATTAGTGTCCTCTTTAATTTCTCCTAGGAGTGTCTTGTAGTTTTCAGAGTACAGGTCATTCACTTCCTTCGTTAGGTTTATTCCTAGGTATTTTATTCTTTTTGATGCAATTGTGAATGGAATTGTTTTTCTGATTTCTCTTTCTGTTAGTTCATCGTTAGTGTATAGGAAAGCAACAGATTTCTGTGTGTTAATTTTGTATCCTGCAACTTTGCTGAGTTCAGATATTAGTTCTAGTAGTTTTGGAGTGGAGTTTTTAGAGTTTTTTTGTACAGTATCATGTCATCTGCAAATAGTGACAATTTGACTTCTTCTTTACCAATCTGGATGCCTTGTATATCTTTATTTTGTCTGATTGCCGTGGTTCATTTTCTCAGAGACCCACTTTATTCAGTTCTGTACATACGGGGACATCTGCCCAAGCCCAACCCACCTTAGCATGTATCATTCTGTGGAGCACAATAAAGCACCGTATGTACACAGCCAGAGCTGCACTGCCTGTGCCCCTGTAATTTGGGTCTGGCCCTCCTCAGCCCCTTGCCCCTCCAGGGTGTCTGAAAGGGACAAGGAGAGCCTGCTCAGCATCAGTGCAGACAAGGAAATGAAAAGGTGTTGTGGGAGCCATGCTTAGGGCACTTCTCCCTGCTCCCTTCCTCTAGCTTTGGGGACAGCAGTAAGTCCCAGGGTGGTCCCTTCCATGTCTCTAGTCCCAGGACTACTGCTCACCAAAGGGGGGGCACAGGCAGGGTGTTCATTCAACCTCTCCTCCTGGTCCATCTGGGCCCTATGTTCACCACCTATTGTCCATAGCCTGTGTTCTCCTATTGACCTCCCACCTTGCCTTGGTCAGGCAAGGCAAGGGGCAAGGGGCAATAATTCAACCCTGTGAGCCTGCACAGTGCTGGGGCTGGAGGCCTATTTGTGCTGTTGGGGGTTGGCTCCTCTCTAGCTGCTCACTCCAGGGGCCAATGGGGCTTGACATAACTTTGGTGAAAATAATCTCCTTCTGCTCCCTGTATGCTTCTGCAAGGGAGGGACAGAAGAAAAGAGCTTGAGTTCAAAGGAAGATGAAGGGAAGGTGAGAGGAGTGCATATGTATTCCTGTATGATTTTTCAGAGCAGCCTCAGATAGCTGTGGGGTTAGGAGCAAGGGGACAGGCATCCCCAAGTTGTCTGAGCATGGAGATGCTCAGCCTGTCTGTACTAGCCACAGGGAGGCATGAACACATTTTGGGGAGAGGAGGGACCACTCTGGGTGTCCCTGCTTCAAGTGCCACATCCCCTCCCTAGAGTGGCTAGAGAGGCACTGCCTTGCCCCAGGTCAGCCAGTGGGGAGCAGAGGGTGGAGGGTTGGGGCAATGTCCCAGGACTGAGTGGGCTGTGGCCCTGGGTAGGAAGGTGAGGGGGTCAGAGCGCCTCCTGGCTGGCAGTTAGGAACTCTTCCGCCTGCTTGTGCGCCTCCAGAGCCTTGATGGCATACACGTCCTGGGGCAGCTCCGACTTCTGCCAAAGCAGCACTTTGTCCTTGATGTCCTTTAGCATCTGCACAGCCTCTGTCTCCACTGTCCTCTTCAGAAGCTGGATGTCCTCTGCTGTGGGGGTCTCTGCCTCCATCGAGTACACAGGAGGCAGCGGTGGGGGAGCTCGGAACATGGGATACTGGGGATTAAGTCGGGCCAGCTCCTCAATATTTGCCACATCTCTTCTCTTTCCTTCATTTGGAACCGGCCCTTCTGTTTCTCTGCCTTATATTGTTGCGTGCAGTCGTCAAAGAGCTTCTGATTCATCTCCATAAACAACTTGAGGGCATTATAGATCAGTCCATGGATTGTCTTGTTCCAGTGGCTCTTGGAGTTCCTGTAGAGTTCAGGGAACATGATGGGGAGGACTCGGGCGGCATTGTCACTTATCAGGCTCATGATGTACTCATTGTTCCAGTAATAGCATGCTCTGCCACCTGGAAATGGGGGCTGGAGACACACTTGGCAAGCTGACGGAAGAGTGGTTCCATCACTTTGCTGAACTCTGAAGGTTCAATGACATCCAGAATCTCCTCCAGCTCATTCAGGAACATCACTTCCTTGGGGCTGTGGGTCTTGAGCCAGAATTTGAGAAGTCCTACAATTACCGGCTCAGTGAGGCTGCTCTCCTTCTCCAGGAATTTTACCACACAGTATGCCAGCTGAGGGTGGTAGACACTGAGGGACTTGACCTTGTGAAGGGGAAGGAGGACACGGATGAGAAACATCTTGTGCTCTTCCTTAAGGGGAAAGGCAAAACCATTGATGATGCTGCCCAAGATCTCTAGGAGCTCAGCAATCCCGTTGAGATGTTCTGTCTCGTAGATGAACCTGTAGAAGATGTGGTTGATCTGCCTATGGATATAAGCCCAGAGCCCCCAAAACTTGCCATAGATACGGTGCAAGATAGTCTTGAGGAAGTCCCACTCTCGAGGGTCCTCACTGTCAAACAGGTCCAGGAGAGCAAGGACTTCTGGTCAATTTACTTCTTGGCTACGTTTGGCTGGAAATCCGGAGACTCAAGGAAACGTTAGAAAAACTCGTACACGACCTGGAGATGTGGCCATGCAGCTTCCAGGGTGGGCTCGTCTTCCTCTGGGTCAAACTTAGCCCCAGTGGGATTTGAGGAAGGTGGCAGTGTCCGGAAGAGGTTCACTGAAAACATGGTGACAGCCTCTGGGTAAATGGCCTCAGTGACAACATCGTAGCTATGGGTGATGTACTCCACCATTTTTTTTTAATTTAATAAATTTTATTCTTGTTGGGGGAAGAGGGAGGGGGGAAAAGCCATCTACTCCACTCCTCTCAATAAATTAAGTAACACATGGCCAATTCCTGGGCCCTAAGCAAACCTTGGGCACTTGAGCCAGTCCTGCTGTTTCCTTATAGCCCAGTCTGCTTCCCCTTCAGAGAAGGGAGTTTTTCCTGCTGCCACCAGGTCATGTCATGCCCATGGGCCACATACCCTCTGTGGTGAGGGTCCAGGGCCCAGAGAGGATGTAGGATGCAGCAGCAGTGGCCAGGGAAAGGAGGAAGGGGGTCCTCTTCCTCAAAGCTCAGGGCAGAGAAGCAGTCCTGGAAGAGAGCTACAGCTATTTCTCCCTCCTCAGCTTTCCCCAGATTTGGGTACAGGAAGAGTAGGAGGGAAATGCATTCCTCCTCTGAGACAACCAAGAGCCCAAAGGGACCCCTAGAGCTAATGAGGCCCCTAAGGCCCTGAGTCAAAGGCAACAGGCTAAGAACTCGTGCGGCTATGTGGGTTGAAACATCCATCATTATTCATGGGTGGGAAGGGACACCTCAGTGGCCTTCCCACCTAGTGCCAGCTCCACTGTAGCCTACCCCAGGACCTTGACACTCACCTGCAGCAGACCCCAGGGACACCACAAGCTACCAGTCTTCCCTCAGCCTCCCTTTCCCTTTGTTAAACACACACATCCCCTAAGTGCTCTCTCAGGGCTATTAAGAGTATCCTGGTGTCTCTCCTGACCCCCAGGAGGTTGAAAACCAAGGGCCCCGGGGCCCCTGTGCTCAGAAATGGAAGCTCTTTGGTCAGTCCCAGCATCAGAGGCCTTCACTACAGGTAAGGGCTCCCACCTGTCCCCTGGATGAATCCGCCCCAGGGAAGGGCCTCACTATGCCTTGAGACTGTGTAGTCCCTGTACAAGAGCCTGGCTTATTCTGCCACTGCGGCCACCTCCTCTTCCTCAACCTCCTCCTCTGCCTCTGTCTTGATCTGAGCAACCCCAAGGCGGTAGAGAGTGTCACAGATGACCACCTCCAGACTGGCAGCTCTCCACAATGTCGTGGATCTGACGGTTGACAGTCTCGCAGCTGGTGAGGAAGTCCATGAGGCGATTGTAGAGGTAGTAGTGGGTGGCATTGTTAAAGGAAATGGGCTGCTGGCGGACACTGTTTGGTTTGCTGTCTGCAACAGAGGCCAGGATGGTTGCATAGGGTGCCAACTCAGGGCACAGGGCCAAGGAGTGGTGCCCAGCACTGGGGTCACCAGCACTGGGCTGTGTGCCTGCATGGACAATGCACCATGTGGCAGTCTTGGTGACCGGGTGCTGGACAGAGTGCACAGCCTCTGTCATGTCCATGGCATAATGCTGGTCCAGGAGTTCCGGGCAGGACGTGCTCATGGGCGGCTCCGTGGGGCTACAGAAACAGCCCTGGTTCCTTCCCCACATCTGGTCAGTGAGCTCTAGGTAGCAGAGGTCAGCACAGAAGGCCACTGATGTGGCCATGTCTACCACATAGATAGGTGGCCAATGGCAGGAAGAGACAAGCAGATCCACGTGGTCCCGGGCACTCTCGCCCCGCACGAGGTACTTGGAGCCACAGACCAGCTGATGGGGACACATCTTACAGATTTTACCCCCTGTGAGATGAGGTGGGGGCTGTCTGGCTCTGGCTCCATTCTGTACAGATTTATAGAGAGCCAACAAGGAGAAGCAGAGCTGGTCCTTGGAGTCCTCCACCCTGAAGGGGACCCCACACCGCCTCAGCAGGTGCTGCAGCTCCTCCTCACTGTAGGAGCCAATCTCCTCGAGCTTGCAGGTACCTTCCTGGAGCAGCCTCACCAAGGCACTGCCATTGCCAGGTACTGGCTGCACATCCGGGTTTTTGTCTTTCTCAGTGTTGACAACCACAGCTCCTCTCATGAGTAGTGGGAAGAAGGGGGCAATAACAGAGGCATCAAACTTGGTGATAGGGATGCTAGCAGGGAGGGCCACCTGCTCAATCACTTCTGTCTCCATTGTGGCCCAAAAGTCCTCCACGTTTACCTCAGTAGGGCCCAAGAACTCAGGCCAGGTGAACTCCGCACTCTTCAGTGCCAGCACATTTTCTTCACTCCTCTGGCCATTTCCACTTTGGGGGCCACACCACAGATGCCACAGATCATGTCATTGTAGTCTCGGACAGTCAGGCACTCGAAAGCCCAATACCCATTGCACAGCAGCTCCTGCAGCTGGTTCAGCTCCTCCAAGGTCAGAGTCTTCTCTGTTTGCTCCTGCACTGATTTCAGAACAGTGCTTATGGATATTCTGGGGTCCTCTCCTAGCTTGATCTGGTTTCTGATTGCAAAAAGCAAATCAAGGCTCACTAGCAGCTTGTTCCCCACATTAAAGAGACCTGTATAGATGTCCATGAAACTGTGCAGGGCCAGACAGTGGGGATTCAGACACATCTTCACCTGGGCAGTCACCACCTGCAGCCAGCTGGCTGTCAGCAGTCAGCACTCCTGGGGCCCAGCCAGAGAGTTTTGTCCCCCTTTGAATAATGAGCTGCTACAGAGAAGGCACTGTGTTTGCTTGATGGTGACTGTCTCCTCACTCACGTTGGACAGGATAAGTCGAGAACTGTTGAGTTCATGAATCAGTGCAAAGACCTCAGCCAGCTCTGACTCATTCTCAGGAATCTGCAGGACTTTGTGTAGCAGCTGCAGTGTGGACTGGCACTGGATCTCTCTCTGGGCTATGCTCAGGGTCTCTGTGGCACTCAGCACATCTGAGAGTGGGGAGCTCGCCTCCAGAGCCTTGGTGGTTTTCTCAGTCTGGTCTTTGGCAAGGTTAAAACCACAGCTGGGACAAATCCGCGGTTTATGCCTGTTGGTGTAGATGTAGCTACAAGAGGGATTCTTGCACTTTCCCCGGCCTCTTGACGTAGCCAGGCCCAAATCCAGTGTCACGGTGCAGCTGTACTTATAAGGAGGAAACATTTCAGGCTTGACCTCCACAACTTTCACCTGCGATGTCCTGTTGGCTGCACCACTGGATAGCTTCACCTCAGCGTTGTTAGATGGCTGTTGGATGGGTTGGCCCAGCTGCTTCAGCATGCTTGGCTTCAGGCCACAAGTCCTCACAGAGGAAGTCTTATCGCTCAGGGGAAAGGCCTGCCTGGCCCAAGGCAGTCCCACACTGCTGCCTTGGCCCAAATTAGCTGGGGCTGGGAGAATTTCTCATTGGTCTTGCTGCAGCCAGTAAGGAGGACTTGCCCCGTGCTCTGCCTTTAAGCTCTGAAGCTCTGGGTCCAGGGGTGAGCAGGTCAACTCCTGTAGGTTTTTTAGGAGCAGAGAGTAGATTGGAGGTGCTGGTCCCCTCGGCTGGCAATGGTGTATCTGGTCCTGTACTGTCATTTGCAGTTGTCCCCAGAGAGACCTCAGGCTGCACACCATGCCTGACCACAGGTGTCTTATTCGCTGCTGTACCACGATTCCCAGGAGATTCCTTGACCAAAACATGGGCATCTGAGATGATTACTTCCTCCCACTCAATTCTCCTCACCCACTGCTCTTGGAGAAGCTACACTTAGGAGCTGGCTTATAGCTTCTGAGTTCTCCAGAGTCAGTTTGGAGGCATTTTCCTTAGGGGAATTTTGCTCAGTGTTGACAGGTTGCTGACTTCTTTTAACCACAGAGCCTTTGGAGGAGACACCAGAAGCCAATTCCACTTTGACTTTGGCTGGCTTTTCCTTTGGGATCCATTTCCCTCCTAGGAAGTTACCACAGGTAGGGCACTTAGGTGGTTTGTGCCTGGTGACATTTGTAAAGGAGCAACCTGGGCTGGTGCATGCACCATTGCCACAGTGGGTGTAAGTGGTGGTCAGCTTGATGGAGGTGGAGTTCTCCACAACCGAGTAGGCAGGAAGAGGCAACATGATGAACTGGGTGGCTGGTGCAGAGGAGCTACTCTCACTGGAATCCCTCATGACTGTTACCACTGACATGCTCTCCCCAACCTGGGGATGCGGCATAGCCAAGCTTCCAGTGGGGAGGTCTGGTGAGCCATTCACTAAGGTCTCCTCAATCACCAGGCTTGTCTGGTAAGGTTGGTGGCTCTCTCCTACCTCCAAGGAGGCTTCCTCCAGGAGCACATCCTGGCTGAGAATCTCTGAGGTGGTGATCTCCTGTACAGCACCTGGCTTGGCAAGGGCTCCCACCTCCTCAGCAAGGGCCTCCACAGCCAGGCATTGCTCTCCCATGCCTGCATGGCTGGGCACTGTCTCTGCAGCAGTGTTGGACACACGAGATGGTCCTTTTGGGGACATCTGGTTCTGGGCTACACACAGCTCTAGCTGAGGGCAGCTCCTATCCTCCTGCAGGCTGCTCTAGGGAATGATGATGTAATCTGAACGGGGGAGGATCTTGTGGAAACCTGGGATGTCCGGAACCACAGCAGTCAGTGCAGAGAGTTTAGAGTTAGGATCCAAACCTTCTTTCTCTAGTTTGTCTTTCTCCAAGTAGTAACTTCTCTCAGCTACACTAAGAAGCCTCCAACTCTCGCTAATCTTCTTGTTGATCTCAGACTGCGGGAGGTGGGGGAGCTCCTGCTGTACTTTCAGGTAGATGTCCTAATAGTACAGAAGGTAAGCAGACCTGGGTTTCTTGGCCTTTTCTCCATGTATTTTATACTTTTTCTTCTTCTTGGGTGGCCCAGGGGAGGTATAACAGTAGGCTTCCTCAATTTCTTCCATCACGACAGTTACCTCAGTACCATCATATGATGCATCCATGGCCGCAGGGGCGTGCGAGCCGGGCGACTCACATTCCCTGAGGCGCCCGTCCGGCCGCGCGGCGCACTCGCGCTCCTTGCTGCCCGCAAGAGGCGGCCCCAGGCGCGACGGCGGCAATGAAAAAGTAGCGGCGAGCGCCCGCACGTGCATCCCGGGCTCTAGAGCAGCCCCGGCCCCGCGGCGCCGCCGGGCAACACACGGCGCGGAGTCGCGGCAGTCTCCCCTCGCTCCCCTCATCGGAGTCGCGATGTGGAGCACCGCTTCGTCCCGCAGGCTCGTCACCAACATTTATTTCCACAGTTCCCTTTTCTGTCTTTTCCCTCCCTTTTCTTACTTATCCTATATTTTTACTAAAAAAAAACAATATAGGCAGAAATGAAGAACATAAAAACACCTGGGTTCTGACCATTGTAATCATTATATCTTAACTTACTTTCTATTTTTCTGTTTTTTTAAATCTTTTTTTATAAATATTACTTGCTTTAAATCTCTTGTAGTAATGCAGGATATAAAATAAGTTGGTAACTAGCTGTGAAACATCAAAACAAATTAATAGCTAGATATGAATACTAAATCCTAAAGCTTATTAGTACAACAGAAAAATAAATCGAATCTTTAAGTTCTAAGAATGCATGAGTTAAGAGTAAAAGTCACAAATTATATTGAGACTATGTGATGGCCCTCCGTGTTTTGGGAAGGAAATCAGTTAAAGGGAGATGATTTTCTACCCGTAGTGGAATCTCACTCCAGGAGATGATGGAGTTAGCAACTATAGCCACAGCTGACTGTTTTTGTCACCCCACAAGGTGAAAGTGGGGCAATGTGGAAGTGACTGCTAATGTGTACAGTTTCTTTTAAGGGTGATGAAAATATTCTAAGACTGTAGTGATGGCATTACAACTCTTTGAGTATACTGTAAACTATTATATTGTGCACTCTTAAAATGGGTGAGTTTATTCACTCAATAAATTAAAAAAAAAAAAGACCCAAGAGGCACATGGAAAAAAAAAAGGAAAACAGAAAGAATAGTGAATACCACCACAGCCCAGAGAAAGTAAGGTGGGGGAGGGAGAGAGAAAAGGAAAAAATGGGAGATGCATTGCTGACTAGTTCTCCACTCTAACACACACACCCCCATACACTCACTCACTCACTCACTCACTTATATACCAAAACACTGCACACTGTGAGAAATCTCTGGCTGCTTTGCTTGATGTTATGGGTAAAACCAGAACTTCGTTTCTTGAGAACTTCAAACTTCCTCTTCCTCTTGTAAATTTTGATCTTGCTTGCTAAATATTTGATGTTTGTTCATTAGGTTTTTCTTCTATTATTGCTTTTTGATTATTAGAAGCACATTTTTCATAACTTGTATACAGTCTGTCAGTCTCTTTCTTGTACATATGAAGGCATGTTGTATGATATGTGTAAAGTCACAGTCATTTTATTGTGAAAATCATCTGCTTCTGGATCCTTCTCAATGGATATATTGTGTAGCTGTCTTGTCCAGTAAATATTTTAGTCACCCTGTAGGCATTAAATGGTGAGCTCTTACAAAAGTCCACAACCTTCAGTATTCTCTTGGTTTTCTTCTTTATTGGTTTATCAACAGTAGCAACTTAATTTCAACAACGATGCTAAGACTTTATACTTTTATATTGAAATGGATGGATTCTGAAGAATGAATTTCCTTCTCTGTCTGTAGTTGCGTTTTAACTGGCAGTAACACTGTTTCAAAGTCTTAGTCATTTGCCAGGAAAAGGCCGTATTGCTTGTTATATCCTGAGAAATAGAATAGAGTCAAAAGTTATCAGTTACACAGTCTGAATTGAATGGAAGACTGTTCTCTTGTAGAAGAAAAGAGGCGAGGGAAAATTACTTTGCCCTGTGTGACTGTGTCTTGGTTTTTCTCTTCAACTGAAGATCTCACGTTGAAACTTTGGGTATCCCTTTGAGGTTTATCAGCACCACACTGTGCACTTGCAGATTGATCACCGTTCTCCCTCAGAGTTGATTGTTCACTAGAAGGTGTCTGGTAACTGCCATCTCTCACCAAAAACCCAATGTTGTGTTGATTGTCACCAGTCATTGATCTTTTCCCACTAGATTTCAAAGTAGAGTCAAAAGAAAATTCAGTTAAAGAGTGTCGGGGTTTCTAGCCTCTCCCCTGCCGGTCCTGCTCACCATCAGGACTACTAGCTCTTTCAGTGACCCTCTGAGCCAGCAGAGGGAAAGGAAAGGAGGGAGATGCACACCCCGACAAGGCGAGGCAAGGGAGGTAAGAGCCGACTGTCCGCCCGTTCCGCAGCCTCCACCGTCCCCGGAGACAATCAGACGCGACAGGGAGCTCAGTCAAAGCAGGAACTCGTTTATTGCAGCTCAGAACACGGAATATATAGGGTGTGGTCTCTTCTGATTGGTTGCACCTTATGCTAACAAGGCGACCTTCAAATTTCCAATCATGCACAGAGTTGTGCGCACGCACAGTTGTCTCTGACGTAAGCAGTGGACCTAAGTGAGAACACTCGGCGGGAAGCTGTGGCGCAGCAGATATTCAAGGTAGTTCCCCACATGTTCCCCCTTTTTGTTTTTGTATGAGCATGAGAGATGCCATTCTGTACTCAAGGATGTGCCTGTCTTAGGTTGTCCCCATCTTTCAGGAGATCTTACCCATCATTGACTACCATCCTAGCACTTCCAGTAATGACATTCTCAAGAGGTTGCTTGCACCTCTTGTAGGGCCATAAATGCCCATGAACGCTCTGGGGTATGGGGAACTCTTTCTTCAATCACTTGAGCTAACATAATTACCTTTTGCTGTAATATCTGTTGCCGTCAATATGATCTTCACCACCGCACGAGCATGAAAATAACTAATGACATTACAATTATTATACCTTCTAATAACAGCTTCGGTAGACTAAACAAACTAGTTATTTCTTCCCATACTCTGGTAAAAAAGGAAGCAGAGGGTAAGATTACAACCTCAGTCGCATTAAGGTTCACAATATCATGAAGGAGCATTGCAGACATTTTTAACATCTTATCATTCCATGGTCCCTTAATATTCAGAGTAATTCCTCAACATTGTAGTAGCATTAATGGTAGTAAATGTTTGACATACATGGGAAAACATAGGACTGCAAAGATGTCCTTGTTGAAGGTTTAACAGTGTCACTTCTTCAGCAGTAGTCACTGTCCGGACTATGGCAATGGTAGCAGCAGTTGCGGCCGCAGCAGATGCAGCAATGGAGGCAACAATAACAGCAGTGATTCCAAAGTCTCTCTTAGTCCTGTGATGAACTAATTGGGTTCCTTGTTCTCCCGTTGTGTTAGTAACAGCCCACAGATATGGAGGGTACCGGAACAAGTATTCGAGGATTAACGTAGAGGGCTAAATATTCTCCGGCACACAAAGGGAGTAGGAAAGTGAGCACAAGCAGGAATAATAGTCCAGCCTTCATGACTCCTTTTCTTCTTATGCAATCCTCAAAAGATCAGTCCTGAAAGAGAGAAAAAAGACAAGCCCTCAAGAGGTCATCCTCTTGGGAAAAGTCCATGTCATGGCTTGCTGAGTGGTCTGAGGGCAGGATTTCAAGTTCCTAGCAGAAACCCAAATTGGATTCGGTTTGCCTATAGGAAATACACATCCGAATTCTCTGCCCATACTTATCAGTGGATCTGGTCCTCGCCATTGCCCAGTCAGCTGGTCTTTCCAGCGCACTTCTCTTTTGGCATATGGCGTTTGATTTGCCCAGTGCCTTTGATAGGCCGTTAGAGGTTGATCTTTTGAAAAATTTAAAATATTTAATGTAAGTAGGGCCATCCGTAATTGGTTATGGGGGCTTATTCCCCCTTTTTGTTTTTGTAATAGGTCTTTTAATGTCTTATTATGATGCTCTACTATGGCCTGGCCCTGTGGGTTGTATGAGATTCCTGTGGAGTGGCTGATATGCCACGTATTAAAAAGTCTTGTAATGCCCTGCTAGTAAAGCAGGGACCATTATCTGTTTTTATTTGATGTGGTATGCCTAATATAGCAAAACATTGTAAAAAATGGCTCTGTGCATGTTTAGCTTTCTCTCCTGTATGGGCACTAGCCCAGCAAGCGTGGGAGTATGTATCTATCGAGACAAAGACAAATTTTAATTTTCCAAAAGCTGCATAATGAGTAACATCAATTTGCCAGAGACAGTTTGGTTTAATGCCTCTTGGGTTAACTCCAGGAGACTGGAGGGGTGGAATTTGTAGAAAAGGCAAACAGGATTTACAAGTCCTGATAATTTTTTTCAAGTCTTTAATAGGAATATGAGGAAATCTATGATGAAGTCCTCTCCAATTTAGGTGGGTAAGTTCATGGAGGTCTTGGGCCCACTGGAAATCTTGGGCCTGTTGCATGGAAAGGGCTTGAGCAGCAGAGGACGCTAATTGGTCAGCTAATAGGTTTCCTCTGGAGAGGAATCCGGGCAAACCTTGGTGTCCTCGGAGATGCTGCAAGAATATGGGCTTGGATCGTGCCATTAGCAAGGATCTCACCTGAATCATCAAGGGGGTTATGGGGTTTTTATCTAACTTGATATAAGAAGAGGCTAAGGTGGGAAGCAAGTTCACCACATACAGGCTATCAGAAAAAAGATTCATAGGTTCAGAAATTTTACTTAGGGCCAATGCTATGGCATACAACTCCTTAAATTGTGCTGAGCCAGTAACCTTTTCAAAATGTTGGGTTTCTTTTAACTTGGTCGAGAGGTGAGGAGGGGGAAAGACAACAACAGCAGACCCCTCTTTTCCTCCATCGGTAAACACATTCAAGGCATCAGAACGGGGCTTACTCAAACAGTCTAGGGGTGGTCCAACTTAACTTGGAGAAGGAGGCAACCCATCTGCTAGGTCCATAATGGCAATCAATTTTACCCAAAAAACCTGTCAGAGCCTCTGACACTCTATTGTGATTTCGCTTGATCCATTCAAAGTCTGACAAACGATAAGGAATGGTTAAAATTTCCGGGTCTTTCCCATAATGTCTTAAGGTGGTGTCTCTGCCTTTGAGTATAAGATCTGCCAGTTGATCTAACTGGGCATACACTCGCGGAGTGCCTCCTATTGATGCATGGACCCACTGGAGAGGGTTACCTTGCTGCGTGATAACAGTGGTAAGCAACTTCAAGCCAGGAAGAATCCACAGACAAAGGTCACAGTCAGGTTGATACTGGGCTATTTGGGCATTATCAAGTGCTAATTGAATCTGTCGAAATACTTGTTTATGTTCCTCCGTTAATACAACAAGCTCAGATGGAGTTTTGTCTCTCAACAACTCAAAAAGAGGGAGGAGGTCCTCTGTTGCAATGTGAATCCAGGGCCGCAGCCAGTTGAGTTCCCCTAATACCTTTTGTAATTCCACTAAAGAATATGAGGTCTTGATGGATAACTGAGGTTTAAGGGGGCAGACAGAATCTAGGTTAAGCTTTGCCCTTAAAATCTCAAAGGGAGGTATAGTTTGGATCTTGTTATTAGACACATGCAGTCCCCCTTGCTCTAAGAGGCATTGAAGCTCCCTGTATGCAGATTCTAACTGCTGGGCACTAGCTGCCCCTAAAATAATATCATCCATGTACACATAAAGAGTTATTCCTGCCCACTGCTGAAGGGGCTGCAGAATTTTGGAAACATATTGCTGACAGAAGGCAGGGCTATTGGCCATGCCTTGGGGTAGCACTGCCCATTCATATCTCTCATCAGGCCCTCGAAAATTGGTAGATGGCACGGAGAAGGCGAACTTCTCACAATCAGCTGGGTAGAGGGGAATGGAGAAGAAACAATCCTTAATATCAATTACGATAAAGGATAATTCTTTTGGAATGGACGGGATCCAGGGCAAGCCTCTCAAGGACGTGCCCACTGTAACCATCCGTTCATTGATTTTTCTTAAGTCTTGAAGCACCCTCCATTTACTGGAGGCCTTCTTAATAACAAACACCGGGCTATTCCATGGGCTTAGAGAAGGTCGTATGTGTCCCAACCTAAACTGTTCCTGAACAATCTCCTTAAGTTTCTGAAGCTTAGTCTGCGGTAACGGCCACTGCTCCACCCAGACTGGAGGCCCGGGGAGCCACATAATGGCGGGGGTCATCGTGGCAGTGGCCTTTAGGATTAGGGGTGCGGCTTCACTCGGGAAAGGGGCATATTAGGTCTCAAAGCCTCAAAGGAAGGTCTTCCCCTATGATCACTGAGGTTCTTAGAACAACCAAATTGTCGCTGGTATTCTTCTTCCCCTGATATGTTTTCATAAAGAATTTTAGGATCATTGGTAATGTTACAATCTTAGATTTAAGCAGTATCCAAAAACACAGTATTTTTGTTCATTAAAAAAAGTGGTAAACATCACCCTACTGATGTGCAACATGCTAATTTCCCAGATGTGAAATTAAGGCCCAGTTATTTGTCCAAGATCACATAGATAATTAGCTTAAGGTGTTTTAACTCCCAGTTTTGTGCTCTAATATACTGAAATACTTCTAGGCTAACAAATACTTGTTTAAACCAACAAACTATTAGTTATAATATTTAAGAGCTTAACCTAACAGGAACGTAAAATCTTAGCACAAATATAATTGGCCTAGAATTAAACAAGGTTTATATATTACAAATAAAACACCATATATATAAAATCAATGGCATCTATTGATTTCCAGATCTTAAGTGTTTTATCAGACTTGGATATAACCAATCAGAAACTCAAATCTGGATACAACAAATCCAAGCTTTGTTGATTTGTATGAAATTTCCTCTATATAGACAGGAATTACTAGGGTTAGTTTAAACACTGTTCAATCTTTAATAACAGCAATTTTATGTTATTTCTCGGAATATTTGCACTATTTTGAAATAACTGATAAACTTAAAACAACTCACACTGACAGCTCCATGCATTACAAGATGTCTCTAAATGTATTTCTCTTTTAACATGAGCTGAATTTACCGCTTATAATAAATTATATTTCTCAATATCACTAAGAGTCTTCAAAAGCATGGAGACTGCTATTTGTCAATAAAAACTGCAAGAAAGGCAATCTGAAACAGGGGGAATTACGCTCCCTGACTTCAAGCTCTACTACAAAGCCACAGTAATCAAGACAATTTGGTACTGGCACAAAAACAGACCCACAGACCAGTGGAACAGAATAGAAAATCCAAACATTAACCCAAACACCTACAGTCAATTAATATTTGATAAAGGAGCCCTGGATATACAATGGGGAGATGACAGCCTCTTCAGCAGCTGGTGTTGGAAAAACTGGACAGCTACATGTAAGAGAATGAAACTGGACTACTGTCTAACCCCATACACAAAGGTAAACTCAAGGTGGATCAAAGACCTGATGTAAGTCATGAAACCATAAAACTCTTAGAAAAAAACATAGGCAAAAATCTCTTGGACATAAACATGAGTGACTTCTTCATGAACATATCCCCCCGGGCAAGGGAAACAAAAGCAAAAATGAACAAATGGGACTATATCAAGTTGAAAAGCTTCTGTACAGCAAAGGACACCATCAGTAGAACAAAAAGACATCCTACAATATGGGAAAATATATTCATAAATGATGTATCTGATAAGGGGTTGACATCCAAAATATACAAAGAACTCACGCACCTTAACAAACAAAAAGCAAATAACCCAATTAAGAAATGGGCACAGGACATGAATAGACACTTCTCTAAAGAAGAAATTCAGATGGCCAACAGGCACATGAAAAAATGCTCCACATCGCTAATCATCAGAGAAATGCAGATTAAAACCACAATGAGATATCACCTCACACCAGTGAGGATGGCCAACATCCAAAACACAAACAACAACAAATGTTGGCGAGGATGTGGAGAGAGGGGAACCCTCCTACATTGCTGGTGGGAATGCAAATTAGTTCAACCATTGTGGAAAGCAGTATGGAGGTTCCTCAAAAAACTCAAAATAGAAATACCATTTGACCCAGGAATCCCACTCCTAGGAATTTACCCCAAGAATGCAGCAGCCCAGTTTGAGAAAGACAGATGCACCCCTATGTTTATTGCAGCACTATTTACAATAGCCAAGAAATGGAAGCAACCTAAGTGCCCATCAGTAGATGAATGGATTAAGAAGATGTGGTACATATACACAATGGAATATTACGCAGCAATAAGAAAGAAACAAATCCTACCATTTGCAACAACATGGATGGAGCTAGAGGGTATTATGCTCAGTGAAATAAGCCAGGCCGAAAAAGACAAGTACCAAATGATCTCACTCATATGTGGAGTATAAGAACAAAGAAAAAAATAAATAAATAAATAAATAAATGAAGGAACAAAACAGCAGCAGACTCACAGAACCCACGAATGGACTAACAGTTACCAAAGGGAAATGGACTGGGGAGATGGGTGGGAAGGGAGGGATAAGAGGGTAAAAGGGGCATTACGATTGGCAGACATAGGGTGGGGGGCACGAGGGGGACTGTACAGCTCAGAGAAGACAAGTAGTGATTCTCATCTCACTACGCTGATGGACAGTGACTGTGGTGGGGTTGGTGGGGGGGCCCTGGTGACGGGGGGAGTTCAATCATCACGGTATTGCTCATGTAATTGTAGGTTAATGATACTGAAATAAAATAAATTATTTAAAAAAATAAAAAATAAAAAATAAAAAAAATAAATAAAAAATAGGTGGAGGATATGAACAGACACTTCTTCAAAGAAGAAATTCATATGGCCAACAGGCACATGAAAAGATGCTCCACATCGCTAATTATCAGGGAAATGCAACTTAAAACCACAATGAGATATCACCTCACACCAGTTAGGATGGCCAACATCGAAAAGACTAGGAACAACAAATGCTGGTGAGGTTGTGGAGAAAAGGGAACCCTCCTACACTGCTGGTGGGACTGTAAACTAGTTTAACAATGTGGAAAGCAATATGGAGTTTCCTCAAAAAACTAAAAATAGAAATACCATTTGACCCAGGAATTCCAGTCCTAGGAATTTACCCAAAGAAAACAACTTCTCAGATTCAAAAAGACATATGCACCCCTATGTTTGTCACAGCATGATTCACAATAGCCAAGATATAGAAGCAACCTAAGTGTCCATCAGTAGATGAATGGATAAAGAAGATGTGGTACATCTACACAATGGAATACTATTCAGCCATAAGAAACAAATAAATCTTACCATTTGCAACAACATGGATGGAACTAGAGGGTATTATGCTCAGTGAAATAAGTCAGGCAGAGAAAGACAAATACCAAATGATTTTCCTCATTTGTGGAGTATAACAATGCAGCAAAACTGAAGGAACAAAATAGCAGCAGACTCACAGACTCTAAGAAGGGTCTAGTGGTTACCAACGAGGAAGGGTAGGCAGGGCAGGTGGGGAGGGAGAGAGAAGGGGATTGTGGGGTATCATGATTTGTGCAATGGTGTGTGTGGGGTCACTGGGAAGACAGTGTAGCACAGAGGACAAATAGGGACTCTGTGGCATCTTACTATACTGATGGACAGTGACTGCAGTGGGGTATGGGGTGAACTTGACAATAAGAATGAGTGTAATAATCACATTGTTTTTCTTGTGAAACCTTCATAAGAGTATATATCAATGGTACCTTAATAAAAAAAAAAGAAATGCTTAACTATAATTACAAAAAAAAAAAAAAAAGAAAGGCAATCTGAAAGCATAATAACCTAGACAGTATAAAAATGAAATACTAACTGAAATGAAATGAAAGATTTTGTACTAATTTCTGTGCAGAAAAAAAAATACTGGGGAAATTTGCATATAATCTGAAAAATAAACTAACTACCAAGAGTCAGAAAACTTGTTTCAATGCTATATATAAAATTATCTCTTAAATTTAACCAAATAAAAATTCCTGGAATTTAATCACATGGCAAGATATCCTGAAGCAAACACTTCCATGAATTCTCAGAAAAGGAGAAGATCAGGCTAGAAAGATCAAACATCAAGTGTTCATCAAACCTTTCATTCAACAGAGCCTTTATTAACACATGAATATCTTTTGTCCCAAGATATACAGGTTTTCCTTATCTTTAGTTCTATTTCAATATTTTAAACTTAAGGTTACTTCTGGATCTTAACACATACAGTAACCTACTAAAATTGGTCAAAGTAAACTTTATTCTGTCACCTTGACCTTTAAGATTATCATTTAGGTTTATAAACTACCATTATTTGTCACCAAGTAGAATAAAATTCTTGTACTTGATAGCCTTCCACACCAAAACACGTACCAGTATGTCTCAGAAGTTACTAAAATATATACAATTAACATTAATATTTAATTGCTTTCAATAAGCTGGAACTTATAATGTTAAGTCTTTCAAGAAGAAAAATTGCTTTTTTACATTTTGGTTTATAGTTTTTGCAGGTTCCAAAAAAACTAGTCCATATTAAGCCAGTCTTAAAGAACTAATCTAAAGACAAATTTATAGACCCTAACAGCTGACAGTTTTATTTTACTACTAAGAGACAAAAATTCAACTCCAGCACTTCTTTTCTCATGCCTAAGTAGAGATGCTGTCATAGTTTTTCAAATTTTTTTGTCTTCTTAATATAAAAGCTGAATGACCTCTTTGTAAGTTGGATTTCAGTAGAAGATCAAAAAGATTACTAGCAGGAGGCCAGGGAGCCACCCTTACTAAGGTCTCCCAGACCTTCTCAGCTTGAGAGTCTGAGAGTTCTAATCCTCGGCTCTTGAGCACCTATCTCAGCGCTTTTAGCGCAGGTTCATCCTTAGAAAGTTGCGTGTCCCATTCCCTGGGTAATGCTCTTACCACGTAATCACCCACTGCTCACTCTGCCACACTTTTGGTTCGTCAATCGAGGGATCCTTGATCCAGTCTGTGAGGCTTCGTCAGTTGTTCCTCACACCGGGCACCAGTTGTCGGGGTTTCTAACCTCTCCCCTGCCGGTCCTGCTCACCATCAGGACTACTAGCTCTTTCAGTGACCCTCCGAGCCAGTGGAGGGAAAGGAAAGGAGGGAGAGGCATGCCCCAACAAGGCGAAGCAAGGGAGGCAAGAGCCAACTGTCCACCTGTTCCGCAGCCTACGCCATCCCCAGAGACAATCAGATGCCACAGGGAGCTCAGTCAAAGCAGGAACTCGTTTATTGCAGCTCAGAACACAGAATATATAGGGTGTGGTCTCTTCTGATTGGTTGCACCTTATGCTAACAAGGCGACCTTCAAATTTCCAATCACGCACAGAGTTGTGCGCATGCGCAGTTGTCTCTGATGTAAGCAGTGGACCTAAGTGAGAACACTCGGGGGGAAGCTGTGGCGCAGCAGAAATTCAAGGTAGTTCCCCACAAAAGAGGGCTTTTTTTGTGGAGGAGGATGACATGTTCTTCTATAAGATTGAGGCATATCTTCCTCTGAAGTTTCAGATACTAGAGTAACTGGGTTTTCTTCTGATAGCTCTGGGCCTTCACTAGAAATACTGGAAAGGCTCCAAAAGAAGTCAGTCTGTATTTTACCTTCTGGTGTGGAGGTCTGTTTCCTTTTAGACCATCTGACCTTGTCCTTTGGCAAGTGGAAGACCCCTTGAAATCCATATCCTCTTTGAGGACCAAGTGTAGATGTTGAACGATTATCTGTGGTTGGCTGCTGCTTGGCACTGCCTCCTGAGGCAGGCTGACTGGCATTAGAGGATGTCGTTTCAAAAGAGGTCTCTGGCACCTCAGAGATGTCCTGACCATCAAACGGAGTTGGAGAGTTTGAACCGTGTTGCACTTTCTCTTTTTCTCCAGATTTCATCTTTTCAGTATTTGATTGCTGTACCAGTTTCACAGGCAGATGTCTCTGAGTTCCAGATATAGGCCTCTGGACTGTGCAAGTTGATAATGAGCGTATAGCAATTTCAGTATCAGAATCGCAATCATCATCGCTGTCAGTGAATGAAACATAAAGGTGTGGCTGATACTCTTTTAGTTTTGCATAAAGCCTTTTATTTTCTTCTTTTATTCCTTTGTGCAGTCAGCTTAGCAATCCACTTAGTACTTTTTTGTTGGATATTATACAATTCTTGCTGCAGTGTATTCCTGTTTCATTCACTGTACAGCGCTTACATTTTTTTGCCTTTAACCAATCTCTTCAATCACGAATGATCCTTTTGAAAACTCGCTGATGTACAGTCAGTTCTTTAATTTTGGCTTTGTAGCCTGCCCTTCTTTCTTCCAGTCGCTCTTTACTCAAACTGATTAATTTTGTCTGCAAACGGTGTAGATCTTTGTCATGGAGCTCTTTTAATTTTCACCAGGTTTCTTCGAAATGGTCAGATGTCAAGTCACGTACGCTTACTTGCATTGTACCTCCTTGTCGAGGTTTTTTATCCCCTCTCCTGCCATCTCCACCCATGTCCCTTGCCTCCATTATGTCTCAGGGATTTGGGATTTGGAACAGTTGACACCGGGTGGCTTGTGAACCCTACCGCCCAGAACATGGTGGAAGAGCCGCTGACTAGAGCTGGGCTGCAGCAGGGAAGAACACTTCACCCCTTTTACAGACCTTCTACAAAGCTGCCTCAGGTCACAGGGTGGGGCAGGGTGCTCAGGTGCTCCGGGATGGACTGAAGGTTCTGCAGGTTTTGGTGAACAGGAGGCACCAGGCTTTTGGTGGGGAAAGCCGGCGCTTGAGGAGGAGAAGATGGCGCCTGCCTCTGTTTGAGGAGAGACAGGAAACCCAGTGACTTCTGGGAGATCCCGGGCTTCTCCATGTGGAAAGGTATCCCAGGGGTGGGGGGAGCAGTGGTTGGACCAGAAGTCCTCACTCACTTTGTTTTAAACAAATCTAGTTTGACTCTATTTTAGCATTTTTCTTGATGATCAGTATTTTATAATCATTGAAACCTATCGATACTCATGGTTTTAGAAACAATTGGAAGTAAAGCCAAAATCCCCACACATCCCCCACCCCCGCATATAGTCAACAATTCAGTCTTCCGGAGGCTTTAACTGGCTTGGCAATGCCAATGTTTGCCTACTTTTGTGATGCCCGCAAGAGTCTTACATTTAGGGGAGGGTCTGCTGACACCATTAGTTCCATAACTAGCATTTAAAAGGAATAGAAATTAAGTGGTTGCAATATTGTCTTTCTTTTTTAAAAAAATATCAGTAAGTGGGCATGTTGGAAATAAAGATATAGGTGAAAAGAAAATCATATGGGATCAGTTTCAGGGACTTTTATATCTAAATAGTTCTGTGTGTGGGTATATTGTTAAAAGATACACGGATGCATGCCAAAACATTTTATTTGAATAAGAATCAATTTGGACTTCCAGGAAGGTGGCGGCGTGAGCAGGGCAGCAGAAATCTCCTCCCAAAACCATATGTATTTATGAAAATACAACAAATACAACTATTCCTAAAAAAGAGACCAGAAGATACAGGACAGCACACAGCCTGTGTGCTTAATTAACCGTCTTTCTCTATGTGCAGTGTGGAACATCAGCGCCACTCTAAGAACAATAGGTTCAAATAGATTCACCTTTTTTTTGTAATTCCCCAATTGATTTTACCATAAATTCAAGGTTTTCCATGTCCACAAATTTTTACCCCTGGGTTCAGAAAATAGAAAGTTTATGATACGTCATTAGGGCTGTTCACCAAATATTTCAGTTCCTCTCCCTTTTAAACTATATAAGTTAGTTTAGGAAAATTTACACTGCTGTAATAAACAACCCCCAACATCCATGGTTTACCATAGTAAAAATTTCTTTCTTTCTCATGCTACTTGTTGACTGCATGTCGGCTACTGCTCTGCTTAATATTATTTTTATTCCAGGGTTCAGGCTGAATGAGGAAATAATCCATTGACAGCTTTGTAGGAAAGGAAAAATAGAGCATGAAGAATAATGCTATGGATTATACAACTTCTGCTAAGTCAGTTCAACTTCTTTCCATTGGTCCATGCAATCGCATGGCCAAGCCTGGCATGGTTGGGGTGGGGAAGGACAATGAGGGGCATGGCTTATTCAGATCACTTAACCGTAGCAGAAATGACAGGCATCACTTCTGGGTCATAATATGTAATTGTCAATGTGAAGCTTTCTCTGGTTCCATTTTTCCTCTGCCATACTTCCTGGTAATATAATCTAGATAGTCACTGCACTGTGAATAAAACTCCCTAGCTGGCCCTTGATATTTAGTATGAATAAGAATTAAACTTTTGTTATATTAAGCCACTGATATTTTGGATGTTTGTTTTTCTGTCAAATACTAGCATATCCTGATGGATATTCATGTTTTGCTTAGGCCATGTGAAGCTCCATCCTTAAGTGTAGAATGAGGAGATATATACCATAATATACAATAGATAAATAGATATTGTTGGTTCCTGAGATGGTGTCTTGCACCCTGAACTCTCAACCTATGTCCGTAGTTGGGTAGGTGGGGAATAACTAAGTGATAGAAATCAAGAACAGGTTAAGGAACCAGAGATAAAAATACATCCCTATGTCTGAAAGCATAAAAGAGGCAAAATTGCCTCCAGTACAGAGTGGGGAGAGATCGAAAGAAATGTCCAAGTGATCTGTCTGGGAAGATGGGCCTAAGACTGTTTTACATAGTTACCATGCACTGTTTTTGTGTACATCATATCAGAAGTAGCAGTGCTATCTGAGAGTAGCACCCAGGCAGTAACGGTCTTCTAAAAACCCAATCTTGTTTCTTGAGGAATTGGAATAGTGGAAGGAAGCAGTTAAAAGTTTTACATGCCCCTAGGAGGAACCAGGAAGTATCTTAAAGAGAATTGGAACTAGAGAAGCCCTGTGGTTGAGATTGAGGGATGGCAAAGAGGTTTTCTACATGAATCAGCCACAAAGGTCCAGATGGGATGACGCACATCTCAGGAAATGTCAGATGGATACCATCCTAGGGAATGTTACAGAGATCCTGAATTGACTAAGTTTTTACCGTATGCAAATTAAGTACAACTATAGAAAAATGGCATTGTATTTCTTTCTTAGCCAAGCTTTTGGACCAGGTATATTCATATACCAACTATATAAATAAAAATGTCACTTTCACAAACCCGCTTGCACTCCAATAGTTATACCTTGGACCCTACCTTTTCCAGTCTGCAGAAAGGCCCTTGGGTTGTATATTGCTTGTGAGAACTTCATTTCCGCGTGGGCAGTAAAAGGTGAGAATCACTGATCAAGGCTGTTGTTGCATTTGAGAGCCAGTGTATATAAATACTTTGCCATTGACTGAAATATAGACCATGCAGCCTGGCCTCCATAACCCACATTGCAATAACGCTGAGTTCATCTTAAGACAGCTTCTGTTTCTAGATCGTTCATTGGAGATTATCCTGCTTTGGGACTCTTAACAGGGGACATGAACTCATATCACACATTAAGTCTGGTCCTATGTAATCCTATGGCCCAGGCTGAATCCAAAAGAGGGCCAGAAAGGAAAGGAGAAAGAGGGGGTAGAGGGAAGGAGAGAGGTTAGCAGGGGGGAAGAGGAAGAAGAAAAGGAAAAAAGAACTCTCTCTAAACCTGAATTTGTTGAAAGCATCAAAATTCTGAATAATGATAACTATTTAAAAATAAAGTTATTAAAAAATCAAGCAGCTAAAAATGTTCCTGAAAAACATCTGGGCAACTAGAAAATGCTTCTGGAAAATACTTGGTAATGTAATAATGACAATGATTATTTCTTATACTCTTGATTCTCTACTGTATGTACATTTTAAGCCAGATCCTGTCTTTCCTTTGATGAAATCTCCAGAGGCTTTTCATTTTGATAAGAGTGAAATCCAAAGTCCTAATAAGGCTCCACATGATCTGGTCACCTATTACCTCTGTGACTTCAATTCTTATTAATTCTCCTGGATCACTCTGCTCCAAGCACACTAACAAATGATTCCTGTAACCCAAAATACATAAGTCCATCTCAGGGTCTTTGCGCTTTTCTGCCTGGAAGGTTCTTCTCCAAGATATCAGCTGTGCATCATCACTTTCTTTACGTCTCTATTTAAAAGTCACTGTATAGGAAAGGCCATCCCCATTTTATTGGTGAAAGCCTTGAGTGGTACTTGTAATCCTGTCAAAAAATGTGATCCTCTTCATCAGTTTCATGTTAGTTCAGTGTTTGGAATGTGAAAGTTTTCAAGAAATGTTTAGTGAATGGATACACGTTAATCTGAACTTAGTATCGCAGTCCTCAATATTAGAAAGCATTAATCTGTAAAGGAAAGAATGCTGAGCTCCCAGGGAGTAACATTTGGGAGCTGATTAATTCTTTCATCTATAAAACAGTGATACTATACATGCTACTTATTTGCACAATAGTGGCAGGGCTTATCAAATTGCCAAATACAATACAACTCAACTTATATTAATGTGATACTCACTAGTATTACTCCTATTACATTCGCTAGAGGCAATATGGCACAAAGGTAAGGACATGGGCCCAGATCAAATCTGGATTCTTCTCCTTCCTAGTTGGGTGATGTAGGTCACGTTTCATAACCTCCATAAGCTTTAGTTTCTTCCTATAAAAGACGGGAATAATATAGCACTACTTCCCAGGTGGTTGTGGGAAAGAAAGGAATTAATATATGTAAAACTCTTAGCACAGGGCCTGGTACATAGCATGTGTTCAGTGACTGCTAACTATTACTGGTGAGTATATTAGGATGTAGAAATCCATGGCATTAAATACCGAGGACCAAGATACGGATTTTTACAAAAGAGAAGGCACTGAACCTCCTTGAAGCTAATATATTTCTAGCATACAATATTTAAACTAGAAGGGACCATAATCATGGAACCCAGTGTCTTCATGTTTTTTTTAGAAGAAAAAAACTGGAATCCAAAGAGGGAAGAATAACATATTCAGCATCACCCAAATACTTAGTAGCAACTTTAAAGCAAGAATGCGGATCTGAAACCTCAGAAATAGGCAATTGTTCCTTAATGAAGTTGCACATTAGGCTTTGTGTAGCTTTTGCAGTCAGGGTGGTGCCAAGGTATCTAGGGCACAGGGCTTAGGACACTGTAATATTCATTAGATTCCCCCACAAATGCCTCCCCAAAGAAACATACAGGTAGAAACAGTGAGATTGCTATGCAGATTCACTCACTACAAATCCATCAGCCCTTCTCCCCACTGTCCTCAACCAATTGCTGATGCCAAACTCCACCAATATAAAAATTCTAGAACCGCAGCTGTCTCTACTGATGTCATAATATACATGGAGTAGAGATTTCAATCTAATTTCATGAGTAAATTAATAATACAATGTTTTCAGTTTGTGAGTTGCATAGGATTTTGAAAAATTGACAAGAAATGAAATGTTAGTAATGCCTTCTTATGAGTGGGAAAATAGAGTCATAGCTATAGGCTGATTTACATGCCACTTCCTTCTCTAAGTGATAGGAGTGAGACTGTAGCTGGGGTGAGCAAACATTCCAGTTCAGGTGTCAGGTCTCGGGAGAAAGGAGATTAAAGTTTTACTCTCAGCTAATTGCAGACCATCAGTGTTTCAAACACATATATGCAATGCTGTTTACAATGAAAGCATTGCCCACCACTGCTCTCTCTATTCCTATTAACTGAGTGACCAGTTCCTGCTATTACTATGGAGGAAATTGCTGCTCTAGTTCCCTGTGGAGATGAGCTGTAATTTACTCAGTAGAGTGGCCTTACAAAACCTATCAACCCTGCCATCATGGTATCTTACATTTGTGGGTGTAACTTTTCTTTGGTAAAACCTTGATGAGTAGATGACATGTATAGCCTTTTCAGTTCCACTATGAAGCAATATTGTTCAATTATATGTATGATTAGAGATTTTTTTTTTCATTACTGATAATTTTTTCCATGCATGTAAAGGAAGAAAGCTTATTTATTTTCATTTTTGATCTGGGAGCACATGGGTGGTGCCTCACCCAAAATGGGAGTACTGGGGAGCAATTCTCAGAGGCCACATAAGATTACTGCTTAAGCTGGTCCTTTTAAGACTAGCAGGAACTAACTTCAGGAGAAAGCATATTTCCAGCCCATGCACAGAGGCAGAGAAATAAGACAGAATAGGATCTATCTGGAGACTATAAAGAATTCACTTTTTGTGCAGATTTGAATGTTAAGGTGGCAAGAGTTGAGCAAGGCCAGATCTTGTAACACTTTGAATATTATGTTAAAGAAACTTGAATATATTCCTAAAGTTTTTTAATTCATCTGGAAAGTTATGGGAAATCCTTGAAAGGTTTTGAATAGGAAAGTATAATGAATGGCTTTTTTTGAGGGATGGTCCAAGGGACAGATGTGGGAAGAGAGGAAGGTGGTTATAAGTAAGTTTCATGCTTTTAAAATAAGACCTTCCAACGCAGAAAAAGGTCATTCCACAGTCAAGTAAATGCAAATGTTGGGTCTTCTGTCTCTGTGTGTGAGTTCTAGGGGTGGTGGAACCCATGTTCATTAGAAAAGAGCTAGAGAAATTCTTATTTTCCTTACTTCTGACACTTTTGTTTTACATAGTAAGAGCCCATGATGTTCCCATAAATTATTTTACTTTTTCCTGTGAATCCTGGGCCATGTATGAGTTTTATGTCCTATGTTGTAACTTAATTCTCTTTGGCTTTCTTTCGGGGTAGCCCCAGGCCATAATCATTCGGCACTATTATCCATACTTTCTTCCTATAATCCTGAAGCAAACTTCATGTTTCTTATCATTTAAGAATGAAAACAACTCTTGGCTAGGACGAATAAATATTGTCAAAATGGCTATACTACCTAAAGCAATCTACAGATTCAACGCAATCCCTATCAAACTACCAACAGCTTTCTTCAATGAACTGGAACAAATAACTCTAAAATTCATATGGAACCAGAAAAGACCCCGAATAGCCAAAGCAATTCTGAGAAGGAGGAATCAAACAGGGGGAATTACGCTCCCTGACTTCAAACTCTACTACAAAGCCACAGTAATCAAGACAATTTGGTACTGGCACAAAAACAGACCCACAGACCAGTGGAACAGAATAGAAAATCCAAACATTAACCTAAACATTTATAGTCAATTAATATTTGATAAAGGAGCCTTGGATATACAATGGGGGGATGACAGCCTCTTCAGCAGCTGGTGTTGGAAAAACTGGATAGCTACATGTAAGAGAATGAAACTGGAGTACTGTCTAGCCCCATACACAAAGGTAAACTCAAGGTGGATCAAAGACCTGAATGTAAGTCATGAAACCATAAAACTCTTAGAAAAAAATATAGGTAAAAATCTCTTGGACATAAACATGAGCGACTTCTTCATGAACATATCCCCCCGGGCAAGGGAAACAAAAGCAAAAATGAACAAGTCGGACTATATCAAGCTTAAAAGCTTCTGTACAGCAAAGGACACCATCAGTAGGACAAAAAGATATCCTACAGTATGGGAAAATATATTCATAAATGATGCATCTGATAAGGGGTTGACATCCAAAATATATAAAGAACTCACGCACCTTAACAAACAAAAAGCAAATAATCCAATTAAGAAATGGGCAGAGGACATGAATAGACACTTCTCTAAAGAAGAAATTCAGATGGCCAACAGGCACATGAAAAGATGCTCCACATCGCTGGTCATCAGAGAAATGCAGATTAAAACCACAATGAGATATCACCTCACACCAGTGAGGATGGCCAACATCCAAAACACAAACAACAACAAATGTTGGCGAGGATGTGGAGAAAAGGGAACCCTCCTACACTGCTGGTTGGAATGCAAATTAGTTCAGCCATTGTGGAAAGCAGTATGGAGGTTCCTCAAAAAACTCAAAATAGAAATACCATTTGACCCAGGAATCCCACTCCTAGGAATTTACCCTAAGAATGCAGCAGCCCAGTTTCAAAAAGACAGATGCACCCCTATGTTTATTGCAGCACTATTTACAATAGCCAAGAAATGGAAGCAACCTAAGTGTCCATCAGTAGATGAATGGATAAAGAAGAAGTGGTACATGTACACAATGGAATATTATTCAGCCATAAGAAGAAAACAAATTCTACCATTTGTAACAAGATGGATGGAGTTAGAGGGTATTATGCTCAGTGAAATAAGCCAAGCCAAAAAAGACAAGTATCAAATGATCTCACTCATATGTGGAGTATAAGAACAAAGAGAAAAACTGAAGGAACAAAACAGCAGCAGACTCACAGAACCCAAGAACGGACTGATAATTACCAAAGGGAAAGGGACTGGGGAAGATGGGTGGGAAGGGAGGGATAAGAGGGTAAAAGGGGTATTACAATTAGCAGACGTAAGGTAGGGGGGCACAGGGAGGGCTGTACAACTCAGAGAAGACAAGTAGTGACTCTGTGGCATCTCGCTACGCTGATGGACAGTGACTGTAATGGGGTTGGTGGGGGGACCTGATGAAGGGAGTAGTTTAATCACCATAATATTGCACATGTAATTGTAGGTTAATGATACCAAAATAAATTGTAAAAAAAAGAAAAAAGAATGAAAACAAGGTACAGTATATGTAATTAAGTAAGGAAAACCATTTTCTTTGTTGTTGTTTTGTTATTGTTCAAGCCAAGAAAAGCCTGAGACAGATCATGAATTTTAAATAGCAGCAATTAAGGTGTTTTGTTGCTGCTGAAACAGACCCAATGCTTTCATATGTAAAAACAGTATCTGAGGACATTTTCTATCAAAATAGATCAGTGAATCAATTTCTCAACCTAGTCAATAATATCACCTAACTTTGATATCATTTGAGTAGCTCTTGCGCCATTCTCCCATGGACAGACATTTGTATGCAGAATAAAACCCTGGCTCGGTGGAGACAATTCATTATTCGAACTAAAGTTGATTTGATGATGAGATCAAGATGTAGAGCACATTAATTTGTTTCATCAGGTTAAAACACAACCCTAGTGTTTCAGTATTTTTTCATAAAAAGAAACCATGACCAAGTACAACAGTGATGTTGCTATTCTTTTATAACTGTAGAGGAAGTTAATTAAAATATTAAATCTAAGTCTTCACCTTTAGGTTAAAAATACATTATGGATAAATCCCTTTTGCTTATGAGAATATTTTTAAAATTATACTTCCTTGGGTGCACTTATTCTTTACTTCTTTCAAAAATATTTGTTGATCATCAGCTCTGTGTTACTCATTATGCAAGCAAATGTTGATAAAATGTTGAACAAAAGCAGATGTGGTTCTCATGGACCATATCTTCGAACTGACACAATACATATTAATCAAATAATCACATAACAGTATCATTCCAATATGAGAATGATCTTATTAATGTCAAGACATGGTTACATGGAGCATATTAAAAAAGGAGCATGACTTAGGCTGGCGGGGCAAGGTTAGCCAGGGAAAATTTCCCTGAAGAAATTGTACTTTAGCTGAGACTCAAAACATTAGTGGGCCCTGATTAGGTAAAGGACATAGGTATGCAGGAACATTCCAGATGAAGGAAACAGTAGGTACGATCCCTGATGCCGGATAGAATGGAATGTGAAAGGAACTAAGAGCGGGTGAGAATGCCGCGAGTGTGGAGGTGAGGATGACAGTGCTGCAAGACAAGGCTGGGAAGGGAACAGAGTATCTAAGGAGTAACTGAGAAGTTTGACTTGTAAGAGTGTTGAGCCACTAATGACTTAAGCATGCAGTTGTCATGCCCATCTTTGTGTTTTGAAACACTCTAGTTGCAGCAGAGAAAATGAACTGAAGAATCTGAAGTAGAATCAGGGAGACCAGTTAGGAGGTTATTTCAGTTGATCAAAGGAAAAATAGCTTAGGGTAGACTGGTGACAGTGGAGGTCAATAGGGAGACAGATTCAAAAGGTATCAAGGAAGCAATATTGACAGAACCTAGTGATGAATTGGCAATGTGTGGTGAGGAAGAGAAAGTGTCAAGAATAACAGGCTTTTGAGTAGCACTACTGAAAGGGTATGATGTGCATACTTTAAAGAGTTCTGGATAGGACACTTCCATAAAAAAGGATCAGGATTCATTTGGAAACAGAGGTTACAGTATAAGGAAACCAAAACAGTTTCAAACATCTACAAACATGTGATAGTCCATACATCCACACTACATATTAGAACTCAAAGTGACTGTCTATAGATGCCATGCATTGCCATGTGAATTGCTTTTTTTACGGCTTAAAATGGTTAATTATTATTAACCTATTCACCATAAGTTACATTGATTAAGCCATAGAGGACTTTTATATCCATCTCCTTTTCTCTCTTCCTTCCTTCTTTCTTTCCTTCCCTCCCTACTTCTTTTCTTCCTTCCATCCAATCCTCTTCCTCCACACGTATTTATGGAGTCGGCCTTAGGGATCAAGCACTATGTTAGGCACTAGGCATACAGTGGTAAAGGAAATACATTTGCTGACTTCATGGAGTTTAAAATCTATCAGGGTAAATGCTTTAAAACAGACACTAAGAAAGAAGGAAATATTTGATTATATCTGTGATACGTAGCATAAGGAAAATGTATAGGGTGTTGTGAGAGTGGTGACCAGCACATGTTGTCACATGGGTACACAGAGGAGAGAGCTACCTATGTGGTGAAGCAGCCGTTGCCCTTTGAACCATGTTTCCTAGAGATAAAAAATGGATCATCATCTCCACAATAGACCTGAACGTATAAATAGAGAATTTCTTTTCCTTTTTCCATCTTTTATTTATAAATTACATCTGTTAGATGGCCAACAGGCACATGAAAAGATGCTCCACATCGCTGGTCATCAGAGAAATGCAGATTAAAACCACAATGAGATATCACCTCACACCAGTGAGGATGGCCAACATCCAACACACAAGCAACAACAAATGTTGGCGAGGATGTGGAGAAAAGGGAACCCTCCTACACTGCTGGTGGGAATGCAAATTAGTTCAACCATTGTGGAAAGCAGTATGGAGGTTCCTCAAAAAACTCAGAATAGAAATACCAGTTGACCCAGGAATTCCACTCCTAGGAATTTACCCTAAGATTGCAGCAGCCCAGTTTCAAAAAGACAGATGCACCCCTATGTTTATCGCAGCACTATTTACAATAGCCAAGAAATGGAAGCAACCTAAGTGTCCATCAGTAGATGAATGGATAAAGAAGAAGTGGTACATATACACAATGGAATATTATTCAGCCATAAGAAGAAAACAAATCCTACCATTTGCAACAACACGGATGGAGCTAGAGGGTATTATACTCAGTGAAATAAGCCAAGCCGAAAAAGACAAGTATAAAATGATTTCACTCATATGTGGAGTATCAGAACAAAGAAAAAAAAAACTGAAGGAACAAAACAGCAGCAGACTCACAGAACCCAAGATCGGACTAATAGTTACCAAAGGGAAAGGGACTGGGGAAGATGGATGGGAAGGGAGGGATAAGAGGGTAAAAGGGGTATTACAATTAGCAGAAGTAATGTTGGGGGGGCATGGGGAGGGCTATATAACTCAGAGAAGACAAGTAGTGATTCTATAGCATCTCACTACGCTGATGGACAGTGACTGTAATGGGGTTGGTGGGGGGGACCTGATGAAGGGGGTAGTTTAATCACCATAATATTGCACATGTAATTGTAGATTAACGATATCAAAATAAATTATTTAAAAAATTACATCTGTTATTTATTAATAAAATGTATCTATATTTCAGGTATACAGCATGCTGATTTGGTATACATATACACAGTGTAATGGTTACTACAGTCAAGTTTACATGTAATCTCCTTACAGTTACCATTTTCTGTGTAAGATGACTACATCTGAAATCTATTCTCTTAGCAAATTTCCAGTGTACGAAACAGTATTATTAACTGTACTCACCAGGCTGCACATTAGATCTCTACACCCACCCATCCTACATCACTACAACTTTGTATGCTTTGACCACCCTGTCCCCTATTTCCCTCACCCTCCTCAGCCCCCACTAACCACTGTTCTCTCTGCTTCTTGGCTCAACTATTTATTTTTAGATTCCACATATAAGTGAGATCATATAATATTTGTCTTACTCTGTCACACTTGTTTCATGTAGCATAATTTCTTCCAGGTCCATCCATGTTGTCACAAATGACAGGATTTCCTTCTTTCTCTGAATGGCTGAATAATACTACATTATAGAGAAGATGTGATATATATGTGTATGTGTGTGTGTGTGTGTGTATATATGTATATACAATTAATGTAAAGTCCGAAAGAAGCATGTCTGCTTTTGTCCAATATTGTATAAACATTTCCTAGTGTAATGAGTAGGTCACAGCTAATGACTAATAAATGTTTTTGAAAGAGGTAAAGAATAAGTACATTCAAAGAAGTATAACTTTTTTAATGTTCTTATAAATATAAAGGAATTTTCTATACTCCCACACTGTAATACAATAGTGTTCCTTTGAGGTACAGGATCTTGAAGCTGCCAGCTAGGCTTAATATGGGATATATAGTTTATGCCCCAAGGTAAGAAGGAATCACAGTGTCTTAGGAAAATATATTTTATAGACTTTATGCTAAAAACCTGTCTCATAGCCTAGAATATTTCTCCCCTTCATTAACACCATTCCCATTGTAGGCATTTGAAGGGAATATGAGAGTACCAGAAAAATATCTTCCATCAGATGTAGGGTAAGAAAAATAAGTGTCAACTATAAGAGCACTGCTCCTTCTGTGCTGCTTATATGCCGTTTTTCATTTGTAGCTCTTCCTAAACTGTGCATATATAACTTAATGAATGCCTGTTGTATATGTTGAATTGCATTAAAGATTTAGAGGAACCTCCTTGAACTTCATACGTCTGCATAAAGAATACTTTAAATGACAAGTCTCTGTTCTTTTTCCATAGACAGAGATAATTCTTTTCATCAAGCTACCCATTTTCTTAAGAGATTAAAAATCCTACTAACTTTTCAGAAAATATACTCAGTTCCTTTAATTACACTCCAATATTGGACTCTTCAAATACAGATGCCAAGGACAAAGTATGTTGAGGTGGGAGCAGGGGTGAAAATAGCAAATCATATTTCTCTAGGCATCCTGATGAGATTATTTAGTCCAGGCTGTGCTTCACTGGGGACCACATGCCTGTGGGGTTCAGAGGTCCTAATTTTGCATATTTTCATTCCCATTCCTTTCAAGAGGTTAAGGATTTCATGATTTTGCATGATTTTATATTCTTCACTTACATTTCTGCATTTGTCAAGTAACCTCTAAGACAGCAAAGTGAATCCTGGAAGCTCCCAGTGGTCTTGCTGACCAGCTCTGCAGCGTATTCTGTGACACGGCTACTTTTCTAGGGAGAGCTGCTCTCTCTCCCTTCTCCTCTGACCATCTGACCTCTAAGGCCTGCAAACCATATTTTTCAAACCTCTGCCCCAGCTGAGTTGGTTAATATACGCTATTATTTGCCTTTTAAATTCAGCTCGATGTACAATTACTACCAGTGATTTTATATTCTACCAAATAACATTTTTATGTTACCAACCTAATCAGAAAATCCCAGTTCAATCAGACTTTCTCAGAGCTGAGCTACAAAATGTCCTCCTATTCTAATTTTTAATCTCTATCCTGAGATAAATATGCAGAAAAGCTCTATAGACAGGAGTTAACCTGCCAGTGATTTCTGTACATCAAAAATTCATTTCTAAAAATTATTTCTAAATTTCAAAAATTCACCTCAGCAAGTATGAATGCAGTAGTCTGTGTAGATAGGCTTTGCATAAGGAAAGGCTCTTCAAATCATGCTTTCTCTTTAGAAGGAAGGAAATTGACATTTATCAAGCACTTACTACATATCAAGCAATGTGCTGGATGTTTTTACTGACCTTAGTAAACTCATGTAACTTTCATAGTGCTGCACTGGAGGGTTTCAGCTCTGGGCAAGTTCACTCTGGATTAGGTGAGATTGAATAACAACAACAGAATGTTGAGGGTAAAACATCTTATACCAAGGTTTATTCTTGCAGTGTAAGGTCGAGCAGTAGAATCACGTCTGCATCCAGAAAGTCTGCAATCCAGCTCAGCCTCCATCTCTGCCTCTCTGCCAGCCATGCAGAGCATTGGGCAGAGGTCTTTATATAGCAACACAGACAATAATGGCTCATTGCCAACATGCATGTAAGCATGCGCCTATGCAGTAGGTCAATCACATCATTATATTATGTGCACTGTGGGCAAGAAGATTAGGGTCAGGTGAGTGTCCTGTTCATTGGAACTTCCATTTTCACCACATTCAACCCCTCCAGGATTCTTGCCTCACAATCTATGTGCCCTTAATCTTCTGTAATGGTCCCTGTGGGAGAAAGCTGGAACATTGTAACCAGATTCCACAACAGCAACAGAGGCTACAACAACATACAGATAAAAACAAAACTTATGATATTGATAGTCATCCTCAAGCTTGAAGAGATTGATTGCCACCAAGTGGCCATTCCAGCTGTAGTCAGACCAGTTCTACTCAGATGAGTTCATGACTCGCACTTTCCATGGGAGACCAGTAGCAGAACAGGTGGGGAGTAACATGCACATCCAACAAGCAGCAGTTTTTGTTGTTGCTGTTTGTTTGTTTTTTATATATATATTTTTATTTTGGTATCATTAATCTACAGTTACATGTGCAACATTATGGTTACTAAACTCCCCACTTCATCAGGTCCCCGCCACTTACCCCATTACAGCAAGCAGCAGTTTTTGCTAGGGTGTGTGCCCAATCCATGAAGACATTAGAGGAGATTAACCTTAAGACACATGTTTTAATGACACCAACATAGGCAAATCTTGTCTCAGGTAGGGTGCATGTAAGAGAGTGGTACTCTGATAGGACCATGGCGGGCAGGAGATCCCGTCCAGGTCTTGTATACCATACCTTTATCCCTCTCCCTGTGGGGGTTACCAAGGGGTCTATGTATAGTGCTACTGGAGGTGCATACACTGGCCACAAAGATAAAATAAAACTCCCTGGTAAGATGCTCCTGCCTTCTGGCCATTTAAAGCACACTACCATGCACTGTGGGGGCCACTCTGCTGTTACTCCAGGAATACACAGGAGGCCAGCCTCCAGGCCTTGTTCCCAAGGTGCCAGGAGGGTCAGCCATCGTTGGTCCATGTGTCGAAAGGTCCAAGGCCATGGCAACTGAACGGGGTCTCCAGGGTTTACAGTAGTTGGTGCTGGCAGCAAGATATTATTCTGGTAACCAAACCCCAACTTCAACAATTCCTCCTTAGTTTGTATTTGCAGTTGTATAGGGAAGGCAGCAATGTGTGCTAGCATGTCTAAGGGACTCAATGCCCTCTTCGGAGCTTCCCATTCAAACTCTGTAGCACTGTCCATAAGCAGACTGACCATCCCTGTAGACTTTTAGTATCTGATTTCAGGCTGTATTTTAACAAACCATTGTACCTCTCTATCATGCCTTCCCCAATAGGATTATATGGCACCTGAAACTATGACTCTATCCGTAATTGTTGCACCAGTTCCTGTAGTGTGTGTCCAGTCAAATGGGTGCCTTGATTACTCTAAATTACCTGAGGTCAGCCACAGGCCACAAAGAGACACTCTACTCTAGGGCTCTTTTGGTCATTTGCTGGTTTGCACAACATGCAGGAAAAGCAACCAGAAGTCCAGTAGCTGTGTCCACACAAATCATGACATATTGATAACCTTATAATGAGGGCAAAGGCCCAGTAGTCTATCTGCCACCTGACGAAGGGTATCAGCCCCTTAGCTGTTGTCCCATGTTGCTGTGGGACTCAGTGTAAGTCCCTTTTAGAACACACAGTGCACTCCTACTGGGCTCTGCTGATTTCTTCAAAGGTCAAAGGTAAGCCCCACTGAAAGGCTACAGCCCACATTGTCTTCTGCCCCATATGCAACAAACATTGATGTAACCATTGGGCTATATCAGAGGTAGGCTCTCCTTCTAGCCAGTGTACCTGGGCCAATTTGTCTACTTCAACATTTCCTAGGGATGCCAGTGGCAAATGGCCTGTCACATGACATACTGTAACTGTTTTAGTCTGACCAGAGGCCCATAAGTCTTACCACAACTCTTGTCCCCCAAGAGGTCTGTGACCAACCAACCAGTTGTCATGATACCATGTTGGTAGCCACAGGGTCAAGCGCTGATAGACAGCCCAGCTGTCATTGCAGACAACTATAGGGGAGGGCTCCTGGGTGATCACAAGCCATACTGGCCACAACTCTGCCCACTGACTACTCTTCCCTTCACCATCTTCCATCCATATTGTCTCAGTCTTAGGATGGAAAGCTACGGCCGTCCATTTTGGGGGCTGCCCACAGCTGGAGCCATCTGTGTACCATGCATCTTTGGGTATAGGGGCTCTTCCCTCCCAATAAGGGCTCTTTGCTACTAGAATGCGCTAAAGCAAATTCTTCCTGCCTTTCACTGGTATATGTCACTGGCTCCAGTGAGCATTGGAGTTCTTCACTCAAGGGTCTAATAGGGTGCTATGCTGCTGTAGGTATGCATCCCACTTGGCCAGTGTAGGCATCTGTACCACACCACTCCTTGGCTTTTGGGCCCAGTCTTTTACCTACCCCACAGTGAGGTAGGTAGTTATTAACTTTATCAGGGCTGTTCCAGTGATAGGCTCTATAGCCAGCAAGGTGTGGTACATGGCAGCCAATTGTTTCTCTGTTAAGGTTTACTAGAGTACCTCTGCTGCTTTCCGGAGTTGTGACCAGAATCCAATAGGTTGGCAAGTTCATTCAACCTGCTGCCAAAGACCCCAGCCATAACCGTCTTCGGTCACATGAACGTCCAGCTCACAGGGCCTTAATGGGTCTATCACACTCAAGGCCTGCACAGCCTCGACTGCCTATTTTGCAGTGGTGAAGGCAAATGCACACGTCTCATCCCAGTCCCACCTGACATCCTTTCATACCAAATGGTATAAGGGCTTCTGAATTTGTACCAAGTGTGGGATAAACCCTCGCCAGTAGCCTGAAAGACCCAAAACCTCTTGCAGTAGTGCCACAGTTGTAGGGGTAGGAAAGGCCTGAACTTTACCTATGACTACTTCTGGGAAAACTTTGGTCTTACCCAACTAGACAACCCCAAGAATTTAACTGACAAACCTGGTCCCTGAACCTTGGTGCTGTTCACAGCCCATCCTTTCTCCTTGTTGCAGTAACTTGATGCAGGGACAGATGGTAATTGCACTTATGGTGGTGAGCATTTTGTAATGTATATCTCTGTTGAATCACTATGTTGTAGAAATAAATAGATAAATTGAAGATTGAACTGACTTCAAAAGCTGATCTCTGAGGTTCCTCTAGCCTGAAAATTTGAATTCCTCTGGTTTCAACCCTGACTGCTCTGGTGAAACCCCCTGGAGGGAACTCCTGTGTTCTTTGTTTTAACCACCTCTTGTTGTTGAATAGTACAGGTTTTCAATCAATTCTTGGGAAGGTGTCAATGTCCTGTTGTACTTAATGAGATGTGATAGGATTCCAAAGAAGACCCAAACAGTATGTTTTCAGGAATTGAGATACAGCCACACTTTCTATGAACACCATGGTCTGAAAATAAGTGACTCCTTAGAACAGGCATTCTTCATGATGTGCAGGATTTCTTCATGGGGTGGCTCTCAGGTGCAGGGGCCCTTGCAGACCTCAGCTTGCCTTACTTAGCAGGACTCAAGTCAGAAGGTGGAGTTCCTCAAGATTTCAGCAGTTGTACTGTGAGCTCCTCTGCATGTGGTTTAAGGCAGGAGCACTGTAGAACTCACGGTTCCCCTGCTTTGGGAGAAGAGGTTGGAGTCCCTTAAAACTGGGTTTTATATTCCAGTTTGCTAATTAAACATAGATGTTAATTCCTTAAGTACTTGTAATTAGTAATTCTTGTGATCTGTACTGGTCATTGTCAAACAATCTGGGAGGCTTGAAGCATCTGGGGCATTGCTGGCTTTGGTAAAGTTCATTTTATTTATTTTTTATGACATTCTTCCTGTTGGAAATGCATTTTTTAAATATTGCTTTCCCAGGCATTATTACTGATTTTCTGGTTCTTATTTCAGGATTGGGACAGGCTCAGTGTGCCAGGGAAGCATTTTGTGGTGCTCTGTATTAAAGTTGTAATATCCAAGAATATTGTCTGATTGTATGTGGTGTCTAGGATGTGGTATCTTATTGAAAATGTTCCATATTTTTGACAATGTGGTAGGTTTATTATCCTTGGTTTATATTGCAAATGATCTTATTTTCTTTAAATTCATAGTGTGCACAATCTTTGAGATTCTGTTTTGCTTTCTGGTGTTATTTGTAGGCATTTCATTGGCATTTGCGGTTATTCACCATCTTCAGGCATTAAAAAATGCAAATATCTTCTTTGTGTAGCATAGAGTCTCTCTTCATTTTAGAAATTCACATTGAATATGAGCTGAACCAATTGCTACAGTCTTGGTAGAAGCAGTGATTTTACAACTGCTTATTACTTAGAGGAATATATTTTGCTACAGGGAGTTTTATAGCCTATCCCTCAGATGGCTAATTCCCCCCATCTGCTTTTAAATATTCATCTCCTGTGGTTCCCTTCTCTTGAAACGCCATTCAAGTCCATCTCCTACTTGATCTTCAAGGCCACCTCCTCTAAGCAATCTCTCCTACCTCCCTTCCCTCCACATGTGGAACCTATGGCTTTCTCACTGTTGCTACTCTGGGCCTTCCTCAGCGCCTCCCTTACTCTCCTTGACAGGATGTGGCTTAGTGCAGAGTTCAGTGAGCCCCTGGCCACTGTTCCCATTAGACGGGCAGATACCTGAGGAAAGCAAGCGTGCAGTTTGGATCTGAGCCACGTCGTGTCCTGCACGGCACCTTGCGTGCACATGTTTGTTGCATGAACCACCTTCCTTATTACATTGAGCTGATCCTTGGGGGAGCATTGATTGAGTCAAATGGCCTGTGTGAAATAGGATCTGACCAAAAATGGACAGAGCTGAAGGGTTGGAGTCAGGAGACTTGATTTAAGTCCCAGACCTGCTACTGATTAGTAGTATGACCTTCAGTTATGTCACTTTTCTCAGCTCGGCTTCCTTACTTTACACACTTTAAATATTACTAATACCTGATGCCCATAATTTGAAAAGGTGCAGTGAGGATTACAAGAGGGAATGTATATATGATCCTTTTAGAAACTGTGAGTGCAAACACGTGTAGTAAATTGCCATGTTTAGAGCCTTTTTCTTCATCTGCAAACTAGAGATGTTAATACCTACCTTCCTTACTGGGTTGTTGTGAGGATTAAGTAAGATAATGTATGTGAAAGTGCTTAGCAAATAGTAAGTGTTACCTAGATATGAATTCTCCTCTGTTGTCTGTCCTGATGTGGGGCTTTCCCAGACTTTGGGAACTGTGTGTTGAACTTAGACTGCTTCTGTCTTGGATTAGACAAGTTTTTAAAAAATTAAAAAAATTTTTTAGCCTTGCTAGCTCCAACTTCTCAGCTATAAAATGCAAAGTAATTAAATTTGCTAGTAAATGTTTCCAGGTCTTTGAATGGAAGCCAATAAAAAAGGCTAAATATTATTCTTTCAGAATTCATGTCCTTGCACATATTCCCACATCAGCTTTCAAGAAGAAAGCTAAGACAAATGTTTTTCCCTCTGAATTTCCCACTTGAAGGTGTTATCTGAATTGAAACAGTGATGGCAGCTGCCAGCAAATGAGTGTGACTTTCCTCTGTGAAGAGAAGCCAAGGGTTAAAGTCAGAGAGGAATCAGACCCCTGCTGGTGGACTGGAGCAGGAGTGAACTCCTTAGCAGCTCAAGCACACTCCTCTGCCCCCTCAAGCAGTCTCTCACCTCCTTCCCACCATAAAGGAGAAGGTGTTCTTTCAGGACTATGCACCCGCCTCCCTCCCTCATTTTCCCACGCAGTACATTTTGGCTTCTTAGCATGGCAGTGTGGAGTCTAGGGCTGTGGGCTTTAGTCAGTCTTCCACAGCTGGAATTCTGATTCCATTGGTTATTAGTTTATTTATCCTCTCTCTGACTTTATTTTCTCACTTGCAAAATGGAGATAATAATCATATAGTAGCTATCTTGTTAGGCTGTTGTAGAATTAAATGCATTAATAACATCAAGTGCTGAGGACAGTATGTTACCTAGGAAGGGTAATGAGTGATCTAGATCCAGGTTCTGGCTTGGCTTTATCATTTGTAACCTGTATGGCCTTGAATAAAAGCATCTGACCTCACCTCACTGGGTCTCCAGTTCCTCATCCGTAATTTTTGGATAATGATGCATGTCCTGCAATGTTGCTTGATGATAACATGAAATAATTCAGGTAGACTGCTTAGCATAACATCTAGCAAGCAAGCAGAATTGCTTACCATTGATATCATTTTGTATGTATGTGTAAGAATTGTTTATAAATTTGTCAATATGAATGAGAAAATTTGCATTTTCTAGAATACAAATGAAATTGACGTTTTATATGTGTGCCCTAATCATTTGTATGCTTTTCCCTGAATTGTCTCTTTATAACCATTGCCTGATTATTCATTAGCTTTTTTTCGGGTTTCATCTTGATTTGTGCATATATGTATGTATTTTTTATTGACTGAATGTTTGGGTCCCCTCACAAATACTGCCTTAATCTATTTAGTCTATAGAAGGTAATTATGAATGAAGCCTGCTTATTTTCCAAGAACATATTTGATGTAGTCCTAATTCCAAGAGTTATTGGTGCTATGTGGTTGTATTTGGAGATAAGGTCTCTAAAGAAATAATTAAAGTTAAATCTAGTCATAAGGATGGGGCCATGATCCATTAAGTTTAGTGTCATTATAAGAAAAGACACCAGAGAGCTCACTCTTCTTGCCATGTGAAAACCCAGAGAGAAGTGGCCATCTGCAAGTTAGGAAGAGAGGCCTTATCAGAAGCCAACTAAGCTGGCACCCACCCTGATCTTAGACTTCCAGCCTCCAGAACTGTGAGAAAATAAATTCTATTCTTTAAGCCATCTGGTCTGTGGTATACTGTTATGGCAACCTAAGCAGATGAATATATAGAAATACTTTTTCAATATTATTATTCCATAAAATTCTATTAAATATTATTAGAAATCCATTTTCCGAAATTTATCATCTATCTTTATTTATTAAATTTAATTTGTGATATTTTGTCATCTACAGATATGTGTGTGTGTGCATATAATAACAACAAACCTATCAGCCCATTTCTGATTCCTGAGTTTTCCTCATTCTCAGGAATGTCAAAAATTCTAACACTCATATCCTAGATCTTCTTCCAGTACTTTCTTGGTTTTTAATTTTCATATTTTGATATTTAATCCATTTGGAATGTATTCTTTATATGTTGTGAGATTGATTTCATATGTTTACTATCATATGGAAAATCAAACCCCAGCACAGTTTACTAAACAAATCATTATTTCACCAGTGCTCTGAAAATTCAACTTTAATATAAAATAAACACAACAAAGTTTCTATTGGAATTCTCAGATATATCAGATAGATATATCTTCTCAAGCAGTGGATCATCTCTTACCACTGTAATTGGGTAGAGCAAGATCTCATTCAAAATTCTTAGCATATCCTATTCTGATGTATTTATTATTCCAGATATACATTATCCTTAGTTTATTAATTTTTCATGACTGTATTGAAATACTCAAAGAATTTTAAAATTGTTAAAATTCCTCGTTTAAATTACAAGTAAAACATGTTTAAAATCCTGCCTCAATCTATTTAGTCTACAGAAGGTAATTATGAATGAAGCATGCTCATTTTCCAGGAACATTATATAACCACCATACTGTGGTAACTAAGAGCACGGACTCTGGAGCCATACTGCGTAGGTTCAGATTCCAGGTCTGCCATGTATTGGCTGTGGAATGGTGGAAGGGTTACTTAACTTCTTGGCAACTCAGTTTCCTCATCTATAAAATTGTAATATACCTTTGTCTCAAGTGATAATGTAAACAACTTGGTATGTGGAAATCCCTTAAGAGTTACCAGCACAGAGTAAAAGCAATGGTAAGTATTGATCAGATAAAATAACTGCTAAGGAAATTAATTATTTCTCCTTCCTATGAAGTGAAAAATGATCTCTAAGGGCATTCAGCATTAACCAGCTCTGTCTGGGTTGGCATTTGGAGTATGAGGGGAACCCAGGTTGGGGCCTTGTGTGTTAATCTCTCTGGGTCCTACAGAGCAAAGTGTTTATCACAAACACTCTCTGGAGATTCAGAGCCTCAAACAGGCCACATTTATTAACATCTTTGTCAGACTTTCTGGAGACAGGCCTTCTAGCAAAAGAATGTGTTTCTGTGTGAAGCGGCTCTAGGCCACCTTTGTCTTCTATCTCACTGATAACACCTTTGAGGTCAACTTCCTGTAGTGGTATTTTTTTCAACTTTAGGAGCATTGCAGAATGTGAGCACTGTTAAAGATACAAGACCAAAGCGAGCCATGATGCATAACACAGTTGGATTTATCAACACTCCTACCTGTGTTCAAGGCAAAAGCATCTCAGAGAGAGGTAAATAATAGCCATCACTGCTATCACTTGTTGATTTCTGACTGTATGCTAGTCACTGTGTTTGATACATATTATCTTATTTAAGTCTCATAAAACTTCTGTGATGTTGACATTATCATCTCTTTTTTACAAATGAGGAAATAGTGGTTCACATAAATTAAGTGGCTTTCTCAAGGCAATAGAGAGCTGATTGGAATGCAAAATAGAAGTGTTTTTCTTTTCGTTTATTTTTAACTCTATTTTTATTTATATATGTATACTTTATTTTACTGTTTTTCTACTCTATTTTATTTATTATTTTGTTTATTTTTATTTTTATTTATTGACTTCTAGTAATGTGGCACATATTAATTATTTGTATTTATTAGAAAGGATAAATTTGGACTCCTCTCTCAGACAACATAAAATTCTGCATGATTTAAAGATCAAACTGTTAAAATTAAAATACTAATTTTGAAAACTTATATATAATTGAGGAATCAAGAAAGCTTTTTATTTAGCTAGAAAGCCTAGATACCATGAAGGAAGGACTGACATGTTTGAGTGCTGAAAACTTAAAATGTAATCATATGGAAAAATAAAAATAAAACCAAAAGGCAACTAATAAAGGAAAATACATTTGTAGCTCATATTACAGATAAAAGGTTCATATACAACATATAAAAAAATCCTTCACATTAATAAGACGAGACAGACATCCCAATTAAAAGTGGTTAAAAGGGTAAGAAGAGCTGTTCACAGAGGAAGAAATCCACATTGGCAAGAGACAAGTGAAGTTACTCGACCTCACGAAGTCAGGGATATGGAAATTAAAATAACCAGGGAATATCACTTCAAGACTAGTAAATATGTTATCACATATTGCTGAAAGGTGGTGGAGGTTAACATGTTACACGTTTGCTGAGGGAAATGTGAAGGAGTAAAGCCATTTGGAATTCAATCTGGCAACATCTATTAAAATTAAGAATTCAAATAAACTTCAATTTAGCAATTCCACTTCTGGGACCCCTTTCCATAGAAATAAAAAGCACAAATATGTAACTAGGAAAATGGATTAAATAAATGACATAAATAAGTGGATTAAATAAATTAATATTATATGAATACATACTCAGATTAATTGTAACATTGTGGCAGTGGCCAAAAACTGGAATCAACTTGAATGTTCTCAATAGGGGAATGGCTTAATAAGTTGTCTTTCATTCAAACCATCACACTTTCCATAGCTATGTTTAAAAGTATGCTATATCTATACCAGATCATGTGGAAAACATTTCTATGAAGTACTTCTTAGTGAGAAAAAATAAGATGAAGCAAAGAGTAAAATAGAGCCCCTATCCATTTGTATGGACATGTATATATGTTACATTATTGTATGAACATGCACAAAGGTATGGAAAATGCACGCCAGGATTTTAACATTGGTTATTCAGTAGAGGAAGGGATAATGAGATGTAAAAATCCTATAGACGCAAATGGTTTCTCAACATTAAAATATACATAGATATAATTATTTATGTAAATGCACATATGTGTTTTTATATATGTAGAAACATGTACGGAAAGATAGCTGCCAAAATTATGCATATCATAGGGTGTTTTAGATTTTTTGTGTTTAGGATTTTTTTTTTTAACTTTCTTCCTTATACCTTGAATTTTTAACAATAACATTTGTAAATGATTTTAAGTTTAACAGTTTCTAAAGAAAACATTACAAAACAGGTTAGGGAAATGATCCAGTGTGTATAGAATGATTTGATAATTCACAAGTCCAGTCATTCATCAAACATGCTGCATTGAGGAGCTGCTATGGTATTTTGTTAGGCATCTAATGGGAAGAGGCAATTGTCAAAGCAATCTGACTAAACTCAGCAGGTTATGCTTGCAGTTAGGGAGGAAATATGGATTGTTGTTCATTTAGAACCTTGTGGAAGGAGGTGGGAGAACAGGGAATAGGTATTCAAGTGATGATTCATTAGGTAGAAAGAGAGAATGTTAGAGATCAGCCAGTATCACCACTTCAGCTTATAAATGGATCACAAGCCATATATACAGACACTTATTAGGAACTATCTAAAGGTACCAGATTGCCTGACCATTGAGTGAAGGTGCCCAAAAATACTTGTGTCTTCAAGAAAATCAAACAAGAGCTAAGTAGTGATGTAACAGCAGCTCACACAAGATACACTATCTTTTGGGGACTGGGGAGGAAAGAAGCTAGAAGGAGTATTTATTTATTCATATTATTGATAATAATAACAGAAGCCATTTAATCACTTGCTTATTGTAAGTCTAAGATAGTGTCAGCTATTGTACATAAATTACTTCATGCAGTCTCAGAACGGTTCTCGGACATGGACACATACCATCATCATTCCCATTTTATAGATGAGGACACTAGGTCCTAAAGAGTTTAAGAAACTTACTTGAGGTCAAATAGCTTTTATGTGGTGAAGTTGTAAATGGAGATTGTACTTCAAATCCACCCACCCCCACCTAAAATCACTTTACAGAAAAGACCAGGGAATTCGGTAAAGTAAGCTGGCTCTGGAGATGCGGCACATGCATGTGGCTTCAGGGTGCAGGCGTGTTGCTCTACTTTCCTGCTCACAGGAACAGCTTGGGCCCTGTATAGCCAGGACATAACCCTGGCAAGCCTTGCTGTCTCTGAGCCTCAGTTTCCCGGGCACATACAGGGGAACTATTACTATTGCTAGTGGTGTTTGCTAAAATAAAAACAATCGGCACAGAATTCTTATGACCTCAGAATGAAGTCTGGAAAGATACTTTATTAACTTGAATTTACACACATAAGGGGTGATTCACATCGCTGTGATTTGTGTGAAGAGGTTTCCCTTATTTGTCTTTTTTAAAAAAAACGTTTGTCATGCGAATATTCAAATACACTAAACAATGGCCAGAGAACTCTAACAGACCCCCGTACAAACCATCATCGAGCTCCATCGTTTACCAGGATTGGACCAAACATGCTTAATCCACCTTCTTTCGTCCCTCCCATCCTTCCTTCTTTCCTGCATCCCTCCTCTCTTCCTCGCTCCGCCTCCTCTGCTTGCTGTGATAACTGAAACTCCAGACATATGGGTCCTTTCATCTCTACATCTGTATGTGTATGCACTTTTGAAAAAACAGAGACCTTTGCCTGCATAACCAGTGCTGTCCGGGCACTTGAATGGGAACAATAAGCCCTTGGCAATATCATCACCTAGTCCCCCAGATTCAGATTTCCCTGACTGCCTCAAACATGACTTTTCCACTTGGTGTTTTTAGAGCTTAAGCTTTGTTGTGTCTACACTGATAAATAATAGGGGAACTCACGGAGCCATTTGCCTGGCTAATGATAGATTGGAAAGGGGAGAGGAAAATAAAGACCACCTCTGGATATCTATTACTGCTGGTGCGTGTATGTGGCCATAAAAGTGATTCCCTTTTTGTGTTCACTGCCCTATCTCAGCACACCATGGACTCTTGAGGTTGATTCCAGGAAGATGAATCATTTGCACACTAAATCCCAGTCGAGCCCCTGAGACAGTGGGGTCCTTTGCTGTAGGCAGGAGTTAGAGATAAAATTCCATGATTTTTGTTTAAATTTGCCTGCTGTGTTAGACCATTATGACCAGCAAGCTTGTACAATCACTACAGCTCACGGCTCTATGTATTGAAGCATATACTGTATATTTATTTCCATTATCTGTATCAGAAATTATGTAATTAGAAAATGCAGAATTAGGAAATGTTATTTGCAACCAGTTAGATGAAATTGAATGACACATGCTAAGTGAAATAAGCCAGAGACAAAGACAAATATGGAACAATCTCACTTATATGTGAAATCTAAAAGAGTTCAACTCGTAGAAGCATAGACCAAAATGGTGGTTGCCAGTAGTTGGGGTTTGGGGGAATTGAGGAGATATTGGTCAAAGGGTGGAAACCTTCAACTATGCAAGACCAATAAGTTCAGGAGATCTAATGTACAGCCTGGTGACTATTATTATTACTGTATTCATACATGAAATCTGCTGAGAGTAGGTTTTTGAGTATTTTCACTTCACACACACAAGAGGCACGTATGTGAGGTGACTGAAATGTTATTTAACTTGATTGTGGCAATCTTCTCACAATGCTTTACATATACCAAAAGAGCAAGTTCTACACTTCAAATACAGATACATTTTTTTGTCAGTTACACATCAAAGGTGAAAGAAAATTAAGATAAAATTAAAAAGACACAGAAATAGCAGATATATAGGGAAGAAGAAACTGATATATAGGACCAGGTAAGGACATTTTAAAGAACAACACTGATGAAATGATAGTATTTGGAACAATAGCTAATCATTAGAGGGAGCCTTTAGTGCTTTTTTTTTTCCTCCTCTGCTACTTTAAGTCTTATTCTTCACCCTTCCCAACTCCAAAGAACGAATTTTCAGATTTTGGTTAGTATCTCAAACCAAAGATGTCTGTCTGTCATCCAAGAAGCAGTGGTTGGACGCCAACTTAGTGCCAGGCAGTAGGGATTGTGATGAATAAACTAGGGCTCTTCCTTCCATGAGATCAGTCAAACGGGGGGGGGGGGAACGTGCTCTAGAATGATAACCTAAGACAGTTAAATTCCAGTAGGTATGGGGTGCTTGGCCGTGCTTGCTCCAGTCGGGAGGTGGAAGGTGAGCGGGACACAGGGACCTGAGTGAGAGTGAGAATGTCAGCCCCTAGGATTTATAGGGGGTTCGCGTGGATGGAATGGACACAAGGCTGCCAATGCCCGCGAGGAAGGCAGGAAAGGCTTAAACGGGACCGTTCCGAAGCGGGATGAAAGATGAAGCGGACTCTGAAGGCAGGTGGGCTCCTCACAGCGAAGGAGCGCCCATATCACTCCTCCCTCTTGCTGCAGGCTCTCCTCCGTCTCCCTGACCAGGAGGTTAGGCCACGGCGCGCCGGGAGGCTGAAGCGAAGCGGGTGCCCTGTGGCGCGGAGGGGCGGCTCTCGAGCGCGAGCGGCTGGGCTGCTTTTGGAGGCTCGGCTGTGGCCACCACGCTGATGGCTGAGGCCATTCCGGTCCCCGGCCAGAGAGCTAAAGCGTGAGCCAGAGCGGCGGCCCTGCAGGGAGCGGGCGGCTTTACTGGGCTCCGGTCTCCTAGAGGAAACTGCGGCGCTTCCACGTGGAGCATCCCCCTCACGGCTGCGCGAACCTGACTCTGGAGCCATTGATGCCGCGAAAATAGGGGGCACGCTCGTGAGCGATGCCTCGGCGTTCAGAACGTGATGCCACGCTCCCGCCCGAAGCCACCAAAACCTGGCAAACAGTTCCAGGTAAGTAGGCAAACTGCAGTCCAGCACAGTCTCTCTCCCCTGCTCTGGAAGAAGCAAACAAGCCCCTCCCCTTAACCTCTCAGGTTCAGACACGCCCTCGAAGGCCCAGGTAATTATCCATTGACATGGAGATGAACTTCTCTCCACCCCTGAGGATAGGCAAATGCACCAAAGCCAGGCGAGATATTCTGGAAATGTTACAATTTTACCCACAGGCCACCCTCCAGAAATCTTGCCTTACAATCTACTCGTTCCCCCTCTTCCTCAATGGTCCCTGGGTAAGAAAACTGGAACATTGCGCCCAGACTAATGACATAACAATAGCAACAGCAATAAAATCATGACAATCCTCAAGCCTGAGGATTCAGCTAGGTTCAAAGTCTTATGCGGATTAAGTCCATAGCTGGTCCATTCCATAGGCAGGCGGTAGCTAAGGGTTCAGAGCAATCATCACGTGGCAGTTGCAGCCAGGGGGGCACATTCCGGCCACAAGGACTGTAGGAGAAAATAACCTTAAGGGCGATAAGATACACGTTTTAATGACACCAGCATAAGCGAATCTTGTCCATCAGGTAGGATGCATGCACGAGAGTGGTCCCGTGATAAAACAGTGTCAGGAATGGGATCTCGTCCTGGTCTAGTATACCAGACTTTCACCCCCCTCCCTGTGGGACTTACAGATGGATCAATATATACAGGAGGTACATGCACTAGCCATAAAGATAAAACAAAACTTCCCTGCAAGACAAGATGCTCTTACCTCCTGGACTTTTTCGGTACACTACCGTGACCTTTGGGGACCATTCAGCTGTTATTCCAGGAATACACAGGAGGCCAGCTTCCAGGCCTTTCCCCCAATGTGCCAGAAGGGCCAGCCATCACTGGTCCATGTGTCGAAATGTCCAGGGCCAGGTCCATTCAAGAGTGTCTCCCGGGTTTAATGCAGTACGGGCGGTCAGCAGGATGTTGCTCTGCTGGCCATGTCTTGGCTATAAGAACTCTTCTTTGGTTTGCACATACAGTTGCATAGGAGAGGCAGCAAGGTGTGTGAGCATATCCACAGGGCTCAAAGCTCCTTTACATGGCTTCTCATTCAAAGGCTGCAGCACTGTCCATAGGCGAACTGACCAACCCCGTACACTATTGGTGTCAGACTTCAGGCCACATTTCAACAAACCGTTGCACCTCTCTATCATGCCTGCCCCAGTAGGATTCTATAGGACATGAAATTTCCACTTTATTCCTAATTCCTGTACCCATTCTTGTAATGCATGTCCAGTAAAGTGGGTGCCTTGATCGCTCTCAACCACATGCATTTTTTAATATTTTTAATTTACATCCATTTGTTCTTTTATATAATATAATGTGAGTTGTAAAACAGTAATTGGCATTATGAAAATTCAAGGAATTCATACAAGTCCAAAAGAGAAAGAACAAATCCACTTACCTCTCATGAAGATGAAATAATCAGGGTTGATATTGGTGATATTCAATACTGGTTGATATTCTCACAGGCATCCCTATGCACAAAAGGTTAAAGAAAAAAGGGTGAATGGATGAGTGTACACAGAGAGATAATCTGATCTAGTAAGACTGGAATCATACCACATATGCTTCTAAAAAATAAAAAGTATTAAATATAAAATTTACTTCATTTAAAACAGAAGAAAAAGAAAGGAGATCGAAAGAACTGCTGAACTTCAGAAAAATATTTCTTGACCACAAGAGACATTAGTTTTACAAAATTCCCTTTTCTCCAGGGTACAGTGACCTTGTCCCTGAGGCATAATGTTTCTTAATAGTCTCCCAAGATGCCCATTCATCATTAAAACAGCTACAGAAATATGCCAACAAGTACAATTAGGTCAAGTACAAATAGGCCTGCTTCATTACCGTGGGGCCTCCTGTCCTGGACACTCGTGATGTCCTGGTCCTCACTGGTTAGAAATTGGAGATCAGAACTGGGCAAGCAGAATGAATGTCTAAAAGAATCAGCATATGTGACTCCTTAAGCGAGCTTCTTTCCATTACGCCACATATGCCTCAGGGTATGTTGTGGCGCTAAGATATATATTATGGAGTAACATTTCTGAGGACCTTGTCTGTAGCTAGACATTGGGCTAGGTCCTTATATATGTCATGTCATTTACTCTTCTCATCAGTTCTATGGCATAGATATTGCTATTATTCCCATCTTGTAGATAGTCTCCACACAGAAGTCCTCCCTAATGTATATATGTGTGTATATACATACACACGTATTTACTTATATTACATATAACATATTTATACATTACTTATATATAATATCCACATATATATATTTACTTATAACAAGGACCAGAAGTATTTTTTTCTTTAGGAAATCACATTCCCTGGTAGTGGCAAATTCCTACAAGCTGGGTTTTACATATCCCATTTTCCACCCACAAAGACCTAAGGTTCAAAACTTATTTCCAAACATGGCTAATTGTTTTTTGCTCAATATTCTTTCCACTTATACTGACCTGCATGCTGGCTTCAGTCACATGCATGCATCTTGCAAGCTCCTTTCTGAGAGGAGAAAACCACAAACATTCAGCATATGAAGTTGTAGATGAAGTTAAATACACCATGGTCGGTTCATGATTGCTTTTATTTTTTTTAATTAAGGTATCATTGATATAGAGTCTTATGAAGGTTTCACATGACAACATTGTGATTTCAACATTCACCCATATTACGTGATTGTTTTTAAATACTCAACCCACAATACCTCTCCCCAAGTATATTACTCTGTAGTATCCAGATCGAGGCCTTGCTTTAGGGATGGTCTTCTCTCCACACTAACTTTAAGGGGCACCAAAAACTCAGGATTCTGGATACATGACACTTTTTGCACAATTTTTAAAAGTCCAAATTACTATTATGAACAAATTAACAGAAACTTAAAGATAGGATCTGACCCTCCACTTGCACAAACAGCCGTGCCTTACTCTCCTCACCTTGATCATGACCCTGGCTGGCTTCTGCTGAAGTTTCCCTGCTTGATTCATTTTACTGACACATGAAAATAATTACCTTGGTGCCCAAGCGCAGGACGTCTCCCAGTTGCCTTGGGACTCCTAGCTGGCCTTTGGCTTCGGAAGGGAGGGAAGGGGCTCCGAGAGAGAGAAAGAAGCCTGGGTCCAGCCAGTGCTCCCTGGAAAGTGAGCGTGCCTGAGCATGCTGGTTTACCAAGCTAGCATGGCCAAGTAGGGAATTCGTTGCAAAACGCTCTCCCACTCCTGTCGCTGCAACATGTGAAAGTGGGACGGTAGAGGGTCTGCTCTGCTCCCTGTTCCCAGGCTGCCTGGGCTCCAGCCCACCATCCTCCCAGAACTCTTCATCCACGGGGCTAGGAGCTCCCATGCCAACCTGGCCCTTTGCTGGTGCTCCTGCTCCTTCCTTAGGTTTGCACTGTGTTTCCTCCTCATCTTCTGATGCAATCACTGAGATCACAGGAGGATTTGCATGTGGAAAGGGGGAAAGGCAAATAGACCAAGGCATTCGATGTCAGGGTTCAAGGGCAGGAGAAGGCCACGGGCTCCAGAGCCGAGAGTGGCAGAGATGGGGCTCGGCATCCTGTCCGCTCCGCTGTCCCACGGAAAGTTTATTTCCTATTGTTGGCTGAAGCACCTGTCACCATCCAGGCACTGACCATAGTTAATTCTCCCCAGTACTCACTGACTCCCGGGTAATCATTTTCATCCCTGCTGCACCAGGGCAGAGACTATCTTCATGTAGCCATGCCTCTCTGCAGACTGTGCGCAGAGATCCCTGGCAGCCCCAGGCTGGGGTCCACAGGTGTGACCAGCAGCCCAGTCAGGTCCTCTAGGGGTGTCTGGGTGCACTGACAGTGTGTGGGTCTCGGGTTCAAAGCACACGTACTACATGTTAGGCACTGGGTACTGGGTTTTTCACTGCCAGTTGCAGTAGGTGGGACCTGCTGGTGCATGCAGGTTAGTGAGGTGGGTGGCCATAAAATACAGAAAACACTTACAAATATAGATTTTATATGGCATTTGAATGAATGGTAAAAGCATATTTGCTCTTAGAATCATGTGCACTAATAAGAAATCTTATAAAGAGAATGCCTTTAATGGTTTTTATCAGCTTCAAAAAATTTTTAGATGTTTTTGTATTTTAAATATTTATGTAAATATAAAAACACAGGAATAATTTTGTTTTATATAAAATAAATACAACCAACATAAAATGTATATATTTAGAATTATTAAAATATGTGCACATTTAAATTTTAGTATATAATTAAAATCTAAATATATAATTAACATAAAATTTATATATTTAGAATATAATTATTGAATTATTAAAATATACATACTAAAATTTTAATATATAATTAAAATCTAAGTATATAGTGGAATATAGTAACATAATTTATAATTTTCTATTATGAATATTTCATATACTATTTACAAATGTTTTATACATTTATGCATACTAAATTTATAAATACATACCATATAAAAGTAATTTTTAAATTTATGAGCCTCACTAGATTTATTAAAGGCATTCCCTTTATAACGTTTCTTATTAGTGCACATGATTCTAAGAACAAATATATTTTTCACCATTCACTCAAATACTATACAACCATTTATTTGAGCATATATCCTTATACACCAAAAAAATGTTAGAAAGACACCAAAAACGCTTCTGATCAATGAAATCGTAAGTTGAGGAAGAAGAAGGGTGCCTGTAGGGTGTGTGGGCGTGTACTGAATGGGGGATCTATACTGCAGCTCAGCCAGGTACTCCCAACTTGGTGGGGTGCCTGTCCTGAGCACGGGGCTTTGCTCGATTTTACAAGCTGATTTGGATACGAAGAGGAAAGAGAGGAGACCTCACTCTAGCTCTTGGAAAAAAGGTTGGAGATGTCTTTTGACACAGCCCTCCATATAAAGCAGCCAGTAATCTCAATGGGGCTAGTAGTTAAACTGAAATGATTTGCGTGGAGGCTGCTTGCTTTAAGTATTTGCGATGATGCTGAAATCAAAGCCTTCCATGCAACCTGTAGCTCCAGGGGATGGATCTTGGGGAGAGATTTGCCCAGCACTCTGGATGGTCAGATGCAGTCTGAAAGAACCCCAATGTGCCCCTTGAGAAAGTTTAAGTGCTCCAGAGTTTTAGAAATGAAATCCATGTCAGAGGACAAGTACAAATTCCTGCCCAGTGCCGGGTACTTGGGTTCTATCCTCAGCCAAGGAAGAGAGAGGAAGGAGAAAAAACCAATGAAGTAGGGTAAGAGAAAAACAGGAAGAGAAAGGCCACCAATAATGAGAAGAGGCAGTTAGGAGCACAGGTCCAAAGCCTGGCTCACTGTGTGTCCTGGGCCAGTACATGAACGTGTCTGACTCTCACCTTCCTTACCTGAAAAACAGGGATAATAACAGTGCCTACATCATAGAGTTTTCATGAGGGTTCAATGAATTAATGCATGTAGCTTCTTTCTTCAACTCCAAACATCCAGTTCATTAGTATGTCTTAACTCCATCTCAAAACACATCCCCAAACCTTTCACTTTTCCCACATGCCTTAAATCTAACCACTATTCTCTCACCCTCTGTCTCCACGTTTTCACTTTTCTTGCCTATGACCCTTCTCCACTTGGGAGCCAGAGTGATGTGATGGTTAAAACGTGAATTAGACTCTGTCATGCCTGTAAACTATAAGTTATATAGTGCTTGTCCTCCTTTTGGACCCAGAATAGGCACTTAAAACATGGAAACTATTATTCTATTACTATTTTCTGGCTCCTAGGGATAAAATATATTAGGCCCTAGAAAAAGAATCTGTTGATTGACATAAACACTCTTCTGCTACACTTCCTGGCACAGAGCTTATACATGAAGAAGCCAACACAGGCTTATTGGCTGAAGACACAGGTTAAAAAAAAAAAAGAGACACGATACAAGTGTTATTTTCACAAGAAAATGTCCCTATCTTCCCTGAACACTGCCAGAGGATAGCAGTCTCTCCTCTCTTGGACTCTTGTGAACAAAACATATGAAAGTGACTGAAGTAGGAAATGTGAGGCTGCCCAGCGTAATGGTCATTTGTGAAGTTTTATTGTTACCACCGCAATTGATCCTTCCAACACCCCATTACAACTACTCGTTAAAACTGTGATCCCCATTTTAAAGATAACTAAACCAAGGCAAAGTAACAATAAGCAGCTCATCAGAGTAGCCAGATAGCAAGTGGCAAACAAAGCCAGCATTTGGAAGCCAGCCATCTGGTTCCAGAGCCCTTGATCTCCTAGTTAGATCTGTCACATCGGACCATGATTCCTAGCTGCTTTCACTTAGAATAGAGCACCACCTGCATTTTAAAATAAAAATTAAACTCTTATCTAACTTAAAAAGTTGAAGTAAATACTAGAATAGCTGGTATGGAGGTAGGGCAACACTCACCTAGGGTAGAGAGACTGGAGGTTAGGTAACAGTGGAGCCCACTGTGGAAATCTCTGGAAGGACACACCCCCTCTGCTGTCACAGATTTCCTAGCTAGTCTATTGCAAACCATGAGGAAAACCCGTTGTGTCTCTCCTGTAATAACTGATTCAAGGTTGAAAATCCATCATCAATAATCTAGCCAAGAGAAGGGGAGGCCTGCTAATCCCCAAGTGCCAGCCGGCAAAGGAAACAATTTGGTTGAAGTCAGAGACAGGCTGTGGGATTGCCATCCCTGGACATCTTTTTACAAGTGAATTAGCCAGTCACCGCATTTTAGCTGATTTTTAGCCGTCCTCCAGAAATATGAAACGGGAGGCACTTACCCATTAGGCACAGGAGGCGAGGTGCCTCAGCTCCACGGTACTTACAAGGGCCCACAAAAACGGTTTCTTTCATAAAATGGTGCTAAAGACACTGGTGGTTGCCATGGTAAAAACAGGGTAAAGGACATACAATTCCAAGCCTAGGGCCCATTATTAGAAGCTACTTTAAATATTTGGGATATTAACACCGCTAGAGCATCTACAAAACACATCCTGAAGGGAGAACCATGGAGCCCTCAAACTGGCCTGGATCTTTTTTGACTATAAAGAAAATTTTATTTTTTCCTGAGCAAGTGGTCAGGATGTTATTTCCAGGAAAAGAGAGGAAAGGGAACAGGAGGAGGCAGCGGGCAGAAAGGTGGACACTCACCTGGGTTCACAACAGGAGCCCAGCACAGGGAACACCCGAGCCTGTGGGGGGAACATAGCAAGATGCTGGAGTGCAGCGCAGAGGAGGAAGCATACTGCCCAAGGGAATCCAGATAGTGTACTCCACTATGGAATGCGCTGCGCAATGCAAGCGTTCTCGGATGCACTAAGCACAGGGCTGGGATCTGCACTTGCACTCTGATGCAGATTCATCACTAAAACTCTGGAGAACTTGAACTTTGAGGGACGCTTTGGGTTTCTTGCAGAGCACATCTGACCCAGAATGCTCTGCAAACCCAGCCTCAAGATCCCGTGCCGACATCCCGGGAAACACGGTGGGCTCTGCCTTGAGTGTACATGCACAGAATCAGGAGGAAATAGCCCCCTAATTAATCATTTCAGCTTATTAACTCGTGGCATTTGCAGGCCGCCAAATGTGGAGGGTTGGACCATAAGATGGTCTCCTAACTTTTCACAAGGGCTCCTCATAGTTAGTGTGAGGTCTCATGCCTTCCATCTCTCCCCACTCCCGACCCCTCCCCAAAATCAGCTTGCATAATCTAGCACAACAGACACTCCTGACTCATTAGTAAGCTGATCTGTAGAGCCCCGACTCTGCACACGCCCATCTCCCCACCAGCACGTCTTCCTCGTAGCGCCCCCTTGTGGCCATGCCCCAGCCGCTTTTGTGCCAAAGCAAGTCCCACTCACTACAACTGGCGGGAAAAAGAAAGCCAATAGCAGTCATCTGAAGGGGCATGGGCAGGCCTAGAACCAGCCCCAAACCAGTTAGAACCGGGAGCTGGCACCAGAAAAAATGGCTGTGCCGGCAGCTCTGTTCCTGGCCAGCAGTTTGTGGAAGTGCATGGCTTTTGCCTTGCTCCAGCCACGGAGCGTCGGCCCAGGGACACATACTATGACCCAGGCATCTACTATAACCTGGGCTACCACTGACCGGGAATACACGAAAGTGGAATAAGACCTGGATTTGCGCAGGGTGCGGCATCAGATGAGAAAGGAGGCGGCCACCCTGGCGAAGGAACTCCAGACCTCATGGGCGATTTCAGCCATGAAGGCGACATCGCTTTTGAAGACAAGAACCGTGAAGGCGACGGGAACCGTGAGGGCGACGGGAATCACGAGGTCGATGGGAACCATGAGGGCAGTGGTGTTGGCCAGAAGAACCAGCAGCCTGAAGACCCAGTTTGTACAGCAGCGGCTGCCAAGGCTGCACTGCCCCCACCGTGGGAAGCAATGCGCCCAGTGCATTAAATTCATGCCATACCAGCTGCAGGAGATAAAGGATTTTTGAGCAAGCTCAATACCCAGACGTGCTCACAAGGTAAGTGGCTTGCTCCAGGGAGCACTCTGTTCCTCCGGGGGTTTGGGTTCATTTCCAAGTACCTTTGTCTCTGCCCCAGCCTCCTCTCTCCCTTCCTAAGCCAAAAAAGCCACGTGTGCTCCAAGGTTGGGGGGTGAGAATGCCTTCTGTGCATCAACAGAAATATTTTCATGCAGTAGTTGTGTGAATCAAGCCTGCTAACTGGTTGGTGGGGTTTTTTTTATTGTAAAATATACATAAAGACAAAATTGAGTATCTTCCATTTTTAAGCCTACAGTCCAGTAGTGTTATGTACATTCGTGTTGTTATATAACCGCTCTCCCGGACTCTTCATCTTGAAAACTAAGAGGTCTACACACAGTGAGAAACTCCCCATTCCCCCAGCCCCCTCAGCCCCGGCAACTGTTTTGCTACTACCTATTCCCATTAATTTGACTGAGTGCCTCATATAAGTGGAATCAGTTTTTCTTGCTGTGACTGGAGCTTTCCTCTTAGTGTAATATCATGAGGGTTCATTCATGTTGTAGCATGTGCCAGAAGTTTCTTCCTTTTTAGGGCTAATATTCTGTTGTGTGTAAATACCATATTTTCTTTACCTGTCCCTTTAGTAATGGGCACTTGGGTTGCTTCTTCTTGGCTATTGTGCATAATGCTGCTGTGAACTTGGGTGTGCAAGTATCACTTGGAGTCAGTTTTCAATTATTTCAGGTATAAGCCCAAAGGTGGAATTGTTGGAGTGTATGGTAATACTTTAAAAAAAATTTTTAACAACTGCTCTACTGTCTTCCATAATGGCTGCACTATTTTACATTCCCACTAGCAGTACACAAGGATTCTGATTCTCCATTCTTTTTGACACTTGTTATTTTCTGTTTCTTCACGTGCATCTCAATGCACATGAAGTGGTACCTCACTGTGGTTTTGATCTGCATTTTGCTGTTGATTGGCGATGCTGGGCAACGTTTACAATGCTTATTCGAGTCCTTTGCCCATTTTTATGGTTTATGAGACTTTTATCCTAATTTTTTTTATTATGGTATCATTAATATACAGTCACTTGAGCAACATTGTGGTTACTAGATTGCAAGCATTATTGAGTCCCTACCACATACCCCATTGCAGTCACTGTCCATCAGCATAGTAAGAAGCTAGAGTCACAACTTGTCGTCTCTGTGCTATACTGCCTACCCCGTGCCCCCACCCACCCTCCCCAGTCCCGTTCCCTTTGGTAACTGTTAGTCCATTCTTAGGTTCTGTGAGTCTGCTGCTCTTTTGTTCCTTCAGTTTTTGCTTTGTTGTTATACTACACAGATGAGTGAAATCATTTGGTACTTGTCTTTCTCTGCCTGGCTTATTTCACTGAGCATAATACCCTCGAACTCCAGCCACGTTGTTGCAAATGGTAGGATTTCTTTTCTTCTTATGGCTGAATAACACTCCATTGTGCATATGTACCACATCTTCTTTATCCATTCATCTACTGATGGACACTTAGGTTGCTTCCATTTCCTGGCTATTGTAAATAGTGCTACGATAAACATATGGGTGCATATGCCTTTGAATCTGGGATCCTGCATTCTTAGGGTAAATTCCTAGGAGTGGAATTCCTGGGTCAAATGGCATTTCTATTTTTAGCTTTTTGAGGAACCTCCATACTGCTTTCCGCAATGGTTGAACTAATTTACATTCCCACTAGCAGTGTAGGAGGGTTCCCCTTTCTCCACATCCATGCCAGCATTTGCTGTTGCTTGTCTTTTGGATGTTGGTCATCCTAACTGGTGTGAGGTGATATCGCACTGTGGTTTTAATTTGCATTTCTCTGATGATGAGCGATGTGGAGCATCTTTTCATGTGCCTGTTGGCCATCTGAATTTCTTCTTTGGAGAAGTGTCTGTTCAGATCCTCTGCCCACTTTTTAACCGGATTATTTGCTTTTTGGTTGTTGATGTGCGTGAGCTTTTTATATATTTTGGATGTCAACCCCTTTTCGGATATGTCATTTATGAATATATTCTCCCATACTGTAGGATGCCTTTTTGTTCTACTGATGGTGTCCTTTGCTGTACAGAAGCTTTTTAGTTTGATATAGTCCCACTTGTTCATTTCTGCTTTTGTTTCCCTTGCCCAGGGAGATATGCTCCTGAAAAAGTTGCTCATGTTTATACTCAAGAAAATTTTGCCAACGTTTTCTCCTAAGTGTTTTATGGTTTCATGACTTACATTCAGGTCTTTGATCCATTTCGAGTTTACTTTTGTGTATGGAGTTAGACAGTAATCCAGTTTCATTCTCTTACATGTAGCTGTCCAGTTTTCCCAACACCAGTTGTCGAAGAGGCTGTCACTTCCCCATTGTATTATCCGTGGCTCCTTTATCATATATTAATTGACCATACATGCTTGAGTTAATAGCTGGACTCTCTATTCCATTCCATTGGTCTGTGGGTCTGTTCTTGTGCCAGTACCAAATTGTCTTGATTACTGTAGCTTTGTAATAGAGCTTGATGTTGGGGAGCGTAATCCCCCCTGCTTTATCCTTCCTTCTCAGGATTGCTTTGGCTATTCGGGGTCTTTTGTGGTTCCATATGAATTTTAGAACCATTTGTTGCAGTTCATTGAAGAATGCTGTCGGTATTTGATAGGGATTACATTGCATCTGTAGACTGCTTTAGGCAGGATCGCCATCTTGACAATATTAATTCTTCCTACCCAAAGCATGGGAATGAATTTCCACTTATTAGTGCCCTCTAATCTCTCTCAAGTGTGTCTTGTAGCTTACAGGGTATATACGTCTTTCACCTCCTTGGTTAGGTTTATTCCTAGGTATTTTATTCTTTTTGATGCAATTGTGAATGGAATTGTTTTCCTGATTGCTCTTTCTGCTAGCTCATCGTTAGTGTATAGGAATGCCACAGATTTCTGTGTATTGTTTGTATCCTGCAACTTTGCTAAATTCAGATATTAGTTCTAGTACTTTTGGAGTGGATTCTTTAGGGTTTTTTATGTACAATATCATGTCATCTGCAAACAGTGACAATTTGACTTCTTCCTTACCAATCTGGATGCCTTTTATTTCTTTGTGTTGTCTGATTGCCATGGCTAGGAACTCCATTACTGCTCTGAATAAAAGCGGTTGGTTAGAGTGAGCATCCTTGTGTTGTTCTTTTTTTCCTCATTTTTTAATGTGGCCAAATACACATAACATTTAGTGTCTTCACCATTTTTAAACATACAGTCCAGTAGTGTTATGGACACTCATATTGTTGTATAGCTGATCTCCAGGACTCTTCATCTTGAAAACTAAGAAGTCTATACACTGTGAACAACTCACTGTTCCACCACCCTCCTCAGCCCTGGCAACCGTTTTGTTACTAGCTGTTCCCATGAGTTTAACTACTCTGAGAGCCTCATGTAAGTGGAATCATAGTTTTTTCTTCCTGTGACTGGCTTTTTTCACTTAGCATAATCTCCTCAGGGTTTATTCATGGTGTAGCATGTCCCAGAAGTCCTTCCTTTTTAGGGGTAATAATATTCCATTGTGTGTAAATACCATCTTTTCTTTACCTGTCCATTTATTACTGGGCACTTGGGTTGCTTCTGCCTTTTGGATATTCTGAATGGTACAAATATCTTTCCAAGACCATTTTCAAGTATTTTGGGTATATGTGCAGAAGTGGAATTGCTGCTGATAGGCTAATCCTGTCTTTAAATTTTTTTTTTCCTTAGCAGCTGCATCATTTTACATTCCCAAGAGTTCCAGTTTCTTCACATCCTTATCAACAGTTGGTGATCTGCTTTTCTGATAGTAGCTATCTTAATGGGATGAGGAGGAACCAGTGTGGTTTTGATTTGCATTTCCTTAATGAATAATGATGTTGAGCATCTTTTCATGTGCTCGGTAGCCATTTGTGTGTCATCTTTGAAGAAGTGTCAGTCTGGGCACTTTGCCCATTTTTTAATCTGGGTGTTTATTTACTGTCGAGTTGTAGGAATTCTTAATACATTCTGTATACTAAGTCCTTATCAGATATATGATTTGAAAATATATTCTCCCATTCCATGGGTTGTCTTTTCACTCCATTTGTGTCCTTTGATGTACAGGTTTAAATTTTGATGTAGTCCAACGTATGTGTTTCTTGCTTTTACCACCTGTGCTCGTGGCCCTTTTTAGTAAATAAAATTATAGTGGAATCAGGGAAGGAGAGTAAGGTACTGACTGTCATGCAATCCCAGTTGATGGATTGTTCTTTATTAAAATTTTTGATAATTTGTTCATTAGACTTTTTGCATTAATTTTTTTAATAGTGCATTGAAATTATTTTTCTTGAATACTGAGTTGTCAGTGCCACCTTAAATTTTGAGGGGAAGCCATCTATAAAGGAAGCCTGGGGCTGTAAATGACAGAAAAGTTTACTTGGGGGGTCTTGAGGGGAGACTACAAATTTAAAACAAGCATAAAGTGTACATATTTAATTTTATCCACAACTCCAAATACTAAAACATTTGTGGTTTTCTCTCTTCAGAAGGGAGCTTGCAAGATACATAGGTGTGACTGAAGCTAGAGTGCAGGTGAGTACAGCTGAATGGCAAGGCAGCCATTCCAAAACCTGCTTTGAGGATTGGACACTTTTATTCTAGACATTCTCACATTCGTGTTTTTGTTGTTTCTCCACTGGCAAAGAACTTTTAACCTTAGGGGTCTTTGCAGGTCGAAAATGGGATATTTAAACTCCAGATTATGAAGATTTCCCATTACAAGAGAGAACATGATTACTTAAAGAAAAAGGGAAACAAAGGAACTGCTTCTATTCTGTGTACAAATCTAAATACATATATTTTACAAACACATAGATATGTAGATGTATATGCATATGTAGATCTGTATA
>JAQQAC010016209.1:100171958-100196954 GCA_029783875.1 Phataginus tricuspis | reverse complement strand
GAAGGAAGGAAGGAAGGAAGGAAGGAAGGAAGGAAGGAAGGAAGGAAAAAAGGAAGGAAGGAAGGAAAGAAAAAAAGGGATAGTACTAATTTACTTTATCTTTTTTCATATTTACTTTTAATAGTTGCCCCTTTTTTGCACAGATGATAAGACTGGTTAGATACTTTGGTTTTCCATATAATGGGAGTGGTTTGGGGTGCAGGCAGCTATACTCAGTGCTGAATGCTGGATATGAAACCACTAGGTGGAGTTAGGGGTGCAGTGGATGATAAGGGAGGAAAGGCAGCGAGGGCCCTCCCACCTGGGATCAAACTGAGTTGCTTAGTAAAAGTACTAGAGAGAAAAGGAGCTATCCATACAACTGCTGCCTCGTGCTTGACCTGAAGCCCAGGGATTGATGGCAATTGTTAAGGCCTTCCAAGAACAGCTTTGCATGTGTATTTCATCAGATTATTTTAATACAAGAGAGTAAAAGGCAGAAGAAAAGGGGTTTCAGATTGCCCAGATATATCTGGGTCCCTACCTCCCAGAATACCCCCGTTGACATGTTTCTAACAAATAAATTCCTGCACATGTAATGAAAGTAGAATGAAGTAGAAAAATATACATATGAAGTAGAAAGTAAAATTTCCCTTCACCCTGCCCCAGTCAGTTACCTAAAAGGTAATCCTTAAAAGTTCAGAAAGTGCCTTTTGACATGTCTCACATCCAACTGTGGGCCAGGCCATTGATAACAATGGTGATGAGCCAACCTTGGAATCAGTTCATAAAGCTGGGATTTCACTTTGATTTAAAAATATCCAGCTGCAGAAGGCTAATGGTGACCAAGTTCCTAGCTTCTGAATAACTACTTCAATGTACTAGAGAATTTGAGAGCAAACTGGTACTCATTGGGCCAGGACAGAGTATTCTTATTTTAGGAAGTTAAAAGCACACACGTCCTTATTTCTATTTGGTATAGGTCCTTCAAGCCCCGAGGAGAGCAACAAAATGAGACTGGTGATAAAGAAGACAACAGCTCAGGCTGCGAGCACAGATGCTGCCGGCAGTCAGGGCTACCCGCTCTCCGCAACATACAGGAAACAACGTGGAAGAAAAGGATGGAGTGCTTCAGGAATGAGGGGGCTCGGGCCCAGCGGAAGAAGCTTTAAGCAGTCCCGCTCAGGGGTTGGCCTGGGTGAGGGAGCTGGGTTCCCATCTTCTGAAAAGACTGCCCAGAAGTGCTTTTTCTGTCACCAGCCCTTGGAGCTGCAAGCCGTGGGGCAGCCCACAACTCCACAAGCAGAAACTGCTGTTCCCCAGCATTTGCTTTCAGATAAAGGTAACATGGGAAGGAGAGGTGCTGGTACTGATTTTGGAGCCAGAAAAGCATCAGCATCACAAGCCGTACCTGCAGACACGGAAGAATCCTTGGCTAGTGGCCCATCGGCATACCACGAAGATGGGGCTTCTGGGGCCCAGAAGCCAGAAGGCAGAGCTTCTCTCTTACCAGCGCCAGTGGAAAGCCCTTCTACAACCCAGGAAGGTGTCGTTTTCCCAGTGGCAGTGGGCGCTCAGGGGTTTATGGATCCTTCTCATAGTCAGGCAGAAGAGGAAGGAGCTTCCTGCCTTGATTCACAAAGTGTTCAATTGAACGTGGAGTCGGTTCGAGACATCCCAACTGTCTGCAAAGAACAGCCTCCTGGACACGTTCTCCAGGACTTTACTGCAAGCATTTCAGGTATGGCAAATGTTTTGGCAGAGGGAGGCATTTCTGCAGAGAGGCTGCCACCCAGAAGTCTTTCCCGGTCTTTGGGAAAGCCCAAAGCTGAAGAAGTCTCCTCGGGTTCAGAGAGTGCATCACAAGAGGATGCGGCTCCCAGAGACTCTTTCCAGTCCTTGGTGAAGCCTGCAGATGGTCAAGAAGTCTTCACAAGATCAAAATGTTTTGTGGAATTGAGTTCTGATGAGCAGCTGGCTCCCAGATGCCCTTCCCAGCCCTAAATTCCAGCCACAGACTAGGCCCCTTGACTCCGTGAGTGCTTCACCCAGACGGAGTGGCCCTGGGGAAGCATGAGTACGAGCAAGAGGTCCCCTCGCTTTCTGACGGCTCTCCTGAAGAGCAGAGCAGTTCTGAAGAGCAGCTGCCTTCCAAAGGCCCTTTCCAAGCCAAGGGTGGGGCTAACTTCCGGCCACAGATTTCCTCAACAGGCTCAGTGAGTGCACCTGTAAAGTGGAGCACTTCTAAGGAGCGTCTGCCTCCCAGACACCCTTTGCAGGCTTTGGCAGACCCTGAATATCAGCCTCAGGTTTACTCAGGGTCTGTGAGTGCTGCTGCTGAGGGAACCATTTTTGAGAGCAATCCCAGCAGCTGGTCCCTACCAAGAGGCCCAGCTTCTCCAGACAAAACCAAGAAACCCAGCCAAGGCTTCAGAGAGCTCGCTGAGAACGTCCCAGCTTCTGCTACCAAATCGTTCTCCACCACTCCTGCCTGGCAAACGTCCACTTCTGGGGGCGCTGACTCTCAGAAGGACGTTGTTGAGAGTAGTGATCAAGATAACAGCCACTCAAGCTGATCCACCAATCGTTCTGATATTGAAAACCTTTTTGGAGTCTGACTGAGAAACGTCCCTTCCTCGCAGAGGTACAGGAGTGAGAAACGAGATGATTTTACCGAGCTTCCTTCTCTCTGCTTGGGCCCGATGTCATCCTCCTTAGGTAGCAATCAACAAACCAGAAGAAGTGCTTCCCAGGGGCTCCTGAGCACCACAGAGAATGGCCCCACGATATCTGGTCTTGCAGAGAAGCAATGCTGCAGGTCCAGATCTGAAAGCATGGCCAAGAAGCAGTCTGCTTACCAATAAGACTCTATCTTTGCAGATGGCAAGTAGGCACCAAGTGGAGGGAAGAACTGGAAATCAGAGTCTTGAATGGGAGGCCGTTTGTCCTAGCCTTGCCTGCTGAGCTGCTGCTTTGATAGGGCTGGCTCGTGGATTTAGGGGCAGGGTAGTGCTCCATTCTAGATGAGTGGATTTGGAGATGGTTAATTTTGAGTCTTCCTTTTCTCAATGGGGTCTCCTCTGGACATCTATCCATGGTCTGCAATGGGCACAGGACCATCTCCCCATTCCCTCGACCCCCACCCTCTGTATACCTTCCATTTAGATGGAATTTTATGCTTTTCTCAACTGTACTTTTCATGTATTACGCTGCCCCCAACACTTGGAAAGTATACTTTCAAAGCCAACTCATTAATAGAGCACTTTGTTCAGCCTCTCGGCTTTGAATCTTAATTTACTGTGAACGTCTGTATTCGCGCAGTACAAACTGCTTCACTCACCTGAAGTGTCTAAAAATGCAGAGCTGGGTGATCTTTTGAGCCCTAACGTCTGTCAAAGTCTTTGTACCTTCAGACTCACCATCACGTAGACTTTGGTATGCCTATAACCACGCCCCTGTAACCACACACTTGCATGAGACACTATGACGTACGTAACAAACGCTGTAAGATTTTCCTTGGACTTAGAGGAATGACATCAATGGCGTCAATGGACTGAGGCTCTGGCCTCCTGGGAATTCTCCCAGACTACTTGGCAACCACTGTCCTGTCCTGAAGAGGGAAGAGGGATGGACAAGGGATGGCAAGGGACCCGTAAGGGACAGTATTGCAAAAACAAAAACAAAAAACAGTGCTTACCCATATAGTATTCTTTGGGTCAATTCCAAGGAGTGGGATCTACCCAAGAAACTCCTGCCTTGCCAGGTTGCAGGGAGGGCACAGAGGAAGGGGCCCTTCTCTACACGTTATCTGTTTATTTTCGTTTGGCAGTGAACGAGACTCCCATTTGGTACATCAGGTACACAGAGGGAGGGGGTAGAGGGAACGGGCAGATGGGCGTGTGTCCATTGCAGAATATGGATAGATGTCCATTATTGTGGGTAGGCCCCAGCCAGGCTCAAGTCCCTGCCTGCCTCACCTCACTTCTAACTCCTTACATTCCTTTCTCAGGAAAGGCTCCTGGTCAGAGGTCAGATTATGCCACGTCAGAGCCATCTTGGGTAAATGTTGTAAAGCGGAAGCAGAGGCGTTTCCAGGCCCACATTTCTATGGAAGAGCTGGAAACCAAGAATAAAGCTGGAGCCACAGCCAAGACTAAGGACACTAGATATCAGGTAGGACCTGGGGCAGCCCACAAAACACTCCAAAATATTGTAGACCCACTTGATTAAGCTTTGCACTGGGAACCCACCTCTTTGGTTGCATTAATCAAGGCAGGGGAAGTGAAGGGCTTTGTACTAATTCAAACATGCCCTCCTTTGTGTTCTTAAAGGGTTTGTGAAAAGTAATGAATATGAGAAGATTCTGTAAATCAAATCCTGTCCTAAATACGCTAGAGCAGGATTCTGTGAAATTGGTTGAGAAATAAGGAGTAAGTCATTGAAGAAAACCCAAAGGTACTACTGGAGTGAGAGCTTAGGAACTATCCTTACAGATAGTTTATACGTATGGATATGTATATGTGTTTACAACTATGCATGTATCGCTAAGAAATAAGAAATGGACTCAAATCATACATACTATTGTTCTTTTAACATTCAATTTCTGGGCACTTTTCTGTATCAGCACATAATGATTTACCTTCATGTAGATCAAGGCACGGTTTGGTGTGTGTGTTTCTACGGATTGATTTGGTTTGCTGTAGCGCCCCTCTGTAGGTTAAAAGGACAGTTACATGATGAACTAGCTAATGATACCACGTGGGGAGCAGGGATGATGGGATGATGTCTTGCTTCCAGGGTCCCATTTGCAATGTCTTTGGAAGTGTAATGAGAACTCCTCTTGTCAAAACTGTAGAAAACTGACTCAAGAAAACACAGCACATGTACATATCAAGAGATATAGCCAAGTCCCTATACTTTTAAGTGCTTACTGAATTTGATGACGGGTCACACAAGGATCATTTTAACCCTTTGCTTTAAGTATCTTTTCGTTTTCATCATTAGTATTTTTTGGGGAGCGGAACCATACAGGGCCGCCGTCCAGGGAGGGATACACTAGGACATATAAACTCATTTAATTTAGACAGTTGTGGAAAGGGTAATTTGAAAAGCTTAAACAGTACAATTTTGAAAAGATCTATACTTACATTGCTTTCGAATGCAAGGAGTGCCAGTCAGATGTCAAGTTTTGCCAAGTAGGATTGCTATGGAACTCACTTCAATGAATTGCTAAGACTGGCTTGTAACCAGCACATTGTGTTAACTAGCTGTTAAGTGCTAGTGAAAAGGCTGTTCTCAAGTTAAATAATTCTCATGTTTCTCTATTTACACTATTTTTATGGTTAGACAACCTTTCTTCCAGATCTGAGAGGTGGCAAAGTTGAACCAGCTTAGGTTTTGTGAACCTAAATTCTGAACCAAGGTGCTCTCCCTGCTATATCTTTCCTTCTCTCTCTCCCTCTCTCTCTTTCTTTCTCATTAACACTGAACTCATGTTAACCAGGACAGTGTTTGCACCTCGTGGTCTGAATAAGTAATTTGCTGGTTTCACCTCAGGAATTACAAGCTTTCTTTTTTTTTAATAGTTTAATTTTTTAAGAATTTTTTATTAAGGTATAATTGATATACACTCTTATGAAGGTTTCACATGAAAAAACAATGTGGTTACTACATTTACCCATATTAGCAAGTCCCCGCCCATACCCCAATGCAGTCACTGTCCTTCAGCGTAGTAAGATGCCATAGATTCACTATTTACCTTCTCTGTGCTACACTGTTTTCCCGGTGACCCCCACACCATGTGTACTAAACATAATACCCCTCAGTCCCCTTCTCTCTCCCTCCCCACCTGCCCTCCCACACCCCTCCCCTTTTGTAACCACTAGTTCCTTCTAGGAGTCTGTGAGTCTGCTGCTATTTTATTCCTTCAGTTTTGCTTCGTCATTATACTCCACAAATGAGGGAAATCATTTGGCACTTGTCTTTCTCCGCCTGGCTTATTTCACTGAGCATAATATCCTCCAGCTCCATCCATGTTGTTGCAAATGGTAGGATTTGTTTCTTTCTTATACCTGAATAGTATTCCATGCTGTATATGTACCACATTTTCTTTATCCATTCATCTACTGATAGACACTTAGGTTGCTTCCATATCTTGGCTATTGTAAAAAGTGCTGCGATAAACATACGGGTGCATATGTCTTTTTGAATCTGTATTCTTTGGGTCAATTCCAAGGAGTGGGATTCCCGGGTCAAAGGGTATTTCTATTTTTAGGTTTTTGAGGAACCTCCATATTGCTTTCCGCAATGGTTGAACTAGCTTACATTCCCACCAGCAGTGTAGGCGGGTTCCCCTTTCTCCACATCCTTGCCAGGCATAAGTGCTCATGTTCTTAGATTTGGTTCCTTAGATATGACACTAAAAGCACAAGTGCCAAAAGAAAAAAAATCAATAAATTGGACTTCACCAAAATTAAAAAATTTTTCTTCAATTTTGTTTTCTTGCTGGAGTTGAAAGACAACCCACAAAATGGAGAAAACACCTGTAAATCGTGTATCTGAGAAGGATCTGGCATCTAGAATATGTAAAGGACTCTTACAACTCAACAAAATAAACCCAAACAACTCGATTTAAAAGCATACAGAGGACTTGAACAGATATTTCCCCCCAAAAGATATGGCCAATGAGTACATGCAAAGATGCTTAACATCATTAGTCACTAGGGAAATGCAAATCAAAACCACGGTGAGATACCACTTCACACCCACCAGAATGACTACGTTTCCTAAAAGTGGAAAACAACAAATGTTGGCCAGGATGTGGAGATATTGGAACCCTCATACGTAGCTGGTGGGAATGTAAAAGGGGGTAGCTGCTGGGGAAAACAGTTTGGTGGTTCCTCGGAGAGCTAAATGTAGAATTAGCATATGACCCATCAATTCCATTCACGGGTATATACCCAACAGAATCGAAAACAGGTGCTCAAACAAAGACTTGTATATGACTGTCCACAGCATCACTCTTCACAATAGCCAATAGGTGGATAGGACCCAAATGCCCATCAATGGATGAATAGTTAAACCAATGATGGTACATCCTACAATGGAGTATTATTCATCCACTACAAAGGATTGGAATACTGATATGTGCTACAATACGGATGAACCTCAAAAACTTTTTTTTAAGTGAAAGGCAGACTCAAAAGGTCACAGAGCGTTTGATTATGTTCATATGAAGTATCCAGAATAGGCAAATCCAGCGGTAGAAAGCAGATTAGTGGTTGCCAAGTGCTGAGAGGAGGTAGGAATAATGAGTGATTCCTTAATGGGTATGGGGATTCTGTCTGTGGGAACCAAAACTGTTTCTGGAACTAGGTAGTAGTGATGGCTGCACAACACTGTGAATGTATGTAAGGCTGCTGAATTGCACGCTTTCACTAAATGTTATGTGATGTGTATCTTACAACAGTAATAAGCGTCATCTAATTCAATCCTTCCACCAACTCAGACTGTCTGTCCTAATTCATCTTACTTAGTGGTATCCTGCAGAAAATACTTGGTCACAGCCTAAATCCATAAACCAGTGAGCATCCGTAGCCACCCACCACCAGCCTGTGCTTTAACTTCGGTGCTAACCTAATTGCTTTTGTTTTTGGCTGACATATCTAACTGAGGCCTCTTCCCTCCATAGGATCTTTTAACATCAAAACAGAGCTTTGTGCTCACTGGCTAATTATCTTCATTATCAACTGCCTTTGTTTAATTTTTAGTTCCCAAGGTTAATTGTTCCAGTCTGTGCTTTACTCTAAAAGCCCTCTCAGTATTCAACAGTAACCAATCAGATTAACCACACATTAGTTTGAGAATGGATGTGTTCTTATGGGGGACAATCTACTAAATTTTCCAGTTGCTGATGGACGTTATTTGGTTGACAAACCTGTTGGAGTTCTCACAGAAGAATATGCAGCTGTTATTTTGGAACATTTTATTTTGTGTCATCTTGAGTCTGAAGACAGCTCAGGCTGGAGACTTGTTATCGCAAGCGAAGCAAGTCTAAGGGGGTTGGCTGCACACACCAGACTTCCGGGGATGGAGTTGAACCAGAGTTCAAGGAACCGTATCAACGTAGGGATTGCTCTGTGTTCTTTTTCTCTCCCTGGGAAAGAATAATTTAGCCTTGAAGTTTGGGAAAGAATAATTTAGCCTTGAAGGCTGAGATATAAAAATAAACACATAGACTGCTAAGCAGGCAGCTATTAGCAAGAGATCTCTTTGTGTGTGTGTCTGTGTGTGTTTTTTGTCTTGTCTTTTGTGTTAATCCTGCGGCCCTCATAACAGGCCCTGGCACAAACCTACACGTACGAAATACACATACATGCCCTCTCATGTGTCAAATGATTTTTCATGTGGGTAGGTTTCTATCCAACGATACTACACACCTTAACTTTTGAGATTTTGGTGTTTGAAACTGCAGAGGCTTTATTCCCATAAAAGTCTCTACTCTTTTCTTCCTGAAATAACTGAAAACATCTGCAGATGTATCAGGAAAAAAAGAGAGTGCAAAAAGAAATTACACCTCTAACCTGTGCCACTGAGGGCGCAGCTAACGCTCACCTTCTTCACAGTCGAGAACTTGTGTGGTGAAGCCTTATTGTGTGGGCTCTTCCATGACTTATCACCAATTGAGAGTTCTTCAAAATCCTTAGAGACTGAATCAGATCAGATACAAGGTGGGCTGGTGCTAGGTTGGCGTGGGCACCGTGGTGGGATCTGTCAAGGAGGACAGAAGGAAAAAGTTAAAACTCATGTGCTGCAATGGGTTAAAGGGGGGACTGGGTAAGATGGGTGACTGTAGTAACCACATTGTTTTTCATGTGAAACATTCATAAGAGTGTATATCAATAATACCTTAATAAAAATAAAAAATAAGTGTTGGCTATTGTTATTATTATTGCCATTTGCAATGATACAAGTTTCCCCACAGCTTCAAAAGGAGCTGTTTTTAAATTTTATTTTTAAATTTTCTTGTTTATTAAATAGGTATAAAATGGTATTGGCTGTATGCACATTTCTTATATAATATGAGGTTTACACTTTTTTCAAGTGCTGTCTTCTTTGTACTTTTTGTCTTGTGACATCTGTTTTGATACTCTTTGACAATGCAGACAGTTGATGGTATTCTTCCAGAATTTAATTTTTAGAATAACTGGTGCTTATCTACAAATATTTCCTCTATTCTGTTGTTTTCCTCTGTTTCTTAGTTTTGTGGTCCGTATTTTCCTTTCTGGTTTTCGTATTGCTTAGAACTTTAAAAATTTCCCTCTCTCGTAGTTGGCATTACACTTCATCAAATAATTATGTTGTAAACATTGGTTTATCCCATACTTTTATTTAATTTTACCTGATTTTTAACTTTGTAACCTAGCTGAGATGTATGGTGTGCCATCATAGGAAAAAGTCGCAGGACAAAAGGTCACAGGAACAGCATCTACGTCATAGCACTGCTTTGACAAGTAAAAGAAGCAGTGCACATAGTGCCAAACCTGGGCCTGGAGGTACACAGGAGGGGTTCAGTACTGTGACAAGGTAACAACTATTGTGAGTTGCTGCCTAGGCATTTGACAGTATGACAACCCTGCTCACATCCAGAATCTGATGTTTAGGATTCCCACCACAAATTCCCGCTTTGCTTTGGAAACGTCCCTTCAATCAAAATGACCCCAGTAAAAATCTCTGGAAATACATATAAGAATCAGGTAACATGGCGACACTGGTAACACGTGGAAGGTCAGGTGGTTTGGAAACAGGGTGGGAGACTGAACTGTATACCCTTTTCTGCCTTTCGAACTTTCATTCGTGTAATGCTGCTTATTTTTAAAGGTAAATACACTTGAATTTTTAAATTAATAATAAATGCCTACTGAAAAAACAAAATGAGCCCCAGGATTTTCACTTTTTGTGGAGTGGGAGCTCAGATGCTGAGGGAGCTACCTGCCAACTTGGCGTGGGTGGCTTGTGCCTCCTCATTTAGCAGGTCAAAGTCTGCATATTCTTAATTTAATAACCAGCTACTGAGCCCTCCAACACAAGCACATAGCCAATGCTGTTCCTGTAATTATTAGATTCAGTATGTAAAGTTGAGCACTTGTAAAAGGAAAACTGTCATGTGCCAATTCCAGGGGATGTGGTGGGGACCAGAGGCCACATATAGAATTAGCAATTCATTGGTCCCCAGTGAATGTACAATGTGTCCTGGCACTGGCGGACACAGGACCTGAATGTTCTCTTATTTATGGCAACCCTGAGCATTTTCATGGGACTCCTATTGTGATGGATGGCTTTGGGGTGAAGAAAGCCCAAATCTCATTGGGGATAGGGCGTTTACCCCCAAAGGAGTACACTGTGTTCATTTCTACCATCCCTGAATATATTTTGGGGGTGGATATCCTTCAGGGCCTGTGGTTACAGACCACTGCAGGTGAGTTCAGACTGAGGGTACATGTGGTAAAGGCAGTTCTAAGAGGACATGTCAAGCACCCACCTGTAGCTCCGTCTGTATCTCGGTGGGTGACAGATACTAAGCAGTATAAATTGCCTGGGGGGGGGCACAAGGAAATTGGAGAAACTCTAAAGGAGTTGGAGAGGGTGGGCATCATAAAGCCCACTCATAGTCCTTTTAATTCCCCAGTGTGGCCAGTGAGAAAGCCAGACGCCTCCTGGCATATGACTGTGGACTACAGGGAATTGAATAAAGTCACACCCCCTTTGCATGCTGCTGTCCCCTCTATAGCAGCCCTTATGGACACACTCAGTCATGAACTAGGGACAATATCATTATGTTGTGGACCTTGCCAATGCTTTCTTCTCTCTTGACATAGCACAGGAAATCCAGGAACACTTTGGCTTCACATGGGAAGGCCAGCAGTGGACATTCACTGTCCTTCCACAGGGATGCCTCCACAGTCCCACCATCTGTCATGGGCTTGTAGCCCAGGACGTGGCCACATGGAAGAAACCACTAACAGGGCGGTTGTATCACTACATTGATGATATTGTGCTCACATCTGATTCTCTTGCAGATTTAGAAGAGGCAGTTCCTAGACTGTTGCAGCATCTACAGGAAAAAGGATGGGCTGTGAACAGCACCAAGGTTCAGGGACCTGGTTTGTCTGGGAAATTCTTGGGGGTTGTCTGGTCAGGTAAGACTAAAGTTGTTCCTGAAGCAGTCATAAGCAAGGTCCAGGCTTTCCCCACCCCTACCACTGTGGCAGTATTACAAGAGTTTTTGGGTCTTTGGGCTACTGGAGAGTGTTTATCCCATACTTGGCACAAATTATGAAGCCCTTATACCGGTTGGTATGAAAGGGTATCAGGTGGGACTGGGATGAGACATGTGCAGCTGCTTTTACTGCTGCCAAGCAGGCAGTCAAGGCTGTACAGGCCCTGAATGTAATGCATCCATCAAGGCCCTGTGATCTAGATGTTCATGTAACCAAAGATGGTTATGGATGGGGCCTTTGGCAGTGGCTTAAACAGACATGCCAACCTACTGGATACCAGTCACAGCTATGGAAAGGAGCAGAGGTCTGGTGCACCTTGATAGAGAAGCAACTGTCTGCTGTGTACCATGCCTTGCTGGCTACAGAACCCATCACTAGAACAACTCCAACCAAGGTAATAACCACCTGTTCCATCGCAGGGTGGGTGTGAGACTGGACCCAAAGGCCACAGAGTGGCGTGGCACAGACACCTTCATTGGCCAAATGGGGTGCATACTTACAGCAGCATAGCACCTTCTCCAGTGGCCCCTTAAATGAAAAACTCCAATGCTTATTGGGGCCAGTGACGTATACTGGTGGAAAGCAGGAAGAACTTGCTTTTGAGCCATTTGTAGCCAAAGAATCCTCATCAGGAGGGAAAAGCCCCTATCCCTGAAGATGCTTGGTATACAGACGTCTCTAGTCGTGGGCAGCCCCCAAAATGGAGGGCTGTGGCATTCGATCCTAAGACTGAGACAATATGGATAGAGGATGAAGAGGGGAAGAGCAGTCAGTGGGCTGAGTTGCAGGCAGTATGGCTCCTGATCATCCAGGAGCCCTCCCGTATAGTTGTTTATACTGACACCTGGGCTGTCTATCAGGGCTTGACCCTGTGGCTACCGACATGGGCCATGCCAATAGGATGGTTGGTCACTGGCCTCTTTGGGGTCAAGAGTTGTGGCAAGGCCTGTGGGCCTCTGGTCAGACTAAGATAGTTACTGTATATCATGTGACTGTCCATTTGCCTTTGGCATCCCCAGGGAATGACGAAGTAGACACATTGGCCTAGGTGCGTTGGCTAGAAGGAAAGCCTGCCTCTGATGTAGTCCAATGGTTACATGAGCGCTTGTTGCATGTAGGGCAAAAGACAACCTGGGCTGTAGCCTGTTGGTGTGGCTTGCCATTCACCTTTGAAGAAGTCAGCAGAGCCTGGAAGGAGTGCCTTGTGTGCTTTAAGAGGGACTTATACCAAGTCCCACAGCAACATGGGACAATAGTAAATGGGCCTATACCCCTTGTCAGGTGACAGATAGACTATATTGGGCCTCTGCCCATATCAGAAGGATATTGGTATGCCATGACTTGTGTGGACACAGCTACTAGACTGTTGGTTGCTTTTCCTGCATGTCATGCAGATCAGCAAACCAACAAAAGGGGCCTAGAGCATCTCTTTGCAGCCTATTGCCAGTCACAGGTGATTGAGAGCGATCAAGGCACCCACTTTACTGGACGTGTGTTACAAGAATGGGTGTAGCAATTAGGAATAAAGTGGAAGTTTCATGTACCATATAACCCTACCGGGGCAGGCATGATAGAGAGGGACAATGGTTTGTTGAAATCTGGCCTGAAGTCAGATACTAATAGTCTATAGGGCTGGTCAGTTCACCTTTGAACAGTGGTACAGCATTTGAATGAGAATCCCCGAAAAGGAGCCTTGAGCCCTGTGGACATGCTAACACACCTTACTGCCTCTCCTATACAACTGTATGTGCAAACCAAAGAGGAGTTATTGAAGCCAGGATATGGCCAGCAGAGCAACATCCTCCTGCCAACCCCAACTGCATTAAACCCTGGAGGCTCTGTCAAGTGCGCATGGCCCTGGAGATTTCAACACATGGACCAGAGATGGCTGGCCCTTCTGGAACCTTGGGGAAAAGGCCTGGAAGCTGGCCTACTGTGTGTTCCTGGAGTAACAGCAGAGTGCTCCCAAAGAACATGGCAGTGTAGCATGTGGTAGCATCTTATCGGGAAGTTTTGTTTTATCTTTATGGTCAGTGCATGTACCTCCCGTACCCCTATATATTGATCTATCTGTAACTCCCACAGGGAAGGGGGTGAAGGTCTGGTATACTAGACCAGAATGAGATCACATTCCTGCCACACTCTCCTATCAGAGGACCACCCTCTTGTATGCATTCTACCTGGTGGACAAGATTTGCCTATGCTGGTGTCATTAAAACTTGTATCTTATTGCCCTTAAGGTTATTTTCCTCTACAGTCCCTGTGGCCTGGGCCCACCTGCTGGATGCAGCTGCCACATGATTGCTCTGAACTCCCTACCTGTTCAGCTGCTGACCACCTGTGGAATGGGCGAGCTGTGGACTTAATCTGCATAGGACTTTGAATCTAGCTGAATCCTCCAGCTTGAGGATTATCATGATTTTATTGTTGTTGTTATTGTATGTTATTAGTCTGGTTACAGTGCTCCAGTGTGCTCGAACAGGCGCCATTGTGGAAGATGGGGAGCAAATAGATTGTGAGGTGAGATTTCTGGAGGGGTGGGCTGTGGGTAAAATTGCAACATTTCCATAATCTCTCGCCTGGCCTGAGTACATCTGCATATCAATAGGTGTTTCCAAGGTGTGGAGAAAACTAGTCCATCTGCATATCAATAGGTAGTTACAAGGGTTGGGGGAGCAAGGGCATATCTGGACAGAGAGGTTGGGTGGGGTCGTTTTGTAGCTGGGTCATGAGAGATACAGGTGAGCAGAAGTAGATGACTGCTACCAAGTAATAAACGGGTTTCTCTCACTTTATTTTTCCCTTTAACTGATTTCAGCTTCCAAGGTTATTTGCCCCAGGCAGGGAACATATTTTCCTCCCAGAGTTATAGGCATAATCCTAACATAATATATAATACTAATATGGCACCAATGTAATACTAATATAGCACATGTTTAAGAACATTTGCTCCAAGTCATATGTATTGATTTCTCCCATCTGCTCTTTACCCACCCTATTGCCTACCCTATTGTATTACTCCATCTCTTATCTATCTTCTACCCTTATTTCTCCTCACCCCTTACCCATTCCCTCCCTATCCATTCATAGCAAGGCTGATGGATCCCAGGAATAAATCCCAGGCTGAATGCTGATATTCTCTTCTCAGGTGAACCCAGTCAGCCAGCACCTATCTTGTAAGCATCTTTGAAGTACTCAGGTGCCTGGTACTATGGGGGAAAAAAGCTGAGTAAGATTATATTTCCACCCTCAATGCACTTACAATCTAGATGGAGAGAAAAAACTTCTTCATAAGAAAAGATTAACTAGAAAGACAAAGCAGGGGATAGCTTAGTACCTCCTGGATCAAAACTCCAGGCATCAATTTAAAAAAAATCAACTATACTTAAAAACAAACAAAAGACCCTCAGTTTTAGAGAAAAAACAAACTCCAGGCAAAGTTAGGTTTAGGCAGGTTCTATGCATGACTAAAAGGTAGTCAGACTGACCCCAAACATTGGAGGAAGTAGTCCCAGGGCATTTCCCAAGCTGAGGTCTATCCACCAACACTAAGAGCCATAGATCCTGCTGGTCAGTCCCAAGTGGACAGATCTCAGAAAGTCATGATGTCACAATGACTTTTCAGAAGAGGCCAGCCACCCTGGAGCACTGGAGTGTCCACCACACAGTTGAGTGCCTTTCACAGATATAAAATATTGTGGGGGAGAAAATCATTCTAAAATTCATATGGAACCACAAAAGACCCCGAATAGCCAAAGCAATTCTGAGAAGGAAGAATAAAGCTGGGGGAATTATGCTCCCCAACTTCAAGCTTTACTACAAAGCCACAGTACTCAAAGACAATTTGGTACTGGCACAAGAACAGACCCATAGACCAATGGAACAGACTAGAGAGCCCTGATATAAACCCAACCATATATGGTCAATTAATATATGATAAAGGAGCCATGGACATACAATGGGGAAATGACAGCCTCTTCAACAGCTGGTCTTGGCAAAACTGGACAGCTACATGCAAGAGAATGAAACTGGATTATTGTTTAACCCCATGCACAAAAGTAAACTGGAAATGGATCAAGGACCTGAATGTAAGTCATGAAACCATAAAACTCTTAGAAGACAACATAGGCAAAAATCTCCTGAATATAAACATGAGCAACCTCTTCCTGAACGCATCTCCTCGAGCAAGGGAAACAAAAGCAAAAATGAACTCATGGGACTACAACAAACTAAAAAGCTTCCGTACAGCAAAGGACACCATCAACAGAACAAAAAGGCATCCAACAGTATGGGAGAATATATTTGTAAATGACATATCTGACAAGGGGTTAACATCCAAAATATATAAAGAACATACACGCCTCCACATCCAAAAAGCAAATAACCCGATTTAAAAATGGTCAGAGGATATGAAGAGACAGTTCTTCAAAGAAGAAATTCAGATGGCCAATAGACACATGAAAAGATGCTCCACATCACTAATCATTAGGGAAACGCAAATTAAAACCACAAGGAGATATCACCTCACACCAGTAAGGATGGCCAGCATCCAAAAGACTAAGAACAACAAATGCTGGTGAGGATGCGGAGAAAGGGGACCCCTCCTACACTGCTGGTAGGAATGTAAGCTAGTTCAATCATTGTGGAAAGCAATATGGAGGTTCCTCAAAAAACTAAAAATACAAATACCCTTTGACCTGGGAATCCCACTCCTTGGAATTTACCAAATAATACAATTTCTCAGATTCAAAAATACATATGCACTCCTATGTTCATTGCAGCACTTTTTACAATAGCCAAGATATGGAAGCAACCTAAGTGTCCATCAATAGATGAATGGATAAAGAAGAAGTGGTACATATACACAATGGAATACTATTCAGCCATAAGAAGGAAACAAATCCTTCCATTTGCAACAACATAGATGGAGCTGGAGGATATTATGCTCAGTGATATAAGCCAGGCAGAGAAAGACAAGTGCCAAATGATTTCCCTCATTTGTGGAGTATAACAACGAAGCAAAACTGAAAGAACAAAATAGCAGCAGACTCAGAGACTCCAAGAAGGAACTAGTGGTTACCAAAGGGGAGAATGGGTGGGGAGGGTAGGAGAAGGGGACTGTGGGGTATTATCTTTAGTACACATGGTGTGGGGAATCACGGGGAAAACAGTGTAGCACAGAGAAGGCAAACAGTGAATCTGTGTCATCTTACTGCACTGATGGATAGTGACTGAATTGGGGTATGAGTGAGGACTTGATAATATGGGTAAATGTAGTAACCACATTGTTTTTTCATGTGAAACCTTCATAAGAGTGTATATCAATAATACCTTAATAAAAAAAATGAAGAACAATAAAAAAATAAAATAAAATAAAATAAAATATTATGGGAAAGCTGTTATGGCCTGGCCAAAAACATGATGCCAGAGTTCCGGGAATATGGCGGCGGAAGCAGGGCAGCGGAAAGCTCCTCCCAAACCATATATATTTATCAAAATACAACAAATACGACTATTCCTAAAAGAGAGACCAGAAGATACAGGACAGCACCCACCCTGCATCTACACCTGAGAGGACTCAGCACCCCGTGAGGTGGGTAAGATACAGAGCCACGTCCCACCGGGAACCGAGCACTCCCTCACCCCAGTGCACTGGCGAGAGGAGAGGATTCAGAGCGCGAGGGAGTGGAAGTACAGGCCTGTGAAATAACCAGCCCTGGTGATCTGCGCCGGGAGGACTGACACACTTCACGTGGTGTATCAGAGATTGGAGAGAGAGAGGGTGCAGGATCTGAGCTGGGGAATGCACCTGGGTCCTCGCAGCAGATCCCCGGGACAAAAGAAAAGGGGGCGCTTTTTTAGTGCTCTTAAAGAGACAGAGGCCCAATAGAGGAGCAGGATCATCCCAGCACACAGCCCAGCAGGCTGGGAGTCCTGCGGAATTTCGGACCCCTTGGCCAGCGACTAGGAAAAGAAGCCGCATTGAGACTTCCCACAGAGATCAGCAGCCTCCTATTCGTTCCCGCCCCAGCCAGAGCTACACAGGGCCCTGTGGAGTGGCATGGCCACAGCTGCAGAAGAGTGGAGCAAAAGCGCCACCTACAGCATCCTCACAGAATCTACTCCCGGTGGGCATTTTTTTGTTTTTTTGTGTTTTTTGGTTGGTGTTTTTTTTCTCTTTTCTTTTCATTCTTTCTTTTCTTTCTCTTTTATTTCTCTACTTTCTTTCTTTTTAAAAAAAAGTTTTAAAGAGTCCAGCTGACATACGTGGCACCTACCAGCGACTACTTCTATCGCCATGAAAAGACAGAGGAATATGGTACAAACAAAGCTTATCCAGACCCAGACACAGAGAGGGAGTCTGAACGGATGGAAATGCAGAATCTTCCTGAAAAAGAATTCAAAATAAAAGTCATAACCATACTGAAGGATCTACAGAGAAATATGCAACAGCTGACGGAGGAAGTGAGGGAAGTGAGGAAAGAAAAGGCAGAAATCAGACAAGCCATCGACGGGCTTAGCAGCAGACTGGATGACATGCAAGAGACTGTTAAAGGAATAGAAATCAGAGCAGCAATACAGAGAAGCTGAGGCAGAGAGAGATAAAAGGATCTCTGGGAATGAAAGAATTTTAAGAGAACTGTGTGACCAATCCAAATGGAATAATATTCGCATTATAGGAGTACCAGAGGAAGAAGAGAGAGAAAAATGGATAGAAAGTGACTTTGAAGAAATAATTGCTGAAAACTTCCCCATGCTGGGGAAGGAAATAATCTCACAGTCCACGGAAGCCCACAAAACTCCCAACACAAGGGAACCAAGGAAGACAACACCAAGACACATAATAATTCAAATGGCAAAGATCAAAGATAAGGACAGAGTATTAAAGGCAGCTAGAGAGAGAAAAAAGATCACCTACAAAGGAAAACCAATCAGACTATCATCAGACTTCTCAACAGAAACCTTACATGCCAGAAGAGAATGGCATGATATATTTAAGGTAATGAAACAGAAGGGCTTCGAACCAAGAATATTGTATCCAGCACGATTATCATTTAAATATGACAGAGGGATTAAACAATTTCCAGACAAGCGAAAGCTGAGAGAGTTTGCCTCCACAAACCACCACTACAGGATATCTTAAACAGGCTGCTCTAGAGGGAAGCACCCCTAAGGCTAAAAAGATGTCACCAAAGAAAATAAAATCATAGCAAAGAAAGCAGACATCCAAACACTAACGAAAGGCAAAGAATAAAACACCTAGTATATAAAGAATGGAGGAGGAAGAATAAGAAAGGAGAGAAATAAAGAAACATCAGACAGTGTTTACAATAATGTAACAAGAAAGTTAGGTCAGATTATTAGATTGTAAAGAAGCAACCCTTGAACCTTTGGTAACCACAAATCTAAAGCCAGCAATGGCAATAAGTACATATCTATCAATAATCACCCTAAATGTAAATGGACTGAATGCACCAATCAAAAGACACAGAGTAATGGAGTGGATAAAAAAGCAAGACCCATCTATATGCTGCTTACAAGAGACTCACCTCAAACCCAAAGATATACACAGACTAAAAGTGAGGGATGGAAAAAGATATTTCATGCAAACAACAAAGAGAAAAAAGCAGGTGTTGCAGTACTTGTATCAGACAAAATAGACTTCAAAATGAAGAAAGTAGCAAGAGATAAAGAAGGACATTACATAATGATAAAGGGGTCTGTCCAACAAGAGGATATAATCATTTTAAATATATATGCACTCAACACAGGAGCGCCAGCATATGTGAAACAAATACTAACAGAATTAAAGGAGGAAATAGACAGCAATGCATTCATTTTAGGAGACTTCAACACACCACTCACTCCAAAGGACAGGTCAACCAGACAGAGAATAAGTAAAGACACAGAGGCACTGAACAACACACCAGAACAGATGGACCTAACAGATATCTACCGAACTCTGCGCCCAAAAGCAGCAGGATACACATTCTTCTCAAGTACACATGGAACACTTCCCTGAATAGACCACATACTAGGCCACAAAAAGAACCTCAGTAAATTCAAAAATATTGAAATCCTACCAACCAACTTCTCACATCACAAAGGTATAAAACTAGAAATAAATTTTAGAAAGAAATCAAAAAGGCTCACAAATACATGGAGACTTAACAACATTCTCCTAATGAATCAATGGGTTAACGACCAAATCAAAACAAATCAAAGAATATATGGACACTAATGACAACAACAACACAAAGCCACAACTTCTGTGGGATGAAGCAAGGGCAGTTCTAAGAGGAAAGTATATTGCAATCCAGGCCTATTTAAAGAAGGAAGAGCATTCCCAAATGAATAGTCTAAAGACACAATTACTGAAATTGGAAAAAGAAGAACAAAGGAGGCCCAAAGTCACCAGAGGAGGGACATAATGAAGATCAGAGAAGAAATAAATAAAATTGAGAAGAATAAAACAATAGAAAAAAATCAATGAAACCACGAGCTGGTTCTTTGAAGAAATAAACAAAATAGATAAACCCCTAGCCAGACTCATTAAGAGAAAAAGAGTATCTACACACATAAACAGAATCAGAAATGAGAAAGGAAACATAATGACGGACCCCACAGAAATACAAAGAATTATAAGAGAATATTATGAGAATCTATCTTCTAACAAGCTGGAAAACATAGAAGAAATGGACAACTTCTTAGAAAAATACAACCTTCCAATACTGACCAAGCAAGAAACAGAAAAAGTAAACAGACCAATCACCAGCAACGAAATTGAAGCGGTAATCAAAAAACGACCCAAGAACAAAATCCCCGGACCAGACGGATTCACCTCTGAATTCTACCAGACATATAGAGAAGAAATAACACCCATTCTCCTTGAAGTTTTCCAAAAAATAGAAGAGGAGGGAATTCTTCCAAACTCATTCTATGAAGCCAGCATCACTCTAATATAAAAACCAGGCAAAGACCGCACCAAAAAAAAAAAAATTACAGACCAATATCCCTGATGAACGTAGATGCAAAAATACTCAACAAAATATTAGCAAACCGAATTCAAAAATATATCAAGAGGATCATACACCATGATCAACTGGTATTCATCCCAGTGATGCAAGGATGGTACAACATTTCAAACTCCATCAACATCATCCACCACATCAACAAAAAGAAGAACAAAAACCACATGATCATCTCCATACATGCTGAAAAAGCATTTGACAAAATTCAGCATCCATTCATGATTAAAACTCTCAACAAAATGGGTATAGAGGGCAAGTACCTCAACATCATAAAGGCCATATATGACAAACCCACAGCTAACATCATACTTTACAGCGAGAAGCTGAAAACTTTTCATCTAAGATCGGGAACAAGACAGGGATGCCCACTCTCTCCACTGTTACTCAACAGAGTACTGGAGGTCCTAGCCACGGCAATCAGACAAAACAAAGACATACAAGGCATCCAGATTGGTAAAGAAGAAGTCAAATTGTCACTATTTGCAGATGACATGATACTGTACATAAAAAACCCTAAAGACTCCACTCCAAAACTACTAGAACTAATATCTCAATTCAGCAAATTTGCAGGATACAAAATTAACACAGAAATCTGTTGCTTTCCTATACACTAACGATGAACTAACAGAAAGAGAAATCAGAAAAACAATTCCATTCACAATTGCATCAAAAAGAATAAAATACTTACGAATAAACCTATTGAAGGAAGTGAAAGACCTGTACTCTGAAAACTACAAGACACTCCTAAGAGAAATTAAAGAGGACACTAACAAATGGAAATGCATCCCATGCTCTTGGCTAGGAAGAATAAATATTGTCAAAATGGCTATACTACCTAAAGCAATCTACAGATTCAATGCAATCCCTATCAAACTACCAACAGCTTTCTTCAATGAACTGGAACAAATAATTCTAAAATTCATATGGAACCACAAAAGACCCGGAATAGCCAAAGCCATTCTGAGAAGGAGGAATAAAACTGGGAATTACGCTCCCTGACTTAAAGCTCTACTACAAAGCTACAGTACTGAAGACAATTTGGTATTGGCTAAAAAACAGACCCACAAACCAGTGGAACAGAATAGAATATCCAAACATTAACCCAAACATATACGGTCAATTAATATTTGATAAAGGAGCCTTGGATATACAATGGGGAGATGACAGCCTCTTCAGCAGCTAGTGTTGGCAAAACTGGACAGCTATATGTAAGAGAATGAAACTGGACTACTGTGTAGCTCCATACACAAAGGTAAACTCAAGGTGGATCAAAGACCTGAATGTAAGTCATGAAACCATAAAACTCTTAGAAAAAAACATAGGCAAAATCTCTTGGACATAAACATGAGCGACTTCTTCATGAACATGTCTCCCCGGGCAAGGGACACAAAATAAAAAATGAGCAAATGGGACTATATCAACTGAAAAGCTTCTGTACAGCAAAGGACACACCATCAGTAGAACAAAAAGATATCCTACAGTATAAGAGAATATATTCATAAATGACATATCTGATAAGGGCTTGACATCCAAAATATATAAAGAACTCACACACCTTAACAAACAAAAAGCAAATAATCCAATTAAGAAATGGGCAGAGGACGTGAATAGACACTTCCCTAAAGAAGAGATTCAGATGGCCAACAGGCATATGAAAAATGCTCCACATCGCTAATCATCAGAGAAATGCAGATTAAAACCACAATGAGATATCAACTCACACCAGTGAGGATGGGCAACATCCAAAACACAAACAACAACAAATGTTGGCGAGGATGTGGAGAAAAGGGAAGCCTCCTTACACTGCTGGTGGGAATGCAAATTAGTTCAACAATTGTGGAACGCAGTATGGAAGTTCCTCAAAAAACTCAAAATAGAAATACCATTTGACCCAGGAATCCCACTCCTAGGAATTTACCCTAAGAATGCAGCAGCCCAGTTTGAACAATACATATGCTCCCCTATGTTTATCGCAGCACTATTTACAATAGCCAAGAAATGGAAGCAACCTAAGAGTCCATCAGTAGATGAATGGATAAAGAAGAAGTGGTACATATACACAATGGAATACTATTCAGCCATAAGAAGAAAACTAATCTTACCACTTGCAACAACATGGATGGAGCTAGAAGGTATTATGCTCAGTGAAATAAGCCACGTGGAAAAAGATAAGTATCAAATGATTTCACTCATATGTGGAATATGAGAACAAAGAAAAAAACTGAAGGATCAAAACAGCAGCAGACTCACAGAACCCAAGAATGGACTAATAGTTACCAAAGGGAAAGGAACTGAGGAGGATGGGTTGGAAGGGAGGGACAAGGGGGAAAAAGGGGCATTACGATTAGCAGATGTAATGTTGGGGGGGTGCGGGGAGGGCTGTACAACTCAGAGAAGAGAAGTAGTGAATCTATAGCATCTCACTACACTGATGGACAGTGACTGTAATGGGGTTGGTGAGGGGGGCCTGATGAAGGGGGTAGTTCAATAATCATAATATTGCACATGTAAACAACAAATGTTGGCGAGGATGTGGAGAAAAGGGAACCCTCCTACACTGCTGGTTGGAATGCAAATTAGTTCAACCATTGTGGAAAGCAGTATGGAGGTTCCTCAAAAAACTCAAAATAGAAATACCATTTGACCCAGGAATCCCACTCCTAGAAATTTACCCTAAGAATGCAGCAGCCCAGTTTCAAAAAGACAGATGCACCCCTATGTTTATTGCAGCACTATTTACAATAGCCAAGAAATGGAAGCAGCCTAAGTGTCCATCAGTAGATGAATGGATAAAGAAGAGGTGGTACATATACACAATGGAATATTATTCAGCCATAAGAAGAAAAGAAATCCTACCATTTGCAACAACATTGATGGAGCTAGAGGGTATTATGCTCAGTGAAATAAGCCAAGCCAAAAAAGACAAGTATCAAATGATCTCACTCATGTGTGGAGTATAAGAACAAAGAAAAAAAAAAACTGAAGGAAGAAAACAGCAGCAGACTCACAGAACCCAAGAACGGACTAATAGTTACCCAAGGGAAAGGGACTGGGGAAGATGGGTGGGAAGGGAGGGATAAGAGGGAAAAAGGGGCATTATGATTAGCAGACGTAATGTTGGGGGGGCACGGGGAGGGCTGTACAACTCAGAGAAGACAAGTAGTGATTCTATAGCATCTCACTACGCTGATGGACAGTGACTGTAATGGGGTTGGTGGGGGGACCTGATGAAGGGGGTAGTTTAATCACCATAATATTGCACATGTAATTGTAGGTTAATGATACCAAAATACATTATAAAAATAAATATTGCACATGTAATTGTTGATTAATGATACCAAAATAAATTATAAATAAATAAATAAAAAGAAAAGGACAGGAGCTGTGTGGACCTAAATGGAGCCCAAAACCCTGAAGTCTCAAAGAACAGGGAGGCGATTGTGATTAATCCTAGGACCTAAAGGTCATTCATTGGATGCAGTGCATGTCAGTCATTGGTTCGTGAAGAGGGGGCGTGGCCCTCTGGTGACACTTCCGGCCCCGCCTCCCATCACCTTTCTAAAGGTATCTTCCCTGCCTCCTGCACAGTCGTTGTCAGAGACAAAGCCTTGGTAGGCCAGTCCTGATGTTGGCCGTCTGCCTTTCGTGTGGTGGGGCCTCCTCAGGCACCAGCACAGATAGTCTCTTGTCCCATCAGCCGCCGGCTCCTCTGACACCCCGCCTGCCTCAAGTCAGGCCCCAGTGCCCAGGGCCTCTCCTCAGCGGCAGCCACCTCTAGGACGACCCACCATCTTTGTGGTCATCACCACAGCCCAGTCGACAGTGGTCAAGATACTGCCTGGGGCCATGTCTGCTGGCGATGGAGACCAGGCCCTGGGATGCCAGGAGAACCCCTTGGGTGCGGAGGTATTGCCTGGGGCCATGTCTGCCACAGGCAATGGAGACCAGGCCCTGGGTGGCCAGGAGAGCCCCATGGATGTGGTGGGGGTGTCGCCTGAGGTAGTTGGAGCTGGCGACCCAGGGGTCGATGACGCCGAGCCCCACGGGGGTGACGCGGCGGGGGCCGCTGATGTGGCCGGGGGTGATGTGGTGGGGGTTGATGCAGCAGAGGCCCCCGGAGTGGCAGGGGGCAATGCGGCAGGGGCCGACGGAGTGGCAGAGGCTGCCGGAGTGCCAAGGCGTGATGGCGAGGGGATCACCAGAGTGGGATGGGTTGATGCAGCGGGGACCATCAACGTGGTATGGGCTGATGCAGCGGGGACCATCAACGTGGTATGGGCTGATGCAGCGGGGACCGTCAACGTGGCATGGCTTGATGCAGCGGGGGTCATCAGAGTGTCATGGGTTGATGCAGCGGGGGTCATCAGAATGGCACGGAGTGATGCGGCAGAGGCCGCCGGATTGGCAGGGGCTGTGGGAGGCCATGGGTTGGAGGCCGTGGAGCCGGTGGGGGGGGGAGGGGAGAGGCGAGCTCAGGCATCCGGCAGGCCGATGAGGACGAGAGCGACCCGGGGGTCGGCCTGGAGGGCATGGTGGACGGCCGCCTCTTACCCATGGTGGGCCCCCTCCTCATATTGCGGGACCGAATCAACTCGCTCTTGCAACACGTGTACTTAAGCGAACGAATCCTACTGCGGGCCAGCGGCGGCCACAATGACGGGAGGCGACTGCCTCACCCTGCCAATGGCGCCTGTGAGCTCCCCGGG
>JAQQAC010016209.1:100117278-100156958 GCA_029783875.1 Phataginus tricuspis | reverse complement strand
ATAAACATAGGGGTGCATCTGTCTTTTTGAAACTGGGCTGCTGCATTCTTAGGGTAAATTCCTAGGAGTGGGATTCCTGGGTCAAATGGTATTTCTATGTAAACATGGATTTGATCTTGAACTCTCTTTTCTGTTCTATTGTTCTTTTGGCTATTCTGATGCCTTTACTTCCTTACCACCCATCCACAGCAATCTAGCAATTCAAGTTCCCTAGAATTTTTATTCCTAAATATATTAATGACCTTCTGTCTTGCAAGTAAGTTTCAGGCCCAGGCAAGTTCGCTATAGATTCACTGTGACCAAAGAAATTTACAGCAAAGGGTTCTTGGGGTGAAAAGGTTATACCCAACTTTATTTCCAGGTGGCAGGTCAGTCACTAAAATCCCGTTCACTTGACAAACACCAGAGGCACAAGCACAGCAGAGCCCGCCCCCATTTCACCAATCAGATCAAGCCTAGAGAGCCAAGAGCTGTCAATCAAGGACCTCTCTGCCCTGCCAAAAACCACAAAAAAGAAGCCTCAGAATGAGCATCCACGCCTGCCTGTCTTATCTTAGGCAGGCCGGCTCTGCTACTCTATGCAGAGTGTATTAAAACTTACTTTGCTTTCTTGACTTGGTTTCTTGTCTCACTCTATCTGACTTCCCTGCAACACCGAGCTGAGTCCTTTCCTTCCTAACATATTTTGGTGCTGTGCCTCGGAGAGAGCAGTGGTAAGTCAGTTTTCTGTTGGGCAGCCATTCTAGCCAAAAGCCGGCATGGGTCGGCCACACTAAAATGCCACTAGGGCAGGCGGCCACTAGAAGACTCCCATGACAGGATAAGGTGGTCGCAAATCGGGGACAGAGCATCAGGCTCCCCTCCACCTGCAAGACAACACCTGCACAGCCAGGCACACAGTAAATCACACCCAAGTCCAACCCCTGGCCATCTCCCAAATAGTTTTTTTTTGCTGCCTGACACTATCTCCTTTCCAGTTTCCGTTTGGTTGAGCCTCCTTCTGGCTCCCACAAAGACTTTCTGCCAGCCTTGATTTCCACTGTCTCCAGCTCTTGGGATCATCTCAGATCATGGTAAGCCCCTTTAACCCTTCACTAGGAAGCCACAAGACTAGTGCTCCATATCCCACTTGGAGACATCTGAGGCGGGATGCGTTAAAGTCTGGGGCAGCCGGCTGTGCCAGGACCTCTGGGACAGACCCTGGGACATGCTGGGCTCTCTAACCCATTCTGCAGGATTAGTATTTTAGTCCTCTGTCCTGTTGCCAAAGACATCCAAAACAGGAATAGATTTCCAGGTCTTGGGAGGCTGAGACCTCCGGGATAGATCCTGGGATGCTAGGCTGTCTAACCCATTCATTTCTTCCTAGATGGGCAACTAGGACTCCACTCCAGCTACCATGCCACTGGGCTGTATCCTTTCTCATTGGTCCCAGCTAGATGCAGAGACACATAAAAAGAAAAGACTAATATTCTTTTGTTAACACAGCCTGGCCCCAATATCAACTAGGGGACCAGGAGCAGTGGCCAATTAATGGAACTCTTAACCCTAACACCCTCATGCAGCTTGACCTTTTCTGCAAAAAGCTGGATAAATGGGCAGAGATCCCATATGTTCAGGCCTTCTTCTATCTCAAAAGCCGAGAGGATCTCTGCCGGACTTGTAAATTAAAAAGTCCTCCCAGCCTTCTCTCTGCTCCACTGCCTTACCTCCACCCCAGTACCCAGGACCACCCAAGGGCAAAGTGTCACAGCCAGCCCCACAGGGCCATCAAGAACAGAGTCCTGGGTACTCAAATCCACTCCCAAAGGCACTTCTAAAGTTCTCCCATTAGTAGAAATGGCAGGTGGAGAATCTGGCACAGTGCTAGTTCACAAACCTTTTTCACTAACTGAATTAAAACAGCTTAAAGCTGATCTTGGCAGCTCACTACCAATCCAGATGACTACACTGATCAATTCCAGCACATTGGTCGAGCTGATGACCTCACCTGGAAGGATGTCATGATAATCCTGGGACAGGCAGTCTCTGACTCTGAACAAGAGAGAGTTATTAAAGAAGCCCATAAATTTGCCAGTAGCCTATACTTCTCAGACACTAAGTTTCCCATTGGGGAAACAGCTGTCCCCTCTACAGATCCTAATTGGGATTATAATGATAAAGATGATGTGTGGGAAAGAAACCACTTCCTCTTCCGCATAAAGTTAGGGCTAAAAAAAGGCCAGGCAAAATGTTATTAACTAGTCAAAGGTTGCTGCCATTAGCCAGGGGCCAGAGGAAAATCCTGTTACTTTCTTAGAAAGACTGACAGACACCCTCACTAAACACACTAATCTAGACTTAGACATTTATGAGGGACAAGTAATTCTTAGAGATAAATCCCTCTTGCAGTCGACATCTGACAACAGAAGAAAATTACAAAAACAGATCCAGACAAACCCTAATAGCAGTATAGATGAGCTCCTGACCACAGCCAATACTGTGTTCTATGGCCGTGATGAGGAAGAAGAGGCTGGGGCTCAGGAAAAGGAAAAGAGGAAGGAGACCCAGCTGCCCTTGCGGCTCAGTCCATGTCCAGAGGCCCACCAGGTCCTGACCAGAATTCTAAGAGATAATAAGTGTAACATCTGTTGTAAGATAGGGCATTGGGCTAAGAGCTGTCCTCATAGAGATAAGCCTCCACAATCTCCCTGCTACAAATGTAAGGAAATGGGTCACTGGGCTGCCCTTTGCCCCAATCTGTGACATCAGCATCACTGGACTAGAGCCAAGAGTAACCATGGGCATGGCAGGTAGAACAATTTTCTTTTTAATTGACACCGGGGCCTTCTACTCTGTCCTCAATTCCTATTCCAGACCCCTATCCTCTCAAAATTGTACATTACTCAGAGTGACAGGGACCCCTACTACTTGGCCCTTCACTCCACCCTTAGCTGTCTCCTCCATAGCCATTAGTTTTTGCATTCATTTTTAGTTGTAAAAGAATGTCCTATTTCCCTCCTGGGACAAGACATACTAGAAAAATTACATACCAGGATGATTTTCAGCTTTCTGCCAGCCAGTCAGAATCCTCTCCAACTTCTGGTTTTTCCCAAACCCCCCTCGTCAGCTTTTCAGGACTGGGAACAGTCTATTAATCCTGACGTTTGGGATAAGGGAATCCCAGGAAGGGCTAAGTATGCCCCTCCAGTAGTCATCCAGCTCAAAGATCCCGCTAAGTTTCCCAGCCAAAAACAATATCCTATGATGCCCAAGGCTCATAAAGGCCTCCAGCCTCTAATTTCCAAATACCTTAAACATGGGCTGCTAGTTCCAACTAATCCACCTTAACAAATACTCCAATCCTGGCCATCAAAAAGAAATACCAGACTTATCATCTAGTCCAGGATGTAAGAATTATCAATGAGGCAGTTGTGCCTCTCCATCCAGTGGTTCCTAACCCATATACTCTGTTAGCAACTATTCCACATGACACCTTGTGGTTTACAACTCTAGATCTCAAAGATGCTTTCTTCTGCATCCCCTTAGAAAAACAGTCACAATCACTATTTGCTTTTGAATAGACTACTCCAGAAAACACCTCTGGCCAGCTAACTTGGACTGTCCTTCCCCAGGGGTTTAGACACAGTCCTCATCTATTTGGACAAGCCTTGTCCTAAGGCTTAGCCCACCTGCACCTGAACAATGGGGGCACACTCATACAATATGTGGATGATCTTTTAATCTGTTCCCCAACAAAACAAGACTCCATTAATCATACCACTCAAACACTTGATTTCTTAGCTGAGTAGGGATATAAAATTTCAAGGGCCAAAGGTTAATTAGTACAACAAAAGGTCACTTACCTGGGAGTAATCCTTACTCTAGGAAAGACAGGCCTTTCTCCAGACCGAGTTCAGGCCATTATTTCCCTTCCTCAACCTACTACCCGCAAAGAACTCATGGCTTTCCTAGGACTAACAGGATACTGCAGGTTGTGGATCCCAAACTATGGACTCATTGCACAGCCTCTCTATGAAGTCCTAAAAGGGAAGGATGACTCTAAACCTTTAGACTGGGGACCATCACAACAAAAAGCTGTAGATCTGCTTAAGGCCCTGTTAACACGGGCTCCTGCCTTAGGCCTACCAAACACAGCCAGGCCATTCCAATTGTACTCCCATGAAAGACAAGGAGTGGGGTCAGACGTCCGGGAAGATGGCAATGTGAGCAGGGTGGCAGAAATCTCCTCCCACACTATATTTATCTATGAAAATACAGCAAATACAACTATTCCTAAAAGAGAGACCAGAATACACAGGAAAGCGCACAGCATGCAGCTACACCTGAGAGGACTTGGCACCCCGTGAGACAGGTAAGATATGGAGCCGCAACCTGGCGGGACCCGAGCACTCCCCCACCCCAGCGCACCAGCAGGAGGAGAGGATTCAGAGCCGGGAGGGAGGGGAAGTACAGGCCCGCGAAATAACCAGCCCCGGTGATCTGTGCGGGGAGCACTGACACACATTGCTCGGCGTAGCGGAGATTGGAGAGACAGAGGGTGCAGGATCTGAGCAGGGGAACGCACCAGGGTGCTTGCAGCCGGCTTCCGGGAATGAAAAAAAAAAAAAAGGAAGAAAAGCACGTGCTTTTTTCAGTGGTCTTAAAGAGACAGGAGCCCAGCGGAGGGGCTGGATTACCTGTCACACTCAGCCCAGCAGGCTGGGAGCCCCGGGGAGTTTCGGACCCCTTAGCTGGTGACTGGGAAAGGGTGGCCGCACTTAGACTTCCCACAGAGATCAACAGCCTCCCATTCATTCCCACCCCGGCCAGAGCTATAAAGGGCCCTGCAGAGCAGCACGGCCACGGCTCTGGAATAGTGGGGCAACAGCACCACCTAGAAGAGCCCTGCAGAATCCACTCCCAGTGGGCGGCTTTTTTTTTGGTTTGTTTTTGTTTTCTGTTTTTTCTTCTCTTACTTTTTTCTTTTCTTTCTTTTCTTTTTTCTCTTTTTCTTTCTTTCTTTCTTTTTTTTTCCTTTTTAAAGTCATAAAGGGCCCAGCTGACATATGTGGCAACTACCAGTGACCACTTCTATAGCCATGAAAAGACAGAGGAATATGGTCCAGACTAAAATTAACCACCAGACAACCCAAGAGAGGGAGCCTGAAGGGATGGACATGCACAGTCTTCCTGAAAAAGATTTCAGAATAAAAGTCATACCATGCTGATGGATCTACATAGAAATGTGCAAGAGCTGAGGGAGGAAGTGAGGGAAGTGAGGAAAGACAATGCAGAAATCAGACAAGCCATCAAAGGGCTTAGCAACAGACTGGATGAGATGCAAGAGACTGTTAATGGAATAGAAATCAGAGAACAGGAATATAGAGAAACTGAGGCAGAGAGAGATAAAAAGATCTCTAGGAATGAAAGAATATTAAGAGAACTGTGTGACCAATCGAAACAGAACAATATTCGCATTACAGGAGTACCAGAGGAAGAAGAGAGAGAAAAAGGGATAGAAAGTGTCTTTGAAGAAATAATTGCTGAAAACATTCCCATGCTGGGGAAGGAAATAGTCTCACAGTCCACGGAAGCCCACAGATCTCCCAATACAAGGGACCCAAGGAAGACAACACAAAGACACATAATAATTCAAATGGCAAAGTTCAAAGATAAGGAAAGAGTATTAAAGGCAGCTAGAGAGAGGAAAAAGATCACCTACAAAGGAAAACCCATCAGACTATCATCAGACTTCTCAACAGAAACCTTACAGGCCAGAAGAGAATGGCATGATATATTTAACGTAATGAAACAGAAGGAACTTGAACCAAGAATATTCTATTCAGCATGATTATCATTTAAATATGATGGAGGGATTAAACAATTTCCAGACAAATGAAAGTTGAGAGAGTTTTCCTCTCATAAACCACCACTACAGGATATCTTAAACGGACTGCTCTAGAGGGAAGCACCCTGAAGGCTAAACAGATGTCACCAGAGAAAATAAAATCATGGCAAAGAAAGCAGATGATCCAAATACTAACTAAAAGCAAAGAATAAAACACCTAATATAAAGAATGGAGGAGGAAGAATAAGAAGGGAGAGATAAAGAAACATCAGACGGTGTTCACAAAAATTTAACAACAAAGTTAAGTTAAATTGTTAGATACTAAAGAAGCAACCCTTGAACCTTTGGTAACCACAAATCTAAAGCCAGCAATGGCAATAAGTACATGTCTATCAATAATCACCCTAAATGTAAATGGACTGAATGCACCAATCAAAAGACACAGAGAAACAGAATGGATAAAAAAGCAAGACCCATCTACATGCTGCTTACAAGAAACTCACCTCAAACCCAAAGATATACACAGACTAAAAGTGAAGGGATGGAAAAAGATATTTCATGCAAACAACAAAGAGAAAAAAGCAGGTGTTGCAATACTTGTATCAGACAAAATAGACTTCAAAACGAAGAAAGTAGCAATAGATAAAGAAGGACATTACATAATGATAAAGGGGTCAGTCCAACAAGAAGATATAACCATTATAAATATATATGAACCCAACACAGGAGCGCCAGCATATGTGAAACAAATACTAACAGAATTAAAGAAGGAAATAGACAGCAATGCATTCATTTTAGGAGACTTCAACACACCACTCACTTCAAAGGACAGATCAACCAGACAGAGAATAAGTAAAGACACAGAGGCACTGAACAACACACTAGAACAGATGGACCTAACAGACATCAACAGAACTCTGCACCCAAAAGCAGCAGGATACACATTCTTCTCAAGTACACGTGGAACATTTTCCAGAACAGACCACATACTAGGTCACAAAAAGAACCTCAGTAAATTCAAAAATATTGAAATCCTACCAACCAACTTCTCAGATCACAAAGGTATAAAACTAGAAATAAATTTTAGAAAGAAATCAAAAAGGCTCACAAATACATGGAGACTTAACAACATTCTCCTAATTAATCAATGGGCTAAAGACCAAATCAAAACAGAAATCAAAGAATATATGGACACTAATGACAACAACAACACAAAGCCACAACTTCTGTGTGACACAGCAAAGGCAGTTCTAAGAGGAAAGTATATTGCAATCCAGGCTTATTTAAAGAAGGAAGAACATTCCCAAATGAACAGTCTAAAGATACAATTACTGAAATTGGAAAAAGAAGAACAAATGAGGCCCTAAGTCACCAGAAGGAGGGACATAATAAAGATCGGAGAAGAAATAAATAAAATTGAGAAGAATAAAACAATAGAAAAAATCAATGAAACCAAGAGCTGGTTCTTTGAAAAAGTAAACAAAATAGATAAACCCCTAGCCAGACTCATTAAGAGAAAAAGAGAATCTACACACATAAACAGAATCAGAAATGAGAAAGGAAACATAATGACAGACCCCACAGACATACAAAGAAATATAAGAGAATATTGTGAGAATCTACATGCTAACAAGCTGGAAAACCTAGAAGAAATGGACAACTTCTTAGAAAAATACAACCTTCCAAGACTGACCAAGCAAGAAAAAGAAAAAGTAAACAGACCAATCACCAGCAACGAAATTGAAGCAGTAATCAAAAAACGACCCAAGAACAAAACCCTTGTACCAGATGGATTCACTGCTGAATTCTACCAGACATATAGAGAAGAAATAACACCCATTCTCATTAAAGTTTTCCAAAAAATAGAAGAGGAGGGAATTCTTCCAAACTCATTCTATGAAGCCAGCATCACTCTAATACCAAAACCGGGCAAAGACCTCACCAAAAAAGAAAATTGCACACCAATATCCCTGATGAACGTAGATGCAAAAATACTCAACAAAATATTAGCAAACCGAATTCAAAAATACATCAAGAGGATCATACACCATGATCAAGTGGGATTCATCCCAGGGATGCAAGGATGGTACAACATTCGAAAATCCATCAACATCATCCGCCACATCAACAAAAAGAAGAACAAAAAGCACATGATCATCTACATAGATGCTGAAAAAGCATTTGACAAAATTTAGCATCCATTCATGATTAAAACTCTCAACAAAATGGGTATAGATGGCAAGTACCTCAACATCATAAAGGCTATATATGACAAACCCACAGCTAACATCATACTTAACAGCGAGAAGCTGAAAGCTTTTCATCTAAGATCGGGAACAAGACAGGGATGCCCACTCTCTCCACTGTTATTCAACATAGTACTGGAGGTCCTAGCCACGGCAATCAGACAAAACAAAGTCATACAAGGCATCCAGATTGGTAAAGAAGAAGTCAAATTGTCACTTTTTGCAGATGATATGATACTGTACATAAAAAACCCTAAAGACTCCACTCCAAAACTACTAGAACTAATATCTGAACTCAGCAAAGTTGCAGGATACAAAATTAACACACAGAAATCTGTTGCTTTCCTATACACTAACGATGAGTTAACAGATAGAGATATCAGGAAAACAATTCCATTCACAATTGCATCAAAAAGAATGAAATACCTAGGAATAAACCTAATGAAGGAGAGAAAGACCTGTACTCTGAAAACTACAAGACACTCCTAGGAGAAATTAAGGAAGACACTAACAAATGGAAATGCATCCCATGCTCTTGGCTAGGAAGAATAAATATTGTCAAAATGGCTATACTACCTAAAGCAATCTACAGATTCAATGCAATCCCTATCAAACTACCAACAACTTTCTTCAATGAACTCGAACAAATAATTCTAAAATTCATATGGAACCAGAAAAGACTCTAAATAGCCAAAGTAATCCTGAGAAGGAGGAATCAAACAGGGGGAATTATGCTCCCTGACTTCAAGCTCTACTACAAAGCCACAGTAATCAAGACAATTTGGTATTGGCACAAAAACAGACCCACAAACCAGTGGAACAGAATAGAAAATCCAAACATTAACCCAAACATATGCAATCAATTAATATTTGATAAAGGAGCCTTGGATATACAATGGGGAGATGACAGCCTCTTCAGCAGCTGGTGTTGGAAAAACTGGACAGCTACATGTAAGAGAATGAAACTGGACTACTGTCTAGCCCCATACACAAAGGTAAACTCAAGGTGGATCAAAGACCTGAATGTAAGTCATGAAACCATTAAACTCTTAGAAAAAAACATAGGCAAAAATATCTTGGACATAAACATGAGCGACTTCTTCATGAACATATCTCCCCAGGCAAGGGAAACAAAAGAAAAAATGAACAAGTCGGGCTATATCAAGCTGAAAAGCGTCTGTACAGCAAGGGACACCATCAGTAGAACAGAAAGACATCCTGCAGTATGGGAGAATACATTCATAATAGACATATCTGATAAGGGGTTGGCATCCAAAATATATAAAGAACTCATGCACCTCAACAAACAAAAAACAAATAATCCAATTAAAAATGGGCAGAGGACATGAATAGACACTTCTCCAAAGAAGAAATTCAGATGGCCAACAGGCACATGAAAAGATGCTTCACATTGCTAATCATCAGAGAAATGCAAATTAAAACCACAATGAGATATCACCTCACACCAGTTAGGATGGCTACATCCAAACAAAAACAACAACAAATGTTGGCGAGGATGTGGAGAGAGGGGAACCCTCCTACACTGCTGGTGGGAATGCAAATTAGTTCAACCATTGTGGGAAGCAGTATGGAGGTTCCTCAAAAAACTCAAAATAGAAATACTATTTGACCCAGGAATCCCACTCCTAGGAATTTACCCTAAGAATGCAGCAGCCCAGTTTCAAAAAGACAGATGCACTCCTATGTTTATTGCAGCACTATTTACAATAGCCAAGAAATGGAAGCAACCCAAGTGTCCATCAGTAGAAGAATGGATAAAGAAGAGGTGGTACATATACACAGTGGAATATTATTCAGCCATAAGAAGTAAACAAATCCTACCATTTGCAACAACATGGATGGAGCTAGAGGGTATTATGCTTAGTGAAATAAGCCAAGCCAAAAAAGACAAGTATCAAATGATTTCACTCATATGTGGAGTATAAGAACAAAGAAAAAAACTGAAGGAACAAAACAGCAGCAGACTCACAGAACCCAGGAATGGACTAATAGTTACCAAAGGGAAAGGGACTGGGGAAGCTGGGTGGGAAGAGAGGGATAAGAGGGTAAAAGGGGCAATACTATTAGCAGACGTAAGGTGGGGGGGCACGGGGAGGGCTGTACAACTCAGAGAAGACAAGTAGTGATTCTATAGCATCTCACTACGCTGATGGACAGTGATTGTAATGGGGTTGGCGGGGGGGACCTGATGAAGGGGGTAGTTTAATCACCATAATATTGCACATGTAACTGTAGATTAATGATACCAAAATAAATTATAAAAAAAAAAGAAAGACAAGGAGTTGCCCTCAGGGTTCTAACTCAAAAATTAGGCCCAGCTCACCAACATATGGACTATCTGTCAAAATGACTCGATCACACAGTGCAAGGATGGTCTTCCTGTTTTGGAGCCATTGGGGCCCTTACTCTTTTGCTGGAAGAAACCCTCAGACTAACCCTAGGGGCTCTCATCCAGGTTTATAACTCTCACAATATCCCTAACCTCTTACAGTATAATGGACTCTGATGGCTGTCTGACAAAAGACTTCTCAAATGTCAAGTTGTGCTATTAGACAACCCTGATATCTCAATAGCTACATGCTCAACTCTTAATCCAGCTACCTTACTCCCAGATACCCAGAAAGAGCCCATCCATTCATGTCAGGAAGCACTATTGCTCTCTCTTGGCCCTAGGCCTGACCTTACAGACCAACCATTAGACAACCCAGATCTTATCTGGTTCACTGATGAGAGCAGTTTTGTTCTTAATAGGCAATGAAAAGCTGGGAATGCTATAGTCTCCCTATATGAAATAATAGAAACCTAGCCTGTGTCTCCCAGGATTTCAGTTCACTAGCCGATCTGATTGCTCTATCTCGGGCCTTAGAACTGGCACAGGGGAAAAAGGCTTACCCTCTACACTCCAAGTATGGATTGCTTGTTCTCCATGCCCATGTGGCCATCTGGAGAGATAGAGGATAATTAACTACTAAAGACAGTTCTATTCAATATAAAGATCAGATCTTGAGGCTCCTTGAAGCAGTACAAATCCCCCAATAGGTAGCTGTAGTACATTGCAAGGGACACCAGAAGGGAAATGCTGAAATAGCAAAAGGGAACCATCTAGCTGACCAGGCAGCTCTTTGAGATCCCTCAGCCCCAGGGTATTCTTTTGAGGATGGCCCCTTCCCCTCCACTAGCCTTCCAACACCTCAGTACACTGAGGAAGATAGGACTTGGAGACAGCAACAGGGTATACTTTACAGGCTAATGGGTGGCTCACCAGAGACAGCCTCCTTTTCATACCCCAAAGTCTGCAATGGAAAATCATCAAATCACTACACAGTGCCACCCATATAGGACATCCAGCTTTCACTACACTAGTCAGCTGCCTATTTACTGGTAGGAGGCTAACAAATACTGTCAAACAAATAGCCAAGGCTTGTTTGTCTCTGTACAGATAACGATACACAAGGAAAGGCACAGCCCCACCTAGTACAGCCTCTTCAGTGGCAAGGATCTTATACAGGAGAAGACAGGAAATTAGACTTTACCCAAATGCCTTTATGCCAAGGATATAGATTTCTCCTGGTATACACAGACACCTTTACTGGGTGGATAGAAGCCTTTCCTACATGGACAGAAAAGGCCAGAGAAGTGGCAAAAACTCTACTACATGAAATCATTCCATGGTCTGGGCTCCCAAAATCACTCCAGAGTGAAAATGGCCCTGCCTTAACATCCCAAGTTACCCAACTTATTTTACGAGCTCTGGACATCTCCTAACACTTACATTGTGCCTGGAGACCCCAATCTTATGGGCAAGTAGAATGAGCTAATCAGACCCTTAAGGCTACTATTCAAAAGTTAGTACAAGAAACCTCCCTAAATTGGGTCAGAGTTCTACCCACAGCCTTATTAAGAGTTCGAGTAGCTCCAAAGGCCCGTCTTATTTTCAGTTCATTTGAAGCCATCTATTGACAGCTTTTCTATACACTGACCTTTTATTAGATTCTGAGGCCAGTGCCTTATCAGAATATGCCACTCAATACATCAGTTCCAACAGCCTCTGAGAGAATTTGGACTCACCCAGGTCCCAGTCTCTAATCAATCAGAGGACAAACCTCTGCATAGCCCAGGGACCCAGGTCCTCATCAAAGTCTGGAAAGATGGGTCACCTCAATCTTAGCTACAGCCCATTTGAAAAGGACCCTATCCTGTCCTTATGTCCACCCCTTCAGCTGTCAAGGTCCCTGGAGTTGCCAGCTGGACACATCACTAGTGAGTGAAACCTTGGAAATAAACCACCACAGAGGGCAGTATCACCCAGGACCCCAGCTATACCTGCAAACCACTAGAAGACTTAAATTAAGATTTCTTTTCAGACGACAGCTACCTAAATAAGATCAGTCACTCATGACTGAGCTCACAAATTGTCAGTTAACTTTCTTTGCCTTATTGTTTTTTCTTTGGGCATTTTCCCTCCCTTGGACTCTTCTGTCTCATGTCTGTGGAGATACAGCTTGGTCCCTGTGCTTGAGCTTAACTCTTCAAAAGTGGAATAAAACTAATTATACTATAACAATACCACCATACCATAATCAATACTTAGGCTATGAATATCCCAAGACTTCCCCTTTGGGCAAACTCACCGGCCTTTGCTTTCAAACTTATTCTAATTCCCTGGCACATAACCGGCCATGGGCTACCCCTAAAAGAATTTATGGACATAGGATACCTCCATAAAACCCTAAACTTAACACCTCACCTCTTAAATATTACCAATCCTCAATGAGCACATGACTACTGGATATACACAACTGCTCCAGTTCCAATCCGCTTATGGCCAAACCTTACTATGACCCTCCATCCCAAGTACCAAGGGGGAAGCCCCTGCCAACTAATAAATTTAAATAGTCTTTATGACTTCCAAATTAGTGAATATACAAAAAGAACAATTACAGGAAGAGCAGTCCAACTCTTCTGATCCTATTTAGACAGTTTAACTCAGGCCTCCACTACTGACCTGCCTGTCTGGGGACCAATAACTTCCCACACTAAATTTAATTTTCAGGCACCACTTTGCATCAAAAGATTTCAAACTTCAGGCTAAAAGTTAGGAGAGCTTGAGGAGCACCTTTGTAACCTCACCTTAGAGATCAAGCCCTCAAGCAGCCACGCCAATTATCAAGCCACTCAACCAGCCCCCCCTTTTTTTCATGGAAACCTTCCTTATGGACCAATACATCAAAAAAATAAGCAGTCAGGATATTGCCAGGGCAGACCTACCTCTTGCATAGATCTTTTTCCTTGGGAAATATGTTCCTACCTCACGCAACGTGAATGCCTACTAGTCCCCACTTATGAAAATTCTTCTGAGTGGGTTCTAATAGATACCAAAAGGAATTTCATACAACGGGAAAACAAAACTTCGGGAGCAATCCACTACACGACACAGAGCCCTTTTAAACCCTTAACTGGAACTGTATTAGAGGGGGCCCTATCCACCTGGGAAAATGAAAACAACAAGTTCACCCACTTATTTTCCATCAAAACCAACTTCTGCCTCAAAAAGCAAGGAGTCTTTTTCTTATGCAGATTAAATACCTATTTGTGCCTCCCAGCTAATTGGACTGGACCTGTACCCTAGTCCACCTGGTCCCAGACATTGACATAGTCCCCAATAACCAATCACTGACCATTCCTCTGTCCTTTCACGTAAGAGCTAAATGAGCTATACAGTTCATTCCTCTCTTAATAGGCTTGGGAATCACCACAGGACTGACCACTGGCATAGCCGGACTAACTATCTCGCTATCATATTACCAAAGCCTGTCCAAAGATTTTTCTGACAGCCTAGAAGAAATTGCCCAGAGTATTACAATTGTTCAAATCAGAAAGACTCCTTAGCAGCAGTCACTTTTCAAAATAGAAGAGGATCAGACCTCCTGACTACTGAAAAGGGAGGCCTATGCCTCTTTCTAGATGAAGAATGTTGTTTTTATGCTAAGCAATCCAAAAACTGTCCAAAAGCTCTCTGACCGTGCCTCCAGAATCTGACAACAACTATCAGAATCTGGAGCTGGGCATCCGGGTTGCTTCCCTTGGCAGGATCCCTGCTGAGGCTTCTCCCAGCCCTACTGTTTGGACCATGCTTACCAAATCTCTTAACTAAATTTGTTTCTTCTAAACTAAAGTCCATTGAGGCCGAAGTCCTGTTGTCACAAGGATTCAAACCATTACCAACTGATGAATCAGCTATCTTCCTGGGACGGCACCCTTACTATCCTAATCTTCACTCTCCCAACAGGCAAGCAGAGGGACCCAAATAACCACACCGTCCCCCATTAGCAGGAAGCAGCCAGAGCAGTCGTTGCCCCTCATCCCAGTGATTTGGGTTCCAGATGCTTGAGGGGGGAATGTTAGGCAGAAAGACAGAAATGAGTGAGATGAAAAGGAGAGAGTGCCCCCCAAAAATGACTCAGGGAGTTGATTAGATAGAGCCGGAGAACCAGAAATGACTCAGAGTTAATCAGATGAAGCCACAAGGTCCAAGAGTGACTTAGGAAGTGCCCACGGTCTCCCCAGATAAGAAACATTAGAAGCACAAGCACAGCACAGCTCCTGTCCTCATTTCACCAATCAGAACAGGCCTAGAGAGCTGACAGCTGTCAATCAAGGACCTCTCTGCCCGGCCAAAACTACGTAAAAGAAACCTCAGAATGAGCATCCAGGCCTGTCTCACCTTAGGCAGGCCCGCTCTGCTACTCTCTGCGGAGTGCACTGAAACTTACTTTGCTTTCTTGACTTTGGTTCTCATCTCACTATATCTGACTTCCGTGTGACACTGAGTCTAGTTCCTTCCTTCCTAACACAACCACCACGTGACAATCCAGAAAGCCATCACTTGTTGGCATAGGAAGAGATGAAACTTCATCTAGATAATGGTAGGGAAACTTAGGCCTTTACACCCACATATTTGGATCTTGGCTCAGCCCATTGCAGCCTGTGTGTTCATTTTCTATTGCTGCGTAACAAAATACCACAAATTCACCTGCTTAAACTAACACAAATTTATTATCTCATGGGTTCCCTGCGTCAGCATCCTGGGCATGGCTTAACTGGTCCTCTGTTCTGAGTTTCACAGCCTGTAATCAAGGTGTCAGTCAGCCATAGCACGGAGAGCACAGAAGCTCCACTGGGGAAGCATCCACTCCCAAGCTCACTCAGGTTGTTGGCAGAATTCATTTCTTTGTGGCTTTAGGACTGAGGTCCCCGTTTGCTAGCTGCCTGTCTGCCAAGGGCCCCTCTCAGCTCCTAGGGGCTGCTTGAAGTTCCTTGCCATGAGGCCCACAGCACAGGCAATCTCACATCATGGGTGCTTACTTCTGAGCAGCAAGGGGGGGTCTCTTTTCCCAGTGTGCTCACAGAGAGTCTTGTATAAGGCAACATAATCACAGTAGTGACATTCCCATTACACTTGCTATATTCTGTTGGTGAGAAGCAAACCATAGGTCTCACTCACTCTCAACCTGGGGATGGTACAGTGTGTGGACCCAGGGGTCACCATAGGGTTTATGCCTGACAGTCAATTTGATGATTTATTTAGAAAACTCTTTGCGTGTTTATTAAAAGACTTATTACTAGGAAGACAAAAATTCTCCTGATACAAAATTTTTGTACTCAGTGTGTGAGGCTTTACTTTTCAAAATGCTTTCATAACTGTTAATCAATTTCACAGTGATTGTTCTGAACATCACAACCATTCAAAGTCAAATGGCTTAAGAGGAGGCCATTTCACTGCAGTCACCTGCTACTCTTAACTCATCTGTATGGGGACTGCACACACAGACACACACACACACACAGACACACACACACACAATTTTCTCAGGCCTGTTTACCCTGGCATATAGCACCTCTAGTGTTGGGCTCCGGAAATGCAGATATTTTTCCATTAACCTGAGTAGGTAAATCTTTTGCTGCATGAAATTTTAACATTTTCAATCCAATATGATGGTGCTTGCTTTAATTTTATTGTTCCTTGCATTGTGACTAAACTGAGCCTAGTGATGAGTCCTCAGTTACCTGACTGAGGAAGTTCTCATTGTATTTAATCATTTAATGACATGCCTCAGCCCTCGTGATACAGTGCAGGCCTCAGCACCAGGGACTGATTGGGATTTTAAAAAACATTTATCATTTTTAAATTGCACAGCCCAAATATAAGCAATTTTCAATTCTAGCATGAATATGTAACTGGTATACTCCACTTTGAGCATCCACATTTGTATTGTACCTATTGCTTATCAGAAGTTTGGCTAATTATTTAGCTGAGGAACACTGCTAAGTATTTTGTTTGTTTTACCTGCCACACTAAATATCAAGCATTAAATAAAAGGTATTTGTCATGTTTCCTGACTATTCCAGCCCAGCACGGGAAAGGGGAAAAGACTAGGGAATGGTTTTACTGGATCTCTTTGGGGGTGTGAGTTTCTCTTTGATTTTATAGCTTTGATGTTTTTTATTTCTATCCTTCCTCCCTCCAGAAGTTTGAAAGCTGTAACAAGATGACATGTACTAACTGTATCCCTATTTCTGCGAGAGTTGCTTGGGTTATCTGTCAAGAACAAACCCTTAAAGGCACTTTAGTGACCCTGCCTCTACCTGTTTTAACCAGGATGTATACAGACTTTCCCAGCACAAGAGTAACTTTTCTTGGTGCATAATTTGCACAACACACATCTGGTGCTTCACTGAATACTCAAACTGATTTAGAAAATCCTCTTAAATGTATTACAAGTATGAGTGACATTTTTTTTAATTAAGGTATCATTGATATACAATCTTATGAAGGTTTCACATGAGCAACATTGTGGTTTCGACATTCACCCATATTATCAAGTCCCTCCCCCCACCCCTTTGCAGTCACTGTCCATCAGCATAGTAAGATGCTATAGAGTCACTTCTTGTCTTCAGTATGAGTGACATTTTATATAGTTTTCTTCAAAATGGATTTATGATGGGAACATGTACCATGTCTGAAAATACTTATTTTTTACATCACTTCCTTCCTCAATTTCTGACACAGGAAAGGTGAAGGAATACCACAGTAAGGCCCAAGACACACCTTTCACCTATATTTCAATTTTTTTTAGTGTTGTCATATTTGTTCTCTGTCTCCTGAACCTTTCAAAAATAAGTTACAGTTGTCATGATACCTATAACTCTAAATACTTCCATTACACATCTCTTTAAACACAATGTTATTAGCACATCTAACCTATATAACTACAATGCTATTACCACATCTAAAAAGTTTTTTTAATGTGATAATATCATATATCTGGTCCATATTCAGATTTCCCAGTTGTCCCAAGTGTCTTTTATGGTTATTTTTAGAATAGGTATCTAGTTCATGCTTTGTATTTGTGTTGCATTTAGATATTATGTCTCTTCAAATTATTTTAATCTATGACACATTTGTTTCCCACTTTGTTTCCCCATGACACTGGCTCTTTGAAAAGTTGTATTGTAGATTGTCCCACCCCCTGGATTACTCTGTTAGTTTTATTACGGTGTCATTTAATTTGTTTCAATGTCCCCTGCTCCAATCAACTGCAGGGTAGATCTAGAAATGTAATTGAATCAAATCAGAGTACACATTTTGACAAGAATGCATCCTAAATGTTGATGTTGTTTCTCCTCTATATATTTATAAGCTGGTATTCTTTTAAAGAGAAATCTTTCTTTTTACCTCTCCCCCATATTTTCTCTCCCTCCCTTCCTCTCCCTCTCTTTTATTATGGACTCATGTGTTTTTAAGCCAGTGTATTACATATTCGTTGTGTTTTTTTATTCCTTATTTCTATTCTCTTTGGTGGTCAAGTTGTCCCACATTTTGCTAACCCCTTAAACTGTTTCTGATTCCTTTTGGCACGACCTCATTGGTCTTTGAGCATATACTTTTTTTCTGGAACAGAAAAATTTCTTGAGCAACTCTTACACTTTTCTCGCTCTCAACCTGAAATCAGCCATTTCACCAAGTAACTCTGATTCTTTCAGTAGGAAATAGTATCTTGAAACCAATACCTTGGCATAAATAAATTATTTTAGAACATGCCAGTACTCATATTTTAATGATACATATTTTGAAACCAAAATACACAGAACTCTTTGGTGCTGTGACCCAGGTGCTTTCCAACGTGCTGGCAAATGACATTGCCTAGACATATAAGGCCCCTCGCTGATCCCCTTCTGCCCCAGGAGTTAACTTGCACTCCTTCCCTTCCAAAAGTTGGCACCCACGAGCCTTAGCCTCTTGACAGCCTGACGCTGTGAAAGACTTGGCCACGCAAAGCTGTCAAAAACCTCACCCAAATAAAAGTTGTATGTTCTACCGCCACCTTGTGGTCATATATTTTTCCTTGGTCAGTCCAGAAATCCCTTGAAAAGCTAACAACTCATTTTTCTGGTTTACTTTAGGTAGCTCTAGTTAACAAATTACCTAGATCCCACTGGATAACTGTACAGTTAACTTATTATTAGAATAAGGAATAAGAATTTACACATAAGATAACTGTGGTCTTCACCTTCCTGGTTTGGACTGATTATTCAAGGTATCACTAATTATCTATAGTTAATTAATCATCTAGGTCCCCTTACATATCTATAGTACTAGCTCATTATTCCAAAAGAAATAAGAATTTAGATTTAAGGTCTTTTTTAGCTTCCAAATATTCCGAATACATCTAGTTTTCATAGTTATTTCTAGATACCTCCTGTAAACTAATTACCTGTGTGCCACTATTCATCTCAGGTTTATGAATTCTTTCAACATGAAACAAAAAGTTAGGTTGAGAGGGATATGTTTTCCAATTCAAGGCTTCAGCTCTTTACACTAATATTCTTTAGGTAATTACTTACCTAAGTACATTATTCATCTACATTATTAACTCATTCATCCACGAGGAGAAAAAGAATTTACTATCCAAAAGACCCTACATTTAAGCTCCTAACTTCAATTACTTATTCTATATATCTCTACATAACTAGACACTGAGTGCCAATATCTATAGCACATCATGATTCCAACAAGAATTAAGACTAATATTATTTTGTCATAAAATACACATAAATAACTGCTTTGTAAACCACTTTTAAGCATACAGTTCAGTGGCATTAAGTACACTGATACTGTTTTGCAACCATCACCACCATCCAACTACAGAACTCTTTTACCTTCTCAGGCTGAAACTCCTTACCCATTAAATACTAACTCCCCAGTCCAACTTCTCCCAGCCCCTGGGAACTACCATATTCCACTTCCTGTCTCTGTAAATGGAATCATACAATATTTGTCCTTTTGTGTCTGAGTTATTTCACTTATCTTAATGTCTTCAAGGTTCATCCCTGTGGTAGCATGTGTCAGAATAAGGATGAGTAATATTCTATTGTATGTATATACCACATTTTGTTTACCCATTCATCCATCAATGGACATTTGGGTTGTTCCCATCTTTTAGCTATTGTGAGTACTGCTGTTATGAACACGTTTATGCAAATATCTGCTCAAGTCCCTGCTCTCAGTTGTTTAGGTTACATACCCAGAAGTGGAATTGCTGGATCATATGGTAGTTCTGTTTCATTTTTTGAGGAACCACCATACTGTTTTCCACAGTGACTGTGCCATTTACATTCCCACCAGTAATGCACAAGGTTCCAATTTCTCAGCTTCTTGCCAATGCTTCTCATTTTCTGTTTTGTTGCTAATAGCCTTCCCTGCTAGGTGTGAAGTGGTTTCTTTTTGTGGTTTTGATTAAAACCAGCATTTAAGGAGAATGTTTTTAGACTTCTGGCTTCAAGTATTTATTCTGCTTTTACATCGTTACTCCTATTTTACTCTTACCTAAGTAAACTGTCATTATCTACATTGCTAACTGAATATTCAAAAAATAAGAAATGAAAACAGTATGTTTTCCAGTGTCCTACATTCAAACTGTTCTAGATATCTGGTAAACTAGTTACCTGGTACTACTAATTATCCATATTACTGATGCATAATTTCCATGAGAAATAAGAATTTGGGGTTGAAAATATTGTGCTTTCCACATTTGGCTACAGCTACTTATCTACAGTTGTCTGTAGTTAGTTAGTTATCTGGTTACCAGTAGTTATCCATAGTACTAAATCTTTATTCCTACAGGAGATAAGAACTATTGTTGTGAGGAATGGTTTTTCAACTTCTAGATTTATAGGTTCCTGATTTTCTCTAGCAATCCATAGTAAACAAATTACCTAAGTCCTGTAGTTATCTATGGTCTGACTCATTATTGCAAAAAGAATTGATATTTAGTGTTGAGACAATGGACTTTCAGCTTCATGGTTTCAAATTATTGTTTTAGGAATATCTAGTTGCCCCAATTAAATAAATAAATGCTACTCCTTACTGATAATAACTTATTATCACAAGAAATAAAAGTTACAGTTGAAAATAATGTTTTTCTTAGCAGCCTTGTCTCAAGTATATTTTCTGATTATTATTGCTAGTTACTTTCATTTAGGTAATTACCTAGATACCACTAATAACCATACTACGTGCTCATTTTTCCACAAGTAATTTAAATTTAGACTTGAAAAAAATGTGTTTTCTAGGCTCTGGATGTCTGCAAATTTTTCTATTTATCTCTACTTATTTCTAGGCATCTAGTGCCTAGAAGCACTTAGTTGTCTGTAGTATTACCTGATTGTCCCAACAAGAAAAAAGAAGGTATATCAACTATACTTTAACTTTTAAAAAAAAGAAATAAGAAGGTAGAGTTGAGAAGAATGTTTTTCAACTTCCTGTATTCAACTAATTACTTATCACAGTCATCTTTAGTTTACTCATTCCTTGGGAAGCCTGAATTATCAGTAATATTAACTCATTAGTCCATCAAGAAATATGATTTCAGAGTTCAGAGAATGATTTTTGGCTTTCTTGCTCATGCTAGCCAATATGCTTCTATCTAGTTTTCTCCAAAAATCTAGGTTTTTTTAGGTACCATCACTTATCTATAATTTCAAGACAAAATTCCAATAAACAATAAAAACAATATTACAAGACTGTGTTTTAGCTTTCAGGTTTCAAATACTTGCTCTAATTATCTCATGTTTCTTCTAATTAATGAAACAGGTATCACCAGCTATATATACTACAAACCCATTATTAGAAGAAAAAATAAGAAGTTAGAGTGGTGAAAAATGATTTTTAAACGTCATGGCTTCAAGTATTTTTTCCAGATTATTTCATGTTAACTCCATTTACTATTGACCTAGGTACCACTTAATGTCCATAGTACAAATTCATTAGTTGAACAAAAAATAAGAATTTGGATTTGTGACAGATGGGCTTTTCAGTTTCTGGGCTACTCTTAGTTTTTAGTTATTTCCAGTTGTTTCCCATTCAGTAGTTACCCAGGTACCACTGGTTATATAGAGCTAACTTATGCTAACAAGATATAAAAAGTAAGTTCTGAGTACATGTTCTCTACTCTCTGGCTTTACCTACATAGCTCTGGTTATCTCCAATGAACTGGTTTCCTGGACACAAGTAGTTATCTGTAGTACTGTCTCATTATTCCAACAATTGACAAGAATGTTCTGTTGAGAAGGTTTGTTCATCTTCCTGAATTCAACATTTTCTTCAGCATCCTGGTTGCAACTTGTTATTCTGGATATCACCATTTATCCCTTGGTTACTAATGACTGAGGTATTACTAGGTATCTATGGAACTAATTCGTTAAACAAGTAAAGAGAATTTTGACTTGAAAGGATACCTACCTTTAGTTAACTAATTATAAAAGTACAATAATAATAGCGTGCAGCATAATAGCAGATGTTAATAAGCACATCCTCTGTGTCAGAGGATAGGTTCAAATCCCAGCTCGAACATTTCCCAAGAGGGTAACTTTAAGCAGGTTACTGTGACCCAAAACATCACCTGTAAAATTGGATAACAGCAGATCTATGCCCATACAGGATTCAATGTGTTAATACAAACAAAGAACCAGGTAAGTGTGAGCTACTGTTATTATTTCAATTAATCTTCACAACACCCCATGAAGTAATTATTATCATTACCCAATTTTACAGATGAGGAAGCTGAGGTATAGCGGGGGGAAAAGCTCACCAGGTCACCCAGCTATCAAAAGAAAAGAAAAGCTGGGATGCAGACACCCGTCAGCAGTCTGACTCCAAGGGTTCCTGCTCTCATAAATTTGGTACATTAAACCCATTATTCGTGCCTATTTTTACATGGATGAGGGTGAGGTTTTCAAGAAGGGTATAGATTTAACTAAAAATTTTAAATAAATACTGCCTGGGCTGGTGCTTAGATAGGCAACACTCAACAAAGGGGCACATAAATGACTAAGGTTTAAAAAGCACTGGAGTAAATCTTGGAAACTCAGATGTGAGACACCACATGAGCCAAATTGCAATGGATGCTCTAGCCAGGCTAATGCAAACCGTGATCATAATCATTGTAGATTGCTCATGTTATAATTGATCCCAAGCCAAAATTAATCACAGGCTAGCTAGCCAAGAAAGAGCGAGGCCTTTAGAACCAAGCAAGAGCCAGCCTGAGGAGGAGATGGTTTGGTTAAAGTAAGGTAGAGGCTGTGGGAATGAAATTCCCTGACAGCTTTTTCAAAGTGAATTCAACCATCATCGTTATAACTGGTTTCCAACCCACACTCAGGGAAGAAAAGGCAGAAGGAACATATCTTTATCTGTTATGTGCAATAGATGAGATGAGTAGGACCCAACATACTTTCAGGGGCCTCTGAAAATAGGTTCATTTATTTTATTAAATGGGTCTGATGATAATAGTGGTTGTGAAGGTAAAATAGGATAAACCATGTACACTGTCAAGTATGGGGTCCATTATTAGAAGCTACTGTCAATACTCAGGATGTTAACACATCGCAGGGCACCATCAAAACTCTTCCTGAAGAGAGAAACAGAGCTCTCAATCTGCACTTGCTCATTTTTATTTGACATTTATTAGTAGATAGCAAGAGCTTGGGAATACAGTTCTAGAGAAAGGGAGAGGGAGGACTATGAGGAAGAGGAGGGAGAGGAGGGGGAGGTGGAAAAGAAAAAAGCCGGAACTAACCTAAGTACACAGCACTCGCCGAGCACAGGAAACTCGCGCGCTTTTGTGGAGGACCTGCGCCAGAAGCACGCGGTAGCGGAGCCTGGCAGAATAGATGGTGCATGCCCCGCAGTAACGCCCACGGCCAAAGGAAGGGCCACGAACAGAGGAAGCGTTCCTGGATGCACAAAACACTGGGCAGGGCTCTACACCTGTACTCCAACGTGGGTTCATTACTGCAAATCTGGAGTGTTTGTTGCTTTCGCAAGGGACGGGTGGGGTTTCTTTGCAGCGGGAGCGTAGGGGGCTCTGCTTTCAGCGCGTTTTTGCAAAACCCAGCAAGTAGATGAAACTAAGTGGTTCATTTGCATCACTATTAAATCTAGCCGGATTCGTAGACTTTGGGTGCGAATGGAACAAAACCCGAGTCCCATCGGTTAGTTCCCGACCCCCGGAAGGGGAGAGTCGTGCGCAGAGCCCACACAGCAGGGGGTCTAAGCGTCGCTTCAGCGTGCTGGGGCCGCAGGGGTGGGGGCCCACCTCTCTCCAGCTGCCTCTCTGCGTCTCGCTCTGGAGGAGTTAAAGGCACCGAGCCCTGAGCCCACTGGCGTGCATCGAGGGCTGGGCCGAGAAACGGTCTTCCAACATTTCTCCAGGGGCCCTGGGGGCTAGTGTGGGGCTGCGGGCTCCCGCCCCTCCCCCACTCCGCACAGCCCCTTCCTCAGACAGACCCCCGCCCACGTCGGGAGCTACGGGTTAAGCTGCCAATTGGAGCTCCGGGGCCCCCTACACGCACGCCCCCTACCTGTCCCTCTCGGCAACACACCACCTACTTTACGGCCCCGCCCCGGCCGGGTGCGCGTCCCTGCAGGCCCCATCCGCCGCCTGTATCGCTGCTGGAGCTAAGGGGAGTAGCAGTCGTCTAGCCTCGAGCGTGAGGCATGGGACCTGAGGCAGCCACGTTGTAACCCCGATCAGACGGCAGAAAGAGGACCAGGGGTCCCCGCGGGCTGTAGTGTGAGGCGCATAGCTGCCTCGACAGTGCTCAGAACATGGAACCTCCACACAAAGACACCGGTCACCGCAGTCAGGGAGTCGAAGAGCTTCGCAAAGAACTTAAAGGTCAGTGCCTTGGCCAAGACTGGTGCTTTGGGGAACTCTAGAAAGTGTCCTTCCCCTGGGAGGTGAGTGGACGGGACGCTGCTGCTGTGTGGCCGCCGTCGCTGCTCTCAGGTCGCAGGTCAACGCCTCTCTCTGCCCCAGTCTCCCTGGGCTCCAGTGCCGTGATCTCTTTTGTCCTCTACAGATACGAAGTCTGCCATGGTATCAGTAACTGTAACTGGGAAAGCCGTCGAAGAGGGTCAATGGTCCGAACCTGAGCAGGAAGCCGCCGAAGGAGAACGCCACGTTGGCGCCGGGGCCCCTGGCCCCATGGACGACAGGAACCAGAAAGGCGGCAGCTGCAGGGAAAAGGAGTCCCTGCAGCAACAGCTGGGGGTGGTCCCCGCGGCCACCGAGGGTCCGCAGCCCGGGGACAGGCAGCAACACTTATACCGAAACCCATTCAAAGGGTTGCAGCTGAAGTAGCTGGAGAGCGTTTTCCAACGCACTCAATACCCCGACGTGTTCGCCTGGTAAGCGGCTTGCTCTGGAGGCACCCAGTTCTCTAGGACCCAAGGGCCAGACCTCAGCCGTCCCAGGACACCTTTGGCTCTCTCCCAGGTCTCTTTCCCTCCCCTCCAGAGTCAAAGCTACCGAGGGGGCCATAGGCCGCTGGAGTCTGCCAGCCCTTGAACTCTGAGGTGGGGGGTGATGTCTATGGGGCGTCGAGGTAAATATTTTCATGCAATATATAAAAGAATCCAATCAGGAGACTTTGGCCATGCTCCTGTTTTTGTTAAGTAACGTTGTATTGGATCAGGATTGAATTCATGGTGAGGCACCGTTGTGCAAGTGCAGGTTTGGATCTTGCCCTTATTTAAAATCTTGGTAATTTTGGTTGTCGTGGAATTTTTTGTGTATTAGTCTTGATTTTTAAATAACATTAAAATGATTAATCTTGAATATTGAGTTTTTCAGCACTCCCTTAAATTTTGCACAAAAAGGAAAATTATTGCTAAAAGCCTGGAGCTGGGTATTACAGAACTGTGTGCTGGGGCATATAAAATTGAAAATAAGCATGAGGTGAAATGTACATTGTAATCTCATTTCATTCACAACTCCGAATACTGAATATTTGTGTTTTTTCTCCCCTCAGAAAGGAGCTTGCAATACCTATGGATGTGACTAAAGCCAGCGAGCCCAGCAGTAAACCTGAAAAGAGTGATTAATCAGGCAGGGCATCAATTCTAAAACCTGCTGCAGGATTTGGGCACTGCAAGTTTTCTGCAATTCCTTGATGTGTCGGTCTGAAAACATTGCTAACATACTTGCATTATAGTGAAGAGTGGGAGGGAAACTGGAAATTTGTCTAAAAATAGAAACAAGAACATATTTTTGGTGCCGAAACTCGGGAAACAAGAACAATTTGGACAAAGTTCCACTGAGCTAGGAAGGATGAAAAGGTTAGAGAAGAACTGCATACAGTCAAACATGCACCTTGCAGATGGAGCACAAATTGAACTTTATGAGTGAATATTCTCTTGAGGAATTCCTAACACCTAAGGGTATATTTTTTTGGTGATGGGGAGAGGCTTTCAGTTTAAACCAGATTCTTACCTGTGATAATTTTTAATACTTTTTCTTTTGCTCAGGCAATGATGACTAATTTGTAGGTCAAAAGACTACCATTTGAATTTGAAACCACAGAAAACCATAAGTTGAATTAAGAGAGTATTTGTCAAAAACAAAAAATCCAGGATGAGTTTATTAGCTTTGCTCCATGGCTTGTATGTGAGTGCAGTGATGGAAATGGGCTGCCGATCTGGTGGTGGTGAGTTTCAGTGAATTTGGACTCAGTTTGGTTAAATTTTCCTTAACTGTATAGGCTAAACTATCCAAGGCAATATCCAGGGTGTTAGCAATTCTTATGTCCCACTAAGACAAGCCACAACCCCCTGGGCCTCAAAAACCAGGCTTTCCTTGTCAGACCCATCTTTTTAATTCTCAAGAGGTTTCAGAGGACGAATGACTGCTTAGATATCCTTGAGGGGAAATTTACTTAAAAATCCAACCAACTCTTATTGAACATTTACTTTAGATTGGAAAGCTTTTACCATGCTTAGCTTCCCCCACAACAAGGGTGACACTATCCATAGATAGTAGGTAGCAGATCAGTTGGATAACTAATGATCTGCTGTTGGAGTGATACTGGCATTTCTTCATCCTCTCACCAGGCATAGCATTAACTGCAGGCACTGGGTGCAGTTCATCAGCTAGACCTGCATCCAAGAGCTGGAAAAAACATTACAGGATTTTAAAGGTGGGAGGAGAAAGACACAGTAAGAAGTCTAGTTGAAAGTTTGACATACAGTAGAGGGTTACCAAGGGTGAACTTAAGGGAAGGGGCTGCAGTGTTAACTTCACTAAAATATATTACTGATAAAGAAATGGCTTCTCTCAGTGGAGTTTACAATCTCAGTGGCGTGAAGAGTTGTATATTGTGAGCCTTTTTTATTATGACAATTGCTCAATACACTAAACCAATCCTTTTTTTCCCTCTTATTGAAGACTTGGTTTAAGAATAGGAGAGTCTACGGAGGGAGGGAGAAGGTGATTAAGGAGCACTATAATTAGCAATCACAATATAGGTAGGTCACGGGGAAGGCAGTACAATACCGAGAAGACAAGTAATGACTCTATAGTATCTTACTATGCCGATAGACAGTGACTGCAATGGGGGTGGGGGTGTACAGTGGGGGTGGGGGGGTGAGGGCTTGATAATACGGGTGAGTGTTGAAACCACAATGTTGTTCATATGAAACCTTCATCAGATTGTATATCAATGATGCTTAAAAAAATAAAAGAATAGGAGGGTCAAGTGAGGAGACTCATCATAAGGCATTAACTAATTCAGAAATACAGCCCCCATCACCCTGTGGGTATAATCTTGGATGGGGCCTATAATGCCATCCTTGTTCTGGAGCCTAATTGGAGATGGATTCTTCTGGAGCCACCATTGCCTGGGCAGCCTATGCTGCCCATTCCTCCTCCACCCCTGCCTCCCTTTGGCCTGGAATGGATGCCTATCATCAGTGACCACTTTGTAGTATCCCCCCTTTTTTTTAGATTTATTATATAGAAATTTTTTCTTGAGAAGACAATAATAGCGGGATGAAGAACACTTCATCCCCAAATAGAAGCTATTTTTTTTAATTAAAGTATCATTGATACACAATCTTTTTTTTATTAAGGTATCGTAGATATACAATCTTATGCAGGTTTCACATGAACAGCATTGTGCTTACTACATTCACCCATATTATCAAGTCCCCCCACACACCCCATTACAGTCACTGTCCATCAGTGTAGTAAGGTGCTCTAGAGTCACTATGTGTCTTCTCCATGCTATACTGCCTTCCCCGTGACACCCCCCTACATTATGTGTGCTAATCATAATGGCACTTAATCCCCTCATCCCTCCCTTACCACCCACCCTCCCCAGTCCCTTAGTCCATTCTTGGATTCTGTGAGTCTGCTTCTGTTTTGTTTCTTCAGTTTTTGCTTATTTATTATGCTCCACAGATAAGTGAAATCATTTGGTATTTGTCTTTCTCCACATGGCTTATTTCACTGAGCATAATACCCTCTAGCTCCATCCATGTTGTTGCAAATGTTAGAATTTGTTTTCTTCTTATGGCTGAACAATATTCCATTGTGTATATGTACCACATCTTCTTTATCCATTCATCTACTGATGGACACTTAGGTTGCTTCCAAATCTTGGCTATTGTAAACAGTGCTGTGATAAACATAGGGGTGCACATGTCTTTTTGAATCAGGGATATTGTTTACTTTGGGTAAATTTCTAGGAGTGGAATTGCTGGGTCAAATGGTATTTCCACTTTTAGTTTTCTGAAGAGCCTCCATATTGCTTTCCACAACAGTTGTACCAATTTACATTCCCACCAACAGTATAGGAGGGTTCCTCTTTCTCAACATTCTTGCCAGCATTTGTTGTTTCTTGTCTTTTGGTTATTGGCCGTCCTAACTGGTGTGAGGTGATGTCTCATTGTGGTTTTAATTTGTATTTCCCTCATAATTAGCAATGTAGAGCATCTTTTCATGTGCCTGTTGGCCATCTGAATTTCTCCATTGGAGAAGTGTCTGTTCAGATCCTCTACCCATTTTTTAATTGGGTTTTTTGCTTTTAGGGTATTGAGGTGTGTGAACTCTTTATATATTTTGGATGTTAACCCCTTATCAGATATGTTGTTTATGAATATATTCTCCCATACTGTAGGATGCCTTTTTCTGCTGATGGTGTCCTTTGCTGTACAGAAGCTTTTTATTTAGTTTGATTTAGTCCCACTTGTTCATTTTTGCTTTTGTTTCCCTTGCCTGAGGAGATGTGCTCAGGAAAAAGTTGCTCATGTTTATATTCAAGAGATTTTTACCTATGTTTTCCTCTATGAGTTTTATGGTTTCATGACTTACGTTCAGGTCTTTGATCCATTTCAAGTTTACTTTTCTGTTTGGAGTTAGACAATAACTCAGTTTCATTCTCTTACATATAGCTATCCAGTTTTATCAACACCAGTTGTCAGAGAGGCTGTCATTTCCCCATTGTACATCCATGGCTCCTTTATCATATATTAATTGGCCATAATGTTTGGGTTTATATCTGGGTTCGCTATTCTGTTCCATTGATCTTTGTGTCTGTTCTTGTGCCAGTACCAAATTGTTTTCATTACTGTGGCTTCGTAGTAGAGCTTGAAGTCAGGGAGCATAATCCCCCCAGCTTTGTTCTTCCTTCTCAGGATTTCTTTGGCTATTCAGGGTCTTTTGTGGTTCCATATAAATTTTACAACTATTTGTTCTAGTTCATTTAAGAATCCTATTGGTATTTTGATATCTATAGATTGCTTTACACAGGATGGCCATTTGGACAATACTAATTCTTCCTATCCATGAGCACAGGATGTATTTCCATTTATTGGTGTCTTCTTTAATTTTTTCTCTCATGAGTGTCTTGTAGTTTTCAGGATATAGGTCTTTCACCTCCTTGGTTATGTTTATTCCTAGGTATTTTATTCTTTTTGATGCAGTTATAAATGGAAGTGTTTTCCTGATTTCACTTTCTGCTAGTTCATCGTTAGTATATAGGAATGCAACAGGTTTCTGTGTATTAATTTTGTGTCCTGCAACTTTGCTGAGTTCAGTTATTAGTTCTAGAAGTTTTGGAGTGGATTCTTTAGGGTTTTCTATGTACAATATCATGTCATCTGCAAACAGTGACAGTTTAACTTCTTCTTTACCAATCTGGATGCCTTTTATTTCTTTGTGTTATCTGATTGCCATGGCCAGGACCTCCAGTACTATGTTGAATAAAAGTGGTGAGAGTTGTTATCTTTGTCTTGTTCCCAATCTTAGAGGAAAAGCTTTCAGCTTTTTGCTGTGAATATGATGTTGGCTGTGGGTTTGTCATATATGGCCTTTATTATGTTGAGCTACTTGCCCTCTATACCCATTTTGTTGAGAGTTTTTATCATGAATGGATGTTGAATTTTGTCGAATGCTTTTTCAGCATCTATGGAGATGATCGTGTGGTTTTTGTCCTTCTTTTTGTTGTGGTAGTAGATGGTGTTGATGGATTTTCGAATATTGTACTATCCTTGCATCCCTGGAGTAAATCCTACTTGATCATGATGAATTATCTTTTTGATGTATTTTTGTATTTGATTTGGTAATATTTTGTTGAGGATTTTTGCATCTATGTTCATCAGGTATACTGGTCTGTAATTTCTTTTTTGTTGTGTCATTGCCTGGTTTTGGTACTAGAGTGATGCTGGCCTCATAAAGAGTTTAGGAGTATTCCCTCCTCTTCTACTGTTTGGAAAACTTTAAGGAGGATGGGTATTAGGTCTTCACTAAATGTTTGATAAAATTCAGTGGAGCCATCTGGTCCAGGGGTTTTGTTCTTAGGTACCTTCTTTGATTACCAATTCAATTTCTTTGCTGGTAATTGGTCTGTTCAGATTTTCTGTTTCTTCCTGAGTCAGCCTTGGAAGGTTATATTTTTCTAGAAAGTTGTCCATTTCTTCTAGGTTATCCAGTTTGTTAGCATAAAATTTTTCATAGTATTCTCTATTAATTCTTTATATTTCTGTGGTGTCCGTAGTGATTTTTCCTTTCTCATTTCTGATTCTGTTTATGTGTGTAGACTCTCTTTTTGTCTTGATAAGTCTGGCTAGGGGTTTATCTATTTTGTTTTTTTTCTTGAAGAACCAGCTCCTGCTTTCATTGAATCTTTCTATTGTTTTATTCTTCTCGATGTTATTTATTTCTGTTCTAATTTGATTATGTCCCTCCCTCTACTGACTTTGGGCCTCATTTGTTCTTCTTTTTCTAGTTTCATTAATTATAAGTTTAGACTGTTCATTTGCAATTGTTCTTGTTTCCTGAAGTAGGCCTGTACTACAATATACTTCCCTCTTAGCACAGCCTTCGCTGCGTCCCACAGATTTTGCAGTATTCAGTTATTGTTGTCATTTGTCTTCAGATATTTCTTGTTCTCTGTTTTTATTTGGTCATTAATCCATTGATTATTTAGGAGCATATTGTTAAGCCTCCATGTGTTTGTGGGCTTTTTCTTTTTCTCTGAATAATTTATTTCTAGTTTCATACCTTTGTGGTCTGAGAAGCTGGTTGGTACAGTTTCAATCTTTGTGAATTTACTGAGGCTCTTTTTGTGGCCTAGTATATGATCTATTCTTGAAAATGTTCCATGTGTACTTGAGAAGAATGTGTATCCTGCTGCTTTTGGGTGGAGTGTTTTGTGGATGTCTGTTAGGTCCATCTGTTCTAATGTATTATTCAGTACCTCTGTCTCCTTACTTATTTTCTCTCTGGTTGATCTATCCTTTGGAGTGAGTGGTGTATTGAAGTCTCCTAAAATGAATGCATTACATTCTATTTCCCCCTTTAATTCTCTTGGTATTTGTTTCACATATGTAGGTGTTCCTGTGTTGGGTGCATAGATATTTATAATGGTTATACCCTCTTGTTGGACTGACCCCTTTACCATTATGTAATGTCCTTCTTTGTCTCTTGTGACTTTCTTTGTTTTGAAGTCTATTTTGTCTGATACAAATACTGCAACTCCTGCTTTTTTTTCTCCCTATTAGTTGCATGAAATATCTTTTTCCATCCCCTCACTTTTAGTCTGTGTATATCATTGGGTTTGAAGTGAGTCTCTTGTAGGCAGCATATAGATGGGTATTGTTTTTTTATCCATTCAGTGACTCTATGTCTTTTGATTGGTGCACTCAGACCATTTACATTTAGGGTGATTATCAATAGGTATGTACTTTTTGCCATTGCAGGCTTCAGATTTGTCATTACCAAAGGTTCTAGGGTAACTTCCTTACTATCTAACAGTCTAATTTAACTCACTTAGTATGCTATTAAAAACATAATATAAAGGTTCTTTTTCTTCTCCTCCTTTTTCTTCCTCCTGCATTCATTATATATTAGGTATCATATTCTGTACACTTTGTCTATCCCTTCAATTACTTTAGGGTGGTTGATTTGATCTTGCATCTGCTTAGTGATTAATTGGTCTACTTTCTTTACTTTGGTTTTGTTTCCTCTGGTGACAGCTATTTAGCCTTGGGAACACTTCCGTCTATAGCAGTCCCTCCAGAATACACTGTAGAGACAGTTTGTGGGAGGTAAATTCTCTCAGATTTTGCTTATCTGTAAATGAATCCCTGCTTCAAATTTAAATGATAATCTTACCGGGTAGAATATTCTTGGTTCAAGGCCCTTCTTTTTCGTTGCATTAAATATATCATGCCACTCCCTTCTGGCCTCTAAGGTTTCTGTTGAGAAGTCTGCTGATAACCTTATGGGTTTTCCTTTGTACATGATCTTTTTTCTCTCTCTGGCTGCTTTTAATGCTCTGTTTTTTCCTTATCTTTGCCATTTTAATTATTATATGTCTTGGTGTTGTCTTCTTTGGGTCCCTTGTGTTGGGAGATCTGTGCACCTCTATGGCCTGAGAAACTATCTCCTTCCCCATATTGGGGAAGTTTTCAGCAGTTACCTCCTTAAAGACACTTTCTATCCCTTTTTTTCTCTCTTCTTCTTCTGATACCCCTATAATGCGAATATTGTTCTGTTTGGATTGGTCACACAGTTCTCTCATATTCTTTCATTCTTAGAGATCCTTTTTTCTCTCTGTGCCTCAGCCTCTTTGTATTCCTGTTCTCTAATTTCTATTTCATTTAGTGTCTTCTCTACTTCATCCAATCTGCTTTTAAATCCCTCCATTATATGTTCCATTTCAGATATTGTATGCTTCAACCTTTGTATTTTATTCCTGAATTCTTCCCTGAGTTCTTGAATATCTTTCTGTAGCTCTGTGAGCATGTTTATGATTTTTATTTTGAAATCTCTTTCAGGAAGATTGATGAGTTTAGTTTCACTTGGCCCTCTTGTGTTTTTGGGATTTTGGTTTGAACCAAGTTCCTTTGATGTTTCATATTTATAGGTGGTGCCCTCTAGGGCCCAGAAGCTCTACTTTCTGGAGCTGCTCAGCCCCTGAAGCAATGACAGGGGTCGCAGGCGAGCGGCACTGCTGCCTGTTGGGAGGAAAGAGGTCTTTCCTGTTTCCTGGCTGCAGTGCCTGTTTCCACTGCCAGAACCAGTGAGCCAAATGCACAGGGAGAAGCCTCTATGCTTTGAGCTTGTAGCTGTCATAGGTGGGGCTGCCCTCTGGCTGCTCTGGCACAATGGCAGAGGCAGTCAATTTGTGAGCTGGTGCTGGCAGGAAAGAAGTCTCAGCAGGCTGCATATCACAGTGGGGGGCCTAGGAGCTGCATAGCCAGCCAGGGGCATGGAGCGCCTGAAGCTCCTGAAAGTTCCCAACCTGCTGGGAAGAGTGCACCTGGACAATTTTGTCCACCTGTCCTTTCTCCTGAGCAGCAAGCTCTGTGAAATCCTTGCTCTTTTAGGAGCCCTCTCGCTGTTAGGATGTCTCTCAGACTGCCCACCTTTCTTTTGTCCCAGAGCGGCTGGATGTGGATCCCTGTCTTCCACAAGCAGCTGGAATCTCAGTCTCTCCAAGTATTCTGCCTGTCTTAGCTTTCCAACCCCACTAATCTCCAGAGCACCCTGTAATGTAGGTTCATGCTCCCAGAGCATATCCCCAGGGCTGGGTGTTCAGCAGTCCTAGGCCTCCACCCTCTCCCCACTCCATTTCTCTTCCTCCCTCTGGTGAGCTGGGGTGGGGGAAGGGCTTGGGTCCCTGTGGATCACAACTTTGGTACTTTACCCTTTTCCTTGAGGTCTGCTTGTTTCCCCAAGTGTAGACAGTCTTCTGCAGCCTTCTTTCCTGTTGCTCTTTCAGGAGTTGATGTATTTGCTATATTTTCATATTTATGTGGTTTTGGGAGGAGGTTTCTGTCTCACCTCTCACGCCGCCATCTTTAATCCTCTGTGTCTCGTTTTCTTTATCCTTTCTGTAACTCTATGTCTTTTGAGTGGTGCATTCAGTCCATTTATATTTTGGGTAATTATCAATAGGGATGTACCTATTGATACTCTAGGCTTTAGATCTGTGGTTACCAAAGAGTCAAGGGCAGCTTCCTTACTATCTAACAGTCTATCTTAACTCACTTATTATGCTATTTGAAACAAAATCATGGTTCTTTTTTTCCCCTCTTCTTCATCTTCTTCCTCCTCCACTCTGTATATTAGGTGTCATATTCTCTACTCTTTGTGTATCCCTTACTAACTTTGTGAGTAGTTGATTTAATTTTTCATTTGCTTAGTAATTAATTGGTCTACTTCCTTTAGTGTGGTTTTATTTTCTCTGGTGACAGCTATTTAGCCTTAGGAGCACTTCCATCTAGAGAAGTCCTTTCAAAATACACTGTAGAGATGGTTTGTGGGAGGTAAATTCCCTCAACTTTTGCTTATCTGGAAATTGTTTAATCCCTCTTCAAATTTAAATGATAATCTTACCAGGTAGAGTATTCTTGGTTCGAGGCCCTTCTGTTTCATTGCATTAAATATATCGTGCCACTACCTTCTGGCCTGTAAGGTTTCTGCTGAGAAGTCACCTGATAGCCTGGTGGGCTTTCGTTTATATGTGATCTTCTTTCTCCCTCTGGCTGCTTTTAATTCTCTGTCCTTGTCTTTGATCTTTGCCATTTTAATTATTATATGTCTTGGTGTTGTCTTCCTTGGGTCCCTTGTGTTGGGAGAGCTCTGCACTTCCATGACATGAGAAACTATTTCCTTCCCCAGTTTGGGGAAGTTTTCAGCAATTAATTCCTCAAAGAGACTTTCAATCCCTTCGTCTCTCTCTCTCCTTCTTATGGTATGCCTATAATGTGAATATTGTTCCATTTGGATTGGTCACGCACTTCTCTTATTATTCTTTCATTCCTAGAGATCCTTTTTTCTCTCTGTGCCTCAGTTTCTTTGTTTTCCTGTTCTCTAATTTCTGTTTCATTTACTGTCTCCTCTACCTCATCTAATCTACTTTTAAATCCTTCCATTGTATGTTTCATTTCAGATACTATATTTTTCAAAATTCCTATCTCTTGAAGTCCTCCTTGAGATCTTGAATATTTTTCTGTAGCTCTGTGAGCATCTTTATAATTTTTATTTTGAAATCTTTATCAAGAAGATTGGTCATTTCAGTTTCACTTAGCCCTCTTTCTGGCTCCTCCTGTATTTTGGTTTGTAGAAAATACTTTTCCTGTTTCATTTTTCTAGTAATTCCTATGGAATAAACTTTGTGTAGGCAGTGCCCTCCAGTGCCCAGAAGCTCTACTCTCTGGAGCTGCCAAGCACCTGTAGCTATTGCGGTGGTCACAGGCAAGTGGAACCAGCGCCTGCTGAGAATAGCTCTTTCCTGTTTACCGGCTGCATTGCCTGCCTCCACTGCCAGGTCTGGTGGGCCAAGAACACAGGGAGGAGCCTCTCCTTTATGCCCCTATAGCTGCCGTAGGCAGGGCCACCCTCCAGCTAGCCTCGCGCAATGGCTGGGGCAGCAGTTGTGTGGACTGGTGCCTGCCAGGAGGAAGGAGCATCAGGCTGCATGTCACAGTGGGGGGCCTTGGGGCTGTGTTGCCAGCCAGGGGGATGAAGCATCTAAAGCTCCTGGGAGTTCCCAACCTGCTCGGATGAGTGTGCCAGGACAATTCTGTCCACCTGCTCTTTCTCCTGAGCAGCAAGCTCTCTGTAATCTTTGCCCCTTTAGCACCCCTCTCACTGTTCCAAAGTCTTTCAAAGTGTCTGCCTTTCTTTTGTCCTGGTGGGGCCGATTGTGCATACCTGTTCTCCATGAGCAGCTGGAATCTCAGTCTTTCTGAGTATTCTGCATGTCTTTGCTTTCCAACCCCACTAATCTCCAGAGCACCATGTAATGTGGGTTCATGCTTCCAAAGCAGATCTCCAGGGCTGAGTGTTTAGCAGTCCTTGGGCTTCTATTCCTTCCCTGCTCCATTTCTCTTCCTCCCACCTGCAAGCTGAGGTGGGGGGAGGGCTTAGTTCCTACCGTATCATTGCTTTGCTACTTTACCCTTTGACATCTTCACTTTTCCCCAGATGTAGGCAGTCTGTTCTGCAGTCGTTGGGGTGCTCTTTCAGGATTAGTTGTATTTGCTGTATTTTCGTGTTATATGTGGTTTGGAGAGGAAGTTTCTGCCTCACATCTCATGGCATCATTTTTTTCCTTGTAGTCCCCTTTTACTAAGGTATGAAAATACTTTGTTCTGCCAGATTCTAGTTGTGCATAGCACAGGATCAAAAGAACTTCTCCAAATGGCTGTTAAATTAGTTGAATAAATGAACAAAGTCAGTGCCCTTTGTTTTGAGTAGGGCACATTTTTCTACTTCTCAATAAAGAGGTCAATTCTCAGCATTTTATTTGTGTGCATCAAATGAGGTTAATAGTGTATGTTTGGGAATTTCTAAGGGAATTCCATTCAGACATAATAGCAAGGAGGCCTCCTTTCTTGAGGTGACATCCCTGAGTCACCATCAATAGGCCTGTGCACATCACAGAAGTTTCCCAAGTACTCAAGGTATGTTTACACTAACTCACACTTTTTCTTCTCTGCCTTTCATCACTCCCTCTTCATCCTCCCCCTTTGGGACCACATACATATGCAAGATGGGGTGGGATGGGTTTCTAGTGAGAGAACAGTGTGTTTCCAGGCAGGGCAGAGCCCCATCCATGCTAGTTTGAACATTCAGGCCCAATGCTGGGCTCTATGGGAAACGCTCTAAGAGGGTATTCACAGGGATTTATGGGAAGGTGACCATCAAACAGTCATCCAGTATGCTCCAAATCTGTTAGCTGCCCTCCATTTTCATGGAGATTGGGGAAGAGAAGCCATTCTGCTCCAAAGGTCCTGCTTCTTCAAAGGAAACTCCGTCAAGGCCAGAGTGAGATTTATTGTACCTTCCCCAGCTCAAAAGCAGACAATCACAAATGTATTGTCAGAGCTTTCTGCTAATTAAACACTGAAAGGGAATCTTTTGGTTCAGTGCTGATCAAAGCACGAAGAGAGAGATGGTGCCCTGAGCAATGCTCCAGAAGAATCACTTGTTAGGAGTTCCGGGAAGATGGCGGCGTGAACGGAGCGGCAGAATTTTCCTCCCAACATTATATTTATCCACGAAAACACAGCAAATACAACTGTTCCTAAAATAGAGATCAGAACACACAGGAAAGCGCACACCATGCAGCCACACCTGAGAGGACTCGGCAGCTGGCGAGGTGGTCATAAAGAGCCCAGCTGACATACGTGACAACTACCAACAACCAATTCTATACTCATGAGAAGACAGAAGAATATGATACAGACAAAGCTCCAGACACACAACCACTGAGAGAGAACCTGAAGGAATGGACATACACAGTCTTCCTGAAAAAGAATTCAGAATAAAAGTCATAGCCATGATGACGGATCTACAGAAAAATGTGCAAGAGCTGAGGGAGGAAATGAGGAAAGACAATGCAGAAATGAGACAAGCCATCGACAGGCTTAACAGCAGACTGGATGAGGTACAAGACACTGTCAATGAAATACAAAACAGAGAACAGGAATACAAAGAAGCTGAGGCAGAGAGAGATAAAAGGATCTCAAAGAATGAAAGAATATTAAGAGAACTGTGTGATCAATCCAAACCGAGCAATATTCGCATTATAGGAATACCAGAGGAAGAAGAGAGAGAAAAAGGGATTGAAAGTGTCTTTGAAGAAATAATTGCTGAAAACTTTCTCACGCTGGGGAAGGAAATAGTCTCACAGTCCATGGAAGCCCACAGATCTCCCAACACAAGGGACCCAAGGAAGACAACCCCAAGACACATAATAATTAAGATGGCAAAGAATAAAGATAAAGACAGAGTATTAAAGGCAGCTAGAGAGAGAAAAAAGATCATCTACAAAGGAAAACCCATCAGCCTGTCATCAGACTTCTCAACAGAAACCTTACAGGCCAGAAGAGAATGGCATGATATATTTAACGTAATGAAACAGAAGGGCTTCGAACCAAGAATATTGTATCCAGCATGATTATCATTTAAATATGACGGAGGGATTAAACAATTTTCAAGACAAATGAAAGTTGAGAGAGTTTGCCTCTCATAAACCACCACTACAGGATATCTTAAATGGACTGCTCTAGAGGGAAGCACCCCTAAGGCTAAAAAGATGTCACCAGAGAAAATAAAATCATAGCAAAGAAAGCAGACCATCCAAATACTAACTAAAGGCAAAGAATAAAACACCTAATATATAAAGAAAGGAGGAGGAAGATTAGGAAGGGAGAGATAAAGAAACATCAGACGGCATTCACAATAACTTAACAAGAAAGTTAAGTTAGATTCTTAGATAGTAAAGAAGCAACCCTTGAACCTTTGGTAACCACGAATCTAAAGCCAGCAATGGCAATAAGTACATATCTATCAATAATCACCCTAAATGTAAATGGACTGAATGCACCAATCAAAAGACACAGAGTAACAGAGTGGATAAAAAAGCAAGACCCATCTATATGCTGCCTACAAGAGACTCACCTCAAACCCAAAGATATACACAGACTAAAAGTGAAGGGATGGAAAAAGATATTTCATGCAAACAACAAAGAGAAAAAAGCAGGTGTTGCAGTACTTGTATCAGATAAAATAGACTTCAAAATGAAGAAAGTAGCAAGAGATAAAGAAGGACATTACATAATGATAAAGGGGTCAGTCCAACAAGAAGATATAACCATTATAAACATATATGCACCCAACACAGGAGCGTCAGCATATGTGAAACAAATAATAACAGAAGTGAAGGAGGAAATAGACAGCAATGCAATTATTTTAGGAGACTTTAACACACCACTCACTCCAAAGGATAAATCAACCAGGCAGAGGATAAGTAAAGACACAGAGTCACTGAACAACACACTAGAACAGAAGGACCTAACAGATATCTACAGAACTCTGCACGCAAAAGCAGCAGGATACACATTCTTCTCAAGTGCACATGGAACATTTTCCAAAATAGACCACATACTAGGCCACAAAAAGAACCTCAGTAAATTCAAAAATATTGAAATCCTACCAACCAACTTCTCACATCACAAAGGTATAAAACTAGAAATAAATTTTAGAAAGAAATCAAAAAGGCTCACAAATACATGGAGACTTAACAACATTCTCCTAATGAATCAATGGGTTAACGACCAAATCAAAACAGAAATCAAAGAATATATGGAGACTAATGAAAACAACAACACAAAGCCACAACTTCTGTGGGACGCAGCAAAGGCAGTTCTAAGAGGAAAGTATATTTCAATCCAGGCATATTTAAAGAAGGAAGAACATTCCCAAATGAACAGTCTAAAGACACAATTATTGAAATTGGAAAAAGAAGAACAAATGAGGCCCAAAGTCACCAGAAGGAGAGACATAATAAAGATCAGAGAAGAAATAAATAAAATTGAGAAGAATAAACAATAGAAAAAAGTCAATGAAACCAAAAGCCGGTTCTTTGAAAAAATAAACAAAATAGATAAACCCCTAACCAGACTCATTAAGAGAAAAAGAGGATCTACACACATAAACAGAATCAGAAATGAGAAAGGAAAAATAACGACAGACCCCACAGAAATACAAAGAATTATAAGAGAATATTACGAGTATGTATATGCTAACAAGCTGCAAAACCTAGATGAAATGGACAACTTCTTAGAAAAATACAGCCTTCAAAGACTGACCAAGCAGGAAACAGAAAAACTAAACAGACCAATCACCAGCAACGAAATTTAATCAGTAATCAAAAAACTACCCAAG
>JAQQAC010016209.1:100102801-100117178 GCA_029783875.1 Phataginus tricuspis | reverse complement strand
CCTGATGAACATAGATGCAAAAATACTCAACAAAATATTAGCAAACCGAATTCAAAAATACATCAAGAGAATTCATACACCATGATCAAGTGGGATTCATCCCAGGGATGCAAGGATGGTACAACATTCGAAAATCCATCCACATCATCCATCACATCAATAAAAAGAAGAACAAAAACCACATGATCATCTACATAGATGCTGAAAAAGCATTTGACAAAATTCAGCATCCATTTTTGATTAAAACTCTCAACAGAATGGGTATAGATGGCAAGTACCTCAACATCATAAAGGCCATATATGACAAACCCACAGCTAACATCATACTTAACAGCGAGAAGCTGAAAGCTTTTCATCTAAGATCGGGAACAAGACAGGGGTGCCCACTCTCTCCACTGGTATTCAACATAGTACTGGAGGTCCTAGCCACAGCAATCAGACAAAGTAAAGACATACAAGGCATCCAGATTGGTAAAGAAGAACTCAAATTGTCACTATTTGCCGATGACATGATACTGTACATAAAAAAACCCTAAAGACTCCACTCCAAAACTACTGGAACTAATATCTGAATTCAGCAAAGTTGCAGGATACAAAATTAACACACAGAAATCTGTTGCTTTCCTATACACTAACGATGAACTAACAGAAAGAGAAATCAGAAAAACAATTCCATTCACAACTGCATCTAAAAGAATAAAATACCTAGGAATAAACCTAACCAAGGAAGTGAAAGACCTGTACTCTGAAAACTACAAGACACTCCTACGAGAAATTAAGGAAGACACTAACAAATGGAAATGCTTCCCATGCTCTTGGCTAGGAAGAATAAATATTGTCAAAATGGCTATACTACCTAAAGCAATCTACAGATTCAATGCAATCCCTATAAAACTACCAACAGCTTTCTTCAATGAACTGGAACAAATAATTCTAAAATTCATATGGAACCAGAAAAGACCCTGAATAGCCAAAGCAATCCTGAGAAGGAGGAATAAAACAGAGGGAATTACACTCCCTGACTTCAAGCTCTACTACAAAGCCACAGTAATCAAGACAATTTGGTACTGGCACATAAACAGACCCACAGATCAGTGGAACAGAATAGAAAATCCAAACATATACAGTCAATTAATATTTGATAAAGGAGCCTTGGATATACAATGGGGAGATGACAGCCTCTTCAGCAGCTGGTGTTGGAAAAACTGGACAGCTACATGTAAGAGAATGAAACTGAATTACTGTCTAACCCCATACACAAAGGTAAAATCAAGGTGGATCAAAGACCTGAATGTAAGTCATGAAACCATAAAACTCTTAGAAAAAAAATACATAGGCAAAAATCTCTTGGACATAAACATGAGCGACTTCTTCATGAACATATCCCCCCGAGCAAGGGAAACAAAAGCAAAAATGAATAAATGGGACTATATCAAGTTGAAAAGCTTCTGTACAGCAAAGGACACCATCAGTAGAACAAAAAGACATCCTACAATATGGGAAAATATATTCATAAATGATGTATCTGATAAGGGGTTGACATCCAAAATATACAAAGAACTCATGCACCTTAACAAACAAAAAGCAAATAATCCAATTAAGAAATGGGTAGAGGACATGAATAGACACTTCTCTAAACATAAATTCAGATGGCCAACAGGCACATGGAAATATGCTCCACATTGCTAATCATCAGAGAAATGCAGATTAAAACCACAATGAGATATCACCTCACACCAGTGAGGATGGCCAACATCCAAAACACAAACAACAACAAATGTTGCCGAGGATGTGGAGAAAAGGGAACCCTCCTGCACTGCTGGTGGGAATGCAAATTAGTTCAAGCATTGTGGAAAGCAGTATGGAGGTTCCTCAAAAAATTCAAAATAGAAATACCATTTGACCCAGGAATCCCACTCCTAGGAATTTACCCTAAGAACGCAGTAGCCCACTTTCAAAAAGACAGATGCACCCCTATGTTTATTGCAGCACCATTTACAATAGCTAAGAAATGGAAGCAACCTAAGTGTCCATCAGTAGATGAATGGATTAAGAAGATGTGGTACATATACACAATGGAATATTATTCAGCCATAAGAAGAAAACAAATCCTACCATTTGCAACATGGATGGAGCTAGAGGGTATTATGCTCAGTGAAATAAGCCAAGCCGAAAAAGACAAGTACCAAATGATCTCACTCATATGTGGAGTATAAGAACAAAGAAAAAAAAAACTGAAGGAAGAAAACAGCAGCAGACTCACAGAACCGAAGTACGGACTAATAGTTACCAAAGGGAAAGGGACTGGGGAAGATGGGTGGGAAGGGAGGGATAAGAGGGTCAAAGGGGCATTATGATTAGCAGACGTAAGGTAGGGGGGGCACGGGGAGGGCTGTACCACTCAGAGAAGACAAGTAGTGATTCTCATCTCACTACACTGATGGACAGCGACTGTAATAGGGTTGGTGGTGGGGGACCTGATGAAGGGGGTAGTTTAATCACCACAATATTGCTCATGTAATTGTAGGTTAATGATACCAAAATAAATTGTAAAAAAAAAAAAAAAAAGAATCACTTGTTAGAAAGAAGCAGTCATTTGTTCATGCCATCTTCTTCACATGAAACTGCCAGAGTAGAAAACAAACAAAGATGGGGATGGTGAAGGAGAGCAGGTCCACTTTTTAAAAAGCATTAAGTTCTTCTCAACACAACCTTTCCTTGGGGCAATCCTGAGCCATGCAAGGCTTCATTAAGGGAGTTTTCTATTAAAAGTGGCTAATTGTGAACACCAAGGTCTTACTATGAAGTGATTACTAAGATAAAATGCCATGGTCACATCAGAACTTCCTTTCACAGGTGTTAATCAAATTCCAGTTTCACATAGCTTTTATGTTCCTGTGGAAGGAGAGGCTTTGTTGTTTTGGAAAAGGATGTGCTTTTCGCTGTGTTGTTCACTACTTCCACTCTTCTCATCTTTCCTCCCTTCACATTGAGACTATCATATGTCAGCAAAGCAGTTCCATGTAAAGCGGGCCTTCTGTGCAGAGAGGTTACTGCTACTCTAAGGCTCCAAGCCACTGGGAGAGAATGACATCCAGGAAGGTACCTGTGTATGCCCATTGCCATCCTCACCAGATGGTTTTGAAAACCAAATTTCTAATCTCCCAATGTTGACCCCTTCTTTTTTTAAACACCATGTTCCTCAATGCTTTAAGTACCCTAAGAATAGAACTGTGGGATCTGTACAAATAAAAGCCACAGGACACTATCAGAACAAGTTTTGACCCCTACTATTCTCTGTTCACAGTTGAACACATGGTTTTGCCATGCTGAGACTGAAAGCCAGACAGTAGAGATTCTGCAGTCAACACTCCTATCTAGTCTGACACACTAACAAAGAACATTCTTTTTTCATGCTCAGACTGCCTGGGAGAATAGCAAATACCATTTCCCATAACTAATAGAGTCTTAAAGAGACAATAAGTTATATCTCTACTTCTTCCAGATTCCATCAGAATTAAGGCAGGGTGGGGAGATGGGGAAGAGGGAATATCCAAAACATTGCTGTAGATAATAATTCCTCCCCAGTCTGGATTCTAAAAGGGGAGAGAGATTAACTAATCCCACAAGAAGCATTTACCTTAAAATGCATTTCAAGTTTCTCAAAGGTACAGATCAGAAATTAATTGTTCTCACATAAGAAATAACACTGATTGCAAAACAATCTTTAACACTGGCTACCAGCCAATAAGTAGACCCAAGATAGGTGGTCTTTGTAGATGTTAGTTCTAACTAAAAAGTTATAAACACAGTCTTGGGAGGAGTACAGCAGTTTTAGCATTTTACAGTAATCTAAAAATTCTGGGTCTTGCTTTCTAAAATTTCTAAAGTTGTTTAATGTCAAATAATGTAAGTCTCCTTCAAGACATGTGTGAAAAGTGAGTTTTTAAATAAAGAGAAGAGTTACTACAAATGAATATAAAGTAGGGGAATGGAGTTTGTTATGAGTTGTTTTAAAAAAACAAATATATTTGCCTAAATTCTGATCATTGTTGTGCTTATAACTGGACATTCTCTGAGCACAGATAGGGATGTACTGATATACCATGCAGTTATTTGGTGCTGCTTTGACTCCTCTAGGAAATGTTGGGATCCTGGAAGTGAAATAATGGAGCTCAAATAAAGTCCATACTGGATTTCCTTACTGGTAAGCCCAACTTAGTCTGATTTGACTTCCTATACCCCAGGATGTAGAGGGGGTTTCCCAGAACTTTGAGTTTTGTGACACCCTCTTGAGTGAGTTGCTACGATGACATAACCTCACCACATACCCCTCATCCTAAGAATGCCATATGCCATTACTTTTATTCTGGGACTCATTTGGGACTTCCCTTTTGCTGTCTCCCATTAAGGCAAGACAGTAGGGTGTTCCAGTGAGAGTGCATTCTTGCCTTGGCCAGATCATCTTTCTTAGCCAGTATGTTCTCATTTTCTTTTGTGGAACCTTCACACAGGATATCTTAGTTTGCCAAGTTAGACAAATGTTCATTGGCCCTGCAGCATAAGGCTGGCAACCACAGAGAACCAGTCCCATTGTTTCATGTGGCTCTTCCAAGCCAAGAACCTTTCTCTTCTCTATCCAGCTTAAGGGAAAAGACCTTGGTAGTCTCTCTACACTGCACTGTAGCCTCACTGGGGCTTTGGGAGCCATCCAGTCCACTCCCTTCATTTTACATATTTGTAGGCCCAGAGCAATGGAACAGCCAGCCCAGGAAGGTATGCAGAGTTCATCCCAGAGAAGTCCAGCCTCTTGGTGGCCATGCCCTCCCCTGAGAACTGGATCATCCAGCTGTGGGCAGTGCATAGGAGCCCAGATTCAGTGCCTCAGCGCTTACCACCTCCATCCTGCTCAGAACTCTTTCCTTCAAAGGGCTGAACACTCAAAGCTCCCACCGAAGCCTCATCACTGAGCCATTTTACGTCTAGGTAAGTAATCAACCTCATCCGCAGGCATTTAGTCTCCTAGTATACACAATTTCAGGCCTTGAGGGAGTGATGCAGTTTGTACCCTCCTTACAAAAGGCCAAGTATGCTTCCACTACAACAGCCCTCATTTCTCCCAATTTGCAAAGTTGAGTCTGCTAAGCAGCGGCATGACCCATAAGCAAAAGTCAGCTCTGCATTTATGTTGAATTAACTTTTTAAAGAAAGTAGGCTAATAGCTTGGAAATTTTCATTAGGCAATTAACACTCACTTTGAAATTGATAATTTCGGGTCTGCCTTGATCAGTGTCACAGTTGCTCTTATACAGGTATCACCATGGAGCTATGGGGGTGGGATCCTGGATACAATAGTATAAATATAATTTTCAACTGCAATGAGCTGTATTCTTCCCCACCTCTATGCAAAGGGTAGGTCTTAAGGTGACTCAATAGACAATAAAAATGAAAAGTTGTTTTAAACATTTACATGCTAATATTTTAGACTCTGGAAATACAAAAGATGCTTCCTATATTCGCTTTTGCATTCAACATCAAGAGACATGAGACACTGAAGTGGTGGCATTCACAAATGGGCACATAATTGATAGGACTAGACCCATCCAAAGCACAGCCTCCTAGACAAAATTAGAGCTGCTAGAATTGCAGCTTTAGAGACTGACTTTATCCTATTCCAGGCCCAAGAATCTTGGTTTAGAAAAAAAATGGAGGCATGGTAGAGATCAGGAAAAGTCTCTGTCCACTTCTCCCTTGAACAAAGGAGACAAAGGATGAAACAAAGAATGTTTTAAATAGAAGGTGGAAAAAGACCCTGTGGAGACCTAGGGAGAAAGAAATACATGTCAATAGCTGTTCATCAAGTTTGAGGGAGCTCAGTAGGGAGGGAGGTTGGCAGCTCACCACTTGCTCTGGGTGGTGGTCAGGGGGCACAAGGAGATGGCTCTGGCCAGCTGGGTTTTATAAGAGAAAGGAAAAGAAGAACTCAAGTTCATATGCAAATGAAACCCTAACATTTTCCAAAGCTCCCATCACAAGGTCAAGCAACAGCACTGCTGTCTTTCCTCTTTTTCTCTCTTGCCTTACCTCCTTTTAACTCAACTGGTCCACCTTAAGCGTTTTCACCAGGACTGAAATATTCATAAGGAAAGAGGGAAGGTCAAAACAGGGAGAGGGGCTCAGAATATAATTGGCCCTGGCCCAGGTCTTCAATCCCAATACTCAAAAAACATACAGGATGACCCTATTTCTTCATTTTAACCAGAAGAAATTTCTAAGAATATTCAATGAATTCTGTGGGCTCACCCACCACATCAAAACCTCAACTCCAACATGGAGTCAGACAGAAATATTCTAAGGTGTAAAATTGGTTCTTCTACTATTTATTTAACATAGGGACTTAGACTTCAGGGGTCTCAATGGCCAGACCTGTCCTTCCATTAGATGAATGCATTCTATAGTTTCAAAACTCCACTTAACTTTCAGTTTAAAAGATTGTTTGGTCCATTCATCCCAAAGAAGAAGGCGGACTACCCTCCTGGTCAAGATGGGAGTGTGAAGAGATGAGGAAAGAGATCTCATAAGCATGAGGTGGCTACCCAAGATTAGCAACCAAATAAAAGGCCAGAAATTGAGGTCCATCTACCTCCCGCTCCTCACCATTCCTTCTCCTGAGAACCACAAGGCCTTAAACCACAGGCAATAGACAAATGCTGTTTTGAATATCTCTTAATACTCCCTTGACATCTTAAAGCCCACTGCACAAGCATGGGCATTATTCTCCCTCACCAATGGTAACCTTATAATACTGTACATCAATATCTCAATTAAATAAAATAGGAGGAAATTTTGGTTCATAGGATTGCATATTTATTGCAGGAAAAGGCAAATTGTAAGGAAAGAGTCTTTTTTCCCCCTTTGTTGAGTTTTTTTCCCTAATGTTTCTCTTGTCACAGTTTAGAGACAGTCCCAGAGGTCAGTGCACATTCTGTCATATTGTCTGTCTTTTTAGTCTTCTGGCAATGAAATGTGATCTCCGGAATGATGACTCTGAGATACTACCTCATAGAAGAGCCCCAGAACATGCCATGTTCATGTCTGACCCTACACCATTGGTTGTGCTGTTCCTGTTCCCTGTATTCATCTAGCCAATTCATTCAGGTCTTGCCTATTTCCCACTTGCCTTTCCCTCCTTCCATAGATCCTCTTTCCTTTTTCAACTTAGCCTGCCCAGCTGTTGTCTCCCCTCTCTGAACTTCTACAAGCTTAAAGTATGGATCACTGATTTGGCAATAAAGGTCATTAACAATGGCCTCCAAAGGAAACTTGACTATTTCATGATGTAATTCTTATGCCCCTTACCTGTACAGTAAGTATCTGAAATTTCCCACTGGGTCTTCTACATTTTTTTGTTTCCCCCACTACAGCTAGCTATGTGGTGCTTTATATATAACAACAATGAATAACAATAATAATATTAGGTACAATCTTCTGAGGGCTTACTGTGTACCAAGTATTTGCTAAGCAATATGCATGAATTATTGTTTTTTGCAGATGAGGAAACTAACATAGGAGTTAAATAACAAACCCAAGATCACACAGCTGACAAGTCACTACAATGGAATTCATTGAATCAAGTATTCAATTCACTTCAATAAATTATTTGAATTTGAGAAAAAAATGTACTACTGCATGTTTTCACATTTCTTTTCAACATAAAAGATGGAAGTAAATAGAAAACATATTGTGTACTCATTCTCAGTTCATCGTAACATTCCATAACTAAAATAACCCCATATCTTGGACATTCTGCTGAATTAAGGATTCACATTAATATACCTTCATGCAATGAGGTTAAATTTCTGGATAAAAATTAAGCAGATTAAACCATTAGGTATGAACCAGGTATTTCTCATTTATTCTTGCACCTGCACCAATTAAATGGATTCCCTTTTCTCTGCTTTAAACAATCTTTTTTGTTATTCATTTGTTCTTCCACTCATCCTATGCCTTAGGATTCACAGCAACATATAACATATCATATAAGACATATACAACACAATAGCCAATAAAAATGAAAAGTTGTTTTAAAAAAAAGTTAGTAGCTTAAGCCCTGAGGCTTCTCCCTGTAGAGTGTGGCCTGTGGTCATCCCACTTGACCTGGCAGTGGAGGTAGGTGTTGCAACCAGGAAGGCAGAGGGAGACCCTCTCAGCTTTCTTGGCCCTGTTTCAGGCCAGCCAGTAACTGCCTGTGGAAGACAGCCCTGGAAGCTCCTTCCTCTCAGCAGGCACCAGTCCTGCTCAGCTGCAGACCCCACCATTGCTACAGGTCAGGTGGAGGGCGCCTTTGCCCACAGCAACTCCAGCAGAGCAGCCCTGAGTTTTCTCCCTGCTAGCGCAATCAGCTGACAGCCCACACAGCCCACCTGAAATCAGATCACTATGAGCCAGACAGAAAGGTGCCCTACCCACTGCACACCAACAGCTGGGGCTCTTGCACAGGAAATTGAGCTTCTGGGCACTAGAGGGTGCCTCCTCCAATAAGCTATTATTCCATAGGAAACACTAAAAAAAATGAAGAGGCAGAGGAATTTGGTCCAAACAAAACTACAACACAAAACACCAGAAAGAGGGCTGAGTGAAACTCAAATCACCAATCCTCTTGATAAAGACTTCAAAGCAAAAGTCATAAACATGCTCACAGATCTTCAGAAAAATATTCAAGATCTCAGGGAGGACCTCAATAAAAAAAATAGACAACCTGCAAAAGAGTCACTCAGAGCTGAAGAATGTATCTGAAATGAAAAATATAATGGAGGGACTTAATAGGCTTTCACAGGTTGAAGAAGTTATAAATGATCTGGAAATTAGGGAATAAGAAAACAATGAAACCAAAAAACAGAGAAAAAAGGATCTCTAGGAATGAAAGAATAGTAAGAGAGCTGTGTGACCAATCCAAACAGAACAATATTTACATGATAAGGGTACCAGAAGAAGAAGAGACAGACAAAGGGATAGAAAATCTCTTTGAGGAATTAATTGTTGAAAACTTCCCCAAACTGGAAAGTAAATAGACACTCAGGTCATGGAAGCACAGAAATCTCCTAATAAAAGGAAACCTAGGAAGACAACACCAAGTCATATAATAATTAAAATGACAAAGATCAAGGACAAGAAGAGCGTATTGAAAGCAGCCAGGGAGAGAGAAAAAAGATCACTTGGAAAGGAAACCCCATCAGGCTATCAGCAGACTTCTCAGCAGAAACTTTACAGGGCAGAAGGAAGTGACACGATATATTTGATGCAATGAAACAGAAGGACCTCCAAGAATGCTCTACTCGGTAAGATTATCATTTAAATTTGAAGCAGAGATTAAACAATTTTCAGATAAATAAAAGTTGAAGGAATTCACCACCACTAAGCCAGCCCTACAGGGTATGTTAAAGTGATTGCTGTAGATGGAAATGCTAGTAAGTCTAAATAGCTGTCACCAGAGAAAATAAACCCACAGTAAAGGTAGTAGACCAAAAAATTACCAAACAAGTATAAAATTAAATCAGCTACTCAAAAAATCAGTCAAGAGATACACAAAAGTGCAGAATATGTAACCTAAAATATAAAGTGTGCAGGAGGAAGGAGAAAAAGTACTTCTAGATTGTGTTTGAAATAGAATAATCAGAAATTTAAAATAGACTGTTAGATAGTAAGGAAACTATCCTTGAACCTTTGGTAACCACAAATCTAAAGCCTACAATGGCAATAAGTACATTTCTATCAATAATCACCTTAAATGTAAATGGACTGAATGCACCAATCAAAACACAAAGAGTGGCAGAATGGATTAAAAAGAGGACCCATATATATGCTGCCTACAAGAGACTCATCTCAGACCCAAGGGTTACACAGACTAAAAGTGAAGGAATGGAAAAAGATAGTTCATGCAAGTAATAGGGAGAGAAAAGCAGGAGTAGCAGTACTTATATCAGACAAAATAGATTTCAAAACAAAGAACATAACAAGAGACAAAGAAGGACATTATATAATGATAAATGGGTCAGTCCAAAAGGAGGATATAACCATTATAAATATCTATGAACCCAACACAGTAGCACCTACATATGTGAAACAAGTCCTAAAAGAATTAAAGGGAGAAGAAGATTGCAACACATTCATTTTAGGAGACTAACAAACCATTCACATCAATAGGCAGATTAACCAGACAGAAAAAAAGTAAGGAGACAGAGGCACTGAACAATACATTAGATCAGATGGGCTTAACAGATATCTACAGAATATTCCACCCAAAAGCAGCAGGATACATGTTCTTCTCAAGTGTACATGGAACATTTTCCTGAACAGATCACATACTAGGCCACAAAAAGAGCCTCAATAAATTCAAAAAGATTGAAATTGTATCAAGCAGCCTCTCAGACCACACTGGTATGAAACTAGAAATAAACTATACAAAGAAAATAAAAAGACTACAAACATATGGAGGCTAAACAACACGCTCCTAAATAATCAATGGATCAATAACCAAATTAAAACAGAGATCAGGCAATATATGGGGACAAAAGAAAACAACAACTCAACAGCCCAAAACCTGTGGGAGGCAGTGAAGGCAGTTCTAAGAGGAAAATATATTGCAATACAGGCTTATCTCAAGAAAGAAGAACAATCCCAAATGAACAGTCTAAACTCACAATTAAAGAAACTAGAAAAAGAACAAATGAAGCCCAAAGTCAGTAGAAAGAGGGACACAATAAAGATCAGAGCAGAAATAAATAAAAGTTAGAAGAAAAAAACAATAGAAAGAATCAATGAAAACAGCAGCTGATTCTTCAAGAAAATTAAAAAAAATAACCCCCCAGCCAGACTTATGAAGAAAAAAAGCGAGTGTACACACATAAACAGACTCAGAAATGAAAAAGGAATAATCACAATGGATAACACAGAAATACAAAGAATTACTAGAGAATACTGTGAATATTTATATGCTGATAAATTTAACAACCTAGAAGAAATGGACAACTTCCTAGAAAAATAAAAACTTTCAAGACCCAGGTTTAGAAACAGAAAATCTGAACTGACCAATCACCACAAATGAAACCAAATTGGTAATCAAAAAACTCCCCCCAAACAAAATGCCAGGTACAGGTTGCTTCACAGCCGAATTCTACCAAACATTTAAAGAAGACCTAGTACCCATCCTTCTTAAAGTATCCCAAAAAGTAGAAGAGGAGGGAATACTTCCAAATTCATTCTGAGGCCAGCATCACTCTAATGCCAAAACAAAAGACACTACACACACAAAAATAAAATTACAGACCAATATCACTGATAAACACAGATGCAAAAATCATCAACAAAATATTAGCAAACCAAATTCAAAAATACATCAAAAAGATCATCCATCATGATCAAGTGGGATTTATTCCAGGGATGCAAGGATGGTACAATATTCATAAATCAATCACTATCATACATCACATCAACAAAAAGGACAAAAATCACATGATTATCTCAATAGATGCTGAAAAAACATTTGACAAAATTCAACATCCATTCATGACAAAAACTCTCAACAAAATTGGTATAGAGGGCAAGTACCTCAACATAATAAAAGCCACATATGAAAAACCCACAGCCAACATCATACTTAATAGCAAAATGCTGAAAGCTTTTCCTCTAAGATCGGGAACAAGATGAGGATGCCTGCTCTCCCCACTTTTATTCAACATAGTACTGGAGGTCCTAGCCATGGCAATCAGACAACACAAAGAAATAAAAGGCATCCAAATTGGTAAGGAAGAAATTAAATTGTCTCTATTTGCAGATGGCATGATATCATACATAGAAAACTCTAAAGACTCCACCAAAAACTATTAGAACTAATAACTGAATTCAGCAAAGTTGCAAGATACAAAATTAATACACAGAAATCTGTTGCATTCCTATATACTAAAAATAAATTATCAGAAAGAGAAATCAGGAAAACAACTCCATTTACAATGGCAACGAAAAGAATAAAACACCTAGGAATAAACCTAACCAAGGAGGTGAAAGACCTATACTCTGAAAACTATAAGATACTCATGAGAGAAATTAAAGAAGGCACCAATAAATGGAATTCTATCCCATGCTCATGGATAGGAAGAATTAATATTGTCAAAATGGGCATCCTGCCCAAAGCAATTTACAGATTCATTGCAATCCCTATCAAAATACCAACAGCATTTTTTTCAATGAACTAGAACAAATAGTTCTAAAATTCATATAGAAGCACAAAAGACCCCGAATAGCCAAAGCAATCCTGAGAAAGAAGAACAAAGTTGGGGGGATTATGCTCCCTCACTTCAAGCTCTACTGAAAAGCCACAGTAATCAAAACAATTTGGTACCGGCACAAGAACAGACCCACAGATCAATGGAACAGAACAGACAGACCATATATAAACCCACACATATGTGGTCAGTTAATATACGATAAAGGAGCTGTGACTATACAATGGGGAAAACACGGCCTCTTTAACAACTGGTGTTGGGAAAGCTGGACAGCTACATGTAAGAGAATGAAACTGGATTACTGTCTAACTCCATACACAAAAGTAAACTCGAAATGGATCAAAGACCTGAATGTAAGTCATGAAACCATTAAACTCATAGAAGAAAACATAGGCAAAAATCTCTTGAATATAAACATGAGCATCTTTTTCCTGAATATATCTTGGGCAAGGGAAAAAAATAAAAAATGATCAAGTGGGACTTCCGGGAATATGGAGTCGTGAACGGACCAGCAGAAAAATTCCTCCCAACATTATATTTATTCACGAAAATACAGCAAATACAACTATCCCTAAAAGAGAGACCAGAATACACAGGAAAGTGCACAGCGTACAGCTACACCTAGCTCCGGCGGCCAGACACTCCGGACAGAGGACTCGGCACCCAGCAAGGCAGAACGGAAATACGATCCAGCGAGACCAGAGCGCCCCTGCACCCCAGCACTCCGGCGGGAGTCCCGGCAAAGCAGGTAAGGTACGGAGCCGCAAGCGGACTGAGCGCTCCTCTCCCCCAGCGCTCCGGCGGGAGGAGAGGATTCAGAGCCGGGAGGGAGTGGAAGTCTGCGCCAGGAGCACTGACACATGGCCTGCGGTGTAGCAGAGATAGGAGAGACAGAGGGCACAGGGTCCCAGCCCGGAACGTGCAAGTTGCCCGCGGCAGGCTCCGGGAAGGAAAAAGAAAGGAGAAAAAAGGGAAGAAAAGCGCGCGCTCTACCTCAGCGGTCTTAAAGAGACAGGAGCTCAGTAGAGGGGCCGGATAGCCCCGCAAACTGAGCCCAGCACGCTGGGAGTCCTGGGGAGCTTTGGACCCCGTGGCTGGCGACTGGGAAAGAGTGCCCGCCATTGAGACCCCCACGGAGATCAACAGCTTACCATTCGTTCCCAACCCAGCCAGAACTATACAGGGGCGCTGGAATAGTGGAGCAACAGCACCACCTACAGCACTCACGCGTGGAACCCACTCCCGGTGGCTTTTTGTTTTGTTTTGTTTTGTTTTTTCTCCCCTTTATTTTCCTTTTTTTCTTTCCCTCTCTTTCAACAGCCTCCCATTCATTCTCACCCGGCCACAGCTTTAAAGGGCCGTGTGGAGCGACGTGGCCGCGGCTCTGGAATAGTGGAGCAATAGCGCCACCTACAGCATTCACACAGAAACCACCACCGGTGGGCGTTTTGGTGTTTTTTTTTCTTTTTTTTTTCTTTTTTTCTTTTTTTTTTTTTGTTGTTGTTGTTGTTGCTGTTTTCTTTTAGGTGTTGCTGCCTTTTCTTTTTCTTTCTTTTCTTTTCCTTTCTCTCTCTCTCCTTTTACTTTTTTATTATTAGTAGAAATCTCTTTTTTTTCTTGTCTCTCCTTTCTTATCTCTCCTTGCTACCAACAACCAATTCTATAGTCATGAGAAGACAGAAGAATATGATACAGACAAAGCTTCAGACAAACACCACCCCAGAGAAAGAATCTGAAGAAATGGACATTCACAGTCTTCCAGAAAAAGAATTCAGAATAAAAGTCATAGCCATGCTGACGGATCTACAGAAAAATGTGCAAGAGCTGAGGGAGGAAGTGAGGGAAGTGAGGAAAGACAATGCAGAAATGAAACAAGCCATCGAAGGGCTCAACAGCAGATTGAATCAGGTTCAAGACACGATCAAGGAATTACAAGACAGGGACCAGGAATACAAAGAAGCTGAGGCAGAGAGAGATAAAAGGATCTCTAAGAATGAAAGAATATTAAGAGAACTATGTGACCAATCCAAACGGAACAATATTCGCATAATAGGAGTACCAGAGGAAGAAGAGAGAGAAAAAGGGATAGAAAGTGT
>JAQQAC010016209.1:100050139-100095913 GCA_029783875.1 Phataginus tricuspis | reverse complement strand
CAGCAACGAAATTGAATTGGTAATCAAAAAACTACCCAAGAACAAAAGCCCGGACCTGATGGATTCACCTCTGAATTCTACCAGACATATAGAGAAGAAATAACACCCATTCTCCTTAAAGTTTTCCAAAAAATAGAAGAGGAGGGAATACTTCCAAACTCTTTCTATGAAGCCAGCATCACTCTAATACCAAAACCGGGCAAAGACCTCACTAAAAAAGAAAATTACAGACCAATATCCCTGATGAACGTAGATGCAAAAATACTCAACAAAATATTAGCAAACCGAATTCAAAAATACATCAAGAGGATCATACACCATGATCAAGTGGGATTCATCCCAGGGATGCAAGGATGGTACAACATTCGAAAATCCATCAACATCATCCATCACAGCAATAAAAAGAAGAACAAAAACCACATGATCATCTCCATAGATGCTGAAAAAGCATTTGACAAAATTCAGCATCCATTTTTGATTAAAACTCTCAACAGAATGTGTATAGATGGCAAATACCTCAACATCATAAAGGCTATATATGACAAACCCACAGCTAACATCATACTTAATAGCTGAAGCTGAAAGCTTTTCATCTAAGATTGGGAACAAGACAGGGGTGCCCACTCTCTCCACTGTTATTCAACATAGTACTGGAGGTCCTAGCCACGGCAATCAGACAAAACAAAGACATACAAGGCATCCAGATTGGTAAAGAAGAAGTCAAGTTGTCACTATTTGCAGATGATATGATACTGTACATAAAAAACCCTAAAGACTCCACTCCAAAACTACTAGAACTAATATCTGTATTCAGTAAAGTTGCAGGATATAAAATTAACACACAGAAATCTGTTGCTTTCCTATACACTAATGATGAGCTAACAGAAAGAGAAATCAGAAAAACAATTTCATTCACAATTGCACCTAAAAGAATAAAATACCTAGGAATAAACCTAATGAAGGAAGTGAAAGACCTGTACTCTGAAAACTACAAGACACTCCTAGGAGAAATTAAGGAAGACACTAACAAATGGAAATGCATCCCATGCTCTTGGCTAGGAAGAATAAATATTGTCAAAATGGCTATACTACCTAAAGGAATGTACAGATTCAATGCAATCCCTATCAAACTACCAACATCTTTCTTCAATGAACTGAAACAAACAATTCTAAAATTCATATGGAACCAGAAAAGATCCCGAATAGCCAAAGCAATCCTGAGAAGGAGGAATAAAACAGGGGGAATTACGCTCCCTGACTTCAAGTTCTACTACAAAGCCACAGTAATCAAGACAATTTGGTACTGGCACAAAAACAGACCCACAGACAGTGGAACAGAATAGAAAATCCAAACATTAACCCAAACACCTACAGTCAATTAATATTTGATAAAGGAGCCTTGGATATACAATGGGGAGATGACAGCCTCTTCAGCAGCTGGTGTTGGAAAAACTGGACAGCTACATGTAAGAGAATGAAACCGGACTACTGTCTAACCCCATACACAAAGGTAAACTCAAGGTGGATCAAAGACCTGAATGTAAGTCATGAAACCATAAAACTTTTAGAAAAAAACATAGGCAAAAATCTCTTGGACATAAACATGAGCGACTTCTTCATGAACATATACCCCCGGGAAAGGGAAACAAAAGCAAAAATGAACAAATGGGACTATATCAAGTTGAAAAGCTTCTGTACAGCAAAGGACACCATTAGTAGAACAAAAAGACATCCTACAATATAGGAAAATATATTCATAAATGATGTACCTGATAAGGTGTTGACATCCAAAATATACAAAGAACTCATGCACCTTAACAAACAAAAAGCAAATAATCCAATTAAGAAATGGGCAGAGGACATGAATAGACACTTCTCTAAAGAAGAAATTCAGATGGCCAATAGGCACATGAAAAGATGCTCCACATCGCTAATCATCAGAGAAATGCAGATTAAAACCACAATGAGATATCACCTCACACCAGTGAGGATGGCCAACATCCAAAACACAAACAACAACAAATGTTGGCGAGCATGTGGAGAAAAGGGAACCCTCCTACACTGCTGGTGGGAATTCAAATTAGTTCAACCATTGTGGAAAGCAGTATGGAGGTTCCTCATAAAACTCAAAATAGAAATACCATTTGACCCAGGAATCCCACTCCTAGGAATTTACCCTAAGAACGCAGCAGCCCAGTTTCAAAAAGACAGATGCACCCCTATGTTTACTGAAGCACTATTTACAATAGCCAAGAAATGGAAGCAACCTAAGTGTCCATCAGTAGATGAATGGATTAAGAAGATGTGGTACATATACACAATGGAATATTATTCAGCCATAAGAAGAAAACAAATCCTACCATTTGCAACAACATGGATGGAGCTAGAGGGTATTATGCTCAGTGAAATAAGCCAAGCCAAAAAAGACAAGTATCAAATGATTTCACTCATATGTGGAGTATAAGAACAAAGAAAAACTGAAGGAACACAACAGCAGCAGACTCACAGAACCCAAGAACGGACTAATAGTTACCAAAGGGAAAGGGACTGGGGAAGAAGGGCAGGAAGGGAGGGATAAGAGGGTAAAAGGGGCATTACGATTAGCAGATATAAGGTGGGGGGGGCACGGAGAGGACTGTACAACTCAGAGAAGACAAGTAGTGTTTCTCATCTCACTACGCTGATGGACAGTGAGTGTAATAGGGTTGGTGGGGGGGACCTGAGGAAGGGAGTAGTTTAATCACCATAATATTGCTCATGTAATTGTAGGTTAATGATACCAAAATAAATTGTTAAAAAAAAAAAAAGCAAAACAGAAGAACAAAATAGCAGTAGACCCATAGACACCAAGAAGGGACTAGAGGTTACCAAAGGGGAGGGTTTGGGAGAAGGGGATTAAGGGGCACTATAATTTGCAATCACAATATAGGTAGGTCATGGGGATGGTAGTTCAGCACAGCAAACACAATTAATGACTCTATAACATGCTACGACACTGATAGACAGTGACTGCAATAGAGGGGGGTGAGAACTTGATAATATGGGTGAATGTTGAACCACAGTGTTGTGTATTTGAAACCACCATAAGACTGTTCATCAGTGATAATTTAATAAAAAAGAAAGACTTTCTCAAACAAAACGAATTTGTTAGGAGTATACTTGCCTTGCAAGAAACGTCAAAAGTGCTTCAGAGAAAGGAAAATGACATAGTTTGGAAATTAAGATCTACATAAAGAAAGGAAGAGAAACCAAGAAATAACAAATGAAGGTAAAATAAAATATTTTATTTTTCATATTCTTAATTGATCTAACAGATAACAGTTTGTTCAAAATAATGATAGCAAAACTATATTCAGTAATTATAGCATATGGATAAGTGAAATGAATGACAGCAGTGTTACAAAGGAGAGGAGAGAGGAATTGGGAACACTATTTATAAGGTACTTGTACTACCAATGAAATGATATAGTGTTATTTGGAAGTGGACTTAGATTCATTGTAAATGTATATTGCAAACTCTAGGGTAACCATTAAAGAAATTTTTTTTAAGTATAACTGGTATGTTAAGAGAGGAGAGAAAGTTGAGTCATAATAAAAATTAAAACCAGGGAAGGCAAAAAAAGAGTGAAGACAAAAACAGAAACCAAGAATAATAATGATGAATAGAAAAACAGTTATAAAAATGGTAGCTACTAGTTCAAATATATCAATAATAATTTTAAATATGAATAGTTTAATTATGCCAATTAAAAGGCAGAGACTGTCAAAGTGGGCAAAAAAAAGACGTAATTCTATATTGCCTACAAGAAACCCACTTTAAATATAAACACATATAGATTAAAATTAAGAGACGGAGGGAGATATATCATGCTAACACTAAACAAAAGAAAGCTGGAATAGCTATATTAATTTCAGACAAACCACACTCAGAGCAAGGAAAATTATCAGAGATAAAGAGGGGCATTACATAACAATGAAGGACGTCATTTACAATCCTTAATGTGTACCTGCTTAAGAACACAGTGTCAAAATACATGAGGCAAGAACTGACAACTGCAAGGAGAAATAGACAAATCCACTATTGTACTTGGAGACCTCAAAACCCCTCTATTAGTAACTGACAAAAATAGCAGGTAGAAAACCAGTAAGATATAGCTGAATTAACAGCACCATCAATAAATGGGATCTAACTGACATTATTATAGACTGCTTCATCCAAGAACAGCAGAATGTACAGTTTTCTCAAGCTCACACAGAATATTCACTAAGATAGATGACATTTTGGGCTGTAACACACATTTCTAAATAACATGGATCAAAGAAGAAACGTCAAGGAAATTTGAAAAAATAGTTTGAACTAAATGGAAATGAAAATACAATTTGTCAAAATTTGTGTGATGCAATGCAATCAGTGCACAGAAGGACATTCATCACATTGGATGCTTGTATTACCAAAGAAGAAAGATCAGAAATTAATAATCTAAAATTTCACCTTAGGAAGATAGAGAAAGAAGAGCAAATTAAATCCAAATAAACAGAAGAAAAGATAAAAGTCAGAGCAAAAATCAATGAAATTGCAAACAGAAAGACAACAGAGAAAAATCAATGAAACTAAAAGTTGGTTCTTTGAAAATATAAATAAAAGTGATAAATCTCTATTCAAGCTAACTGAGATAAAAACAGAGAAGACACAAATTGCTAATATTAGAAATGAAAGAGGGGCCATCAACACTGGTGCCATTGAACATTAAAAGGATATTTAAAAGGATCCCATGGACATTAAAAGGATGATAAAAGAATATTATGAACAACTCTATGACCACAAATTTGATGATGTAGAAGCAATTCCTTAAAAGACACAATCCACCAATATTCATACAAAGAGAAATAGACTATTTGAATACCCTGTATTTATTTTTTAAATTGAATCAATAATTAATAAGTTCCCAAAACAGAAATTACCAGGCACAGAATAGTTCACTGGGGAATTCTACCATTTAAGGAAAAAATAACAATTCTCTACAATCAGTTTTGGAAAACAGAAGCAGCAGGAACAGTTCCTAACTCATTCTATGAGGTCAGCATTATGCTAATCTTAAAACTAGACATTGCAAGAGAGGAAAACCAAAGACCAAAACCTCTCATGAACATGGATGCAAAAATCCTCAACAAAATATAGCAGATCAAATCCAACAATGTATGAAAAGAATTATATACCACAGCAAACTAGGATTTACCCCAGGTGTGCAAAGCTGGTTCACATTCAAAAGTCAATTAATGTAATCCATCACATCAACTGGCTAAAGAAGAAAAATCACATGACCTTATCAACAGATGCAGAAAAAACATTTGACAAAATTCAGCACCAATTCATGTTAAAAATGCAGCAAACTAGGAATACAGGGGAAGTTCTTCAACATGATAAAAGACATCTATAAAAAACACAGCTTTCATCACACTTAAGGGTGAGAAACTAGATGCTTTCACCCTAAGACCAGAAACAAAGCAAGGACGGCCCCTCTAACCACTCCTATTTACTATCACCCTAGTTAATGCAATAAAACAAAGTAAAATTAGAACTACACATATGGGGAAGGAAGAAATAAAACTGGGGATTGTACTTCTGGGCCCAAATAGATGCCTTCTACATAAGGCCACTCCTTCAAGACCGGGATCACTGATCTACCTAATACAAAGAAACAAATACAGTCAGAAAAGATAAATAAGGACAGAGGAATATGTTCCAAATGAAAGAACAAAACAAAACCTCAGAAATATAATTAAATGAAATGGAGGTAAGTGATCTACCTGATTAAAAAATTCAAAGTAATGGTCGTAAAGATGCTCATCAAACTCAGAAGAAGGATGGATGAATACAGTGAGAACTTCAACAAAGAGAGAGAACCAATCAGAGCTGGAGAATATAACTGAAATGAAAAATACACTAGAGGTAATCAACAGCACATTTGAGGTTAGCAGAAGAACAGATCAGCAATCTGGAGACAAGATAATAGAAATAATCCAAGCTGAACAGCAAAATTAAATATGAGGATAGTGTAAGAAACTGCTGGGACAATATTAAGCATGCTAACATTCGCATTATAGGGGTTCCAGAAGGAAAAGAGGGAGAGAAAGGAACAGAAAACTTATTTGAAGAAATAAAAGCTTAAAATTCCCTAACCTGGGGAAGGACACAGACATCCAGGTTCAGGAAGCACAGATAGACCCAAACAAGATGAACCCAAAGAGATTCACACCAAGACATATAATAAAATGTTGGAAATTAAAGAGAATCTTAAAAGCTGCAAGAGAAAAGCAACTAGTTATGTACAAGGCAACACCCTTTAGGCTATCAGCTGATTTTTCAGCAGAAACTTTACAAGCCCAAAGGGAGTGGCATGATATATTCAAAGTGCTGAAAGGAAAAAACCCACAACCAAGAACACTGTACCCAGTAAGGCTATCATTCAGAATTGGAGAAAGAAAGAGTTTTACAGACAAACAAAAGTTACAGGAGTTCATCAGCACTAAACGGCCTTACAAGAAATGTTAAAGGGACCTTTTAAGCAGAAAAGAAAAGTCCATAACAAGAAGTAAAAATTTTGAAAGAAAAAAATCTCACAGGTAAAAGCTAACATACAGGTAAGGTAGTGGATTGACCACTTATACAACCAGTATGAAGGTTAAAAGACAAAAGTAGTTAAGTTAATAATATCTACAGTAATTACTTAAGAGATACACAAAATAATAAGATGTAAAATATGACACCAAATACATAAAACATGGGTGGGGTGGGGCAAGTAAATACGTAGTGCATTTAGAATGTGTTGGAACTTATGTGACCATCACCTTATAAGACAGCTCTATACATATGATGTTATATATGAACCTCATGGTAACAACAAACCAAATACCTATAATAGATAAACAAAAATAAAGAGGAAGGAACACAAACATAACACTAAAGAAGGCCATCAAATCACAAGGGAAGAGAGCAAGAGAAGAAAAGAAGAAACAAGAACTACAAAAACAACCAGAAAACAATTAATCAAATGGCAATTAGTACATACCTATAAGTAATTACTCCCAACGTAAATGGACTAAATGCTCCCAGCAAAAGACACTGGGTGACTGAATGGATAAAAAACAAGACCCATCTATATGCTGTTTACAAGAGACTCACTTCAGACCTAAAGACACAAACAGACTAAAAGTGAAGGTGCTGAAGTGACAGAACTTTCAGGCTGTGTGTGTGAAGCTAGGGTACCAATACTTACATCAGACAAAATAGACTTTAAAGCAAAGACTGTAACAAGAGACAAAGAAGGGCATTACATAACCATAAGGGGGCCAATCCAAGAAGAGGTTATAACAACCGTAAATATCTAGGCACCCAACATAGGGGCAGATAAATATATAAAGTAAATATTAACAGATATAAAGGGAGAATTCGACAGTAATACAGTAATAGTAGGGGACTTTAACACCCCATTTATATCATTAGATAGATCATCCAGACAGAAAATAAAAAGAAATGGTGGCCTTGAATCACACATTAGAACAGATAGATCTAATAAATATATACAGAACATTCCAACCAAACCAGCAGACTACACATTCTTTTCAAGTGCACATGGAATATTCTAACCTGAAAAGATATTATGCACCCCTATGTTCATTATAGCATTATTCACAATAGCCAAGACATAGAAGCAATCTGTGTCCACTGATAGATGAATGGATAAAGATGTGCACGCACACACACACACACACACACACACACAGGATTACTCAACTATAAAAAGGAATGAAATTTTGCCACTTACAACAGTATGGATGTACCTACAGAGTACTATGTGAAATAATTCAGACAGAGAAAGAGAAATATCATATGATTTCACTTGTATTTGAAATATAAAAAAGAAAACAAATGAACAAACAAAACAGAAACAGACTCATAAATACAGAAAACAAATAGGTAGTTGCCAGAGGGAGGAGGGTGGAGAGATGGGTGAAATAGGTGAGGAAGATTAAGAGGTACAAACTTCCAGTTATAAAATAAATAAGACATGGGGATGTAATGTACAGCACAGGGAATAGAGTCATTAATATTGTAATACATTTGTATGGTGACAGATGATAAGTAGATAGTGTCCATTCCATAATGTATATAAATGTTAAATCACTATGCTGTACATATCATTTCCAATGAAACTAATATTGTATGTCAACTCTACTTCAATTAAAAAAAATATTTAATTATGTTGATAAAAAAATGTGTGCCCTACTAAAGACATTGTTGAGAATTAAAAGACAAGCCACAGACTGCAAGAAAATGTTTGCAAAATACATATCTGATAAAAGACTTGTATCCAAAATATACAAATATATCTTAAAAGTCAGTAAGAAAACAAACAACTCAATTAAAATGTGGGCAAAGAAATGAACAGAGACCTCACCAAAGAGGATATGAAATTGGCAAATAAGCATATGAAAAGATGGTCCACATCATACGTAATTTAGAAATTGAAGATTAAAAAAAGACACCACTACACACCTGTTAGAATGGCTAACATCCAAAACACTGACAACAACAAAAACTGGCAAGAATGTGGAGCAACAGGAACTCTCATTCTTGGCTGTTGGGAATGCAAAATGGTTTTGCTTTAGAAGACAATTGGCAGTTTCTTACAAAACCAAACATATTCTTACCATACGATCCAACAATCCCATCTTTAGGTATTTAACCAAATTGACAATTTATTTATACCAAAAACTTGCACATGGTTGTTTATAGTAGCTTTATTTATAATCATGAAAACCTGGAATCAACCAAGATGTCCTTCAATAGGTGAATAAACTGATATAGTCATACAATGGAATATTATTCAGTGAAAAAAGAAATGAGGTTTCAAGCCACAAAAAGACATGGAGGAATCTTAAATGCATATTGCTAAGTGGAAGAAGCCAGACTGCTTCCAACTATATGACATTCTGGAAAAGGTATGACTGTAGGGACAGTAGAAAGATCAATGGTTGCCAGGAGTTTGGTGTTCGGGGGGAGGGGATGGGGGAAGAGAGTAGGAAAGGAAGGATGTATAGGTGGATCATGGGAGTTTTAGGGCAGTGAAATGATTCTGTGTGATATTGTAATGGTAGATACATGACATTATGCATTTGACAAAATCCATAGAAAGCATAACACAAAGAGTGAACCATAATGTAAACTATAGACTTTAGTTAATTTTAATGTATTAGTATCAGTTCACAAATTGTAGCAAATATATCACCAATGCAAAATGTTAATAGGGGAAATTGTGGGGATGGGAGTGGGAGGGAACAAAGGGACTATATGGGAACACTCTGTACTTTCTGCCCAATTTTTCTGTAAAAATCAATCTGCTATAAAAAATAGAGTCTATTAACTTTTTAAAAAGGCAATACAAAAAAAAGCAATACAAGATCAAAGCATGAATATTGCTAGCATCTCCACTCATTCGAATCCAGTGTTTTCAAGATGTGCCTATTTTGAGTTTTTAGTTTATTGTCGTGGTTTATTGGATAACACATAAGAGTAGTTCGTGTAGTGTTGGCTCAATTTTGCAAAACTTCATTCTGTGGAACTCCTGTTCTTTCATTTTTAAAGCCAAAGAAGGAGAATGGGGAGATGGAGGGGGAGGAGGAGGAAGAGAAGAGGAAGATGGCAGTCTGAGGAAATCAAGTACTCTTAGTTCCATACATAACCTTAACCCTTAAAGGACTGGCAAATGTGCAGCACATTTATCTTTTAATATCATCACACCAGCAGTTTTTTGTCCTAAACACCACAAATGAAGAACAGTAAACTGGAGTTAAGCAATGCAGGAGCATAGGCTGTATCTTCTTTATCTCTATATTGATCCTTTCCCATTTCTCTCGCACACATAGATGTGAATTAATAGCTGTTCAATTTTATTTGGAATCTGACGCCACTTGGCTGTGCTTTGTGATCTGGGTTATTTGCCAAGTTTTGGACCCTCATCATTCTCCACCCCTCTCACGTATTGAGAATGAGCTTCCTCTCAATCAGCATCAGGCTCTACAGCTGGCCAACATTCTATCCCCCTAGGGGCCTGGTGGGCAGAAAGCACTCAAAGTCATGAGCTGGGCAGAGCATTAACTCTTTCCTGTTCTTTTCACATGCATACACACAGGATCTTTAGCTCAAATATGGAATGGTACTGGAAAGGTCAGATCTTTCCTTTTCTTTTCATCCTGTGTTATTTTTGGTCATCGGAATACTTGCACAAACTCCAGCCACATTTCCACCTGTTGGCAGACATAGCTTTTCCCAGTGAGGTTAAATTAGAAATAATTGTCCATTTATGGCACTGTCTTTCTAATATGACATTCATATTGGCTGACCCAAGAGTTTGAGATTTTCCGTATATTTAGAGGCCTAATATGGTCAAACCCCTTCCTATAAATGGAGCATCAATTCATCATCAGAGAAGAAATCCTGGTGAGCCAGATGTTCAAGGCACTGACAAAGCCAGCATCCCAATGAGTTATTAGAGATCACATACCTGTATCATCCACGACCTATCTGGGAAGAAAATTATTTTTTAAAGGTATGAAGTTCAGGTTTTGAGCCCATAAATCCTTTCAAAACAGATAAGTGATTTAAAAACTTTGGCAATTTCCTAAACAATCATTGGTATAATTGGAAAGCACCTACAAATTCACATAGACACAGATTACAAAAGAGTCCCCCTAACTCCCACTACCTCAACCCCCATTTGCACAACCCAGACACTCACCTTGGTGCTCTGAATGGCAGCCACACACCTGCCCAGGCAACTCAATTGCAAAGAGTAGTAGTTAATGGAAACTGAACGCCCCGATAGCCCATACCACACAAACAATTTAGCTCCTGTAAAGTATGGATTAATGCAAGTGCAAATAATTTCTTATCTTGGCTGGACTGGGCTTCCACAGGAACCAACCTCTGTCCAACCCCACTGACTGCCTGTGCCTGCCTGTGTGTTCTAGCTTCCCCCTCACTTCTTCAAGAAACACAAGCTGCTCCAAGGAAATGGAGAAAGAAGACTATCTTGCCAATCAGAAGTGCAGGGGTAGTGTTTTCCCTTTGGAACTAAAGTGCGTGAACCTTAGTGCACTTTATCCATTGGGCAGGTAGAGTGAATACTGTTGCAGTGTTGGCTTTTATAGGCAATTGATGTGCAAGTGAACAGTGTGGTGTCACAAAAGTTAGGTGTACACTTTCCATCGAAGACTCTCTTAGGAATTTCCCCTAGTCACATAACTTTGCTCATTCAATTCAGTTCTTGGTCCTCACCCCATATCCAATTGTTTTTACATGAAGATATCAAATAGTATCATCCACGTTCTCCATTTAACATTTTTTCATACATATTTCCCTTAAAATTCCATAAAAGGAGATTTCCAATAGTCAATGTTATTAGTTTTCATGGTCTGGTAAGTCACCTCTTAGGAGGAAAGGCCCAGAGGCCATCTAGCTACTAGTAGACTGGATTTGGAATTTCCCAGCAAACTCACTGTGCCTTCAAAAATTAAAGTCAATAGTGTTCAAATGCTCTTTCATTTGAAAGCAATATGAAATGAATAGAAATAATGACTATTAACTATGTGCTGCTGAGCTAGCATATGATGGGGCTAATTAAAGGGGCTGGACAAGAAGGGGGTTACAAATTCCCTTTGCTGGAGCATTCTGGTGGAGATGAATGTCTGGGAGGATAAATATGCAGTTTTTCTCTGGGCTGTGAACTTAACTCGAGTGTATCAGTCTCAATTCATTAACCCAAAATGTGTACCCTATAAGTAACTGGGCAATATGGGGCCTAGACATCATAGCTTACTGCCAATTTCCATAAAACCTCCTTAGTTTGCTTTGGGTTCTAAAAAAAAAAATTGTGTATATAGGCATACCTCAGAGATAATTGTGAGTTCAGTTCCAGACCATGCAGTAAAGTATCTCAATAGAGTGAATCAAATGAATTGGTTTACCAGTGCATATAAAAGTTGTTTACACTATATTGTACTCTGTTAAGCCTGCAATGGCATTTATGTATAAAAATACACTGTACAGACTTAATTAAAAATTACTTTATTGCTAAAAAATGCCAACCATCATCTGAGCTTTCAGGGAGTTATAATCACTGATCACAGATCATCATAACAAATAACGATCATCATAAGTAATAACGAAAAAGTTTGAAACATTACAAGGATTACTAAAACCTGACAGAGACACGATGTGAGCAAATGCTGTTGAAGAAATGGCGCAAATAAAATTGCTGGGGGCAGTGTTGCTACAAACCTTCAATTTGTAAAAACGCATTATCTTCGAAGTAAAATAAAACGAGGTATGCCTATATATACACTCCTACATACATACACATACGCACAGATATATATATATAATTACACTGGCTTTGTTGTTGATACGGATGCTCAGTGAAATGTGTCCTGGGATCAATAGTCCCTCCTTCAGGTAGCTCAATTAGAGGCTGAAGAAAGAACAAGGTCTCCTGTGCCGTTTAGACGTGAGCAGCCTCACTAACCGGAGCGATCGATGGATCCGCTGCTCCACCGGCTTCCTTATGCCGATACACACGTCCTGTCCCTCTGGGGGACCTCCTAGGTCCGGGGAAGGATTTTGCGGATGTACCCGGAACTGTTTGCAAGTTTCCGGCAGCCCGGCCCCTGAGAGCTTCTTCGGTTCCGTGAGCGCCTGTTTCTCGGGCAGTTTCGGAGAACGAGCGGCAGTGATGGCTCCGGTGTCTGGTTCGCGCAGCCCGGAGAGGGAGGCCTCGGGCTTCGGGGGAAAACATCGCAGTTCGTCGAGGAGCCCCAAGCCCAGTAAAGCCGCCCGCTCCCCGCGGGGCCGCCGCTCGCGCTCGCGTTCTTGCTCTCAGTCGGGAGACCGGAATGGCCTCAGCCAAGGCTCCCGAAACCAGTCCTATCGCTCCCGCTCGCGGTCACGCTCTCGAGAGCGGCCCTCTGCGCCACGGGGCACCCCCTTCGCTTCTGCCTCCTCGTCCGCCTATTACGGCGGCTACTCGCGCCCCTACGGGGGCGACAAGCCGTGGCCTAGCCTTCTGGACAAGGAAAGGGAGGAGAGCCTGCGGCAGAAGTGAGTGACACGGGCGCACCTTCGCTGTGGGGAGCCCACCTGCCTTCGGAGTCCGATTTATCTTTCATCCTTCTAACTATCGGCATTTCGCACTCTCTGCCTGCCTTGTGCCCATTTTCTTCCCTTCAGTCCACCCACGACAACGCCTTATTCTTCCCTTAGACTTTCACCCACCCTAGGGCCCCATCATTCAGTGCCCTGGTCGCTCCTTACCCTCTTCTCCCTCCTTACTTGTAGCCGACATGGCCAAGAGCCAAACCTACTGGAATTGAATCATTTACTTGGTTGTGCCATAATTCGCGAGCATGTTTTTATGCCCCACGAGTTCATGGAAAGAAGGAGCACTATTTAATTGATCATAAAATTAACAGTGCCTAGCAACTTGTTGAATGGTCAGACAGGTTTGAGATATCAGGATATGTAAATGGCAATTTTTTTTAGCGAGTTGGGAAAGACTGAGATAAGGGATTTAAATTGGAGGGGAGAAAAGCCTCTGAGACAAGATGATTGAATGTAGAAAAACTGATCTGTTAAACTGTAGGTTAGCCTAAATTGAGAAAGGTCTTGTTGAGATCAGCCTTCATTGAGAAAGACCTTGTCAGTCTTGACTATGAAAAATGAGGTCAGGGTGAGATCAGGTCTCCTCTAAGGAGAGAGGGTACTGGAGTGGAAAAACGGATAGATTAAGAAGCAGAAAGGAAAAGGGTTATAATTATTGCTGTGTAAGTCTTAATATCTAAAGCTTATTTGAGTGTTAAATTATGTATCAGGCACTGTAGTAAGTGCTTTTACATGTACTATGTGTTTAAAAAAAAACAAGAAATCTAAAAGTATTACAGACATTGAGGGTCAGGTTAATGTTCCAGTAGCTGGGAGATGTCTTCATGAATCTTTCCCCTCCAGAAGTGGGAAGTAATAAAGCATAGTGATGAAGAGGACAGGCTCCAGAATTAGATTGCCCAAGTTTGAATCAGTGCTTTACTACTTAATAGTATTAAGTTACTTAACCCCTCTGGACTTAATTGCTTAACCACTTAAAAAGGGATAAAATTAGCACAAAGTCTTTCAGAGCTATTGTAATGATTTAGGGCCTGGAACATAATAAATAGTCCTTAAGTGTTAACTGTTAGGGTTTGGTGCATGGAAGCAGAAAAAGTAAAAAGAGGACTGAGTTAGGTTTGGAGACATACCTCTCCAAATAACATTTTTCAGAAAGTTACCCCCGGGCTGTGTCAATCAAAAAGCAACCAGCTTCTTAGGGGACAATCCTCATCAAATGATGTTCAGAACCTCTCAGGTGAAATTTGCATTTGTACATTTAATACATATAAGATAAATAAATTATCTTAACAGTACAGATAAAGCCAGGTGGCAGCAGATATGAGACCTTGACTGCTTGCTCTTTACTGCCTGTCAGGCATTCTTCCCCCAATATGCATGTCCCAGGTTCAGGTTTTTAAGTATGTCCCCTTATAGACTGTTTCCTCAAGGGGGAAACCTGAGTCTAACTGTGATTATACCACCTTTTCCCATGAATAAAGAAGTAAAAACTAGTTTATTCAAACAAACCAAAATAAATTATGTTTATTCTATAAAGGTGTTTTTTTTTGCTATTATTAATATACAATTACATGAGCAACATTATGGTTACTAGACTCCCCCTATTATCAAGTCCCCACCACATACCCCATTGCAGTCACTGTCCATCAGCATAGAAGGATGTTATAGAAACACTACTTGTCTTCTCTGTGTTAATACTGCCTTCCCCGTATCCCCCCACCCCACCCCCACACCCGCTATAATATGTGTGCTAATTGTAATAGCCCTTATAAAGGTGTTTTTTAAACAAATGGAGTCACAAGCAACTAAACTTTGTGGAATTGAGCCCTAGTTTTTCGTGTTTGTTTATTATGAGAGATAGCAAAAATTAAGAGAAGAAATAACAAATAAAATGAGAAAAATTTTCCATGTCCTCCAAGAGCAGATAGAGAATGTATTCCTTTTCTAAAAAGGAATTGGGGAAAACAGAGAAAACAAACCCTGTATCCCACTGAGTACAATTTTTGTTAAAACGTTTCTTTCATTTTCAGTGCTCCCTTAATTTTCTACTTCTAATGCTTTATTTTTTAGCTATCTTCTTTAATTCCTGAGTTTCTTTAAATGGAATGTTTGGCCAAATTACAAGTAGAGACTTCTCTTTACTCTCATGAATGTGTATAAGCAAATGAAGTTACTTCCAAATATAAAACTGTTTCTGTCACATGTTGCAGAAGATGAAATGGGCAATTAGGAGCTCTGCCATCATGCAGCAGAAGAGACACACTTGACAGCCTCCCAGGCTCTTTGTAATCTGTACCATTTGACAGTACTATCAAAACATCAAATTCTCTGAGTTTACATTTGCACCAAGTTTTTATTAATTTAAAGTTTAAAATGTAAAGGGAAAATAGGACTTAACTGGACTTCTTTGAATTTGATGATATATTTAGGAAACAGAACTTAGGCCATGGAGTTATAATTTACACACCTATATCTTCTAGGAGATTAAGTGAGAGAGAGAGGATTGGAGAATTGGGAGCTCCTGAAGTATGGGGACTTTCTCCAAAGAATCCAGAACAAGAGTAAGTGATTAAAAGTATTTTGTAATAAATCCCACTTGGTCATGATAAATGATCTTTTCAATGTATTTTTAAATTCGGTTTGCTGATATTTCTTGTTGAGGATTTTTGCATCTATGTTCACTAGGGATATTGGTCTGTAACTTTCTTTTTTGTAGTGTCTTTGGTTTTGGTATCAAGGTGGTGCTGGCCTCATAGAATGAATATGGAAGCTTTCCTTCCTCAAGTTTTTGGAATACTTTGAGGATAGGTATTAACTCTAAATGTTTGGTAGAATTCTCCTATGAAGCCATCTGGTCCTTGACTTTGTTTCTTGGGAGTTTTTTGATTACCAATTCAATTTTGTTACTAGTAATTGGTCTGTTCAGATTTTTTTCTTTTTCTTTCTGGTTCAGACTTGGAAGATTGCATGTGTCTAGGAATTTATCCATTTTTTCTTGATTGTCCAATTTGTTGGCATATAATTTTATAGTAATCTCTTATAACCATTTGTACTTTTGTGGTGTCAGTTGTAACTTCTCTTCCTTCATTTCTGATTTTGAGTCCTCTCTCTTTTCTTGATGAGCCTAGCTAAAAGTTTATCAATTTTATCTTTTCAAAGAACCAGCTCTTAGTTTCATTGATTTTTTTTGGTGTTGTTTTCTAATCTCTATTTCATTTATTTCTACTTTGATCTTTTTTCTTTCTTCCTTTTACTAACTTTGGGTGATCTTTTTCTTTCTAATTCAGTTAGGTGTAGGGTTAGATTGTTTATTTGAGATTTTTCTTGTTTCTCGAGGTAGGACTGTATTGCTATAAGCTTCCCTCTTAGAACTGTTATTTTTGCATCCCAAAGATTTTGAACCATTGTGTTTCTATCTTCATTATTCTACAAGTATTTTTAATTTCCTGTGCTATTTTCTTTGACCAATTGGTTGTTTAGTAACATGCTGTTTAGCTTCCATCTGTTTGTGTTTTTTCCAATTTTTTCCTTGTAATTGATTTCTAGTTTCATACCATCATGGTCAGAAAATTTTCAGTCTTCCTAAGTTTATTTCATTGAATTCGATCTTTTTAAATTTATTGAGACTGGTTTTGTGGCCTAACATGTGATTTGTCCTGGAGAATGTATCATGTGCATTTGAAAAAATTGTGTGTTCTGCTGTTTTGGATGTAGTGTTCTATATATGTTAAGTCCATTTGGTCTGATGTGTTGTTCAAAGCCAGTATTTCCTTATCAATTTTCTGTCTGGATGATCTATCTATTGATGTAAATGGGGTGTTAAAGTCCCCTACTATTACTGTCAAATTCTCCCTTTATGCCTGTTAATATTTATATATTTAGCTACCCCTATGTTGGATTCCTAGGTATTTACAGTTGTTAAAACCTCTTCTTAGATTGGCACCCTTGTGGTTATGTAATGCCCTTTTTTATGTCTTGTTACAGTCTTTGCTTTAAAGTCTATTTTGTCTGATGTAAGTATTGCAACCCCAGCTTTACACATTCAGACTGAAAGTTCTGTCACTTCAGCACTTTCACATTTAGTCTGTTTGTGTCTTTAGGTTTGAAGTGAGTCTCTTGTAAGCAGCATATAGATGGGTCTTGTTTTTTATCCATTCAGTCACCCAGTGTCTTTTGCTTGTGCTTGGAGCATTTAGTCCATTTACATTGGAAGTAATTACTTGTAGGTATGTACCAATTGCCATTTGATTAATTGTTTTCTGGTTGTTTTTATAGTTCTTGTTTCTTCTTTTCTTCTCTTGCTCTCTTCCCTTGTGATTTGATGGCCTTCTTTAGTGTTATGTTTGTGTTCCTTCCTCTTTATTTTTGTTTATCTATTATAGGTATTTGGTTTGTTGTTACCATGAGGTTCATATATAACATCATATGTATAGAGCTGTCTATTATAAGGTGATGGTCACATAAGTTCCAACACATTCTAAATGCACTACGTATTTACTTGCCCCACCCCACCCATGTTTTATGTATTTGGTGTCATATTTTACATCTTATTATTTTGTGTATCTCTTAATTACTGTAGATATACTTAACTACTTTTGTCTTCTAACCTTCACACTAGCTTTGTAGGTGGATGATCCACTATTTTTACTATATGTTTACATTTGCCATTGCGATTTTCCTTTCATAATTTTTCTGTTTCTAGGTATGGCCTTTTCTTTTCCATTAAATAAGTCCCTTTAAAATTTTTTAAAGGGCTGGTTGGGTGTTGATGAACTCCTTTAGCTTTTGCTTGTCTGGGAAACTCCCTATTTCTCCTTCAATACTGAGTGATAACCTTGCTGGGTAGAATATTGTTGGTTGTAAATTTTTTTTCAGTACATTAAATGTGTCATGCCACTCCCTTCTGGCCTGTAAAGTTTCTGCTGAAAATTCAGCTCATTCAAGAAATAACAAGTATTGGTGAGGATGTAGATAAAAGGGAACCCTCCTACACTGTTGGTGGTAATATAAATTGGTGCAGCCATTGTAGAAAGCAGTATGGAGGTTCCTCAAAAGACTAAAAATAGAAATACCATATGACTCAGTAATTCAACTTCTAGGAATTTACCTGAAAAAATCACAATCTCTGATTCAAAAAGATACATGCACCCCATGTTTATTTCATGTTATTTACAGTAGCCAAGATATAGAAGTAACCTAAGTATCTGTCAATAGATGAATGGATAAAGAAGATATGGTACATATATACAATGGAATATAACTCAACCCATAAAAAAGAAAGAAATACTTCCATTTGCAACATCATGGATGGACTTAGAAGGTATTATGCTAAGTGAAATAACCCAGGCAGAAAAAGATGCCATATGATTTCACTTGTATGTGGACTCTAAAAACCAAACAAAGCAAACAAAACAATAGACTCTGAGACACTGAGAAGTGACTTGTGATTACCATGGGGGAAAGGTTGGGGAGGGGGGGGATAAAGAGGCACAAAATCTCAATCATAATATAAATTAGTCACAGGGATGAAAGTACAGCATAGAGAATATAGTCAATTCTGTAACATTTCTGTGTTGACAGATAGTAATCATACTAATTGGGATGAGGATTTAATGATGTATGTAACTGTTGAATCACTGTATTGTATACTTGAAACCATTATGATATTGTATATCAACTATATAGCAAAGTACATCAAAAATTTTTTTTAATTAGTTCATAGTGTTTTGGGGGTACACTTATGTGTAACTAGTTGTTTTTCTCTTATTGCTTTTAAGATTCTCTATCTTCAACTGTTTACATGTTGAGTATAGTGTGTGGTGGTGTGAGTCACTTTTGGTTCATCTTATTTAGGACTCCCTTTGCTTCCTGGACTTGGATATCTCCTTCATCAAGTTTGGAGAGCTTTTAGCCATTATTTTTTCAAATAGGTTTTCTGTCTCTTTCTTTCTTCTCCTGAAACCCTGATAATATGAATCTTAGTATGTTTGATGTCCCAAAGGTCCCTTAAGCTTAATATCCTCATTTAAAAAATTTTTTTCTTTTTCTTGGTTCACTACTGTACCTTTCAGATCACTGAGCCATTCTTCTGCATCATTAATCTGCTGTTGATAACCCTCTTAATTAAAAAAAATCTTTTTTATTGACATATAGTCGACATACTATATTAGTTTCAGGTGTACAGCATAGTGATTTGACATTTATATATATTACAAAATGCTCACCATGATAAGTGTTGTTAGCATCTGTCACCATACAAATGTATTACAATATTATTGGCTATATTCCCCGTGATTTATTTATTTTGTAACTGGAAATTTATACTTCTTAATCCCCTTCATTTATTTCACTTTCCCCACTCCCGACCCCTCTGACAGCCACCAGTTTGTTCTCTGTATTTATGAGTCTGTTTCTAGGTTTGTTGTTTGTTTTTAAGATTCCACGTGTAAGTGAAATCATATGGTATTTGTGTTTCTATGTCTGACTTATTCCACTTAGCATAATACCCTCTAGGTCCATCCATGTTGTCTCAAATAGCAAGATTTCATTCTTTTTTATGGCTGAGTTATATTCTTTTGTATATATGTGCCACATCTTTATCCATTCATCTATTAATGGACACTTAGGTTGGTTCCATATCTTGGCTATTGTAAATAATGTTGCAATAAACATGCAGGTTCATGTACATTTTCAAATTAATATTTTCATTTTTCTCAGGTAAATACAGAAGTGGAATTACTGGATTGTATGATATTGCTGTTTTTAATTTTTTGAGTAATCTCCCTACTGTTTTCCACAGTGGCTGCACCATTGTGCATTTCCACCAACAGTACACAAGAGTTCCCTTTTCTCTGCATCCTTGCCAACACTTGCTGTTTCTTGTCTTTTGGATAGTGGCCATTCTGACAGATGTGAGGTGATAGCTTTGATTTGCATTTCCCTGATGGCTAGTGATGTGGAGCATCTTTTCATGTGTTTGTTGGCCAACTAAATAGACAGAAAAATGTCTATTCAGTTCCACCAATACGTTGGATATTTACCCCTTATTGGATATATCAGTTGCAAATATATTTTCCCATACAGCATATATATGTGCTCTAATATAAATATTCTCTCTAATGTGTTTTTCATTTTAGTTACTCTTTAGCTCTGAATGGTTTTTTAAAATATTTTTTATCTCTTTGTTGAAGTTCTCACTGTGTCCATCCATTCTCCTCCTGAGTTTGGTGAGCATCTTTATGACCATTACTTTGAACTCTTTATCTGGTGGATTGCTTATCCTCTGTTTCATTCAGTTCTTTTTCTGAGGTTTTGTCTTACCTTCCCTTTGGAGTATACTCATTTCTTCATTTTGTCTGATTCTCTGTCTTTGTTTCTATGTATTAGGTAGATCAGTTTTATTTCCTGGTCTTAAAGGAGTGGCTTTATGCAGAAGATGTCCTATGGGGCCTGCTAGTGCAGACCTCCCTGGTCACTTGAGTCAGATGACACAGGGGAGTCCTCTTTGTCAGCTGCATACACCCTCCTGTTCTGCCTGGGTCACAGCTGGTGTAGATGTGCTGATGCACAGGGCTGTACCCTGGTCCACTGTCTGCTAGGCCTGACTGTGAGTGCTACAACATGCTGGGGTGTGCAGCTGGCACCTGGCCCATCTGCAGTTGCTGCAGCCCACTGGTGGGCAGGGTTGGTCTTCAGTGCAACTGGCTGTGAGGCCCATCTACAACAGCTACTGGCACTGGTGTGTGGGGCAGGCCTCTCGTGTGTGGGTGGCTGCGAGGTCCAGCTATGAATGTTGCAGGTGTTCTAGTGTGCAGGGCTGATACTCTGGGGTGGCAACACTTAGCCACTTAGCGGGTGTACTGGTGCTGGCCAGGGTCGTCCACCAGTTGTGGCAGGGTGAAGAGTTAATTGGGAGGAGTGCCAGGGCAGGCAGATTAGTGGGACAAGTCTGCCGGGGAACACCAAGGACATGCGAGCGGTGCCAGTACAATCGATAGAAGGGTCAGAAATGGCACCTGCCAGCACCAGGCCAGCTAGGTAGAAGGGAAGTGAAAAGAAAATGGTGCCCATCAACCCTTCCATCCCCAGAGAAAATTCTAACAGACCCCTGCCCTACTAGCACATGTCCCCAAATTAGTCAATAGGTATCTTTCATGTGTAACCCAGGCACTTTTCAAAATGCTGCCTCTGCACTGAAACTCAGAGCAAGGGACATTGTATGCACACCATTTAAGAGTGGAGTCTTAGTTTCTTTCTGCCCTCTGGGTATCCCAGACATAAGTCCTGTTGGTTTTCAAAGCCAGACATCTAATCTTCCCAGTGCAGGTCTACCACGCTGTTGAGCTTGGACCCCTTGTTCCTCAGAGAGGGTCTCTGTGGTCATGATATCCCTCCTCCTGTGGGTTACCACCCCAGGGGTGTGCATTCTGACTAGACCATGTCTCTATTCTTCCTACCTGTCTCACTGTGGCTTTTTCTTTATGTCCTTAGTTGTGTAAGATCTGGTCTGCTAGTCTTCTGTTCTTTCTCAGGGATAGTAGCTCTGTAGGTAGTTGAAGATTTTGATGTGTCCATGGAAGGAAATAAGCTCACAATATTCCTATTCTGCCATGTTGATCCCCTCTCCTATACAACATTTTCTTCATTCATTCATCCACCAGTGGACACTTATGTTGTTTCCGTATCTTAGCCATTATAAATAATGTTGCAGTGAACATGGGGGTGCATATATATTTTCAAGTTAGTGTTTTGTTTTCTTCAGAAAAATACCTGGAAGTAGAATTGCTGGACTATATAGTAGTTCTATTTTTAATTTTTAAGGAACCTCCATACTGTTTTCCATAGCGGCTGTACCAATTTACATTCCCACCAACAGTGCATGAGGGTTCCCTTTTCTCCACATTCTCACCAACACTTGTTATTTCTTGGGTTTTTGGTAATAGCCATTCTAACAGGTGTGAGATGTTATCTGCATTTCCCTGATAATTACTGAAGTTCAGCATCTTTTTGTGTACCTGTTTGCCATCTATATATCTTCTTTGGGAAAATGTTCAGATCCTCTGCTCATTTTTTAATTGAATTGCCTGATTTTTTGCTATTGCTATTTTTTCTTATTGAAGTGTAGTGAATATACAATATTACATTGGTTTCAGGCATAAAACATAGTGATTCAAAAATTAAATACATTACTAAATGCTCACTGTGATAAGCTGTCACACAAAGATGCTACACTATCATTGACTATATTCCCTATGCTGTACTTTTATCCTTGTGATTAATTTATTTTTGTTTTTTTACTACTGAATTGTATGAGTTATTTATATATTTTGGATATTAACCCCTTATCAGATATATGATTTGCAAATAATTTCTCCCAATGTATTTTCGTTACTGATGGTTTCTTTTGCTGTGCAGAAGTTTTTAGCTTGATACAGTCCCACTTGCTTATTTTTGCTTTCTTTGCTTATGCTTTTCATGTCAGATTTAAAATCATCTCCAAGACCTATGTCAAGGAACTAACCACCTATGTTTCCTTCCGGGAGTTTTATGGTTTTAGGTCTTAAATTCAAATCTTAAATCCATTTTGAATAATGTTTGTGTATGGTGTGAGATAGTGGTCCATTTTCATTCTTTTGCATGTGGCTGTCCAGTTTTCCCAGCACCATTTATTGAAAAGACTGTCCTTCCCAATTGTATATTTTTGCCTCCTTTGTTGTAAACTAATTGACCATATATGAATAGGTTTATTTCTGAGCTCTCTATTCTATTCCCAGAGGCATTTTTTTAAATGAATATACTGATATTGTTTTATTCAGATGATTTTCCTATATCAGATATTATCTGAAGGCTTAAGGCTTTCTCTTTTTCCTAATTTTTTTTCTCTTTGGTGCTATTCATTAGCTTCTTACCTCTCTTCCATTTCTGCATCATCTTTAGGTTGAGTTGATACAGTGAGTTTGACAGGTAAACTTGTCATTTGTGACAGGGTGATAAAGCATTATTATCTAAAATTATTCCTATACATGCCTTTGGAAAACACTCAGAGAATCTGCACTTGAAGAATTAGAGTTGGAAGGAACCCTAAAAATAATTTCTAGGCAATACCTGAATTATTCCAGATGTGATCTCCAGAGAAAAAGTTTATATGATACAGAAATTCCCTTTTAAATTATTGTAGAATTTTAATAACGCTAATTTTCAGAATTCTTTACAACAGAATGAAATCTCCTTCTGCTGTAGTTTGTCAGGTGCTTCGTGCTCTGGGGAGACAGACAGGTGCTGCTCTGCCGTGTGGCCTTTGCACACAGAGAATACAGTTAGGAAGTCCTCCCGCAGCCTTCTTGCCTCCAGGTCTTTCACTTTCCTTATGGTTCATGACCTTTACCCGGTGGTTTCTTCTGAAAATATTAATCTTATGTGCTGCTTTCAGTAAATATCACTTTGTAAACTCTAAAGCATTATGCAATGTAAACAATTATTATATTATTATGAAGTGGTAGATCTTTGAACTGTACAATTGTAAATGCAGTCCAGTGTTTGCTTTTAATGTTTCTCAATTTGGTCCTGAAAATTTCAAGTCTATACTTTATACTCCATTTCATCACTTTTCTGATGCTTATAACTGTTTTCTTTAAATTCAGCTCTGATGAACATACACCAGTAGAGGATGAAGAGCCAAAGAAAAGTACCACTTCATTTTCTACCTCAGAAGGTATTCTTTAAATACAGAGCTTTTCTTATTGAGGAGTTACAAAATACGTTTATAAATAGTTGAACATTAGACTTTGCTTTTACTCAAATTGCCCATCATCTATTCCTTTTCAGTATTTCAAATATAATAAAATTGATACTCAGAAATACTTTAGAAATTAGTTTTTTATTTCTGTTTTATGTAGAAGAAAGGAAGAAGAAGAAGAAATCTAGTCATTCAAAAGAAAGGTCCAAGAAAAAGAGAAAGAAAAAATCATCTAAAAGAAAACACAAGCAGTATTCTGACGATAGTGACAGTGACTCTGATTCTGAAACAGACTCCAGTGGTAAGAAAGGCAACATCATTCTGCAAACCTTGCTTCAAAAACCAAGTTGTACTTCTTAAAGTTTATTTTAGAGGAAGGTTCTTAAAAACAACAATAAGGGACAAGAGTTTTTGAACACTCGCTCACTGTGCCAGCCACACTGCTAAGTGCTTGATATTCATTATTGCTGTTCAATCCACACAGTGGTAACTGTAGGATACATCTTAGAGACAGGAAATGGAGGTACAGAGCAGGTTCTAAGTACCACACTCAGGGACACACAGTTGGGATTCACACCTAAGTAGTATGGCTCCAGATTGGTTGTGTGTAATTGCACAAGGCATGTGGCACTGGAGCAAGTTGGGGTTGGGTTATGAGACGCGTGGTGCTGAACCAAACCATACAGGCTGCACCCGCCCAGCAGAGCAGCTCTTCTGTGAAATTCTCACACTCAGTGGGCACCTTTGTGCAGTTTTTAAAAAGGCGCATCATAAAAGACCCCCTCGCGGCAGATGATTATGGAAGACACCTCCTGTGGGGTGGCACATCACAAAAACCCACCCTTTTGGGCCCTCTCCTGGCTGATGCTGGACAGAGGGTGCCTCCACTGGGGACACATGACACAAAGGTGCTCCTTCCTCTGATGTCACCGGGGTTTCCTGGCCCCCCTTGTCACTTTCCTTCCTCACTGCTGGAAGACTGAACTTTTTTAAAGCACAAATCTGAGCAGGTCAGTCCCCTACTTAAAGTCCTTCAGTAGCTCTCCATAGCTGTCAGGGTGAAGTTGGACCCTAACCAATGCCTCGGTAATCACATAGACCTGGGTCTCTCTCTTGCAGCATCCCATAGCCTGAGAACTACTTTCTGTCTCCTCAATATTCCATGGTCTTTCTCTTGATTCTGTTACTTGGTACAGAGAGTCTGTCTGCCTGCAATGCCAGACCCTCCCTGCATGTGGCTTGGCTTACTCATCTCGGCAATGGGCGTGCATTGCTTTTGTAAAAAAACTGATTTTTAAAAGAACTAGCTTAAGATTCACTTTCCCTGGGCAACCATTCCTCAGTCACCCTCCCCAAATCAGCCTGCTTTTGAGACTCCTCTATAGGCCCAGAGCACCCAAGGTTTAAAGTCTGTTAGAATTTGACATATTTGTTTCAAATGTGAGTTTTTTGTGGAGATATTCAAATAAATTACAAATATCACTGTACCATCCTAAATATTTCTCTATATACCTCTAAAAAACAAGGGCATTTCCTACTTAATCACAATACTATTATTTCATACAATAAAATTAATAACAACACCCTATATCACTGAATACTTAGTGTGACTTTAATTCTGTGTCCTCAATGCCTAGCACATTTCGTGATGAGTAGCAATAAATGTTTGAATTAATTTCTGTTTCAACAAATAGGTCAATAGGATATTTATCTACTCAAAAGTTTTGGGATTTTAGAGTTTAATTTTTTTTAACTATAATGTGGTTTAATTTGCAGATGAAGATGCAAAAAGGAGAGCAAAGAAAGCTAAGAAAAAGGAAAAGAAGAAGAAACACAAATTGTCAGTGTTTTCCTTCAATTTCTATTATGAAAAGTTCAAATATATATATAATTATATAAGATATTAAACACAATAATATGATGATCCCCCATGTAACTATCACCTAGCTTGATAATTATCAACTCATGGGAAGTCTCCACTGCCCCCATTATTTTGAAACCAATCCCAGATATCATTTTATCCATAAACCAGCATGTTTCTCTAAAAGATAGACATTCTTTTTAAAAAACTGTAACCACAATACTATTATCATGCCTAAAATATTTAACAGTAATTTGTCAGTTCTCAGTTTTTTGTCCAGTTTATTCAAATCAGGATCCAAATTGCAATTGGTTGATGTATCTTGTACATTTCTTTAAATCAATAGGTTCCCCTTCCCTTTTTGTTCCTGTACTTTATTCATTGAAGAAACCAAATCATTTACCTTAGAGTTTCCTGCAGTATGGATTTTGCTGACCATACTCTTACAGTGTCCTTTTAACATGTTCTCTGTCTTTTGTATTTCCTATAGATTGATAGTTAGGTCTAGAGACTTGATGAGGTTCAGGTGTGAATTTTTGGCAGGAATACTTTTTAGATAGTATTGTATACTTCTATCAGGAGGAAAATGATGTCTGTTTGTCTCTTTTTGTCATATTAACAGCCATTGATGGTCATTGCCTAAGTGGGATTGCAAAATGGTGATAGTCTAGTTCTGGCTTGCATTCTTCATTTATTAGGTAGCATAATTCTATAAGAGAAGCCTACCCTCAGATATTTGGTTACTTTGAAATATAGTTTATATAAGAAGAGCAGGATAATTGCTTACTTCAAAATTTTTTTTTGTTTTATGAGTTTTCAAAATAATGATTTGGGTTTTTTTAAATATCATTATGAACACATATTTGATGTATTTTTAAGCTATTACACTTAAAATTATTGATGCTCACATGGGGAGGGCTATACAACTCAGAGAAGACAAGTAGTGATTCTATAGCATCTCACTATGCTGAGACAGTGACTAATGGGGTTGGTGGGGGGGACCTGATGAAGGGGGTAGTTAAATAACCATAATATTGCACATGTAATGGTAGATTAATGATACCAAAATAAATTATAAAAAAAAATTATTGATGCTCAAATTGGTAAAAGCTGTTTTTTAATTTTTTTATACTTTTTTTTATTTTGCTATTATTAATATACAATTACATGAGCAATATTATGGTTACTAGACTCCCCCATTATCAAGTCCCCACCACATACCCCCACTGCAGTCACTGTCCATCAGCGTAGAAGGATGTTACAGAATCATTACTTGTCTTCTCTGTGTTATACTGCCTTCCCCGTATCCCCCTACCCCACCCCCACCCCCGCTACAATATGTGTGCTAATTGTAATAGCCCTTTTTTCCCCTTAACCCTCCCTTCCCACCCATCTTCCCCAGTCGTAAAGCTGTTTTTTAAAACTTTATTTCTGTTATCTTTCTGTAACATGAAAATTGTATTTCATTGGTCCCTTTAGGAATCTTTTTAATAGGGAAACATGATTTAGTTAAGTAAGTTAGAAAAATTTTGTAATTAAAATTGTTTAACAAGTTTGAATAAGATGAGATTTTAAATCATTTTAATCAGTCTTTTCATTGCCTTGAAAAAATGAGATGGCCTTTAAAATGGGAATAGTAAGTCAATTTGTATCAAATTATAATCATTACAGGAAGAAATACAAGAAAAAGAAATTGAAGAAGAGCAGAAAAGATTCCAGTGATTCAAGCTCTAAAGATTCTCAAGAAGAGTTTCTGGAGTATCCCTGGAAGGATCGATCAAGTAGGTGCTTCTGAGAGACCCAGATTCAAAACCCAGAAAGCATTCTAACTGAGTAGTCAAAGTGTGAGTATGTTTCTGAACATCTTTCATGCAGAGCCTGAAGAACCCTCAGATTTAATTGGCCCAGAGGCTCCAAAAACACTTGCCTCTCAAGATGATAAACCTTTGAAGTAAGTAACAGTGTATTTATAATATCTAAAGTACCTTCTCCCCAAAAGTATGGCCCTAACTTACCTTTCTAAGCTTATCTCCTTCTACTCCTTTATTTATACCCCAGGTTCCAACTGAGCAGAACTAAAACTTCCCTGTATTTACTTTTCACTTTCCCACATTGTGCCTTGTTCACCTTATTTCTTCTCCCAACATGCCTTCTATTCCCAGCCCTGGTTTCTTTGCTGCCTCCAATCTCGTCCTGTTAAAATCCTTACCTTCCTTCAAAGCCCTTTTCAAAAGGTGGGGGCATGTGCAGATTCCCAGTGCCTTTCCTCCACAAGTAGGTGTGATTTCTACCCCTCTTTAATCCTGTAGTCTTCATGGCGTTTTCTATTTCTTTTGTGCAGTGTATTGTATATTCTATTTTGTGTTGCTGTTAATATCCTTATTAATATGTAAATTCCACAAGAGCAGAGATTACTTTTGTATTACAAGCTTTGAGTTTAATAGGTATTCAAGAAGCATTCAATGAATTAAATGAAGGGATGGTAGTTTTTAAAGTCCCCTTGAATGAACGTTAATAGATAGTTGTTATTATATAGCATTATTATTGGTTATAAGTCTAAAAAGTATGTAAATTTGAGATATATTTTTTTCTTTTTTTATTGAAGTATAGTTGATACACAATATTATGTTGGTTTCAAGTATACAGCACAGTAGTTCAGGAGTTACACACATTATTAAATCCTCACCCCAACTAGTGCAGTTACTATCTGTCAACATAGGAAGATGTTACAGAATCATTGACTATATTCTCTATGCTGCACTTCCATCCCCATGACTGACTTGTATTATGATTGAGATTTTTGTGTCCCTTTATCTCTTTCACCCTCCCCACTCACCCACCCCAACCCTTCGCCAATAGTAACCACCAGTCACTTAGCTCTGTGTCTCTGAGTCTACTGCTGTTTTGTTCATTTTGTTTTGTATTGTTTTTAGATACCACAAATAAGTCATATGGTATTTGTCTTTCTCTGCCTGGCTTATTTGTCCATGTTGTCGCAAGTGGCCGGGTTTCTTTCTTTTTTTATGACTGAATAATATTACATTGTATATATGTACCACATCTTCTTTATTCATTCATTTGTTGATGGACACTTTGGTTGCTTCCAGAGATATATTATTTCTTTATTTTTTTTTAAGGGAAAAGGAATTCGCTAGAGGCAGAAGCCATAAACTCAAGGCCTACAGGAATAAATTGATCCATAATTGTAAACCATGAATCTGTACTCACTACCATAGTTCTTTTGTTCTTCCAAAGTATGTCTGTATTTCTGGATAGTTATATAGGTCACAGTGCAATGTTCACTAACTAAAGTAAAGAAATTAATATTGGGTTTCCCAGCATGCTGCCACTCAGCAACAGTTATTCCTACTGTTTTGTGAAAGTGGGTTTTTTTTTGTGCTTTCTTTAGAAGATCACCTTTTTGTTATGAACCTTTTCTGAATTCTGAATTACTTTGTAGCTATGGCCATGCCCTGCTACCTGGTGAAGGTGCAGCTATGGCTGAATATGTAAAAGCTGGAAAACGTATCCCACGAAGAGGTGAAATTGGCTTGACAAGTGAAGAAATTGCATCATTTGAGTGCTCGGGCTATGTAATGAGTGGTAGCAGGTATGTTCTTGCCATTGAGGTCAGTTTCCATGATTAGATCTTTTCCTCTTTCTTACTTCCAGAATTATATTTTGGTGATTGATTTTCATTAAGTGACCATTCCAAATGAAAAGTAGATTATTAAATATTAGTTTAGTATTGGTTTTATTGTTATAAACGTGGTTGTCTAAAATTCCAAATATGTATGTACCTCTGCCTCAAACTCAGCTGTATCTCCAGCTTCAAAGAATCAGTCTTTCCAGTGTCCTTTCATAGTTTGTCTTTTAGTTTAGACAGTTTATCCTCTGAGGATATAGTTAAATTCAGGTATTTATCACTGCCCGATGAGGAATGTGGCATTCTGGTAGTTAGGAAAGCATTTTCATAAGTTAGTGTTCCTGTTTTCTGAGTTTGCCTCCAGTTCTCTGTGGAGTCAGATAACATGGACCCTGTAGTTCTCTGTGGACACTGAGATTGAAGAGCAAAAAAGGGTAATGACAGACATCAGGTTCAGCATGGGGAAGTAAATATAAAGTTATGGAAGAAAAAGCAAAGTACCAGGAGGAACAGGAAGAGTGAACTAATAGGGCATCAGGACCAAGATCAAACTGAATTTTGGATTTTTAAAATTTTTATGAGCTTTTAAAGTAGGTAAATATTTCTAAATGACATTGGAGGCAAATGTGTGCAGAACCTCTGGAGCACCTCCAGAATCTTGGAATTCTGAGGAACAACATTTGAAAATGTTACATCTGAGTTGTAGCACAGTAGGATAAGAAAAATAAATTAGAGGCATAAGGATTGGAAAGGAGGATATAACACTCATTTTTTGTGAATATGATTTTTTACATAGAAAAATGATTTTACATAAAAAATATGAATTTTTTCATAGACACATCCTAAAGAATCTTCAGATGAATTATAAATAATAGAAGGGAGTAACAAATGGTTGGATATAAGTTATCCAACACAAAAATCAGCTACATTTCTATGCACCAGCAAACAACTAGAAAATGTAATTAAGTAAAAAGACAACATTTATAATAGGATCAGAGAATAAGAAGAATTTAGGAATAAATCTTAACAAAAGACATCCAACACCTCTGTAGGGAAAACTATAAAGCACTATTAAGAGACATTAAAGAAGACCTAAATAAATGGGGAGGTACCCTGTTCCTGGATAGGAAGGCAATATTGTAAGTTCTTTCCAAGTTGATCTGTTGGTTCAGTGCAGTTCTAATCAAAATCACAAGAATTTTTCATGAAACTTAGTAAGTTGGCTCTAAAATTGATATGTCAGACCAGAGAGCCAAAAAGAATGGCCAGGTCACTTCTGAAGAAGAATAGGAAGATGAGATTTGCCCTACCAGACATGAGGATCTATTATGAAACATGGCGCTTTAGAAAGCATGGAGGGAACAAATGAATTGTTCAGTGGGATGAAATACAGAGCCCAGAGGCAGAGCCATACATGTGTGGAACATTGTTATATGAAAGAGATGGCATGTCAGATCAGTGGGGAAAGAAAGGTATATTCAGTAAATGGAGGAGGAAAAAAACGGTTATCCATATGGAAAACGATGGAAGTAGAACCCTATGTCACCAAAATCAGTACAGCTGAAGGACTTAAATGTCAAAACAACTTTAACACTCTTAGTATAAAATATGAGCAGATATCTATTAGATCTTGGGGTGGGAAAGCATTTCTTAAGGAAGACAAAAAAACATATACTAATCATAAAATAAAATGTTGATGAATTTACCTAGGTTAAAAATAAGAACTTTTGTTCATCAAGACATCTTAAGTAAAAAGAAGAGTTCCAAGCTAGGATAAACATCTTGCAATACACACAAGTGATAAAGAGTTAGTACTGAGAATCTTTAAAGAATACCTGTAAATAACTCAAAAGAAGAATGAGAGAAAGAGATAAACAGGCATTCGATAGAAGAAGAAATATATATGGCCTACACATATACAAAAAATACTCATTTATCATGGGAAATGAAGATCAAGAGCATACTGAAGTACCATTTTACACCCATTTGATAGACAAAAATTCAAATAATACCAAGCATTTGAGAGGATGTAGATCTATAGGATCTCTTAAATACTGCTAATGGTGGTATAAATTGGTACAGTAATTTTAGAAAACAGTCTGACATTGTCTTGGGAAGTTGAGCATTCATATACTTTCTGGCCCAGCAACTCCATACCTAGAAACCCAGGAGAAAATCTTTCCCATGTACTAGATGTGAGCATAGATGTTTATTACAGCATCATTCACACAGCACTTGTTCTTCCAAATAAACTGCCCTGCTTACTGTACCCTGAGCAACCTAAATGCATTATCATCTCTTTGACTCTCTATCCTGCCACTCCCCGAGCTTCACACTAACTTAAAATTATTTTGCCCTCTTGCCCTTACTTGGTTTTCTCTATTTTCCTAGACATAGCTCAAGCTTCATCTTGAACTGGTTGTATAGGATTGAGTTACATACACAGTTGACCCTTGAACAATGCGGGAGTTGGGGTACCAATCCCCATGCAGTTAAAAATTGTATAACTTTGACTCCCTAAAAACTTTATGAGTAGCCTACTGTTGCCTGGAAGCCTTACTGATAAATAAACACATATTTTGTATGTTATACATATTATATACTGTTGTATTACAATAAAATCAGCTAAAGGAAAGAGTTTTTTTCAAATTGTTACACATCTACAAAAAACTTTTAAGTATATTTATTGAAAATAATCTGAATATAAGTGGACCTTCAAATCCATGTTGTTCAAGAGTCAACTGTACATTAAAGAGGCAAGTTTTCATGAAATTTTCCCTCCAAATCAGTAGGCCTTTTGAAGGTAATGTAATGGTTTCCCCCTGCCTCTGCCCTTATACTTTCCCTATTTGGCCCTTGTGCTAAATCTCTTCTTTCTTTTTTCTGAGCTACTACTGGATTCTAAGGAAGTTAAATCCATTCATAAAACTCACCAGAAACTCATCTGTAGATTTAGGCTTGGTTCATTTGGTTATATGATAAATTAGAACCTTGAAGAAGTTCCAGCTGATCATCAACTTAAATCTTTCATCTGTCCTACTATTAATTCCACAAAGGCAAATGCTACATATCATCTACAAAGTTTAATAATTTGCCCATTTCTGATTGTTCTACTGGAAACAACAGAAATAGACTTATGCCTGTAGTATCTGAAATTAATAACATTCCTGATGTTGACAGAGCATCAGAAATCATTATTTGAATACTAGAAATGAATCAAAGGATGCATCAGTTGGTAAAACAAATGATCTTTTAAAAATTGAACCCATTACAAGAACAGTTTCTATTTGTCAGCTTTCAAAATAGACCACCCTTTATTAAAAAAGGATTAGTGTGGAAGTACCATGAGAATAATTACTGAGAAATTAAGCCAAAAATAAAATTATCTCCAGGCATCGCCGAATGGAGGCTGTGCGACTGCGGAAAGAAAACCAGATCTATAGTGCTGATGAGAAGAGAGCCCTGGCATCCTTTAACCAAGAAGAGAGGCGAAAGAGAGAAAACAAGATTCTGGCCAGTTTTCGAGAGATGGTATACAGAAAAACTAAAGGGAAAGATGACAAATAAGGATTTTCTAATTGTTCAGCAGACATTTTTAACAACAAGAATGGGATATATATATATACACACACACACACACAAATATATATATATATACACAAAAAGATTACTATGATCTGAAAGCTTTCAGTGCTACTGTGCCTTCTATTTAATTCCTTAAGTCCTTCAGTAAGAAGCCGCTCATTGATAGAACTTTAGCAAGTTCCTTGGGTTATTTTGGATTGCCCATAATAACTTTCTGGTTTAAAAATACAGATCATAAATGAAACCGTACTGGGGGAAGTGGCATTAAGAGAAAGTGTCAGTGAGAGAGAAACTTTACTCTCACACCATGGGACAGTACTACTGTTAGCTCCATATGATGCCCACCCTCACCCCCACCCCAACTGCACTCATGGGAAATTATTATTCCTGTACATTGAATATGTTATAAATAGACTTGTAGAAACATACAGGAGGCCACTTTTGTTAAGAGAATGAAGGCATTGCTGAAAAAAGCAAATCTGGAATTTGAAAATTGACTTGTATAATACAATATATAGTCTGCTCTGGAAATTATGTATGTTGGTTTTAGTCCCTACCTCCACCCCCAAACCAACAAAGAAACCAAAAAGCAAACTAACCCACAGACTTATTCAGTTGAGAATGTGAACATTAGTTCCTAAAATTCTTAATAGGTTACACTATTGGGACTACTCTTGTACCAGTCAATGTAAGTACATTATTTCCATCTAAGCTGTGCTTAGATCACTATTTCACTAGTGGAAATGATTGAGAGTGAACTATGATCGTGTTTCATAAGAATGAAGCTACAATGATGTTGAACATATTTTAAGTCTGTTATGTAATAAGCATATTTCATTTTAAACATTACTAAACCTTTCAGTTTATTGTATCTGTCATTCGGTTTAATCTTTTACTTTGTATAGAACCCCCTCACTTTATCACTTTTTTATGGCTGCTGTTGACTTAAATTTGGGAGAAAGGAAAAATTCTGGAACTATGAAATCGTGATCTGTTTCCATCCTTTATTTGTTCAACTTGAGTTGGTAGATCACAAGAATGAAAAGGAAGGAGACAGTGGAAGTTTTGGCTGTTTGTGTTAAGGTTGTTTTGAGTTGTCTTATTATTATGTGCCTAGGATAAATTTAAATTACCTGAGTGATGGGGAAATTTGGATACTACTGTTATAAAATACCCTCCTTTGTAATAGTTTAATGTGGTTTTTTCAAAGTTTTAAAATACAGCAGTCATATTTCAAAGCATAGGTCAAAGTTTTACTGTTTGACATATCTTCTAGGAAAATGTCTACTTTTAATCCACAACTAATGAACTAAAAACCTACTTGGCATGTAATAACACTTAGGACCCCTGGATTTGAAGTGATTTCTATTTATCATTGTTGCTGCATAGCCTAATAAATCTCATTTCCAAAAGTTAGAAGAAAACTAGGCCCCAAGTTTATGAATCATAATCTATCTAGTTCCCTGTGTAATAAAACCTAAATTTATAATCCCTACTTAAAAATATTGTTCTCTCAGAACATAGTTTTTTTGTTAATGATTCCTGGAGACTGAAAGAGTTTGTTCTCTTACTTTAAGTAAGCAAGGTAGTTTATATGCAACAACTTCATGATATATGAATATTGTGGATTTTCAGTGGATTCTCCTATGTCCTCCACAGAGGAGATGCTTGTTGAGTAAATGAAAATATATTAATTTATTTCAGAACTTTTAACATTTCTTTCATCAGGGTTTGTTCAGCAAAGATCTGTCAAAGAATAGCTTTGGGAGCACATTATTTGGAAAAGAGGAAGGAAGAGTAAAAGGGCTAACAGTATTTTCAGTTAGGAGAGTTACTGCTTGAAACTGTTATCATCTGAGCCAGAAGTCAAATTAGGAGGGCTGTTGTATTTGAAATATAGTTTTTGTTCTCCAAAGAGACTTATCTAGTTTTCCACCCCCTCACCTGTTGCTCTAATAATATTTTCCCTACTTTTATATTTACTGTACAAATATGTTAAAAAAAGAAGAAAGAAAAATTACCCACAGTCTTACCACATCAATTCTTTAGTATTCTGTGTTCCCTTCCAGTGCTAGTCTACATAAATACATATTCTGACATGCCTGTAAGTAACTGCTTGTAATGTAATTTTGTCTTTGGTGTTTTAAAACTTAGCAGCCAGGCAAGGCAGCCTCACAGGGATGGTAGGAACAAGTGACGATCTGTGCGAAGATGGAAAGAAGACAAAAATAAGTAAGGGTGGCGATTGAACCTTCCCAGTTTCATTGCCTCCAATCCTCAAGTCACCTTGCTGCAGTCAGTGTGGTGCTGTGGTGTGAGGCAGCATGGCCCACTTCAGAGTTTCAGAAAGTATTGTTGAACAGTGAGGCTGAGCTTGCAGTAAATGGAAGGGGTCTGTAAGGAAACCCTTCAGACTGGTTGTATTATGAGCTATAAAACTGTTGCCATTTTTCTTTTCCCCAGCTATGCCCATAAAGAGATGTGTCTGGGCTGGAGAATTAGGCTCAAATGGGGGAAACAAGCAGCCGAGTACCATTTCAGTTTGGTCTGATAGGTAAATTTTAGTAACTGTCTAAGCTCAATTTCTGTTCTCTAAGGCTGAGTGATACAGACAGTGATGGTAAAAACCTTTTAGAAAACCGAAAACAACTTACTGGTCACTCTGCTAATGTGATGGAAGTTGCCAAATGGAAAGTGAATGAATACAAAAAAACACAGCTGGATGATGTGCCACAAGTTTATTATTTGATAAATATTCTGTGGTTTGATGTACTGTATTGTATTTTTAATACAATCTGATTAGAAATCCAATCCTAAAACATTCTGTAAGAAACAGACACAATTGCGTTAGAAGTCAATTGACTCCATTAGAATATTTTTGGACTCAATAATGTCCTTCAGCCATTTTTCTCGAAAGCGAGTCATTCCTGGTCTGCAGAGGAAGAAAAAAAAACACACCAAAAGTTTTAAAAATAAAACAAAATATTGAGCCAGGCATTAATTCCCCATTTACTGTATTACATTCCCTGTGAGCAGGAAGCTTTTTAGGGGTCAGAGGTGAAGGTTGTCTCAATTTCTTAGGCTCAGTTGAGAAAAGGATTAGTGAGCCTATATGTAAAGATTTTTAAGAGAGCTGCTCTACAAATAAAAGGGATTATTATATAAGTTGATACCATATGATTGTGAAGTTTCCCATAGAAACAGCAGATGTGACCCATTTTTGCCCCCACCCCGCTCCAAACATCCAATCCTCAAGTTTCTAACCACCGACAAAGGAGACATAAAAAAAAAAAAATGCAGAATCCTTTCAGCAATCCTAATGGGGAAGGTGGTCTAAAGAAGAGAAGTGACCATGATGTGAGTTATCTCTGGCTGTAGGCCTGCTAGATTCCTGGAGTGTGATGACCTTTTTCCAACCACCCTTTTAAAGTAAGTCTTCAAATGTTCATTACCTGTGAACTAATGAATGGTCCTCAAAGATGTAAGAGACTTCAATGGGTATATCCTACGAGAGAAAAGGACAACTGTCAACCTAGATCATACTAACTTATAACTATCTCCATGCCTACACTTGTCCATACATTTACTCTTACATTTCTGGAATTCGCCTTCCTTATGAATTGGGAGTCTCTAGATGGTAGTTCTTTGTCACCTCAAACTTTTGTTTCCCAAAAGATCTTTTTGGCAACAGACACCTTAAAAATCTCCACAAAATTAGAAACAAGTCAGGAGAGGCTTCTGCTCATTGTTAATAGGAGTGTAAGTCAGTCATTTACCTTCTTTCTGTGCTTCAGTTTGCTCAACTGACAGTATCTACATTACCTCTTAGGAATGGCATAAGAATGATATAGATGAACAAGGTTCGAAAACATTTCTAAAGCAGCATCAAAATGTAAGTTGTAATATTATCTCAGTGTCCCCACCCATTCCCCCTTCAAAATTGTACTTGCCATTGTGAGCAAGAGCCCTTCTCCTAAGACCTCTCTCTTTATGGTCTCTGGTCATGGTCTTGCTTACCTCCACCAGCCTTACTTACTGATTTCTAACCGTGCCAGTTAGCAAGACAGCTGATGACAGGATATGTGATCAGAAGTGAGAGCTCCACATATTTTACCTCTTTAGATTATTCCGGGTTCCAAACTCTGAATAGATAAGTTTGTACTAGGATGGAATGAATATAGGGTGCAGTTGGCTCACTATGTGGTCATATGTAAATAATCTAAATAAAGCCTTAGAGTCAGGCAAAACCTCAAATAACTTCTGTGAAAGGATATAAAGAAGGCAAAGGGGAAGTAACATTTTTATGTCTGCTGTGTTCAAGGCATTATGCTTGGTACCAGCCCTGCTCCTCTGAGGACCCTGACGCAGGATTCATAGATGTTATTTTGATTCCTTTCATGCCAGCTATCAACATATTTCATAATTTTGGTCTATCTAGTGGCTACATGCAGTCATTCCTTCAAGTATTTCTTGAGTGCCTGTTTGCCAGGCCTTGTTTTACAGCAAGACAAAAATACCTGCCTTTGTGGTGCTTAGTTTCTGGTTGAGGGAACAGACAGTAACAAGATAACAAATTATATAGAATACCAGAAGGTCATAAAATGTTATGGAGAAAAACATGGGGTGAGAACAGAAAGTGTGGTGTAGGAGGTGGGAAAGCAGGCCATGCACATACCTAGGGAAGTATTCTAGTCAGGAGGAACAGCAAGTGCAAAGGCCCTGAGGCAGGACTATAACTGGATTATTAAAGAGTAGCAAGATCAGAGTGTCTGGAGCACAGTAAGTGAGGGAGGAGTAGTGGGAAAGCAGAAATAACAAAGGCCAAATCATAGAAGGCCTTGTAGGTCGCACTACTCAAAGCTTAGTCAGTGGACCTGCATCATCAGCATTGCCTTGGAGCTTCTTAGTAATGCAGAATCTCAAGCTCCAGCCCAGACCTGATGAAACAGAATCTTCCTTTTAACAAGATCTCTAAGTAATGTGTATGCACTCTGAAGTTTTGGAAACACGTTGGAACATTTTAAACAGAGGAGTGACATAAATTCATTTTATAAGGCTTACTCTAGCTTACTACTGTATTGAAAAGACATGTGATGAGGGCAAAGGTAGAGGCAGAAAGATGGGATAGAAGGCTATTGGAATAATCTTGGTGAGAGATGTTGGTGTCTTAGACCAGGGTGGTAGAAGTGGAATGGAAAGAAATTGTTGGATTCAGGACCTATTTTTGAAGGTAAGGCCAACAGGATTTCCTCATGGATTGAATGAGGGATGTGAGAGAGTCAAGGATGATGCCAAGGATTTTAGCCATCAACTGAGGTGAGGAAGACTGCAGGTAGGTCAGGTTTGGAAGGGAAAATCATAGGTTCAGTTTTGGATACAGTAAGTGAGATGTTTTTCAAACATCCAAGTGGCAGAGATCTGGGATGGAGATGCAAATTTGGGGATCATAATCTCGAGGTGGCATTTCAAGTCAAGTGACTAGAGAAGATCATCAAGGAAGTATGAGTAAGGAGGAGGGGGTCCAAGGCCTGAGTGTTGGGACATTCCAACATGAAGAGGTTAGTGGGAGGAGGAGAAACCGGTAGAGACTGAAAAGGAACGGTGAGGCAGAAGGAAAACCGGGAGAGTATATTGCTCTAGAAGCAAAATGGAATGTGTCGTGGAGGAGTGAGTGATCAGCTATGGCAAGTGCTGCAGATAAGCCAAGCAAGATGAGGACAGAAATATGACTTAAGTTTTACAAAGAAGGGGTCATCAGTGACCTCAGGAGAAGTCTCCATTCTCATTGGAGTCTCATCAAAGGGGACACTGCAGGAAAAGAGCACATACTGGTTTGCTTTTGAAGACCTTGATGGTGAAGACGGTAGCGGCACTAGCTTGTGTTACGGGTCTTGTAGCAGTTGGAATGCTCCAACGTACACAGTAGATGTAGTGGAAGCTGTGAATCAAGTCTTTCCTCTCTATAAGTTCTGTGTAGTGCACCCAGTTGTCTTGATGCTCCCAAGTCTGTTTCATAGAAAAAAAAGTACAGACAAACAAAAGCAGACTTCTGTTCACATCCTCTAGATAAAGGCAGTACACAACAGTAGGAGTTACAGCCTTGCTTCTGGAGTCCATTTCTAACATTTTTGATTGGGATTCAAACTGGAGGCACATCCTAATTATTTCCACAAATGAAGGAGAGAAAAGGTAGAGCTAAAATGAAATGAGTAATACAGACATGACTAGAGATTGGGCTTTGAATGCAGACGTGCACACTCAGATGTGTATGTGTACATACACACCGCACACACACACTGACCTCCCAGACCCTTACTTGGGAGGCAGGGGAGACCTATAGGTGTGACTAGAAAGTAATAAGGCTTATTTCACAAGCTGTTTTTGAAAATCAGACTCACTTCATTGCAGCCATAGGTGGCTGATCAAATAAGGTCAGAAAAGGAGTGAGTCGGGCAATAGGATCACCTAGATGCCTAACACCTGTGTCTCCACCCTGAGAGATGGTTCCCCCTGCAAGGCACAATCTTGCTAGCATCTGGGTCCCACAGACGTCATAATGCAGCCCTGATTTTTAGCACAGGGCCTTGAATACTGTAGGTATTAAACAAGTTCAGTTCAACTGAACCCCCTTGGGCTGGCTATTGGGGCACAGGAAGCTTCCAAATCAAAAAATATCCAGAAGATGAAGATTCACAGAAGGAAGGAAGTAGGATTGTCTTAACAATCCCAGTGATATGAGGAAGGAGAGTGGGAGGAGATGGTAAAAAGATTTCAGGCCCTCTTAAAAAAAAAAAAAAAGACAGGTCTTCTGCCCCAATTGGCTGTTTCAGTCAGCCAGACTCAAGATTCCTTGAGATCGGACTATGGCTTACGTAGATCATTATTCCTTTTAATGAAGGAGTCTGACAGTCAGACCCTTGAGGCCCATTGGAGCATGTCTTTCTTTCCATCCTTTCTATATTACTCAGCACATTTTTTCAGCCCTAATGTTTAATCTGTCACACAATCACAGACTTTGTAGCATCAGAATGGTCCCTAGAGATTGTATAACAAAGGCCCTTACTTTGCAGATGAGGATATTAGGGCCTAGCAATGGGAAGGGACAGTCCAAAACAACAGCTGGGGGAGAGATTAAAGATGGCAGCGTGAGAAGTGAGACAGAGGCTTCCTCCTAAAACCGCATATAATATGAAAAGAAAGCTACTACAACTACTATTGAAAGAGCAACGGGAAAGAGAACTACAATAAACTGCATACACCTGGAGACAAGAGCAGCCCTCACAGAAAACGGTAATGTACTAAAGCTGTGGTCCTGTGGGATCCAAGCCCTTCCCCCACCCCAGCTCACAGGCAGGAGGAACAGGAACAGAGCAGAGAGGGAGTGGAGAACTGGGACTGCTGAATACCTAACTCTGGAGATCTACTCTGGGAGCACAAACCTACATTTCTATGGTGCTTGCATGATACTCTTGTAATTAGGAGCTTGGAAAGCTAAGACAGGCGGAGTTCCTGGAGAGACTGAGATTCCGGCTGCTTGTGAGATCAGGGATCCATACCCAGCTGCTCTGGGATGGGGTAGGGGGCAGGCAGTCTGAGAGACTTCCTGGCAGGGAGGACCTTGGAAGGAGGCCTGCTGAGGGGGCAAGGACTGCACGGAGCTTGCTGCTCGGGAGAAAGGACAGGTGGACAGGATCATCCAGGTGTACTCTGCCCAACAGATTGGGGGTTTTCTGATCTTCAGGTGTGCCAGCTCCCTGGCTGCCTGCACAGCTCCAGGAACCCCTTCTGTGACAGGCAGGCTAGTGCACCTTTCGCCTGGCCAGCCCCACCGGGCTTGCAAACCTGGAAGCCCTTCCCTGGTGTTGGGCCAGTCGGAGGGAGGATCTGTCTACAGCAACTTAAAAGGCAAAGCACAGAGGCTTATACCTGTGTGCTCAGCCCACTGGTTCAGACAGTGGAGACAGGCATAGCAGCCAGGACCCAGGGAACAGCCTTTCCTCCCCTGAGGCACCAATACCACTCCCCTACAATCCCTGACATTGCTTCAGGGGCTGAGCAGCTCCAGAGAGTAGAGCTTCTGGGCTCTAGAGGGCTCCATACACAAATATGAAACGCCAAAGGAACCTGGTCCAGAGTAAAATTATGAACACAACTCCTGAGAAAGATTTTAATGATATGGACCTTATGACTCTCCCTGAAAGGGAGTTCAAAATAAAAATCATGAACATGCTCATGGAGGTACAGAAAGATATTCAAGAACTCAGGAATGAATTCTGGTCAGAGATCCAATCCTTGAGGAACACAATGGACAGTGTTAAAAGCAGATTGGATATGGTGGAGGACACAATAAATGAAATAAAAACGAGAGAAGAGGAATACAAAGAAGCTGAGGTACTGAGAGAAAAAAGGATCTCTAGGAATGAAAGAATATTGAGAGAACTGTGTGACTAATCCAAACGGAACAATATTCGCATTATAGGAGTACCAGAGGAAGAAGAGAGAGAAAAAGGGATAGAAAGCGTCTTTGAAGAAATAATTGCTGAAAACTTTCCCACACTGGGGAAGGAAATAGTCTCACAGTCCACGGAAGCCCACAGAACTCCCAACACAAGGGACCCAAGGAAGACAACACCAAGACACATAATAATTAAGATGGCAAAGGTCAAAGATAAAGACAGAGTATTAAAGGCAGCTAGAGAGAGAAAAAAGATCACCTACAAAGGAAAACCCATCAGACTATCATCAGACTTCTCAACAGAAACCTTACAGGCCAGAAGAGAATGGCATGACATATTTAACGTAATGAAACAGAAGGACCTCGAACCAAGAATATTGTATCCAGCATGATTATCATTTAAATATGATGGAGGGATTAAACAATTTCCAGACAAAGGAAAGTTGAAAGAGTTTGCCTCTCGTAAACCACCACTACAGGATATCCTAAACGGACTGCTCTAGAGGGAAACACCCCTAAGACTAAAAAGATGTCACCAGAGAAAATAAAATCATAGCAAAGAAAGCAGACCATCCAAATACTAACTAAAGACAAAGAATAAAACACCCAATATATAAACAATGGAGGAGGAAGAATAGGAAGGGAGAAATAAAGAAACATCAGTCAGCGTTCGCAATAACTTAACAAGAAAGTTAAGTTAGATTCTTAGATAGTAAAGAAGCAACCGTTGAACCTTTGGTAACCACAAATCTAAAGCCAGAAATGGCAATAAGTACATATCTATCAATAATCACCCTAAATGTAAATGGACTGAATGCACCAATCAAAAGACACAGAGTAACAGAGTGGATACAAAAAGCAAGACCCATCTATATGCTGCTTACAAGAGACTCACCTCAAACCCAAAGATATACACAGACTAAAAGTGAAGGGATGGAAAAAGATATTTCATGCAAACAACAAAGGGAAAAAGCAGGGGTTGCAGTACTTGTGTCAGACAAAATAGACTTCAAAACGAAGAAAGTAGCAAGAGATAAAGAAGGACATTACATAATGATAAAGGGGTCAGTCCAACAAGAAGATATAACCATTATGAACATATATGCACCCAACACAGGAGCACTAACATATGTGAAACAAATACTAACAGAATTGAAGGAGGAAATAGACAGCAATGCATTCATTTTAGGAGACTTCAACACACCACTCACTCCAAAGGACAGATCAACCAGACAGAGAATAAGTAAAGACAGAGGCACTGAACAACACACTGGAACAGATGGACCTAACAGATGTCCACAGAACTCTGCACCCAAAAGCAGCAGGATACACATTCTTCTCAAGTACACGTGGAACATTTTCCAGAACAGACCACATACTAGGTCACAAAAAGAACCTCAGTAAATTCAAAAATATTGAAATCCTACCAACCAACTTCTCTGATCACAAAGGTATAAAACTAGAAATAAATTTTAGAAAGAAATCAAAAAGGCTCACAAATACATGGAGACTTAACAACATTCTCCTAATGAATCAATGGGTTAACGACCAAATCAAAACAGAAATCAAAGAATATATGGAGACTAATGACAACAACAACACAAAGCCACAAATTCTGTGGGACGCAGCAAAGGCAGTTCTACGAGGAAAGTATATTGCAATCCAGGCCTATTTAAAGAAGGAAGAGCATTCCCAAATGAACAGTCTAAAGACACAATTATTGAAATTGGAAAAAGAAGAACAAAGGAGGCCCAAAGTCACCAGAAGGAGGGACATAATAAAGATCAGAGAAGAAATAAATAAAATTGAGAAGAATAAAAGAATACAAAATATCAATGAAACCAAGAGCTGGTTCTTTGAAAAAATAAACAAAATAGATAAACCCCTAGCCAGACTCATTAAGAGAAAAAGAGAATCTACACACATAAACAGAATCAGAAATGAGAAAGGAAAAATAACGACGAACCCCACAGAAATACAAAGAATTATAAGAGAATGTTATGAGCATCTGTATACTAACAAGCTGCAAAGCCTAGAAGAAATGGACAACTTCTTAGAAAAATACAACCTTCCAAGACTGACCAAGCAAGAAACAGAAAAACTAAACAGACCAATCACTAGCAACGAAATTGAATCAGTAATCAAAAAGCTACCCAAGAACAAAACCCCCGGACGTGATGGATTCACCTCTGAATTCTACCAGACATATAGAGAAGAAATAACACCCATTCTCCTTAAAGTTTTCCAAAAAATAGAAGAGGAGGGAATACTTCCAAACTCTTTCTATGAAGCCAGCATCACTCTAATACCAAAACCGGGCAAAGACCTCACCAAAAAAGAGAATTACAGACCTATATCCCTGATGAACGTAGATGCAAAAATACTCAACAAAATATTAGCAAACCGAATTCAAAAATACATCAAGAGGATCATACACCATGATCAAGTGGGATTCATCCCAGGGATGCAAGGATGGTACAACATTCGAAAATCCATCAACATCATCCACCACATCAACAAAAAGAAGAACAAAAACCACATGATCATCTCCATAGATGTTGAAAAAGCATTTGACAAAATTCAGCATCCATTCATGATTAAAACTCTCAAGAAAATGGGTATAGATGGCAAGTACCTCAACATCATAAAGGCTATATATGACAAACCCACAACTAACATCATACTTAACAGCGAGAAGCTGAAAGCTTTTCATCTAGGTTCGGGAACACGACAGGGATGCCCACTCTCTCCACTGTTATTCAACATAGTACTGGAGGTCCTAGCCACGGCAATCAGACAACACAAAGAAATACAAGGCATCCTGATTGGTAAAGAAGTCAAATTGTCACTATTTGCAGATGACATGATATTGTACATAAAAAACCCTAAAGACTCCACTCCAAAACTATTAGAACTAGTATGTGAATTCAGCAATGTTGCAGGATACAAAATTAACACACAGAAATCTGTTGCTTTCCTATACACCAATGATGAACTAACAGAAAGAGAAATCAGAAAAACAATTCCATTCACAATTGCATCAAAAAGAATAAAATACCTAGGAATAAACCTAATGAAGGAAGTGAAAGACCTGTACTGTGAAAACTACAAGACACTCCTAGGAGAAATTAAAGAGGACACTAACAAATGGAAATGAATCCCATGCTCTTGGCTAGGAAGAATAAATATTGTGAAAATGGCTATACTACCTAAAGCAATCTACAGATTCAACACAATCCCTATCAAACTACCAATAGCTTTCTTCAATGAACTGGAACAAATAACTCAAAAATTCATATGGAACCAGAAAAGACCCTAAATAGCCAAAGCAATCCTGAGAAGGAGGAATCAAACAGGGGGAATTATGCTCCCTGACTTCAAACTCTACTACAAAGCCACAGTAATCAAGACAATTTGGTACTGGCACAAAAACAGACCCACAGACCAGTGGAACAGAATAGAAAATCCAAACATTAACCCAAACATTTACAGCCAATTAATATTTGATAAAGGAGCCTTGGATATACAATGGGGAGATGACAGCCTCTTCAGCAGCTGGTGTTGGAAAAACTGGACAGCTACATGTAAGAGAATGAAACTGGACTACTGTCTAGCCCCATACACAAAGGTAAACTCAAGGTGGATCAAAGACCTGAATGTAAGTCATGGAAGTATAAAACTCTTAGAAAAAAACATAGGCAAAAATCTCTTGGACATAAACATGAGCGACTTCTTCATGAACATATTCATCCCCCCGGGCAAGGGAAACAAAAGCAAAAATGAACAAGTGGGACTATATCAAGCTGAAAAGCTTCTGTACAGCAAAGGACACCATCAGTAGAACAAAAAGACATCCTACAGTATGGGAGAATATATTCATAAATGATGCATCTGAGAAGGGGTTGACATCCAAAATATATAAAGAACTCACGCACCTTAACAAACAAAAAGCAAATAATCCAATTAAGAAATGGGAAGAGGACATGAATAGACACTTCTCTAAAGTAGAAATTCAGATGGCCAACAGGCACATAAAAAGATGCTCCACATCGCTGGTCATCAGAGAAATGCAGATTAAAACCACAATGAGATATCACCTCACACCAGTGAGGATGGCCAACATCCAAAACACAAACAACAACAAATGTTGGTGAGGATGTGGAGAAAAGGGAACCCTCCTACACTGCTGGTGGGAATGCAATTTAGTTCAACCATTGTGGAAAGCAGTATGGAGGTTCCTCAAAAAACTCAAAATAGAAATACCATTCGACCCAGA
>JAQQAC010016209.1:100026732-100050039 GCA_029783875.1 Phataginus tricuspis | reverse complement strand
GTGGTACATATACACAATGGAATATTATTCAGCCATAAGAAAGGGAACCCTCCTACACTGCTGGTGGGAATGCAATTTAGTTCAACCATTGTGGAAAGCAGTATGGAGGTTCCTCAAAAAACTCAAAATAGAAATACCATTCGACCCAGGAATCCCACTCCTAGGAATTTACCCTAAGAATGCAGCAGCCCAGTTGCAAAAAGACAGATGCACCCCTATGTTTATTGCAGCACTATTTACAATAGCCAAGAAATGGAAGCAACCTAAGTGTCCATCAGTAGATGAATGGATTAAGAAGATGTGGTACATATACCCAATGGAATATTATTCAGCCATAAGAAGAAAACAAATCCTACCATTTGCAACAACATGGATGGAGTTAGAGGGTATTATGCTCAGTGAAATAAGCCAAGCCGAAAAAGACAAGTATCAAATGATTTCACTCATATGTGGAGTATAAGAACAAAGAAAAACTGAAGGAACACAACAGCAGCAGACTCACAGAACCCAAGAACGGACTAATAGTTACCAAAGGGAAAGGGACTGGGGAAGATGGGTGGGAAGGGAGGGATAAGAGGGTAAAAGGGGTATTACGATTAGCAGACGTAAGGTAGCGGGGGCACGGGGAGGGCTGTAGAACTCAGAGAAGACAAGTAGTGACTCTATAGCATCTCACTACGCTGATGGACAGTGACTGTAATGGAGTTGGTGGCAGGGACCTGATGAAGGGGGTAGTTTAATCACCATAATATTGCACATGTAACTGTAGGTTAATGATACCAAAATAAATTGTAAAAAAAAAAACAAAAAAGAAAAAGCTGGGACTGGGACCCAGGGCTCCCAAGCAGCCAGTTAAGTGCTCTCTCACCACCCCCACAGAATTCTCAGTTCCAAGATTTTCGTCCTCTCAACTTGGTGTCTTAGTGGAGTTTTTATTTTCCCCTTTTAACTAAGGCAGCCTTAGATGCATTAAACTCAACAACCTCCATCAGGCCAATCTTCCCATTTTTACCACTGTGCAGGCAGTCAACTTTTATGTAGCTCCAGTGAATATGTCTTAGTCCTTGTGTTTTGTAATTTTTACATAACATTGCTTCATACACTCGCTTCCAGGAAACAGTATCTCACTGTGCTACTCTACCATGGATAGCTTAGCCAATTACATATTACTGAACACTCAAAATCAACAGGCACCCGGAATTATATGCACAAAACTGTTATCAATGGTAAGTGACGTTGAGGGAGTAGAACTGGGTACTATGGAGGCGGCAGGGGAACTTTCATTTTGTACTTTGTGTCTTTTTGCTCACTGGGGTTTTTTTTTATAACGATGTCTTATTTTTATTATAAAAATAATTTTAACTGTGTTAGGCATTGGGGATTTTCTGATTTTGCCTTCATAAATACCTTATTTGTGTATACTTGTTGCCAGGTTTCATTCCTAAGGAGAATAAACCAATTATTGTGCCCACTGGCAAATGTATAAATGTGCCTATTTCCTCCCCAGAAACACCTAAGTCTTCTTCCTACTATGGTGGAAAAAGTGTATCAGACAAACCTATGATCACAACTTCATTTTTCTGCTTAACCAGAAAGACTTTGGACAAATTGTCAAACCCCTCTGAGCCTCAAGGTTCCTCATCTGTAAGATTGGTATGCTGATGTACCTACACACAGATTTCTTGTGAGGATTAAATGAGATAATGCATGTGGAATGCTTAGTAGTGCTTGGCACATCACAATGCTTTGTAAATGGTAACTCCTAATTTGCCATCCCCTGGTGTATGGTGGACTTTGGGAAATCTGCAATAAGCTTGAGAAAACTTTCTATCAGAAATGCCTAGCACCTAGATGGCAGACTTCACTTCAAGGGCTTGCTGCAATAGTAGGGCTAGGGATGAGGTTATTTTATGTGAGGAGTTATGGTTATATAGTGAGCTTTTAGCTTGTCAGTCACCTACTTTCTAATCACCTCTGTCCTCAATAACAGCCTGTCTTGCCAATGGGTTTCAGCCCCGGGCAAGTTCGCTATGGATTCAATGTGACCAAAGAAATTGACAGCAAAACGTTCTTTGGGGTGAAAGAGTTTATTACCCGGCTTGTTCTCCCCGTGGTGGGCCGAGCATTAGCGTCTCTGCCTCCGCCCAGAGCACTGGGCTCCCTATATAGCACAATAATAGCTTATTGCCTAAAGGTGTGGAAGCGGTAGCCAGCAACAGGCTAGTTACATCATCAGGAAGTTCAGTGAGGATCCTGGCCATAGGAACCCCAACTTCTCCACACAGCCCTACAAAAGAAGATAAGCTCTTCATCTGTGAAGACAGAGTGGTATGGAGAAAATAAATCTGTTCATGTATTTAATACATTTATAGAGCATCTCTGTATACCTGACCTTTCTAGGGGATGGAGACGGAGAAATGAACAAAAGTCTTTGCCTCATGGACCATATGATCTGGTCATAGAAGAAAGGCAATAGGGTAAATAAGTAAAATCTAGTATCTTAGGTAGAGCTAAGTGCTAAGGGATAAAAGATCAAGATAAGGAGAGAGGGTTACAGTTTTAGGTGAGGTGACCAGGAAAGGCCTTAATGAACAGATGGCACATTTAAAAATGTGTATTTATTTTTCACTGAACTGTAGTTGAAATATATATATTAGCTTTAGGTGTACAACAGTGATTTGATGTTTATGTACATTGCTAAATGCTCACCACAATAAGTGTCCTATCTGTCACCATACAAAGGTATTACAGTATTATTGCCTATATTCCCTCTGCTGTACTTTTCATATCCATGACATTTATTTTATAACAAGAAGTTTGTACCTCTTAATCCCCTTCACCTATTTCACCTATTCCCCCGATCCTTTCCCCTCTAGCAACTACCAGTTCTATTTATGAGTCTATTTCTGGGTTTGTTATTTTTGTTTTATAGGTTCCAAATGTAAGTGAAATCACATGATAATTGTCTTTCTCTGACTTATTTCACTTAGCATAATATCCTATAGGTATATCCATGCTGTTGTAAATGGCAAAATGTCATTCTTTTTATGGCTGAATAATATTCATGTATGTTTGTGTGTGTACATACATATCTTCTTTATCCATTTATCAGTGGACACTTAGGTTGCTTCCATATCTTTGCTGTTGTAAATAATGTTGCAGTAAACATATGGGTTCATATACATTTTCAAATTAGTATTTTTATTTTCCTCAGGTAAATACCCAGAAGCGGAATTGCTGGGTTGTATGATATTTCTGTTTTTAATTTTTGAGGAACTTTTCATAGTAACTGCACCAATTTACATTCCCACCAACAGTGCCCAAGAATTCCTGTAATGTTGTTCTTAAGGTCCTTTAACCTATCCTCATTGTTTTCTTTGCAGCTTGAATGATTTCCTCTGTCCTGTCTTCTAGATCACTTATCTGTTCTTCTGTACCCTCTATTCTGCTGTTGATTCCCTCTCATGTATTTTTCATTTTAGTTATTGTATTCTTCAGCTCTAATTCTTCCTTATATTTTCTTTTCTTGGAAGTTCTGAGTTCTTCCAACTCTGGTAAGCATCTTTATGACCATTATTTTTGAACTCTTTATCAGGTAGATTCTTTACCTCCATTTAGTTCTTTTTCTGAGGTTTTGTCTTCTTCTGTCTTTTGGAACACATTCCTCTGTCCCTTAATTTTGTCTGACTCTCTGCATTTGTTTTTATGCATCAGGTAGGTAGGCTGCAACTCCTGGTCTTGAAAGTAGTGGCTTTTTGTAGAAGGCATCCTATGGGACCCAGTAGCACAATCATGCCTGGTCACCAGAATCAAGCAGTCCACAAGTGTCCCCTGTGTGGGCTGCCTGTGTCCTCCTATTGTGACTGGGCCAGGATTGCTGCAGGCGCACTAGTGGGCAGGGCTGGCCCCAGGTGCAGCTGGCTGAGAGACCTGGCTACAGATGATAGGGGCATGCTGGCTAGTGCGGTTAGCCCTCTGTGTAGCTGGCTGCAAGGCCTGACCATGCTTGTTTTCGGCATGCTGGTAGGCATGGCTCACCCTCACCTCCCAAGTGCAGGAGTCACTTTGGGGGCACTGGTCCTGACCAAGGCTGCTCACCAGGTGTAGCAGGGTGGGAACCACAATGGGGGGACATTGGTCCCAACCAAGGCTGCCTACCAGTGTGGCAGGGTGGGAGCTTGTAGAGAAAATGAAGGTTCCTATGACCAGGATTATCACCTGACCCTGGTTGGATGGCTCACTGCACATGTGTGGGCAATACGCTATTATTGACTCTAAAGAGCTCTGCCCAGTGCTCTGGGCTGCACGGCTGCAAGAGAGCAGAGGCTGGAGTGGTGGCAGTGCTGAGGACAGAGACTGAGGTGGCTGGGGGGGCAGAGAGGCCCAGAGGCAGAGACCAGCTTACTGCATGCAGACTTGCTCTAAGGTGGATGGTATTCTAGTGATTGACCTGCCACCATGGGAATAAAGTTGGGTATAAACCCTTTCACCCCAAGAATGTTCCACTGTCATTTTTTGGTCTCACCGAATCAAAAGTGAACTTGCCCGGGGCTGAAACCCATTGGCAGGACAGAGCTGCTCTAGAGGGGTGCCTTCTTGGGCAGGGTAGGTGCACAGCAGAACCCTGGGCCAAGGTGAGCAGTACTAGCATGGTAGATGGAGAGTATCAGAACTGGTGTTCCACTGGCCTCAAGCCAGATAGGGTGAAGGAGGGAAAGAAAAATGGTACACATCCTAAAATTAGTCAATAAATCTCCTTCACATATAGCCCAGGTGCTTTTCAAATTGCTGCCTCTGAGCTAGGTCTCAGAGAGTGATACTGTATGCTGGCTCTTTAAGAGCAGAGATGGTTTCTGTAGCCCTGCAGCTCTCCTGAAGTTAAGCCTCAGTGATTTTCAAAGCTCCCAGGGTTAAGCCCTGCTGATTTTCAAGGCCAGACATTATGGGGGCTCATCTCCTGGTACAGATCCCCAGGAGGGGATGCCCAATGTGGGGTTTGAAGCCCTCCCTCCTCAAGGAGGACCTCCATGCCTATAATATGCCTCATTCTGGGTCACTACGCCAGGGGGTTGATTCCTAATCATGTCTTTACCCTTCCTACCCTTCTCGATGTGACTTTATCTTTGTCTTTAGTAATGAAAAGAGCTGTCCTGCTAGTCTTCAGGTCATTCTCAGAGTGAATAAGCAGGTGGCATCTTAACAAAGATCCAAAGAGAGATAAGTCCTGAGCCATGAGAAGAGATCTCAGGGGAGAGGGTTCCAGGCAGACAGAATCACAAGTACAAAGGCCTTGACATGGGAGCATACCTACTGGCGGAACAGCAAGGAGGCAAGTGTGGCTGGAGTGAGGAAGGTGAAAGGGGAGAAGGTAGCAGCAGGTGATGGAGTCTAAGCTGTAAGTTAAGAAAGAAGAGGGGACTCAGATCATATCCGGCCCTGTAGGCCACTGTCAGGATTTAACTTTTGCCTTTTATTCAGAATAACCAGTGAGATTTTCAGGGGAAATTTTTCCTGTTTGTTCTGTGTCCCATTCCAATCTGATTCACAAACCCTGGGTGCAGCAGGCAGGGGCTTTTGCCCAACCTCAAATGTAGACATGCTCCCGAGCAAGACAGCCCCAAAGTAATGAGTACTTTGCACCACTCACCTTCACTAGAGGCCCCTTGTAATGGGAATGGTGAGTTGTGCCCACTGGAGTATAAATAGAGGGTGTGGAACCAAAAATCCGTGACTTTTCCTCATTCGCACTGACTTGGGCTTCCTAAAGTATAGGGTCCTTAGGGCTTTGAGGGGCTGGCCAGAAAACAGACAGCAGGAAACTTCTCCAGGGGTCAGGAATTTGCCTCTGCCAATTTCAACTGGTCTCTCTTCTGAGAAAATACAATGAGTAGGGATTTCAAATTACACTCCTTCACCCACCCTGCCTGTTATGCAAAGCTACCCAGAGGCTTTTCACCAAAGTTGCCAGGATAAGCCACACAGATGGGTCAAAGCCAGGCACAGGAGGAAAAGAAAAAGGAATTCATAGGCATTTACATCTTCATGTGTGGGCAGTTCCTTCCAAAGCTGAAAAAAGAGTTTTGATCCATCCACATCCCCTCTGTTTATATGTCAGTGATGGACAGCTCCTGTTTTGGAAGAGCAGCATCCTCCTTAGACAACTAGGTCCCTATTTAGAGTACCAGCATGGAAAAATTGCTTAACTGAGAGTATCAAATTTTCCTAGGGAAATGGACAAACACTGGAACATATGATTGTGCTTTTCACCTTCAAAGATTATTAGAGTTTGATTTGGAACCCAGGTGAAGGCAGTGTTTACTTATGCTTGTCCCTTTGATATTGTCTCCTAGGGTTTCTGAACTTCAAACTTTTCATCAAACAAGAGCCTTTTTAATTGTTCTTCCCCCTTGTTTGCCAAGCTGGAGTTAGTCAACTGACTTACCAAAATGAACTCTTCAATTTGTTCACGGCCTCTTTCTTCTGTGAATTCACTGTGTGTGATCCAGTTGATGTTTTTGATGGGGTTTTCAGCTTCTGCAAACATGGTGTGAATTTTTTAGTTGCCTGGTCATGTGACATTCATTATATGAGACAATCCTCTAGGTACCCAAACAGGATTCCTACCTTCTACAGACTTAACAGCATCAGCAACGGCCCTGTTAACTAAAGCTAGAGCTGTTTCCATCAGATTGCTGTAGTCTTCTGCAGCTGTTGTCTGGCTTGTAGGACTTTTATCCACATCTATTTTCATCTGAGTTTTGACACTTTTAGTCACATCCATTTTCTTCTGCCTGGAAAAAGAAATTCAGGAAGTTAACTTTCGTGTGCTTGTTACCTTTCGTGTGCTTGTGTGTGTATGCACTCGTATAAGTACAGACAATCTCTGGAGGAATCACAAGACACAGGAAATGGTTGTTCCATCTACGGAGGGGCTTAAGTGTTGGGGTAGGAGTGAGGTCTCACTGTTTATCCATTGTGCCTGGCCTCTGAGATCTACTTTTCCAAACATCTTAGGATTTTCAGATTCTTAAACCATGAAGACTTAAATAAAGATGTAGTATAATGATTCCTAACTTCTTTGGAGTTCTAAAAATATTGATTTCTAGTTGAGTCTTTAATAGAACGTCAATCCCTGATTTAGGTGAGGGCACACAGCTCTTGAAAGGTGAAGTGAATTAAAATCTTTAGAGGCAATACAGCATAGGAGGGGTTGGTTTTTCTTTTTTATTTTCTCTTGGATTTTCTAGTATACAATTTTATCATCTGCCAGAGACTCATTTTTTTTACCATCTTCTTTCCTGAAATATATATCTCTTATAAGTATTAACTTTGGTTAACACTTCAAGAAAAATGTCAAGTAAAAGTAGAGATAATGAGCATCCTTTTGTGCCTGACTTCAGTGGGCATGTTTTCTGGTGTTAACACCATTAAGTATGATGCTGGTTGATGGCTTGAGATTGATATCAAGAAAATAATTATTCGCTCCTAGTTTAGTAAGGTGTTTATCATAAGTGATAGCTAAAATTTTCCACATGCCTTTAACATCTGTGGAGATTGTGAAACTAGGATCTTTGTATATTTTCCATCTTTTCGCTTGAGTCTTGAATTCTTTTTTTCATTGCTTAATTCTCTTATGACAACTCCCTCACTTGTGGCAGAGTTAAAAACCGCTCACAGATAGTCCTTGCATTGGAGTGCCGCAGGAAAGTGGATCTCTCTCCAAAGGGAGGTTTTTCTTTTTCTCTAAGTAGCAGTTGTGGGCTATTCAGTGGGCTCATTTCAGTGAACTCCACACCACCCTATGAGGCCTCACTTGCCCTTCCAGATCCACTCTGCCACACCTCCCCTACTCTCTGCCTGGAGGATTGACCTGACCAGACCACAGCAATGGTCTCTTCCGTGCCTTCTGGCTTCCAGGAGGTTCCACACAATGGGAAGATCTGGATGAAGGGAGGAGAGTGAGGGCAAGGTATATATTCCCCAGGGGCTCTCTCCTTGAGGTCCCTGTGGCTGGCTGCGTGGAAGAGGCCCCCACTTCTCCCAGGGCAGCTTCTCACTTCTCAGTCTGATAAGGGCAGCCATTCTCTCCCCTCAGCCCTGTGGCCCATTACTAGCCCCAGGGAGCTGCACTTGCCCTGTTTCCCTACTGTCTGCCCACACCTTTGTAAACATTCCCTCCACTTAACCCTTCCCTACCTGTCTTACCTCAGTATGCCAGCAGTTTACTGCTGGGACCCTCAGTCAGAAAGAGGGTCTCTTGTTACTATGTGAAATGAGGAAGCCAAGCTCACACCAACTGTCTGCTCCACAGCCCGTACTCTTAACTACCCTGCCCTCCTCCAAGATTCACAAAGAGTTGTGAGGCCCTGTTCTCATGTTTCCATCTGGAGTCCAGAGTGTGCTCAGTCTGCTTCTGTGAGCCTCTTTCAAGGAAAGAGTCGCCCTTGTTCCCTTTCTTGGCACCACTGTGGGTTGCCAGGTGTGGCAGATGCTACACAAGGCAACCCGGGTCCCTGTGGCCATCAGTCCAGGAATGGTTTGAACAGCCTTTAAACATTCAGTAATAATGCTGATTCATGTTCATTTGGGTCTTCATATTAGCATGAAGCTCAGTTTGCATCTGCCTCATTTTCCTGTTGCTGCAGCAGTGGTGGACAGGGTCATTTGCTGGGGGAAAACGTTATCTTCCCAGGCTGCCCGTCCCAGAGTGAGGAGACTGAAGGGTGGGGGGTGAGGGAGTCTGACGGCCCTAAACCCTGGAGCACTGGCTCTCCCAGCCTGACGGCTATGCCAATTTCACCAAAATGATTTGCTACAAATTCTGTTGTTAAAGACAATTGCAGAGCTTTTTGGTAAATTGGTAAATTCACTAGTCTTTGGTGAGTTAACCATACAGCAACTTGATACTTCAAAGAGTCACCTGTTTGGTGACTCATTCAGTGGCTTGGCTTTAAGCAAATTGCCTCTTGGTAAATTAAATGGAAGCCAAATCTTTGACCTTCAACACCAAGGAAATGAAGTGGGGGCTTCACCCACGGAAGGACCTCCTTAAGGCCTCCCTGGGAAGCCCTGTGCTCCAAGAGGAGAGGGAAGGTGCAGAGCAGGGCTCAAGAAGCAGCTCAGATCTTGCCCTCACACATCTGTGGGCACAAACCGTTCTTCAGCGGCCCTCCCACCAGCCTCTCGTTCTTTTTGTCCCTTTCTGTTCCTACTGAGAGGCCAGATGGGCAGAATGGGTGAGAAGGGTCAGGGTGTGGTCAAGTTTGGGGTCTGGGTGATGCCTGGGGAGAAGCAGTGCAGGGCCTTTTTGTGGAGCCCTCCCACCCTTATCAACACCCGATACCTGAGTGACCAGATCCTTGTTGGGAACCGTAGTAGCCTGGGAAGCCTCAGAAAGAGCCTCTGGGCAGCTTTTCCCCAGGATTCCCAGACAGAATGTTTACAAGTGCTGCCATGGCAACACCAATTTCAACCAATGGGAAGCAAAGCCCAAATGTTTCTGCCTACTTCCGTTAGAGAAGGAGGAGACAGTCAGTCCCAGCAACCATCTGATCACCAAAGCAGAGCCACACTGTGGTATCCATGCCCAGGTTCTTCCCAGCAAGAGGTAAGCTTGCAGGGCCCTGCCAGAGGAATAGCAGTGATGAGCCCTGCAGCTGGCACGCACTGGGTCCTTACCTCTGTCAGTCGCTGTGCGAGGGGCTCAGCACGTGTGAAATTCATTCTGCCCAACAGCCCACGGGGTGGGTATTCCTATTTTCATTGCAGGTGAACAAACTGAGGCACAGTGAACATTAAGTAAATGTCCTAAAACTCAAAATCAGAGCCATCCGACTTCACTGACCAGGCTTCTCACTCATTTATTCCCAAATTTTGAGGTTAGGACCTGCCTTGTGTGCTTGTTTTCAAAGATGAGCTTATATTACACTGGTTATCAGGATAGACCCGGGAACAATTTACTTAACATAAGTTTCCTTGTGTATAAAATGGGGATAATAGTGCCTACAGAATAGGGATTTTATGAGAATGAAATCATATAATTCATGCAAAGACATAACAGTGCCTGGTATATCATAAGCTCTCTTTATAATGGTTAGATATTCTTTCTCGTATTATTATTAATAGGAGTATTATAAAATGTTCTTTTAAGTGGTGAACTCAAAAGTTGTTGGCCCTATGTTAAGACCCAGTTTTAATTTATTAATTTTATTAAGCCACAAATCCCTAAGTCTCAGAACCCCTGCCTGTACCCACCTTGCTTTGCATATGGAGTGGTTTGGCTCCTTACCCAAAGACAGTGGGTCTTAATCCCAATCAAGAGAGGAAGGTGCTTTGCTAAGTGTTCTCTTTATCCAGAATGAAATGCTGAGCTCCCTGCCTGGAAGACACCACATGCATAGAGAGCCTGCTGCTGAAGTGACTCTGTGAGGCTAGGCCAGGAGGGGTGTTGGGAAGGGATAAGGGTGGAAGGTAGTGCAGCATGGTCAGAGGAACTCAGACTCCAACCACAGACAGAGGGTTTCCAGGTCCAGCTCTGCCATGGACTGGCTCTGTGACTGTAGGCAGGTGGTTGTACCTCTCTAGCTCCATGTGTAGAATGGGGATCTTAAAAGGAGTTACTTCTTAAGGTTGATGATAGGTGAAATGAGGTGATTCATATAGAGCACTCAAAACAAAGACAGGCACACTCGTAAGTGCTCAATACACATTAGTTACCACAATCATGATGAAGAGACTAACCACAACAGACAGAATCAAAAGTAAAAGAGTCAGTATTTGCAAGAGCCAAGATATGGAAGCAACCTAAGTGTCCATCAATAGATGAATGGCTAAAGGAGACATTGTAGATATACACAATGGAATATTATTCAGCCATAAAAAGAAAATAAATCCTGCCATTTGCAGCAACATGGATGGATTTAGAGAGTATTACGCTCAGTGAAATAAGCCAGGTGGAGAAAGACAAGTACCAGATGATTTCATTTATTTGTAGAATATAAAAACAAAACAAAACAGAAGGAACAAAACAGCAGCAGACTCATAGACATTAAAAAGGGACTGTTGGTTACCAAAGAGGAGGGACTGGAGTGAGTTGCAGGGGGAGGGTGAAGGAGATAAAGGGGCACAATAATTCACAATCACAATATAAATTGGTCACCGGGACAGTAATACAGCACAGAGAATACAGTTAGTGATTCTGTAAATCTTACTATGTTGATAGTGACCGCACTAGAGGGGGTAAGGATTTAATAATATAGGTAACTGTTGAGCCACTGTGTTGTGTATTTGAAGCCAAAATAAGATTGTATATCAACGATACTTTAATGAAAAAAAAAACTAAAGGAGTCAGAAAGAGCCATCACTTCCCCAAAGCTGGGAGAATTTGCCTGGGACAAATTCCAGAGGGGCAGGTGTGTCTTGACCTCTCACTGTTTAGGCCCAATGCCCAGCAGCAAAGCCAGGACTTGTACAGTCACTGTCATTGGTGAGTCTGACTCCCACACAGCCCATCAGACCAACTGCTGTGAACCTTCTGGCATCAGAACAGGCTCCCATCCACACCCTGCCCTTCTCCTGGGTTCTCTGTGGGGAGCAGGGAAGATGGAAACACACAAGGCCCCACGGTAGCTGCATCCAAAAGAGCAGAGCTTCAGCTTTCTTTGTGTCAAGCTTTTGCAGGCAAGGGCAGCAGAAGCTTTCCTAAGAAGCCCTGGGGACCACTGGTGAGAGGCCTGGGGCGAGGACCTGGCCTGGGAGGGTGGGCAGTGGGAATATTAATTACGCAGATGGGAGAAACATGTGGCAAGCAGGAGAAACTCCTTGTAGGCAAAATATCTTCCTTATGGGGAGCTGGGAGAGATTGCCCACTGGGTTAGAAAGGCTCCTCTTCTAAGCAGGACCTTAAATTCCATGAGCCAGAACGTGACCTATCTGCAACCAAACCCCTCATCGAAGCAACAAATTCTGGCCTCTGGGCTGTACAGATAGAGAATTTTGAATTCTCAGGCAGCACTGAGAACAATTTCCATCAAACCATGCCCTAGGATGCTTTTGCTCTTCCTATACAGGTAAGTGGGGAGAAGGGGCTTGGAAGTCCCAAGATGGAAGTGACAGATAAGAGAAGCAAGTGCCACAGGGGAGGGGGCTAGCCACAGGCTTGCCAAGCCCAGCCCCTCCCTCCCCAGGAAGGAAATGGAAAGCTGGGAAGCCCTGAGCCCAAATCTCGACTGTGCCCCCCCATCCCCCGCTCCTACCTCACTGTGAGCCTCTCCTCACATCAGGCGCCCTGCCTCCTTGGAGCTCCAAGCCCTTGCTCCTGGCCCGGATGCTGGCACATGGTCCTGCAGTGCTCTGGCGTTTACCTGAGAGAACATGCAACCTGTGCACAAAGACGTGCTCCTTCCAGACCACACTGAGGGAGCCCCTTCCTGACGGTCACTTGATGGTGAGTATGCGTGGCATCAGCTGTTAGAAAGACTGACAGGCAGGGCTGGTTGGATGGCCCTGCCCTGCCCACCTGGGCTTCCTGAGGCTGCCAGGGGAGAGTGGGTGACCGGTGCCTCATTTGCCCTGCATGTGGGAAGTGGGAGTAAATTTGTACCAAGGATATGGTGCTCACTAGAGAGTTGCTCTGGAGACCTGGAAGGTAGCTAGCTGTTAGCTTCTTCCTGAGTTGAGGGCAGCTGGGTTAGACATCAGAGCACAGAAGAGGGGCCAGAGATAAGGTCAGGGGCCCTTCTTGAGGACTCCACACTCTGGACCTTGAATGATATTCTTTCCTACCAGTGTCCCTTAAGTCATTTCCATTCCCTCTCAGTTTCTACCCCCTCCTCCCCTTATACCCTCATGCTCACCCTGTCACCCCCTTTCCTTATTTTTCTTCTTTCTCTTTCTCCTTCTCCGTCCTCTTTCCTCTTCCCTGCCTGTGCCTAGCAAAGCTGTCAGCTCTCAGCAATGAAGCTCTGGCTAAATGCTGACCTTCTCGTCAAGTGAACCCAGTCAGCTAATACATATCTTTCAAGTACCTGCCAAGTGTACAGGTGGCAGGCACTGTGCAGAAATGAAGCTGAATATAAGACAAGGCCCCACCCTCAAAGCACTTACAATCAAGTTGGGAAGATAAGGCGTGCTCACATGAAAAGGTAACTAGCAAGTCAGATGCAGCAAGGCATGTTGGATTTAGGTAGGTTCTAAGCAAGTGGGGCTGAGTAACCTTGCTTTATGTCTAAAAGGGCACCAGACTATTCCAGGAAGGGGGAGGAGGCAGTAGGAGCTCAGGTCATTTCCCCAGCTGAGGCCCATCCTCCAACAGTAAAGGCCAGGGTCCCTGCTTACTGTGCATCTGCCATAGGGTGAATACCTCACTGAACAGTGTCTTTCTTGCTCAGAACAAAAGCACTATGGAAGAATTGTTGTTGAATGGCTGGACTTTTGATGGTGATGCCTTAAGGATTCTGGTCCACAGTCATAACTACAGTGAACTTCTCTTATAGGCATTGGATGAAAACTCAGGATTGCCCTAGAGACCTGACCCACCCACCCCAAAGACTAGGCTCTTAAGAGATAGGAGAGTGGGCTTCTGGGGGTTGTGCTGTTTTCTGGCCTCTAGAAACAAAGGGTATTTGGCCTAGAAGGAAAAATCTATCTACTGAGTGAAACAGACACTGCCAGCCATGTGTAGGTGGCACACAGGGATAGGCAGGGTATACCAGAGAAATTTGAACACGTGGGAAGGATTTTTGTTTTCTTAGGGCAGTAATGCTCAGTGTTTTTATTGTCTTCCCTACCTGTTTTCTCCTGCCTTTGGAAGTACAGTTCTTTGCTGAATGCCAGTCTCGCTAGATACCTAAAATCTGCATTAACATACTTGGGAGAGAAAAAATTCTGGGACTGTCCCATGTGTCTTGTCTCACAGTAGAGTAATTTGAGTATCACAAAAGTGTCAGGGAAATCTTGGTAAGTTCTCACCCCCTACCCTCTACCCTCATCTAGAAGCCTCCTGTTGAGAGCAACTGGCTTCAGTCCCATCCACTTATGTTCCTTCAGAAGAGGACAAGTGGCAACTGCTGAGACAGGTAACCAAGCACTAGGTTCTCACAGTGGCTTTAAGCTGGATTTTCCTCTCTGCTCTCAGAAAATACCTTCAGAGCAATTGGTATCTTTATGGAAATTAGTATTGTCTGTTGTCTTTTGTTTGCATGCTCTGTTAATAACCTTAGTCGTGATTATTTTCTAAGAGGGAACCTAAGACGGCTGCTGTCACCTATTTGGTTATGCACTGGGCCTGATGATCCTCCAGACATCACATTTGAATAAGTGCCTTTGGGGGGCCTGGGGGTGGACTGGACAGCTGTTCAGGGGGTGCTTAGCAATGATCCCTTCCACATGCACAGGGTTGTACAGTTACAAACCACTTCACATACATCATGAGTCTCAGACACCCAGGGACATAAGCAGAGCACATACTATCCTTACTTGAAAGATGGGAGACCCGAAGCTCAGAGCAGGGAAGTGACTTGCCTAAGGCCACACAGCTGACAGGTGATGGAGCCTCCTGACATGATGGTCCTCCCCACACTCCAAGTCTCCACATCGCAAATCAACTCTTCAGAAAATAAACTGTCCTGGGAGGGACTGTGCTGTGCATTTTACGACATCGAGAAGCATTGCTGGCATCTATCCACTAGATGTCAGTAGCACCTTTCCCAACCCTTCATGTTGTAACAATGAAAAAATGTCTCCAGACTTTCCAAACATGCTCCGAGTTGGGGGCAAACTTGCTCTGGTTGAGACCCACAGCTTTCAGTCCGTCAGCTGGGCAGTGGTATGGAAGTCACCACCTCTCTCTCCTGCTTTCTGCTCTGCAGGGGCTCCTGATTACCCTCAGGAGAAAGTCCAAAACCCTGGAGACATTCCAGGTCCTTCTTGTTCTGGTCCCTGTCCACCTCATCAGCCCCCTTTCCCTCTCCATCCTGTCTCACTCTGCTCTAGTTCTGCACAACCGCTTGTAGATCTTTCCCACACAGCCATTCTAGTTTGTGTCCCGACTCATGCTGTTTTCTCTTGGTGGAATGTCCTCCACTCCATTGTTTACCTCATAAATCCTATCCAATCTTCAAGACGTTGCTTATTGTGGGCGCCACCCAGAAACTTACCCTAAGCCCTTTCCCTTTCCTTACAACCATAGGTTTGGGTCAAGCCCCACCTGTGTTCCCAACAGCACCTTCTGCAAACTTTTGTCATAGCATTCATCACTCACTCTGTAATTAACTCTGTCACTCACACTGAGCTCCTAAAGGGCAAAGCTGTCTTACTCAAATCTGAGGAGCAGCACCTGGCATGTACCATGTACTCTGCAGTGTTTATTGAACCACAAATAACAGTAAAAGTAGCAGGTTGGGAGTCAAAACACCAGGATTCTAGGCCCATTTCTGCCACTAGCTAGCTAATTGACTGCTTCCCATTCCTGAACCTTTGTTTCTTCATCTGAGGAATCACAATGTGGACTAAATGTCTAAGGGTCCTTCTAAGTTGGAATGGCTGATTCCAGAATATTCTTTTCCTGTAAGTATTCTTTAAAAATGTTTCCCAAACAAAGGGCAGGGCCATCCTCTTCCTCTTCTCCCTTCTGAATGTAAATGTTCCCACTTACCTTTTTCAGTATTCCTATTGACTATTTGTCTCTAGAAATAACTCTGGCAGCCTGGTACATGTGATTTGAAACAAGAACTGTTCTTCCAAACAAGGACATAAAGGTAAACTGTCAGATGTTAGTTACAGAAAACAGAAGAATGTGTGTATGTATTTGTATGTGCATAAAGAGACACCTTCAGGGTGTTGTGACAACAGGGCAGCTGGTAGGCAGGGGATTAGAGCAAGTCTTCTCAATGAATACCTTATGTTGTTAGATTTCTGAGCTATGTGAATATGTTCTCTATTTTAAACATTTAAGATAGTGAATAAAACCAAATGAATGGCATTGCTTCCCATGCATCATTTCAACTGGCCTTAAGAGCAGGTGACCTATGGACCCAAGGTCAGTGGCTGGACCACGTCACAGCTGCTTTCCCTTCTGCCTAATTGTACTTGCAAAAAATCAAGAGAAATGCAGGCTACAAAACATCACTATAATCTTCTAGATTCACAGTGTTTTAATGTGGTTCACTCCCTGGCAGTAAAGTATAAAATAAGGTTAAATTTCATAGGTGCCACAAAAAGGAGAGGTAGAGAATTCAGACCCTAATGGTAAACCTGACCAACTGATTTGTCTCTTTGTAGCTCCTCCCTATACAGCCCTGACATTCATCTAGGGAGATACACCTTTTTTTTAAATTAAGGTATCACTGATATACAATCTTATGAAGGTTTCACATGAGCAACATTGTGGTTTCAACATTCCCCCATACTATCAAGTCTCCCCCACACACATCCCATTGCAGTCACTGTCTATCAGCATAGTAAGATGCTATAGAGTCATTACTTCTCTTCTCTAAGGAGATATACTTAATGGATGATCCCCACCTAGAGGCACAGTAGAGCGAGATCAGACCTAAAAATTAAGATTTAGTGATAGATTTAATAATGTTGTCAATGTCTTCCTTATCCCTATCTGTACTACCTGCCCTCTTGCTTCCTTTCAGAGATAGTTTACCTAACAATCAACTAAATGAATGAGTCCTGTGCAGCACTAAATGTAGACCAGAGGTTGTAACCACGACCATGGCTTTCCTTGAACAGTCTCATCATCACAGGGTGGCACAATATAAAGTATTACCCTAAGTGGGAAGGCCACCTCCTTCCTCTGTAAGCCCCACCCTGTAAGATGAAGTCAACAGAAACCACAAAGTACAAGTGTGTTTTGGGTCATCAGCAGATAAAATGTTAAACTGGATACAAGATGGAATGCAGAACAATTTAGTCTTCTCACCTAGAGGTTCTGTGGTCACCTGCAATGTTGATCTATATCCATGGAGTATCACTATCTTTACAGTAGTTACACCTCTTCAGATCTTGTTTGGTTACCTTTAGCACTGAACATGCAACTCTATTACAAGTGGCCAGTACACTCATCTTTATGAACATGATTATTACTGCCCTATACTAAAATGAAAAGCAGCATTTAAGTGATCCTGTGTGTCAGGTACATAATGCATGAAGTGAAAAGTGTAATCTGTTTTAAAAGCATCCTAACCAGAATATTAAACACTATAGGATTCATCCAGAAAAGGAACTAGAAAAAAAAGTACTACTTTTTCTGTATTCTCCTAGCAATCTCTTTGGAAACAATGTTTTTAAATATATATTATAATAGTAGCAACTATCATTTATGACACATTAGGTGCTGGGCACAATGGTTAAGTGCTTGGTGTATATATGTCTATAATTTTACAAGCCTCAGTGGCCTTCTGGTTTTTTTTTAAGTGATAAAGCTACATTGGGTAGATTGATTAATCTTGAATAGTACTATTTAAAAAAGTAAAGAAAACCTGTGATTTTATTTTTTGTTTTTATTATGAACTACATAATATACTGCATGCAACATAATACACGGCATAACCTTCTAGCAGGGGTAGATGAGCATAACTGAGTTGTTTTTCATCAATCAGGAAAATGCTTCCTTAATCAATGTTCTCCAATCCCTGAAAAACAGTTTAAAAGGGGAAATGTGAGAATTCTGTTCCCATCAAAAATGTACGTGTACTTTTATACTTCTAGTGTCACCAAATGGCATTCTCTGCTATTAAAGTACTTTCACATCCCACATTTCTCTAACTACAACAATACACCGGACTGAATTTTATAATAGCTAAAGTGAAAAAAAACCTATGACTCCTAGTTTTCATTTTCAGACAGCAGCAAACCTATCGCTTTATATGAAAAGATAGCCTCTCTCCCATCACAACAAAAGTCAAGCAACTAGTTACCATCTAGATCTTTCTGAAAGTACTTTTAACAAGTCCAAGAACATTAAGGCAAAACCATCTTATAAAATAACAGCAAACACAAGAAAGCTACTATTAGCCTCATTCTACTTTTTTTTTTTATAGATGAAGAAACGAAGGCTCAGAGAGAGATTAAGTCTTGATTAACTAAGTCAGTAAGGAAGAAGCAGAGCCACAATTCAAGTTCAAGGGCCCCAACTCCAGAACTATTGCCCTGTAGGAAGTATGGCACCATTTATTCAGAAGGTCCACTCTACCTCAGTTTGCAACCAAATACTCAACCAGATGTTAAAATAACACAATCCAGGTATTTTGTTTACTATGACAAAAAACTTCTTGAAAAGAATTAAAATTGAACAGTTCCAGGAGCCACCTTATAGAAATCCTAACTCATTTGGTCTGGCAGGGGCCTATGAATCTGCATTTTGTGTTATATGTCAGGTGATTCTGATGGTCATTCTTGGGCCATACTTTGAGAAATACTGTTCTAGATGAGTAGATATCTATCATCATGGTCATTAGATTAGATTCACAAATAGCATTATTCTGAGAGACAGATCACCTAGGTTGAGTCCTTATAGTGTTATTAATCACTCTTACCCTCTGTTTTCTCATCTATAAAATAGAATTAATCAGGGACATGGGAAAGGCAGTATTTACAGAGAAGACAAATAATGATTCTTTAGCATCTACTATGCTGATGGACAGTGACTGTAATGGGGTATGTGGGGGGGACTTGATAATAGGGGGTCTAGTAACCATAATGTTGTTCAAGTGATTGTACATTAATACCAAAATTAAAAAATTAAAAAAAACAACCTTTGAAAAAAAACAAAAAAACAAAAAAAATACAATTAATCTTTACCTAAGTTTGCTGTGAGGAATAAATGAGCAAGAAGAAAATATTAAAAAGTAACTAAAATTTTCAAAAATAATAATGAGGATCCAACTATAAGATATAAGAACATACTATTAGGTTGAACCATATGAAAATGCTACTAGGCCATTTCTGACCTACAAAAACAGCAATTTCATATGATTCTATCAAATATAAAATTATAATAATTCTCTACATATGGTATTGGTGCACAAATTGGCAAACCAGTGGCATAGAGATAGGCACATTCATGAAACAGGCCCATGTTTATATGGAAATTTAGTTTACTAGAATGGTATTTCAAATAAAAAACAGACTGTTCTACAAATGGATATAGTTGTGATATCTGGCTATCTCTTGGGAAAAAAAAAGTTAAATCTTGGCTCCAAATTATACCCCAAGATGACCTGTAGAGGGGTCAAAGCACTAAACATAAAAAAAGAAAAGAAACTCCAACAGTATTTGAGAAATTGTAAGAATATATTTTTATCAACTGGGGTAGGAAAGTCATTTGTAAGCAGGACATAAAACCCAAAACTGACAGAGGATTAAAGATGGCAGCGTGAGAGGTGAGACACAGGCCTCCTCCTAAAACCACATATTATACGAAAATATAATTAATACAACTAATCCTGAAAGAGCAACAGGAAGAAGGCTGCACCAGACTGCATACACCTGGAGAAAAAACAAAACTCATGGAACAGGGTAACGTACCAAAGCCGTGGCCCGGCGGGACCCAAGCCCTTCCCCCACCCCAGCTCACCAGCGGGAGGAAGAAAAACGGAGCGGGGAGGGAGTGGAGGCCTGGGACTGCTGAACACCTAGCTCTGGAGATGTGCTCGGGCAGCACAAACCTACAATGCATGATGCTATGGTGATTAGGGGAGTTGGAAAGCTAAGACAGGCAGAATACCTGAAGAGACTGAGATTCCAGCCACTGTGGAAAACAGGGATCCATATCAGGCTACTCTGGAGCAAAAGACAGGCAGGCAGTCTGAGAGACTTCCAAACAGCGAGAGGGCTGCTAAAGGGGCAAGGATTGCACAGAGCTTACTGCTCAGGAGAAAGGATGGGTACACAAAACTGTCCAGGTACACTCTGGCCAGCAGGTTGGGAACTTTCATGATCTTCAGGCACTCCAGCCCCCTGGCTGGCTACGCAGCTACGAGGCACCGGACCGTGATATACAGCCTGCTGTGCCTTCTTACCGGCCAGCCCGCACCTAGCTCACAAACCGGTAAACTCTGCCCTGGTATCAGGCCAGCCAGAGGGAAGACCCGCCTACAGCATCTACAAACGCAAAGCACAGAGGCTTATACCTGTGTGCTCGGCCCACTGGTTCTGGCACTGGAGACAAGCACAGCACCCAGGAAGTGGGAAACAGCTCTTTCCTCCCCCCAAGCACCAACACCGCTCCCCTGTGCCCCCCAACATTGCTCCAGGGGCTGAGCAGCTCCAGAGAGTAGAGCTTCTGGGCCCTAGAGGACGCCACATACAAATATGAAACGTCAGAGGAACCTGGTTCAAAGCAAAATCATACATACACCAGAAAAAGAGTCAAATGAAACTGATCTCATGAATCTTCCTGAAAGAGATATCAAAATAAAACTCATAAACATGCTCATGGAGGTACAGAAAAATATTCAAGAACTCAGGAATGAATTCCGGTAGGAGATCCAATCATTACAGAACACAGTATCAGAAATGAAACATACAATGGAAAGCTTTAAAAGCAGATAAGATACAGTGTAGGACATGATAAATGAAACAGAAATTAGAGAAGAGGAATACAAAGAAGCTGAGGCACAGAGAGAAAAAAGGATCTCTAAAGAATGAAAGAATATTGAGAGAACTGTGTGACCAATACAAATGGAAAAATATTCGTATTATAGGGGTACCAGAAGAAGAGAGAAAAAAAGGGATACAAAATGTCTTGGAGGAGGTAAATGCTGAAACTTCCCCAATGTGGGGAAGGAAATAGTTTCTCAGGCCATGGAGGTGCACAGATCTCCCAACACAAGGGACCCAAGGAAGACAACACCAAGACATATAATAATTAAAATGGCAAAGATCAAGGATAAGGACAGACTATTAAAAGCAGCCAGAGACCCATTTAAAGAAGGAAGAACATTCCCAAATGAACAGTCTAAGGACACAATTATTGAAATTGGAAAAAGAAGAACAAATGAGGCCCAAAGTCACCAGAAGGAGAGACATAATAAAGATCAGAGAAGAAATAAATAAAACTGAGAAGAATAAAACAATAGAAAAAAATCAATGAAACCAAAAGCTGGTTCTTTGAAAAAATAAACAAAATAGATAAACCCCTAGCCACACTCATTAAGACAAAAAGAGAATCTACACACATAAACAGAATCACAAATGAGAAAGGAAAAATAACGATGGACCCCACAGAAATACAAAGAATTATAAGAGAATATTACGAGCATCTATACGCCAACAAGCTGCAAAACCTAGAAGAAATGGACAACTTCTTAGAAAAATACAGCCTTCCAAGACTGACCAAGCAAGAAACAGAAAAACTAAACAGACCAATCACCAGCAACGAAATTGAAATGGTAATCAAAAAACTACCCAAGAACAAAAGCCCTGGACCTGATGGATTCACCTCTGAATTCTACCAGACATATAGAGAAGAAATAACACCCATTCTCCTTAAAGTTTTCCAAAAAATAGAAGAGGAGGGAATACTTCCAAACTCTTTCTATGAAGCAAGCATCACTCTAATACCAAAACTGGGCAAAGACCTCACTAAAAAAGAAAATTACAGACCAATATCCCTGATGAACGTTGATGCAAAAATACTCAACAAAATATTAGCAAACCGAATTCAAAAATATATCAAGAGGATCATACACCATGATCAAGTGGGATTCATCCCAGGGATGCAAGGATGGTACAACATTCGAAAATCCATCAACATCATCCATCACATCAATAAAAAGAAGAACAAAAACCACATGATCATCTCCATAGATGCTGAAAAAGCATTTGACAAAATTCAGCATCCATTTTTGATTAAAACTCTCAACAGAATGGGTATAGATGGCAAGTACCTCAACATCATAAAGGCCATATATGACAAACCCACAGCTAACATCATACTTAACAGCGAGAAACTGAAAGCTTTTCATCTAAGATCGGGAACAAGACAGGGGTGCCCACTCTCTCCACTGTTATTCAACATAGTACTGGAGGTCCTAGCCACGGCAATCAGACAAAACAAAGACATACAAGGCATCCAGATTGGTAAAGAAGAAGTTAAATTGTCACTATTTGCAGATGATATGATACTGTACATAAAAAACCCTAAAGACTCCACTCCAAAACTACTAGAACTAATATCTGAATTCAGCAAAGTTGCAGGATATAAAATTAACACACAGAAATCTGTTGCTTTCCTATACACTAATGATGAGCTAACAGAAAGAGAAATCAGAAAAACAATTCCATTCACAATTGCACCTAAAAGAATAAAATACCTAGGAATAAACCTAACGAAGGAAGTGAAAGACCTGTACTCTGAAAACTACAAGACACTCCTAGGAGAAATTAAGGAAGACACTAACAAATGGAAATGCATCCCATGCTCTTGGCTAGGAAGAATAAATATTGTCAAAATGGCAATACTACCTAAAGCAATCTACAGATTCAACGCAATCCCTATCAAACTACCAACAGCTTTCTTCAATGAACTGGAACAAATAATTCTAAAATTCATATGGAATCAGAAAAGACCCCGAATAGCCAAAACAATCCTGAGAAGGAGGAATCAAACAGGGGGAATTACGCTCCCGACTTCAAGCTCTACTACAAAGCCACAGTAATCAAGACAATTTGGTACTGGCACAAAAAACAGACCCACAGACCAGTGGAACAGAATAGAAAATCCAAACATTAACCCAAACACCTACAGTCAATTAATATTTGATAAAGGAGCCCTGGATATACAATGGGGAGATGACAGCCTCTTCAGCAGCTGGTGTTGGAAAAACTGGAGAGCTACATGTAAGAGAATGAAACTGGACTACTAACCCCATACACAAAGGTAAACTCAAGGTGGATCAAAGACCTGAATGTAAGTCATGAAACCATAAAACTCTTAGAAAAAAACATAGGCAAAAATCTCTTGGACATAAACATGAGTGACTTTTTCATGAACATATCCCCCCGGGCAAGGGAAACAAAAGCAAAAATGAACAAATGGGACTATATCAAGTTGAAAAGCTTCTGTACAGCAAAGGACACCATTAGTAGAACAAAAAGACATCCTACAATATGGGAAAATATATTCATAAATGATGTATCTGATAAGGGGTTGACATCCAAAATATACAAAGAACTCACGCACCTTAACAAACAAAAAGCAAATAACCCAATTAAGAAATGGGCACAAGACATGAATAGACACTTCTCTAAAGAAGAAATTCAGATGGCCAACAGGCACATGAAAAAATGCTCCACATC
>JAQQAC010016209.1:100002429-100026232 GCA_029783875.1 Phataginus tricuspis | reverse complement strand
GGGTTGGTGGGGGGGACCTGATGAAGGGGGGAGTTTAATCATCACAATATTGCTCATGTAATTGTAGGTTAATGATACTAAAATAAAATAAATTAAAAAAAAAAAAAAAAAGCAGCCAGAGAGAGAAATAAGATCACATACAAAGGAAAGCCCATCAGGCTATCATCAGATTTCTCAGCAGAAACCTTACAGGCCAGAAGGGAGTGGCATGATGTATTTAATGCGATGAAGCAGAAGGGCCTCGAACCAAGAATACTTTATCCAGCAAGATTATCATTTAAATTTGAAGGAGGGATTAAACAATTTCCAGATAAGCAAAAGCTGAAAGAATTTACCTCCCACAAACCATCTCTACAGTGTATTTTGGAGGGCCTGCTATAGAAGGAAGTGTTCCCAAGGTTTAATAGCTGTCACCAGAGGTAATAAAACCACAGTAAAGAAAGTAGAACAGTTAATTACTAAGCAAATGCAAAATTAAATCAACTACCCCCAAAGTCAGTCAAGAGATATACAAAGAGTATAGAATATGATACCTCATATATAAAGAATGGAGGAGGGAGAAAATGAGGGATAAAAAAAGAACCTTTAGATTGTGTTTGTACTAGCATACTAAGTGAGTTAAGTTAGACTCTTAGATAGTAAGGTGGTTGACCTTGAACCTTTGTTAATCACAACTTTAAAGCCTGCAACGGCAAAAAGTACATACCTATTGATAATCACCCTAAATGTAAATGGTCGGAATGCACCAATCAAAAGACATAGAGTCACTGAATGGATAAAAAACAAGACCCGTCTATATGCTGCCTACAAGAAATTCACTTTAAACCCAAAGACATACACAGACTAAAAGTGAAGGGATGGAAAAAGATATTTCATGCAACTAATAGGGAAAAAAAGCAGGAGTTGCAGTACTTGTATCAGACAAAATGGACTTCAAAACAAAGAAAGTCACAAGAGACAAAGAAGGACATTACATAATGATAAAGGGATCAGTCCAACAAGGGGATATAACCATTATAAATATCTATGCAACCAACACAGGAGCACCTACATATGTGAAACAAATACTAACAGAATTAAAGGGGGAAATAGAATGCAATGCATTCATTTTGGGAGACTTCAACACTTCACTCACTCCAAAAGACAGATCAACCAGACAGAAAATAAGTAAGGAGACAGAGGCACTGAACAACACATTTGAAAAGATGGACCTAACAGACATCTACAGAACTCTACATCCAAATGCAGCAGAATACATATTCTTCTCAAGTGCACATGGAACATTTTCAAGAATAGATCATATACTAGACCACAAAAAGAGCCTCAGTAAATTCAAAAAGATTGAAATTGTACCAACCAGCTTCTCAGACTACAAAAGTATGAAACTAGAAATAAATTACGCAAAGAAAAAGAAAAAGCCCACAAACAAATGGAGACTTAACAACATGCTCCTAAATAACCAATGGATCAATGACCAAATAAAAACAGAGATCAAGCAGTATATGGAGATAAATGACAACAATAATTCAACACCGCAAAATTGTTGGGACACAGTGAAGGCCTTGCTAAGAAGGAACTATATTGCAATACAGGCCTACCTCAGGAAAGAAGAGCAGTCCCATATGAACAATCAAACTGACATTTAACAAAACTAGAAAAAGAAGAAGAAATGAGGCCCAAAGGCAGTAGAAGGAGGGACATAATAAAGATTAGAGCAGAAATAAAATCGAGAAGAATAAAACTATAGAAAGAAAAGAATCAATGAAAGCAAGAGCTGGTTCTTCGAGAAAATAAACAAAATAGATAAACACCTAGCTGGACTTATCAAGAAAAAAAGAGAGTCTACACACATAAACAGAATCAGAAATGAGAAAGGAAAAATCACTATGGACACCACAGAAGTACAAAAAATTATTAGAGAATACTATGAAAAATTATATGCTCACAAACTGGATAACCTAGAAGAAATGAGAAATGGACAACTTTCTAGAAAAATACAACCTTCCAAGGCTGACCCAGAAAGAAACAGAAAATCTGAACAAACCAATTACAAGCAACAAAATTGAATTGGTAATCAAAAAACTACCTAAGAACAAAACACCTGGACCAGATGGCCTCACCGCTGAATTTTATCAAACATTTAGTGAAGACCTAATACCCATCCTCCTTAAAGTTTTCCAAAAAGTAGAAGAGGAGGAATACTTCCCATCTCATTCTATGTGGCCAGCATCACTCTAATACCAAAACCAGGCAAAGACACCACAAAAAAAGAAAATTACAGACCAATATCCCTGATGAACATAGATGCAAAAATACTCAACAAAATATTAGCAAACCAAATTCAAAAATGTATCAAAAAGATCATCCATCATGATCAAGTAGGATTTATTCCAGGGATGCAAGGATGATACAACATTTGAAAATCCATCAACATCATCCACCACATCAACAAAAAGGACAAAAATCACATGATCATCTCCACAGATGCTGAAAAAGCATTCAACAAAATTCAACATCCATTCATGATAAAAAATCTCAACAAAATGGGTATAGAGGGCAAGTACCTCAACATAATAAAGGCCATATATAACAAACCCACAGCCAACATCATACTTAACTGCAAGAAGATGAAAGCTTTTCCTCTAAGATCGGAACAAGACAAGGATGCCTACTCTCACGACTTCTATTCAACATAGTTCTGGAGGTCCTTGCCACGTCAATCAGAAAACACAAAGAAAATAAAGGCATCCAGATTAGCAAAGAAGTTAAACCGTCACTGTTTGCAGGTGACCTGATGTTGTACATAAAAAACCCTAAAGAATCCACGTCAAAACTACTAGATCTAATATCTCAATTCAGCAAAGTTGCAGGATACAGAATCAATACCAAGAAATCTGTTGCACTCCTATACACAAATGACGAACTAGCAGAAAGAGAAATCAGGAAAACAATTCCATTCACAATTGCATCAAAAAGAATAAAATACCTAGGAATAAACCTAACAAAGGAAGTGAAAGACCTATACACTGAAAACTAAAACACTCATGAGAGAAATTAAAGAAGATACCAAAAAATGGAAACACATCCCGTGCTCATGGATAGGAAGAATTAATATTGTCAAAATGGCCATCCTGCCTAAAGCAATCTACAGATTCAATGCAATCCCTATCAAAATACTGACAGCATTCTTCAACGAACTGGAAAAAATAGTTCTAAAATTCATATGGAACCACAAAAGACTCCAAATAGCCAAAGCAATCCTGAGGAGGAAGAATAAAGCTGGGGGGATTACACTCCCCGACTTGAAGCTCTACTACAAAGCCATAGTAATCAATACAGTTTGGTACTGGCACAAGAACAGACCCATAGACCAATGGAACAGACTAGAGAGCCCACATATAAACCCAAGCATATATGGGCAATTAATATATGATAAAGGAGCCATGGACATACAATGGAGAAATGACAGCCTCTTCAACAACTGGTGCTGGAAAAACTAGACAGCTACATGCAAGAGAATGAAACTGGATTATTGTTTAACCCCATACACAAAACTAAACTCGAAATGGATCAAGGACCTGAATGTAAGGCATGAAACCATAAAACTCTTAGAAGACAACATAGGCAAAAATCTCCTGAATATAAGCATGAGCGACTTCTTCCTGAACACATCTCCTTGAGCAAGGGAAAGAAAAGCAAAAATGAACTCATGGACTACATCAAACTAAAAAGTTTCTGTATGGCAAAGGATACCATCAACAGAACAAAAAGGCATCCTACAGTATGTGAGAATTAATTTGTAAATAACATATCCGACAAGGGGTTAACATCCAAAATATATAAAGAACTTACACGCCTCAACACCCAAAAAGCAAATAACCTGATTAAAAAATGGGCAGAGGATATGAAGAGACAGTTCTCCAAAGAAGAAATTCAGATGGCCAACAGACACATGAAAAGATGCTCCACATCACTAATCATCAGGGAAATGCAAATTAAAACCACAATGAGATATCACCTCACACCAGAAAAGATGGCCAGCATCGAAAAGACTAACAACAACAAATGCTGGCGAGGATGCAGAGAAAGGGGAACCTTCCTACACTGCTGGTGGGAATGTAAGCTAGTTCAACCATTGTGGAAAGCAATAGGAGGTTCCTCAAAAAACTCAAAATAGAAATATCATTTGACCCAGCCATCCCACTCCTTGGAATTTACCCAAAGAATACAACTTCTCAGATTCAAAAAGACATATGCATCCTTATGTTTATTGCAGCACTTTTTACAATAGCCAAGATATGGAAGCAACCTAAGTGTCCATCAGTAGATGAATGGATAAAGAAGAGGTGGTACATATATACAATGGAATACTATTCAGCGATAAGAAAGAAACAAATCCTACCATTTGCAACAACATGGATGGAGCTGGAGGATATTATGCTCAGTGAAATATCCAGGCAGAGAAAGACAAGTGCCAAATGATTTCCCTCATTTGTGGGGTATAACAACAAAGCAAAACTGAAGGAACAAAATAGCAGCAGACTCAGAGACTCCAAGAAGGAACTAGTGGTTACCAAAGGGGAGGGGTGTGGGAGGGTGGGATAAGGGGATTGAGGGGTATTATGTTTAGTACACATGGTGTGGGGGATCAAGGGGAAAACAGTGTAGCACAGAGAAGGCAAACAGTGAATCTGTGGCATCTTACTACACTGATAGACAGTGACTGCAGTGGCATATGGGTGGGGACTTGATAATATGGGTGAATGTAGTAACCACATTTTTTATGTGAAACATTCATAAGAGTGTATATCAATAATACCTTAATAATTTTAAAAAATCCAGAATAAAATATAAATACAATAAACTGAACATCAAAATTAAAAACTATCATCTTATGAAAGACATCATAAATTGAAAAAGACAACAGGCAGACTGGGAAAAATATGTCATATATAAAATAGACAAATGATCAACAGCCATAACATACAAAGAACCCCTATAAATTTAAAAGAAAAACAAGCAAAGGATCTAGACAAATGATCCACAATAAGAAATACAATCATTAAATATGTCAAAGACTGTCCAATCTCACTAGTAGACAAGAATACGCAAATTATGTTAACAATAAGACCTTTGGCAAAACATAAACAAAACCCATCTCAACCTTGACAGATGGCTAGTATCAGAGACATCTTACCTTTGAAACATAGTAACGATTAACTCCAGAAATGCGCTTATCTCTTTCCATCAAAGTCCACTGATATGGATAATAGGCAATCCTTTTTTCCTACAATTAAAAGAAATTATTATTGCAGTTTATGAAGATGTGTGACCCAACAGAGGATAGTACGTGGTATTCTAGAAAAATTAGTCATCACTGAAATAAAGCCAAGTTAACAATATAAGACCAGAGTCCTAAATAAAATCGGACCACTAGAGTTTAGAATTAAGATGGTAAGCATGAGTTCTTACACTTTTTTTAACCAGGCTTTTTTTTTTTCAAAAGACATATGACAATTTCCTTTGGGGACCCTAATAAGAAGAAATAACATCAGGACATCACACGTGAAGGACAATCACAAAGCCAGAAAGCACATACATCTATAGTATGTACTGTAAGAGATGATGTGAAGGTCCAGGAAGAGAGGAAAATTACAATCCTGATGTGAAAACCAGGATCTTGTGATAAGTTCCTAAAGGTCTGCAAGAGACAGCAGAATAAAAAATGTCAAGATAAAAAACTAATTACGGGTAGGGAAGAAGTAAAAGACGAGAGGTTCCCAAGATGTGGATGTGAGAAATTAAAACTCAGCAAAAAAGGAAATTAAAAGCCAAGACTAACTGACGCCTCACTTCCGCCTAGGAGTTGGGACCTACCTCTTCTAATCGCCTACCTTCCCAGCCCCGGAATCTCTACTTTGCCCTCTTGCCCACTCTTCTTCACCCAGCAGCGAGCTGTTTCTTGGTAGAGTAAAATGTGGTTTCCTCCGGGTTAAATTCCGCAAGCCTCCGCTGTTAGTCAACAGGAAGAAACGGGAGGGCCGAACTCGGGGCTCCCCATCTCAGAGAGACACCGGGTCCTTAAGGCCTCCGTAGGCCACGGTCCATTTCGTTAACGCCAGTTCGAGAAGCCGGCCGTGGGGCCGCGGAAGCCGCCTTACCTTGCCCCCATTAGTGAACCTGTGGATGTGTGCAGTGGCCACTCCGGGAATGACCAAGCTCACGGCCATGATAGCGATCCCGGGAAGAATCTCAAACCACATCGCTACACAGCTGCTCAGGCCAAACACTTGCCTCCAGGATTCCTAAAGGTGACCCGCTCTGGCCCTTTCCGGTAAACTCCGCGACAGCCGGCGAGCGGGGCGGGGCCACGTACGCCTTCAAAGGAAGCGACGGGGTCTGGTAGGGCTCAAGAAAGATGCGCTCTCGTACTGCTGGTCCCGCCCTCTCAGGCGCCAGCTCATTTTGCTACGTCTCGCAGTCAAGGACTACGTGCAGTCATATGAGCAGGCCTCTCGCGATCAAGCCCGCCATAGTTGTTTCGGAGCTCTGGACTTTAAAATGGCAGAGCAAGTTTCTCCAAGAAAGATGGCAAACCCGGTGTGCACCTTCCTCTTCAAAAAGCTCGGTGGGCGAAAAGGGGCTGCAGGCCGCAGGAAGCGCCCCAGCAACCAAGAGCCCGACGGCAGCAGCAGCAGCAGTAGCGAAGAAGGCAGCACTGTGTTCCGCATGGAAAAGAAGCGCGCTGCCCACAATCCGATGATACAGAAGACCTGTGGCAGTGGAAAACAGAAGGCCCCTTACAATGACTTGAATGGCGAGGAGGAGGAAGAGAACCAGCCGGAGAGTGTCGGCGTAGTCTACAAGTCCACCCGCTCGGCGAAACCCGTGGGGCCAGAGGACATGGGGGCGACTGCTGTCTACGAGCTAGACACAGAGAAGGAGCGCGATGCACAGGCCATCTTTGAGCGCAGCCAGAAGATCCAGGAGGAGCTGAGAGGCAAGGAAGATGACAAGATCTACCGGGGAATCAATAATTATCAGAAATACATGAAGCCTAAAGATACGTCAATGGGCAATGCTTCCTCTGGGATGGTGAGGAAGGGTCCCATCCGAGCTCCCGAGCATCTGCGTGCCACCGTGCGCTGGGATTACCAGCCCGACATTTGCAAAGACTACAAGGAGACTGGTTTTTGTGGCTTTGGAGATAGCTGCAAATTCCTCCATGATCGTTCAGATTACAAGCATGGGTGGCAGATCGAACGTGAGCTTGATGAAGGTCGCTATGGTTTCTATGAGGACGAAAACTATGAAGTGGGAAGCGATGAGGAGGAAATACCATTCAAGTGTTTCATCTGTCGCCAGACCTTCCAAAACCCGGTTGTCACCAAGTGCAGGCATTATTTCTGTGAGAGCTGTGCACTGCAGCATTTCCGCACCACCCCGCGCTGCTATGTCTGTGACCAGCAGACCAATGGCGTCTTCAATCCAGCGAAAGAAGTGATTGCTAAACTTGAGAAGCATCGAGCTACAGAAGATGGTGGTGCTTCCAATTTCCCAGAAGATACCGATGAGGGTCTAATTTCCATTACTTAGTTTTCCCATCCTCAAATCTCAAAATAAATGTTTTGTTGTTTCGAAATCTTAATGCACGTCCTTCCTTTCTAAGGAAAGTGACTGAGAGGAAAAGGCGGGGTGGGGAAGTGGGGTCCTGGATGGATGGCTTGTAAGAGCACCAAGGTAGGTATAATCTGGATTTTTACCGGGTATAAATGCTCCCTGTGTGTAAGAGATACTTTTCAGAACCCTTTGGCGTAAATGCTGGGCATGGGAGAAGTTCCGGAAAGGAGCTAGAATTTATTTGAAAGTAACCAAAGCTGTGATGAAAGCAAGAACTGAACTTATTTATCAGATCACATTTCTGTATCACTTAATAATTTATAAAAATACTTTAATGCAGTCTCTCTTGGGAGGCTGTACTAAAAAATACAGCCCAGCTAAAGGTGAGAGCGGGGACAGTGGGAGAAACGAGTTGAGGGACTGGTAGCTAGTACCAGAGCAGTGTATGGACAATGGTCCTTGCTCTCTTTGAAGTACCTATAGGTAACCCCCCTTCCATGGGTAATTGAAATAGTGTGTACTGTGCTGTCTAGTATAATAGCCACTAGGCTTCATGTGGCTGTTGAGCACTTTAAATGTGACTCGTAGCCACTGTATTGGCCATCACAGTTCCAAATTGGTAGTATGAATCTGCAAAGGGCAAAAACCTAATATTTTATAATCCATTGTCTGAAACTGTCTGTTCTTACAAACAGAGCTGATCACAACCTCTTAATCTATGTACCCATCTTCCCAACTAGTTTGTGAATTCCTCAGTGACTAGCCCAGAGCTTGGCATATAATATGCACTTAATAAATAAACCCAGAGAAGTATGAAAAGGGAGACTGGGGCCAAAGCCTGGAATCTTGAATCCAAGCTGAGGAGTTTTAACTGTATTCTGTTGGTAATGAGGAGACAGCAAAAGTTTGAGCAGGCGAACACAAACACTTCTTTTTTATGTTACTGTAGACTGCAGGGAGATGGAAGACAAGAGGCAGGGTGGCCAGTTAGATCAAATGATTAGCTAATGTTTATCAATCTGACTGGAGTTTGGGCTGATCCCAGGAAACAGATGCAATTAATTGTGGATTAGTGTGAATCAAAAACTCATTTTTGCAACACATTTGATAACAAGGAATAAAGTACATTAGGGATACATGAAACACAGGAGAAGCCTACTGGGAAAAGGTCTTAAAATATCATGGGAAACAGCATTTAAGAGATAAGACAAAGAAATGGTCAAAGAGGAAACAGGAATGAGGGCACTGCAGAGGCAGATGGAGAAACAGGAGCATACACAGCCATGAAAGGCAAAGGAAGAAAGTGATCTAAAACATGTCATGGAAAGAAATATGGCAATGAGTAGCAAAAGAATCATAAAAATGTCTTTTTTTTTTACTGTTTCTCAGAATTTATACTAAGAAGTTATTCAAAGTATAGTAAAGCTTCATAAGAAAAGATATACATTGAATTGTAATCTATTATGTAAATAAGCTAAGGGAAAGGGTCCAGGAGAAAAAAAAAGATGAAAGAGAAAGAATGCTGCTAATGAAGAACTTCTAGAAGGTAGCTGCAACTGCGAGGGGATGGGGTTAAAGGCATAAATCAAGAAGTTAGTCATAAAGAGCTGAGAGAAGAGAAGGTGACATTTGCTTACTATTCCACATGTCTTATACCTGTCTGAATTGTAAGAGTATATAAATGTATGCAAATAGACATTGTTGGGATCTGGAACATTCAGCAGATTCTTAGAAGGGATAATAACTCCACAACAACACATGAATTGATAGTGTGCTCAGAATATTTTTCATGTTGAAAAGTTTATGATTACATTTTTTAAAGTCAGAACTATTTTTATCACCTTTAATTAAAGGGTGCAACTTAGTTTTTTTTACTTAAGTGTCACTGATATACAATCTTATACTAGTTTCAGGTGTACAACACAGTGGTTCAACAGTTATGCATATTAAATCCCCCCTCCCCCCGCCCAGTACAGCTACTATCTGTTAACATAGGGACATGTTACAGAATCATTGGCTATTTTCTCCATGCTGTGTTACTATCCCCGTGACTAACCTACATTATGATTGTGAATTTTTGTGCCCTTTTATTTCCCTCAACCCCACCCACGCACCCCCCTCCCCTATGGTAACCACCAGCCCCTTCTCAGTGTCTATGAGTCTACTGCTGTTTTGTTCATTATGTTTTGCTTTGTATTTATACTCCACAAATAAGTGAAATCATATAGTATTTGTCTTTCTCCACCTGGCTTATTTTACTGAGCATAATACCCTCTAGATCCAACCATGTTGCTGCAAATGGTGGGTGCAACTTCATTTCATAGGCAGAAACTAGACAGTTTTTCTTAAAAATTAAAAAAATATGTATGAAAAAATAGCATGCCAGCAGAAATGAGATTGCAGCTGGATTCTGAAGTAGCTAACCTAATCTGAGATGTCAGAGGCAGCTCCCCTAGGAAATGACCCTCTAACTGCGACCTGAAAGGGGAGTGGGAGAAAGAGTATCCCAGGCAGAGGTGTAAGTATATACCAAGGCCCTAAAGAGAGTGAGACTGGCTTCAGCTAAGAACTCAAAGCAGTCCAGGATGGCTGGAGGAAAACGACAAGGTGGCCAGGTAGTCAGGGTCAAAGAGCAGACACCTTGCAAGTCATGTTACAGAATTTGCACTTATGTGGTGGGCAAAGGGATGCTATCAAAGGGTTTTCATTGTAAGAAAGAAGGTGAGATGATGATATTTGGAATTTAAAAAGATCATTCTGCAATCTGGTAAATGAGTAGATGGAACCAAACCTGAGACAGGGACATCAGGTAGGAGGTTGGTACCCTAGTCCAGATGATATGATGGTAGACTGGACTAGACTGGAGGCTCTAGACATTCATTTATAAAGTTTTTGAGCACCCACTATATAACAGACATTGATTTAAGCACTGGAGATACAGCCCTAACAAAAGTGCCCAAGTCCCTGCTCTCATAGAACTTACATAAAATACAGTAACAGATGAATACCTGCTTAAACATACTATCAGACTAAAGTACTGGGAAGAACAATAAAGCAGGGTGAGGGGATAAGAATGCAGTGGTGTGGGGAATGTTATTTTATATAGGGGTGATCAGGGAGGGCCTCTTTTGATAAGGTGACATTTGAGCAGAGACCTAAATGAAGCAGATATCTAGGAGAACAGCATTCCAGAGAGAACACCAAGAGCAAGGGCCCTACAGCAGGCAAGTGCCTGCCATGTCCGAGGAACAGTGAGGAAGAAATGTAACTGCAGTGGACTCAAGGAGGAAGAAAGAACTCTTAAGAATAATTAAGAGAAGTAATAAAGGGAGCGGGCAGACTGTGTACAGCTTTTAAGTCATTGTAAGGATTTAGGCTTTTATTCTCAGATGGGGAGCCGCTGGGAGGTTCTGAGCAGAGGAGTGAGTGACATGATCTGACACTGGCTTTAAAAATGATCCTTCTGAAACTTTTGGGGATAATGGAAATGTTTTATATCTTAATTGGGGCGTTACACAGGTGTCCATCTGTCCAAACTCATTGGAATGTACACTTATGCCCACTTCATTATATATGATTGTATCTCATTAAGAAATATCTTCAGGTCAAAGGAAAAAAAAAACGGTTGCTAGGTAAAGACTAAACCTGAGCAGGAGGGTCGAGGGATGAAGCAGGAAGATCAGACAGGTGGTGACTACCATTGTCCGCATGAGAGATGGCAGTGGCTCAAACCGGATAGTGGTGAGGAGCAAGACTCTGGACAGTTTGAAGATTAAACTGTCAAGGTTTCCTGGGGATTTGATATGAGGCGTAACATAAAGAGAAGAGTCAAGGTGAGTCCAAGATTTTTGACCTAACAACTAGGTAAAAGATGGTACCACGTACTGAGATGGAGAGATGCACAAACAGAAAAATGCATAAAACACAACTTGGCAGAGTAACAAGTACTCATATAACAACAACTGCATAACCATCACCCAGAGCAAGAAATAACAAAACTGGTAACACTCAAGCAGTCCCTCATCAAATACAAAACTGACAACACTCAAGGGGCCTCTCAATATAACTGCTCCCCTCACCGTAACACATACAGGTAATCTCTTTGCTGACTTTTATGATAATCACACCCTTGCTTTTTTGACCCAGCCTTCCTCTTTAGCTATTTATCTTTCCTTCCCTCTCACCAAACCAATAATGTATGCTTAATGCCTTTCCTTTCTCATCTCCCATTTACTTTTTTCTAACAGCTTTATTGAGATATAATTCATATATAATTCACCATTTCAAAGTATATATTTGAGAGACTTGTAGTATATTCATATGTGCAATCATCACCACTATTTAATTCAGGAACATTTTCAACACCTCAAAAAAGAAACCCATACCCATTAGCAGTCACTCTCCATCATGCCCCCCATGCCTCAACTTCACCCCTCCTCTCCCACCACTGGCAAGCACTACTCTCCTTGCTCTTTATTTCTCTTTTCTGGACAATTCATATCCATGGAGTCATATAATATGTGGTCTTGTATGGCTGATGGCTTTCACTTAGCATGTTTTTGAGGTTCATCCATGTTGTACATATTCAATATTCCTTGACATGGCTGAATAATATTCCATTGTATGGATGTAGTAAATTTTGTTCATTCATCAGTTGATGCACATTGGGTTGTTTCTACATTTTGGCTATTAAGATAATGATGCCATGAACATTCGTGTACACATTTTTGTATGGACATGTGTTTTCATTTCTCTGGGAGAAATACCTAGGAGTGGAAATGCTAAGTCAAATGGTAACTGCTTAACCTTCTTTAACACACTTTTTTACTGAAGTGAAATTGCATAACATAAAATTTACCAGTTTAAAGTGAATAATTCAGTGGCATTTAATACATTCATGATGTTGTGAAACTGCCTCCTCTATACAATTCCAAAACATTTTCATCATCCCAGAGGAAAACCCTGTACCCCTTAAGCAAAATACTCCTCATTCTCTCCTCCCTGTACCCCCTGGTAACCACTAATCTGTATTCTGTTTCTGTAGACTTAGCTCTTCTACATATTTCATATAAATAACATGAACTTAACATGTTTTCAAAGTTCATCCACATTGTAAAATGTATCAGCTCTTCTTTTTTGAGTTTGAATAATATTCCATTGTATGTATAGAACACAATTTATTATCCATCTGTTGATGGACATTTGTGCATTTTGCACCTTTTGGCTAATGTGTACATATATTTACTATAGTACCCCCTGATCCATGGTTTCACTTTCTGGGGTTTCAGTTACCCACAGTCAACTGTGGTCTCGAAGCAGATGATCCTCAATAGTAGCCTAACACTATGTCACTGTGCCTACATCATTCACCTCATTTCATCTCATCACACAGGCATTTTATTATCTCACATCATCACAAGAGTGAATACAGTACAATAAGAGATTTTGAGAGACCACATTCACATATTTATTATAGTCTATTATAATTATCCTATTTATTATTAATCATTGCTAATCTCTTATTGTGCCTTATTTGTAAATTAAATTTTGTCATAGGTATGCATATACAGGAAAAAACATAGTATACATGGGGTTCAGTACTGTCTGCAGTTTCAGGTATCCAGTGGGGGAATCTTGGAATGTATCCCCCACAGATAAGAGGGTGCTACAGTACTTGGGTGCCTATTTCCAATTTTTTTGAGTATTCCCATAGGAGTGGAATTTCTAGGTCATATAGTAATTCTATGTTTATCTTTTTGAAGAACTAGCAAACTGTTTTCCACAGCAGCTGTACCATTTTATATTACCAGCAGCAATGTAAAAGCATTCCAACTTCTTCACATCCTTGCCAACACTTGTTATTTTCCTTTTTTAAAAATAGTCATTCTAGTAGGTGTGAAGTATCTCATTGTGGTTTGGATTTGTACTACCCAAATGACGAGTGACGCTGAACATCTTTTCATGTGCTTGTTAGCCACTTGTGTATCAATTTTGTAGAAGTGTCTATTCAACTCCTTTATTCATTTTCTAATTGGGTTGTTTGTCTTCTGGTTGTTCAGTTGTAAGAGTTCTTTACATATTCTGGATACTAGACCCTTATCAAATTTATAATTTGCAAATATTTTCTCCCATTCTGTGAGTTCTTTTTGCTTTCTTGTGGGTTGGTATTCTTTGAAGCACAAAAGGTTTTAATTTTGATGAAGTACAATTTATTCATTCTTTGTCATTCATGCCTTTGGTGTCATATCTAAGAATATATTGATAAATCCAATGTCAGAGAGATTTACCCCTACATTTCCAAGAGTTTTATAGTTTTAGCTCTTACATTTAGATCTTTGATCCATTTTGAGTTAATTTTTGTACATAGCATGAGGTAAGGGTTCAATTTTATTCTTTTGCCTGTGGCTATACAGTGACCTAGCACCATTTGTTAAAAAGGCCATTTACTGTTCTTGGCACTCTTGTGAAAAATCAGTTGGACTCTCAATTCTTTTCCATTTATCTATATGTCTACCTTACACGAATATCACAAAGTCTTGATTACAGTTGTTTTGTACTAAGTTTTGAAATTTGGAAGTGTGAGCCCTCCTATTGTTTTGGATATTCTGGATTTCTTGCAATTCTTTATGAAATTTTGAATCAGATCATCAATTTATACAAATAAATCAGCTGGTATTCTGACTGAATTGAATTGAATCTGTAGATCAGTTTAGGGAGCATTGCTATCTTAACAATATTAATTCACACTAATCTTCTAAGGAATGAACACAGGATGTTTTTCCATTAATTTGAATCTTTAATTTCTTTTAACAATGTTTTTTAGTTTTCAGATTATAAGTATTGAGCTTCTTTTATTAGCTTTATTCTTAATATTTTATTACTTTGATGGCATTGTAAATAGTTTTCTTAATTTCATTTTCAGCTTATTCTTTGCAGATGTATAGAAATACAATTGATTTTTTTATATTGAAATCATATAACACGACCATGGTGAATTTAGGATTTTCTAGATACATGATCATGTGATCTGTAAAGATAGTTTTAGTTCTTCCTTTCCAATCTGGATGCCTTTTATTTCATTGTCTTGACCAATTGCCATGGCTGGACCCTCTGGTACAATGTTGAATAGAAGTGGTGAGAGCAGACATCCTTGGCTTTTTCCTGATCTTAGGAGGAAAGCATCCAGTCTCACATCACAAGATATGTTGTTAGCTGTAAATTTTTTTCTAGATGAGTTTTCTCAGATTAAGGAAAATCCCTTCTATACTTAGTTTGTTGAGTGTTTTTATCAAGGGTATTAGATTTTTTATTAAGATATTATTGATATAAAATCTTATGAAGTTTTCACATGAGCAACATTGTGGTTACTACATTCACCCATATTATCAAGTACCCCCTCCACATTCCACTGCAGTCACTGTCCATCAGCGTAGTAAGATGCTGTGGAGTCATTACTTGTCTTCTCCGTGCTATACTCCCTTCCCTGTGACCTACCTATATTGTGAGTGCTAATTATAATGTCCCTTAATCCCCTTCTCCCTCCGTCCCCAACCCCTTCCTTTTGGTAACCACTAGTCTCAAGGGCATTAGATTTTTATAAAATTCTTTTTCTGTGTCTACTGGGATGATTATATGGGTTTTGTTTTTTATTCTACTAATATGGTGTATTACATCATTTGATTTTTGGACGTTAAATCAACTTTGAATTGCTGGGATAAATTCCACTTGGTCTTGGTGTACAATTACTTTTATATGTTGTTGGATTCAGGTTGCTAGTATGTTGTCAAAGATTTTTGCATCCATATTCATAAAAGAGCTCTGTAGTTTTCTTTTCTTGTGATGTGTTTGATTTTGGTATCAGGGCAATACTGACCTTATAAAAGAGTTGGGAAATGTTCCCTTCCCTTCTATTTTTTGGAAAAGTTTGTGATGTGTTGGTACCAATTTTTCTTTAATGTTGGGAGAATTTAGCAGAGAAGCCATCTGAGCTGGGGCTCTTGTGGTGTATTTTTTTTTTACTAATTCAATTTCCTTACATGTTATAGATCTATTCAGATTGTGTATTTCTTCTCATGTTAGCTTCCATAGTTTGTGTGTTCCTATAAATTTGTCATTTCATCTAAGTTATCTAATGTATTAGCATACAATTGTTCATGGTATTCATTTATAATCCTTTTTATTTCTGTAAGATCAGCATTAATGTCCCCTCTTTCATTTCTGATTCTAGTAATTTGAATCTTCTCTTTGGTTTTTTTGGTCAATCGAGCTAATGGTTTGCTAATTTTATTGATCTTTTCAAAGAACCAGCTTTTGGTTGCATTGATTTTCTCTATTGTTCTTCTATTCTCTATTTCATTAAATTCCACTCTAATCTTGATTATTTCTGCTTGCTATCAGTTTAGTTGGAAAATATTTTTCCAGTGTCTTAAAATGGAAGGTTAGGTTATTGATATGATTCTTTTTTTAGTGTAAGAATTTGCAGCTATACATTTCCCTCTAAGCATGGCTTTTTTTTGCATCTCCTAAGTTTCAGTATGTTGTGTCTTCATTTTCACTCATCTCAAAGTATTTTCTAATTTTCCATTTGATTTCTTCTTTACCTTGTTGATTGTTCTAGAGTGTGTTAATATTCATATGTTTGTAAGTTTTCCAGTTTTTCTTCTGTTATTGATTTCTAATTCCATTCCACTGTGGGCAGAGAACATACTTTGTATTTTCTCAATCCTTTTACATTTACTGATGTTTATTATATGGCCTATTATTTGGTCTATGCTACAGAATGTTCATGTGCACTTGAGAAGAATGTACATTCTGCTACTGTTGGGTGGAATGTTCTGTAGGTGGAATATGTCTCTTCGGTCTAGTTGCTTTATAGTGTTCAATTTTTGGACTTCCTTGTTGATATTCTGCCTAGTTGTTCTACCCATTATTGAAAATGGGGTACTGAAGTCTCCAAGAATTACTGAATTGTCTATTTCTCCCTTCATTTCTGTCCAATTTTCCTTCATGTATTTTGGTGCTTTTATTAAGTGCATATATGTTTATAATTGTTTTATCTTTCTATTGGATTGATTCTTTTATCATTATAGACTGTCCCTCTTTATTTCTAGTAACATTTTTTTGTTTGAAAGTCTATTATGTCTGATATTAGTATAGCTAGCCACTTTGGCTCTCCTGTCATTGTATTTGCATAATATATCTTTTTCTATTCTTTTACTTTCAATCTGTTTATATCTTTGCATTTAAAGTGTGTTTCCTATAGACAGCAGATAGTTGGATTGTGTTTTTTTTTTACCCAGTCTAACAATTTCTGTCTTTTGATTGGATTATTTAATCCATTCACATTTAATATTACTATTGATAGAATTGGATGTATGTCTGCCATTTTACTTTTTTTCTGTATGTCTCATTTCATTTGTTGCTCTATTCCACCTTTACTACTTTCTTTTGCATTAGTGACTATTTTTCTAATGTAGCATTAACTTCTTTAATGAGTTTTTCACATTTTAAAAAATTATTTCCTTAATGGCAGCTGGAGGGCTTACCATACATGTCTTAATGGATCACAACAGCTTCTGGTTTATATTAATTTAATTCCAGTGGAATATAAAACATTGTTCCTATATATCTCTATTCTGTTTTGCCCCTTTTTATGATATTAGTTACATATATTACATCTACAACTGTTACATACATAATAATACATTATTTTATTTATTCTATAATTTTATGACATTGAAAAGAGATAAGGGAAAGAAAGTATATATATTTATACCTCCTCTTATATTAACTTTCTTATTTATCATTTTTGATTCTCTTTATTTGGGTATATCTGAGTTATCATCTAGAGTCATCTCCTTAGCACTATAGTTCTTTGCTCCACCCACCTCCTTTCTGCTATTATAGGCAAATGTGTTACATTTCCATATGTTACAGGTCCAACAATGCATTATATACATATTATTTTACACAGTTACCTCTTAAATCAGTTAAGAAGGGAAAGAAGAAATGCCCATTTATATTATCTTTAATAATTACATAGCTACTATTGGTTTGTAACCTTGGGATGTCCCCAGGTGAAATCTGAATTTGACCCCTGTACACAGAGGCCAAGAAGAGACTGAAGAAAGAGGCAGACTGGAACTTTACAGAAGATGGCGACCGGAAATTCTGGGAAGAGGGCAGCAGAAATCTCCTCCCAACACTATATTTATCCAGGAAAACACAGCAAATACAACTATTCCTAAAAGAGAGAACAGAATACACAGGAAAGCGCACAGCATACAGCTACACCTGAGAGGACTCGGCACCCTGCAAGGCGGGTAAGATATGGAGCTGTGACCGGGCGGGACCCTAGCACTCCCTCACCCCAGTGCACCAGCAGGAGGAGAGGATTCAGAGCCGGGAGGGCATGGAAGTACAGGCCTGCGAAATAACCAGCCAGCCCTGGTGATCCGCAAGGGGAACACTGACACACATCTCATGGTGTAGCAGAGATTGGAGAGACAGAGGGTGCAGGATCTGAGTGGGGAAGGCACCAGTTCCTTGCAGCCGGCTCCGGGAAGTAAAAAAAAAAAAGAAGAAAAGCGCGCGTATTTTTCAGCGGTCTTAAAGAGACAGGAGCCCAGCGGAGGAACGGATCACCTCGGCACACTCAGCCAGCAGGCTGGGAGTCTTGGGGAGCTTTGGACCCCTTAGCTGGTGACTGGAAAAGGGTGGCCGCACGTAGACTTCCCACAGAGCTCAACAGCCTCCCATTCGTTCCACCCCAGCCAGAGCTATAAAGGGCCCTGTGGAATAGAGGAGCAACGGCGCCACTTACAGTATCCCTGCAGAATCGACTCCCAGTGGGCTTTTCTTTTTGTTGTTGTTGTTGTTTTTTCTTTTCTTTTCTTTTTTCCCTTTCTAAAGTCATAAAGAGCCCAGCTGACATACGTGGCAACTACCAGCAAAAACTTCTATAGCCATGAAAAGGCAGAGGAATATGACACAGACAAAGCTCCAGACCCGACAACCCCAAAGAGGGAACCTGAAGTGATGGACATGCACAGTCTTCCTGAAAAAGAATTCAGAATAAAAGTCATAACCATGCTGACAGATCGACAGAGAAATGTGCAAGAGCTGAGGGAGGAAGTGAGGGAAGTGAGGAAAGACTAGCAGAAATCAGACAAGCCATTGATGGGCTTAACAGCAGACTGGATGAGATGTAAGAGACTGTTAATGGAATAGAAATCAGAGAACAGGAATACAGAGAAGCTGAGGCAGAGAGAGATAACAGGATCTCTAGGAATGAAAGAATATTAAGAGAACTGTGTGACCAATCCAAACGGAACAATATTTGCATTATAGGAGTACCAGAGGAAGAAGAGAGAGAAAAGTGATAGAAAGTGTCTTTGAAGAAATAATTTCTGAAAACATTCCCACACTGGGGAAGGAAATAGTCTCGTAGTCCAAGGAAGCCCACAGATCTCCCAACACAAGGGACCCAAGGAAGACAACATCAAGACACATAATAATTAAGATGTCAAAGATCAAAGATAAAGACAGAGTATTAAAGGAACCTAGAGAGAGAAAAAAGATCACCTGCAAAGGAAAACCCATCAGACTATCATCAGACTTCACAACAGAAACCTTACAGGTCAGAAGAAAATGACATGATATATGTAACATAATGAAACACAAGGGCCTCGAACCAAGAATACTGTATCCAGCACAACTACCATTTAAATATGATGGAGGGATTAAACAATTTCCAGACAAATGAAAGTTGAAAGAGTTTGCCTCTCATAAACCACCACTACAGGATATCTTAAACGGACTGCTCTAGAGGGAAGCACCCCTAAGGCTAAAAAGATGTCACCAGAGAAAATAAAATCATAGCAAAGAAAGCAGACCATCCAAATACTAACTAAAGGCAAAGAATAAAACACCTAATATATAAAGAATGGGGAGGAAGAATAGGAAGGGAGAGATAAAGAAACATTAGACGGTGTTCACAATAACTTAACAAGAAAGTTAAGTTAGATTCTTAGATAGTAAAGAAGCAACCCTTGAACCTTTGGTAACCACGAATCTAAAGCCAGCAATGGCAATAAGTACATATCTATCAATAATCACCCTAAATGTAAATGGACTGAATGCACTAATCAAAAGACACAGAGTAACAGAGTGGATACAAAAAGCAAGACCCATCTATATGCTGCTTACAAGAGACTCACCTCAAACCCAAAGATATACACAAACTAAAAGTGAAGGGATGGAAAAAGATATTTCATGCAAACAACAAAGAGAAAAAAGCAGGTGTTACAGGACTTGTATTAGACAAAATAGACTTCAAAACGAAGAAAGTAGCAAGAGATAAAGAACGACATTATATAATGATAAAGGGGTCAGTCCAACAAGAAGATATAACAATTATAAATATATATGCACCCAACACAGGAGTGCCAGCATATGTGAAACAAATACTAACAGAATTAAAGGAGGAAATAGAAAGCAATGCATTCATTTTAGGAGACTTCAACACACCACTCACTCCAAAGGACAGATCAACCAGACAGAGAATAAGTAAAGACACGGAGGCACTGAACAACACACTAGAACAGATGGACCTAACAGATATCTACAGAACTCTGCACCCAAAAGCACCAGGATACACATTCTTCTCAAGTGCACATGGAACATTTTCCAGAATAGACCACATACTAGGCCACAAAAAGAACCTCAGTAATTTCAAAAATATTGAAATCCTAGCAACCAACTTCTCAGATCACAAAGGTATAAAACTAGAAATAAATTTTAGAAAGAAATAAAAAAGGCTCACAAATACATGGAGACTTAACAACATTCTCCTAATGAATCAATGGGTTAATGACCAAATCAAAACAGAAATCAAAGAATATATGGAGACTAATGACAACAAAAACACAAAGCCACAACTTCTGTGGGACGCAGCAAAGGCAGTTCTAAGAGGAAAGTATATTGCAATCCAGGCCTATTTAAAGAAGGAAGAGCATTTCCAAATGAACAGTCTAAATACACAATTATTGAAATTGGAAAAAGAAGAACAAAGGAGGCCCAAAGTCACCAGAAGGAGGGACATAATAAAGATCAGAGAAGAAATAAATAAAATGGAGAAGAATAAAACAATACAAAAAAAACAATGAAACCAAGAGCTGGTTCTTTGAAAAAATAAACAAAATAGATAAACCCCTAGCCACACTCATTAAGAGAAAAAGAGAATCTACACACATAAACAGAATCAGAAATGAGAAAGGAAAAATAATGACGGACCCCACAGAAATACAAAGAATTATAAGAGAATATTATGAGCATCTATATGCTAACAAGCTGCAAAACATAGAAGAAATGGACAACTTCTTAGAAAAATACAACCTTCCAAGACTGACCAAGCAAGAAACAGAAAAAGTAAACAGACCAATCACCAGCAATGAAATTGAATCGTTAATCAAGAAACTACCCAAGAACAAAAACCCCGGACCTGATGGATTCACCTCTGAATTCTACCAGACATATAGAGAAGAAATAACACCCATTCTCCTTAAAGTTTTCCATAAAATAGAAGAGGAGGGAATACTTCCAAACTCTTTCTATGAAGCAAGCATCCCTCTAATACCAAAACCGGGCAAAGACCTCACCAAAAAAGAAAATTACACACCAATATCCCTGATGAACGTAGATGCAAAAATACTCAACAAAATATTAGCAAACCGAATTCAAAAATACATCAAGAGGATCATACAACATGATCAAGTGGGATTCATCCCAGGGATGCAAGGATGGTACAACATTAGAAAATCCATCAACATCATCCACCACATCAACAAAAAGAAGAACAAAAACCACATGATCATCTCCATAGATGCTGAGAAAGCATTTGACAAAATACAGCATCCATTCATGATTAAAACTCTCAACAAAATTGGTATAGACGGCAAGTACCTCAACATCATAAAGGCTATATATGACAAACCCACAGCTAACATCATACTTAACAGCGAGAAGCTGAGAGCTTTTCATCTAAGATCAAGAACAAGACAGGGATGCCCACTCTCTCCACTGTTATTCAACATAGTACTGGAGGTCCTAGCCACGGCAATCAGACAAAGCAAAGAAATACAAGGCATCCAGATTGGTAAAGAAGTCAAATTGTCACTATTTGCAGATGACATGATACTGTACATAAAAAACCCTAAAGACTCCACTCCAAAACTATTAGAACTAATATGTGAATTCAGCAAAGTTGCAGGATACAAAATTAACACAGAAATCTGTTGCTTTCCTATACACTAACGATGAACTAACAGAAAGAGAAATCAGAAAAACAATTCCATTCACAATTGCATCAAAAAGAATAAAATACCTAGGAATAAACCTAACGAAGGAAGTGAAAGACCAGTACTCTGAAAACTACAAGACACTCCTACGAGAAATTAAAGAGGACACTAACAAATGGAAATGCATCCCATGCTCTTGGCTAGGAAGAATAAATATTGTCAAAATGGCTATACTACCTAAAGCAATCTACAGATTCAATGCAATCCCTATCAAACTACCAACAACTTTCTTCAATTAACTGGAATAAATAATTCTAAAATTCATATGGAACCAGAAAAGACCCCGAATACCCAAATCAATTCTGAGAAGGAGGAATCAAACAGGGGGAATTACGCTCCCTGACTTCAAGCTCTACTACAAAGCCACAGTAATCAAGACAATTTGGTACTGGCACAAAAACAGACCCACCAACCAGTGGAACAGAATAGAACATCCAAACGTTAACCCAAACATATATAGTGAATTGATATTTGATAAAGGAGCCTTGGATATACAATGGGGAGATGACAGCCTCTTCAGCAGCTGGTGTTGGAAAAACTGGACAGCTACATGTAAGAGAATGAAACTGGACTACTGTCTAGCCCCATACACAAAGGTAAACTCACGGTGGATCAAAGACCTGAATGTAAGTCATGAAACCATAAAACTCTTAGAAAAAAACATAGGCAAAAATCTCTTGGACATAAACATGAGCGACTTCTTCATGAATATCTCCCCTGACAAGGGAAACAAAAGCAAAAATGAAGAAGTTGGACTATATCAAGCTGAAAAGCTTCTGTACAGCAAAAGACACCATCAGTAGAACAAAAAGACATCCTACAGTATGGGAAAATATATTCATAAATGATGTATCTGATAAGGGGTTGACATCCAAAATATATAAAGAACTCACGCACCTGAACAAACACAAAGCAAATAATCCAATTAAGAAATGGGCAGAGGACATGAATAGACACTTCTCTAAAGAAGAAATTCAGATGACCAACAGGCACATGAAAAGATGCTCCACATCGCTAATCGTCAGAGAAATGCAGATTAAAATCACAACGAGATATCACCTCACACCAGTGAGGATGGCCAACATCCAAAACACAAACAACACCAAATGTTGGCGAGGATGTGGAGAAAAGGGAACCCTCCTACACTGCTGGTGGGAATGCAAATTAGATCAACCATTGTGGAAAGCAGTATGGAGGTTCCTCAAAAAAACTCAAAATAGAAATACCATTTGACCCAGGAATTCCACTCCTAGGAATTTACCCTAAGAATGCAGCAGCCCAGTTTCAAAAAGACATATGCACCCCTATGTTTATTGCAGCACTATTTACAATAGCCAAGAAATGGAAGCAACCTAAGTGTCCACCAGTAGATGAATGGATAAAGAAGAGGTGGTACATATACCCAATGGAATATTATTCAGCCATAAGAAGAAAACAAATCCTACCATTTGCAACAACATGGATGGAGCTAGAGGGTATTATGCTCAGTGAAATAACCCAAGCGGAAAAAGACAAGTATCAAATGATTTCACTCATATGTGGAGTATAAGAACAAAGAAAAAAAAAACTGAAGGAACAAAACAGCAGCAGACTCACAGAACCCAAGAACGGACTAATAGTCACCAAAGGGAAAGGGACTGGGGAAGATGGGTGGGAAGGTAAGGATAAGAAGGTAAAAGGGGCATTACGATTAGCAGAAGTAATGTTGGGGTGCATGGGGAGGGCTATACAACTCCGAGAAGACAAGTAGTGATTCTATAGCATCTCACTACACTGATGGACAGTGACTGTAATGGGGTTGGTGGGGGGGGGGACCTGATGAAAGG